>JAODLD010000069.1:23723422-23743162 GCA_026781065.1 Mormyrops boulengeri | reverse complement strand
CCCCCCCCCCC
Source organism: Mormyrops boulengeri (assembly GCA_026781065.1). NCBI lineage: Eukaryota > Metazoa > Chordata > Actinopteri > Osteoglossiformes > Mormyridae > Mormyrops > Mormyrops boulengeri. The sequence goes on along the minus strand of JAODLD010000069.1, from coordinate 23,743,151 downwards.
CCCCCCCCCCCCCCCCCCCCCCCCCCGCCCGCCCCCCCCCCCCCCCCCCCCGGGCCGGGTGCCCTGGCATTTCATGCCAAACGTGGGGGGGACACGTCCTCCTCAGATTTAATGGCGGCGACGCCCATGCATTGTTTTTTAATGAAATTGACATTAAAGTTGATTTCAACATTTTGTTTCGGCATATATAATTACCCACACGTTCTCTAGCAGAACGTTTGTAGTTTGTAGAAACATTGTCGGAATTAATAGTAAAATCACATTAAAACGACAAATTATTTGATACATGATTTGCATTAAGATACCATGAAAATGTATCTGGTCTCATAGTGCCCAACACGTGTTGAAGGGCAATGCAAGACTACAAAATAAAGTTTTTCAAACTCTTTTGTATCCTCAATCTTTTCACTTACTTTAGTAGCTGTGCGTTCTGTGGTTGTGTGGCGGTAGATCAATCTGTAATATCAAAGGTATTACGCTAATGCAACTTATTTTGTTCTGTCATAGTTGCCGTCAATTTGTGATACGTAGGCGTTACAAACTTGGAGAATGCCAACCTCAAATGTATAAGTAGAGAAATGTTATTTCTTTGGCGGTTTGAGAAAATGAAACACCGAGAGATTTATACAAAATTGGCTGCATGGCGACGACAACACTTTGGAACATATTCAATAGTGGCATGTGGTTTTTCTTATGCGGAACTAAAAAAGATCACATCTTAAACATAGGCGTAGATTTAGGGGGTACAGAAGGAATCATCCTCCTCAATAATATGACGTATAATGCCTGGTTTACAAAAACACATACGATTAATATATCTCATTACATAATTTAAAAGTTGTTTTGCGGTTTTTATTTGGAGAACCCCTACCCTCCGTTAAAACGGTTTATTCTCAACTGCAGACCCGCGAATAAAGAGACACAAGGAGCGCCGAGTGCAGAAGCGCGGTACGGCTTTGTACGTAAACTTAACTCAGGGAAGACCTTGTATCATAACCAACAGTTAATCAATAAAAGATTATGTGAAATGGTGGAATTTAATCGTCTCATGTCGATTAAATTTAATAAAGACGATCTAGTTGATTGTGCAAACTGTAACTAGCTTGGTAAGTTAGCATAACACAGTAGCCACGCTGATAACGCAGCGGTGCATAGTGTTTGTGTCAGTCACAATTCTCAACACATTGTATTTGCTGTGAGAGCATAAGAATGAATAAGAAGCCAGATCTGGCATTTATTTGGAAAATGCCATGAAGTTACTCAGTTACCAGAAATTCTGAATCATTTAGTTCATATACATAATACTTACAGAAAGCCCCATTTATTACCAAGAAGATCGATATTCAGTAAATGTCCTATATTTGCTTCTATGGGTCTCTACAAGATCTTCTAGTCGCTATTTTATGTGTGTTTTATTTCTTTCCTGAAAATTAGGATGTGTTTGTGAGAGAGACGGGGTGCAGCATGCAGTGTGACAGGCGCGTCACACTGGACCCTGAGGTTTGGTCATTTTTCCACAGTGAAACGCCTTACATTCGTAGCAGAATCTCGCAAATTGTACGTAATTTTAATAATTCCCGCAAATTCACCGTGCATAACGAGGGACCTAATGCACTTTAACTGCTATATTAGTGAAGATGAATAACAATAAAATGGAAAGATAAATTTCACTTTATATATTGTAACTGTAACAGCAGTAGTTTATGAAAATAAACGAACTGTATACAGTGCGACTACAGAATCTCCTTATAAGGCTAATTGACGTCACACCTCTGACCCCGATATACTCGTGCCCCCCAATGTTAATATGAAACCTACGCCCCTGATCATAAACACACAGATAAGTTTGTGTACCTGAACTACAAAGGTGTTTGCCTCATTAACCGTCGAGTGAAATTCTTTGGAAATGACACGCTGGAAACTCTAAATTAAGCTGTAGATGCTTTTATTTGTTTTCAACACCAGGGCAAAACAAAAACATCGATCCCTGCGATACTTTTGTGTTTGTGGCTGTTTAACAGTGTAACCACCTCAATGAAAACAAGACGGGATAAAACGCCCCTAAACTACAAGGGTAACCGAAAGTTTGAATCAACAACTGTGTTTAAATCGCATAGCCTACATAAAAACGGGAATTTATTAACTGACAATTTTTATTAGCTATACGCCCAATCATTTTTGCATTCCCGCCTATAGTACGTACAAACTATATGCATGTACTTTAACTTCCTCTTGGAGCCTTCTATCTATCTATCTATCTATCTATCTATCTATCTATCTATCTATCTATCTATCTATCTGTAGGACTATGAAAAATAGTAGCATACATAGGTCTGCATTACTGGCTCAAAAACTAGAACTACTCGCAGTATAGGCTACTTGAAAACAAATACTGGCGTATTCATTATTTGTTTCTGCATAAAACCTTGCGTTATTTAAAACCTGAACGAGAACAATGTAAATCCATATGTTTAGTCCAACCTAACAACCAAGCCATACAGCGTCTGAAACCCTGATTAGGGGTGCCCCATGAAAGCATATATTTTATTGGGCCTCCAACCCAGGTAAGTCTCTTAATCATCCAATGATCCAACACCCCCCCCCCCTTTATGGTGCCCCCGATATCCAGCCTAAACTAGAATCACCGCAGTTTGGAAATATCGTACGAAAATAATAACAAACGGAGAATAAGATTTCCAGTATAGTCGATATCGTAGAGAGGTGTACAAAACCTCATAGACTTAATAAACTCGATTAGACAAACTCATATTTTTCATTATTTTACACTGTCACTGTTACAGTCCGACATTAGGAAATATGCGCCCTGAGTTACCATCGCATTTATAGATGTCACTGAATCAATGCCGTCTTACATTATGAATTACGTGCTTAATAATTCGATTCGCTTTAACAGTTTGTTTCCCCACAGTCGCTCAGGCTGTTTCTGGACTCCCCGTCGCTATTACATTCTGCTTGGTGCAGCACCCTGGCTGGACTTCGCACGTTTTCCGGCGACCGCAGTCCATTCTCCGCGTCAGACACGTGCAGGTCCAAGATGCTCTGTAAATGTTTTATGTAATTTATCGCCGCACGAAGCGTCTCCACTTTGCTCAGTCTCTTATCCTCAAACTCCTGCGGGAGGTGCTCCCGGAGCCGAGCGTAACCTTCGTTGACGCACCGAACTCGCTCTCTCTCCCTTTCGTTTCGTTTGCGGATGAACGCGGGTTCGAATGGACAATCATACACGCCCAAATGTGCGGGGAATTGCAAGTAGGAAAAGCGCCCGGTGTAGCCGTGACAGAAGCTGGGATCCAGGTAAGCGGGCTCTAAGTGGAAGGGCACCCCAAAAGCATCCCTGAAAGGTGCGCCGGCCTGGTCCTTCGTGAAGCCAAGCGCTATGGAGCGCGGATACTGGAGCCGCTCGAAGTAACTTTGCTGACGTTCGGTTGTCATGTTCCTGCAACAGTAATTGAACAGTTACTCGTCTGACCCTGGCACCGTGTCCCCCACAGATTACCCCGAGGACAGAGATAATCGTTTTGGATCTCAGCTCAAAGCGGATACTGAAAGCGAGATAAGAAGCCTACGAATGAGTATTCGAAATCCAGTTTACCTTTAAAGAAACATCCTAGAATCTAAAGAAAATAAAGCTACGTAGTGGCGTAGAATGTGAATTTACCTTTACATTTATTCAAGTGTTTGACGGTTTTATCCATAACGAATTTCTCAAGTTTGAAATTTCCATCAATTACTCTACTCAATTGAACAAATAATTAAATTATTTTTATTAAACTAATTATATAAAAATATATTAATGTTTTACCCCTCTGGTAATCCTCTTTACAATAATAAAATTTTATAATATCATAAAGTCATTCTTACCTCTCCACTTAGATGATGATTTACATTATAACCACGGGTCTCAGACGCTAGACCCCAAGAAATTAAGAAATGTGCGGAGGGGCAGAGTCCGAAATAGCTCTTCGCCAAACCCAGCCGTCTTGTCAGCTCCGCTACTGTGCATGTGACACCGTACTGGTCTGCAGAGGGTTCAGAAATGAAGTATATGCCTTGTTTTTTCCCCCCCAGTATTACTTTCATAAATCAGATTGCCAGAAGTGTGATAAGATCGGGTTCTGGTCGGTTAACCCTCTCTCATCCTCTCTGTTTGCGCCATGTAAATTAGTCCTGTGCTATACCCCATGGCATTACAGTATATCAAAGATATACTTGTACAAAACAATTTGTTCAAGTTGATCGTCATATTTAAATGTAACAGAACAATATTTAACAAAATATTTCAGTATATATCAGAAAATAGCAACAGTGCATAATAACATAAAAGTCATTTTACTAAAATAAATGTAAATTTAGATAACCCAAATGAATGTTTATTTGTTTATTTATTAATAGCGCACTTTTATTTCGTTATTTCTGCTTTTATTCTTTTTTTTGTGTATTTTTGTTTTCACAGTATCTTTCAAGTGTATATTCATGCCACCACCTGTACCAAAACAAGTTACTTATACTTTTTATACATGGCGAATAAAAAGATTTGGATGCTGATTCTGCTTAAATTAAAAAAACTTGATAATCTTAGCTAAAGCAACTGAACATAATTCTCATGTTTAAATTCTCATTGCAGTTTGCATTGCATTCAAAAACTGACGCACATTTCACTTTGCGAGAGAAAATATGCTTTGCGCGTTTGTTCGTTAGGGATCCTCTGTATACATTGTAAAATTTATGAAATATACATTTCCCCGAAAATATATTTTCAGGACGATAATTTATATACAAAGACATACGGTGATTTTACCACATATTTTTTTTTCATCATGAAAGTCTTTTATGTGTTTTCAGTAGACGTAGTAGATAAATTACAGGAGCATTTTCCATTTTAATTCACTTCGTAACTATGCGTATAACCCTATCCTCGCGCATGCGCAGTTTGGCAACAATTTATACATTCACACCGATGAATTTGAGATGAGTAAGAAGCGAAGAGGTAATGCGTAATTTCTTCTAAAGCTATTCATATGTGTTTTAAATGTATCGTTCTTGTTGTACGTATTATAATTACCTTGGAAAACACTTATAAATGATTATGTTTTGTGAGCATCTCAGGGCGTTTCGTTTGGACGCACGCCGTCTGTTTTGCAGTCCGCTCCTTGTCGATGTTGTAGCTTGCTAGCTGTCAGGCTAACCCTTAACGCTCCATTCTTTGTGTGGCTCCGCGCCGCCTTCGCCCTTTATTCTCATTAATTCTCTTTTATCCTTTTGCCCGCTGCTTCACTGTTCGGCCAGCACTCCGGCTGCTCGCTAAACCGACGCTTACGAGTCCGTGTCCCTTTACTAGCTGCCCGGCTCGCTCACTCCCGGCCAGCAGCTGACCCGCCTAGCCGGCTAACTTGGCTCGGAGGCTCGCTGGCTACAAGTTGCTCTCAAATAATCTGTGAAATGTCAAATAGTTTTAGTTATATGACGGGCGCACGGCGTAAATACTGAGCAGGAAGGCGGAGGTGCGTCGGTTTCCTTATATTTTACCGATGTGCTCTTGGTATATGTTGCTCCACACCGCAGGCATGAGGTTGTTTCCAGTGTTTTATAGTAACATTTTGCACATCGTCTAACAGACTCTAAATATCAAGCTTCAGTTACTGAATTCGGTATATAATTTCAGTGATACACATTTAAACTAAATGCAAATGTGATTGTATTAAGTGGTGGCTATTACTAGATAAATGGTCAATAATTCAGTACGCTTGTAATTAAAGGTACTATTACTTTGATTAATAAAGGTGTATTATAAGAGAGTGAAGATTGGTCGAGCTGCCAGTGACTGTGCCTTTTCTGTTCCCTGCAGCCTGAAAACGGCTTTGCGTTAATGTTGTCATGAATGAAAAACGCCTTCCGTCAGGTAATGCCGCCCTTCGCAGAGCCTTGATAAATTAGCCGGAACTGCTCCCTGACAGAGGTCGCTTATCCGTATGTGGGATTGTGCTCTGAATCGCCCAGGATGAATGACATCAACCTGAGTCCGGTGGGAATGGAGCAGCTGAATGTGCCCCCCGTCAGCGGGACTCACCTAGGCCTTCCCACCTCACCGACCCACAACCCCATCGCCACTCCAGGTCAGGCATTCAGCAGCTCCCTTTTTGGTTACCTTGATAATCACAAATAATGCATTAATTAATAACATTAAGGATTTCTTTAATGTTTTTTTTCTTTCAATCAGGCATGCCCGTGGCCATCCCCAACCTTGGTCCTTCTCTAGGGTCTCTCCCTTCTGCCCTGTCCCTGATGCTGCCCATGGGTCCGATAGGAGATCGGGGGGTGATGTGTGGCTTGCCAGAGAGGAACTACACCTTGCCCCCTCCTCCCTACCCCCACCTGGAGAGTAGCTACTTCAGACACATTCTTCCAGGTAAGATTAGAGATTACCTGCTTCTGCTTTAGTGAGATCTGTTGCTTGTGATTCTCAAGCAGTTAACATCCACCTATAACCAGGGATGGACATAACTGGTACGCAAGTACGCATTCACCTTTAAAAATCATATGTGCGGCAATCCATTGTTTGTAAAAGCGCAAATGCGTACTTATGTGCATTTGCGCTGCTATGACAAGAAAATACCTTGCATTTTAACCTGTATACCGCAAATTAAGTAGTTAGCATATAAAGATTGAAATGCATTATATTTTGTTTTCATATCAGCGCAAATACACATAAAATACGCATTTATACTGTTACCACAGTCAATTGTCGCATGTATCGTTTTTAAAGGTAAATGCGTACTTGCATACCAGTTGTGTCCATCCCTGCCTATAACTTATTTTACCTCTCTTGGGTACTTTTGCAGGTATTTTGTCCTACCTGGCGGACCGTCCTCCCCCACAGTACATCCACCCGAGCAGCCTTAATATGGATGGAACGCTGTCTGTGAGCAGCAGCAACCCTTCCGGCCTGGACCCATACACAGGACCAGGGGCGCCCCTCGAGCAAAGCTTGGTGGCCCTGGACTCTCGACAGGTGGGGGGTCAGGGGAGCCTCCACCAGGCCGGGGCCCATGAGGTGCCTCTAGACGCTGGGCTGAGCATGGAGTCACGTGTGAGCAGCCCCATGTCCCCGGATGGAATGGCAGAGGAGTTGGCCTCCATGGAGGGGGTGGTGGCGGAGACGCAGCAGCTGGCCGGCAGGACACGAAACCATGCGGCTTTGGGGGCAGTGGATGGATCTGGGGGGGTAATGCCACTGCATGGATCCGGGTTGGAGCTGCCTGTGGTTATGGACCAGGACCACTTAGGGGGCAGAGTGGGTACAGCTGGGGCAGGTGGAGGTGCAGGGGGGGGTCTGGCAGAGCAGCTGCACCCGGCTGGCGCTCTGGGATCTGGTGTCGTAAGTGTGGTGCTAGCTGGCTCGCACCCGCACTCCTCTATGGCGCCCCCGCCTCAGCTGGAGCCCGTTCCTCTTCACGGGCCTGCCAGCATGGGTCTGGAGTCTGTCAGTGTGTCCCCCATCACTGCTGAAGTGTCCCTGGGGACCGACAGCAGCCTGGTACTGGTCAACTCCTCTTTACAGCTGGAGGACTCCACTTCCAACAAGGAGAACATGGTCACCGCCTTCACCATCTGTGAGTCCTCCTTTGTTGTGCTTTAAATGTAATTGAACCAAGACTTTAATGTTGAAGCATCTAGTTGATGAAGCTGACAAAGACCTTTTGATGTGTAAGTCCTCTAAAAGTATGTGTTCCATAAATAATTCTGTGCCGTAATACAATACTGTGGATGACTGTTTAGTACTGGGTCTGTGTCTGTGCTGTCCTGGGTTTCGAGTATGTCTCGCCGCGACCTGCGGGAAGGTGCAGTTGGACATCTAAACCCATGTCCAACCTGGTCTACCGTACCTCACCTCATGAGTCTGTCAACCATGCTGTTCATTTAAGAAGCACTTTACGGTGCTACGTTTCTCATATGAAGCCTGACCTTTACTCTCAGGGTGCATGTTCCTTCTAATAACATAAGATGCATGCAAAAGTATTAGACATGCAGTTTGTAAGGTTATCAACTGTGATGAAACAAGATATGGATGATACCGCAGTGGCGTTGATACCTAGCTAATAACTGGCCTCCATGGAATTGGAAACCCAAATGACTGAACAGTCATTTTAAGTCTTAAATTCATGGAGTTTTATTTATATAGCGCTTTTAACAACGGTCATTGTCACAAAGCACTTTACATATAACCGCCCCGAACCCCACCAAGCAAGCCTGAGGCGACAGTGGCAAGGAAAAACTCCCTCTAGCAGGAAGAAACCTTGAGAGGAACTTAGACTCGGAAGGGGACCCCATCCTCCTCTGGGCGACTGGGGAACATGAAACACTATTTTCATTGACATTAATTCCAGTCCAAATAGTTTTAAAAGTCCCAGTTGGATCCATGTAAATATATCCAAGGTGTCCAGGTGAGGGTTCAAGCGGTGTAGTGCCGGCTCGGGATCAGCTCAGAAGAGAGAAGATGGAGATGAGAGTTATTGCCCTACACCTAACCTCCGGCAGTACTAGAGTAACTACGGCAGCAGAACAACCACATGCAACAACATGTACCACTGTCCAACTCCACCATCCCATAGGTCACAGCGAGAGGCTTCTTCTGTGTTTACTGACGGGGTGTTGATTAGGGCTGCACGACTTTACATCACGAGTATATGGTGCATGCTCAATAATCACTTTTGGATAAGGGGCGAAACATTTGTCTGGACGTCAGCGTTTCAGTATTATCTGGACGTTTACTTACACCCACAATTTGGTAAGCAGGTTAGTAGCATGCCGAGAATATTAATGAGAGCCATATTGTGACACTCAAAAGTTAGTAATCTGTATAAATTCAATGTATCTTTGTTTAATAAACATGTCTGACTTCAAACTGCAAAAAGTACCGTCACACCACTGACATCTTCTTACCTTGTTTATCCACAATCTCTCCTCCTCTAAAAGATGCTGTGCCTGTTGAGCTGTCCCTTTCTGCATTGCCACTTCAGTGCTTATCACGTCCATGATTTAGCAAAACAGTAGCATGTGGCGTGCTCCGTTAACTGAATATAATAAATGTAAGGATGCACCAATTTTATATAGATTAATAACTTTTCGACGTCACAATACACATCTCATAAAAATTTTACATAGATGTGCTACTAATCAGTTTACCAAATTGTAGTGGTAAGTAAATATCTGTATAGTACCAAAAAAACGGCAACTGGACAAATGTTTCATCTGTTACCTAAAGCCTTGGTGATTATTGCGCATGTGCCATAGAATCACTATTAAATTGTGATGTGATATCATGCAGCCATAATGTTGATGACTGTGCTGTCCACTGTTTACTAATGGGGTGTTTAGTACCAGGTGCCATGAGGGGGTGAATATTGTTTAGGGTACTATGGAAGTAGATGACTGTTTGGGTGACCTGTGTCTCTGACTGTGCTGTCCTCTGTGTACTTGCAGGGTGCACACTATGCGATCGCTCTTACCCCTCTGACTGTCCAGAACACGGCCCAGTTACCTTCGTCCCAGACACTCCCATCGAAAGCCGAGCTCGCCTCTCCCTGCCCCGTCCACTGTGCCTCAGAGTCTCTGTGGCTGATGAACCCCTAGGTATGACCTCTCTGTAATGCAGCCACTTCTGGCCGCTTTTCAGGGAGAAATTCAGGGGGGGGCCCTATTTGTTTTTCCGAAATAACTCAAGGGTGATGAAATTGTTCAGATTTTCACTATACATACAGTTTGTACAGGCATTTTTCGATTTGCGCAAAACCAACTTAAGTACAGGCAGTCCCTGGGTTTAGAACGTCCAACTTACTGGCAACTTGTACTTAGGAAAGGACTTCCATGAAGTCTATTATATTAAAAATTTGAGCGAAATACAGTGGTTCGTAATAACGAAGGCACGCACTTTGTGACGCTCGTGAAAACATTGCACAGCTTGAGTTGTTTGTCGGCTTCATGTACAGTACGCTACTGTTTTTAGTTGCTTTTATTACTGTATTATGTTTATGATGATTTGTGTATTTAGAAGTGTTTCTAAAGTGTTTTATATGCATAGAAAGGTAAAGCCTATACTATATACTAAAACAAATATTTGACTATCTGTTGCTAAATACGAACCTTTTGTAGCTGTTCTGACTGTCCTGCAAATTCGACTTAAAGACAGACTTAGGGAATGGGTCTGACCCTTAACCTGGGGGACTGCCTGTAAATCCGGAGTTACGCAAAAAATCTTCACAATACTTTGTGCTATCACAAAAAGGCAACATACGCCTGTGAGTAAATTTACATTTTATCTTTTCATTTATTTAATATGTGTTCTTTATTACATATTAGTAGTATATTTTGGCTTATGTGCTTTTTCGGTAGGTGTCTTGAATGATATGGGAATCTGACTTGTGCGAAATTTGACTGTGGAATGGATTGTTACGTCAGTGGAGAACTGCCTGTATTTGTGTTTTTAATTCGTAGTTGTTTTGTTCACTGCCTGCTCATCTCTCACAGTCATTGTGCTGGCCCTCACAGTCATTGTGCTGGCCCTCACAGTTATCGTGCTGGCCCTCACAGTCATTTTGCTCGCTCTGCCGGGGCTCGGCATCTCGTTCCCTCTACTCACATGCAGGTGTTTTTGCGCGAGAGGTCATACCGATTCGGACGTGCTTCGGGCCATTAGTTGGTCAGCACTGTAGCACCATGGAGCTGACGGACTGGTCGGACAAGAACAATCCTCAAGTGTGGAAGGTGAGAAGCTCAGAGCGGCCTTTGAGTGTGATAGGATCGGTGAGGTCATCCTGTTTTCTCTCGAAAGCAAGACTGTTTTAGGATTTACACCACTAGATGGCAGCAATGGAATAGGTTAAAATTGATTACACCCTCTACATGGATTGCAAAGATTACAGTAAAAACAGAATTTATGCATTGTTCGGTGGTTGTGAAGAATTTTCTATATGTTCTCTGTCATAGATGTTCCACAACAATGTACTGGAGTTCTACATTCTGACTACAGATGAGAATGTTTGCAACTGGATGATGTTTGTTCGTAAGGCAAGGTAAGTGTCTCTAGTACTGCTACAGAGCAGAAACACGGACGGCGATGACCTGTAAAGGCTGCCCTGTGCTATCGCTGCTACCTCTGATTCTCTGTGTCGCTTGCACCCAGTTCCGAGGAGGAGCAGAACCTGGTGGCCTACCCTGACAATGGGAAGCTTTATTTCTTCTCATCCAGGGAGATCCTGCCCGACCAGGAGCTTGTATACTACTACAGCCGGGACTATTGCAGACACCTAGGTGAGTGGTGATGACCTTACTCAAGGACTGGCGTCTGGCTCAGCGGGTTGTGCCTGTGATCAGAAGGTCACCGTTTTGAATCCCATCCTTAACACAATAGTCATATGTGTTTATTGGGCCCTTAACCCATGAAATGTCCTTGCGGCACCTGAAATACACTATATGGACAAAGGTATTGGAACACCTGGCCATTTATATTAAAAAAATCTAGTAATCTATCGATTAATCTGACGATTCATTGAATAATTGTTTATATATAACGTATTATAATTGGTGTGAGACAGGAATTGACCAACCACTTCAGGATGCACCCTCAGTGACACAGGCAGCTGAAGCACACCGGTTCATTTAAGTTGCATGTGTTTGGACAGTGGAAGGAAACGGGAGGATCTGCAGATAAGTCACTACGCAGGGCGAACATGCAAGCTCCACACACGCAAAGCGGCAGTGTGCAGTGACACCACGACCCACCGCACCATTCTGCCACACTGACAGGCTTGCACGGTGTGTGATCCAACTGTCACATCTCAGGGACCGCAATAGTCTGCTCGCTTCATACTTCAAAAGGTTGTGTTTTTTTTTTTTTTTTTTTTTAACTCAGTCACTGGAAATGAAACTTGGCAAGCTTTATTTTAATGATGCTTCCTTTTCAAAATTATCAATGAAAAAATAAATAATAAATAAAATCAGTTAGACTTAGTAATCGAGTTATCATGACAGCTCTGCTTTGCACTCTTCCATGTGACGCTGGCCATTACACTTGGTGATGTGAGGCTTGCATGCAGCTGCTCGGCCATGGAAGTCCATTTCAGGAAGCTCCCAGTGCACAGTTTTCATGTTGGAGTTAATGCCAGAGGAAGTCTGGAACTCTGCAGTTATTGAGTCAACAGAACGTTGGTGACTTTCACGCACTATGTGTCTCAGCACTCGACGACCCCTCTCTGTTACGTTACATGCTCTACCACTTTGTAAAGTTTCTATTGTTCCCAAATGTTTCCACTTTGCAATTTTACCACTTACAGTTGACTATGGAATTTCACAAACTGACTTATTGCAAAGGTACCACTCATGAATTCACAAATGTTTGTAAACCTGACTGTATGGCTAGGTGCCTGATTTTACACACCTGTGGCAAAGGGTCTGAATGAAACATCTGAATTCAATGATTAAGAGGTGTGTTCCAATTCTTTTGTCCCTATAGTCTATATATGTCTCAATGGAAAGCAAGATGGTATATATGAAAAGAACCACTCCATTATACCTGTATCATCATTTCTGGCAGATCTTTGGTACCAAAAGAGGATCTAAAATTTCCAACAAAAGAAGACTAATATCCAACAAAACAAGAATAATAAGGACAGAAGTATATCTTGCTAAGACGTGTTTATTATTAGAATATATTATTCTGTTGCGACAAATATGTGAAGTGCAGTGTTACATTTCTCTATTTAAGGCGAGGTAGACGTCTGCGCAGGGTGGAATTTTAAGTCCCTCTCCCGTCCGCAAAATTCTGTCCTGTTTCCGCAGAAGCTTATCATATTTGGTTCCACCCCCGCCTGCTGCCAAGGAAAAATGTGTTAGTAAAAGTCTATGGACAAGCCTGCTAAAGATGTTTCCTGATAATATCCATGTAGGAAGAGGATATGGTCCACCGGCGACGGCTTCAGAGCACCGTGCCTCTGCTTCAGTATACGTCTGAAAGTGCACTGGAGGCAGGAACTCAGAGGACGTGTGTACTAGTTGGGTTAAAGCTGGGAACTCGTTACTGTGCTTATTCCACCACTGGAGAATATTATGGGGTCCTTGTATTTCAGGTGTGTCCAGCTTAACATTTAGATGGTCCTTGATCTCTGACTCCCACGGCTGCTATCCATGGTACCTAAATCCTCTCATTCCTGGAACTCATGGAAAGCTGCCCTTTTAGGCAGGAGCTCATGGTCAGGATCTCCAACTGTAATGTGAAACCATCAGTTATCAGCCATCAGTTATCAAGTGTTAAAGATTTTCGTCCTGCCTCTGCCGTTATTAGCTGTCTGCCCAAGAAAGTGACAAGTGATATTCAAAATGGGAGTGAGCTAATGTCCCTTTGGAACTTCTGGGATAGATTGGCTGTGTCAAAATTAAATTAGCCTTTTTTTTGTTTTATTCGGTTAAAATTTTTAACGTAACTCTCTATTCACTTATGAACTTAAATAATTTGAATAAATAACAAAAAGCATATTTGAGCAATATTTATTTAAATTCTTTTTGTGGGATCCTGCCAGTCACTTTTGTTCACCTGCTCCCCCAGACATTATCAGTCACAGCCGAGGGTCTAGCGGGAAAGCACACCGATATTGTGAAACGAGAGCTACACCCCTGCTTGGGCCCTCTTTCCAAGTAATAAGTGCTTATATTTTTAGAACAATAGAGGGCACCATTGAACAACAACGAAAGTAATTTATGATTAGCTGGATTTATATATTTTTTTGATGTGATACAAGATCCATTTATTTTGGGAAGCAGTACATCTTGTTGAGGTTTATCGTGAAAATATGGTCTACAGATTTGGACTATCGCATGTTTCCGTAATCTACATGTGTTCCACATCTACATCTGCTGTGTGTCATTGTGTGATTTTTGTGACAGGCGTTCCCGAAGTTCCGGGCGGTCAACTGTGTCACTGTGACAAGGACTGCGGCTCCTACGGAGAGCTCAAATCCCATCTCGGGGACCACGCCCACGATCAGGAGCATGGCCACGCCCACAGCCCCTGCCACCCCGCGCATCACGGCCACCAAGAGGGCAAGCTGACCGGCTCCGGGTCCTCGTGGTCGGGCCATGCACGCGAGAGGAAGTACAAGTGCAGCATATGCTCGAGGGCGTTCACCTCCTCCACCAAGCTGAACGTTCACTACATGGGCCATGTGGGCATGAAGCCGCACAAGTGCGAGTACTGCAGCAAGGCCTTCAGCGACCCCAGCAACCTGCGCACCCACCTCAAGATCCACACAGGTAGGGGCACAGAGCCTTGGTCCACTTCTGCCAGCGGTGACTTCAACTCAAGTGAAGTCCAGTCTGACAGCAGCAGGGTTGGCAACTGTTTGTAAACTTACGGACAGTCCTTAAAAACAATTATTAAATTCAGCCTATCCTTAAATCCATTTTAAAGCTTTTTAAAAGTAAAAATAGATGGCTGGTATAAAATATGTCAGTAAAATCAGAGTCTTGTTAGCAAAATCACAAATTCAAGGTTGGCAGCCCAGGATTGCGGCCATTATTCTGGGCGTGGCTCGTTCTAGGCCAGGGGTCACCAACTCCAGTCTTGGAGAGCTACTATCCAGTAGGTTTTCTGTCCTTCCTGGCTTCTGCTGAGGCACACCTGTTCTCAGGTAAATACCAGGGACAGGTGTGGCTCATCAGAAGCCAGGTAGGACCGGAGTTGGAGATCCCTGTTCTAGGCACACGGACAGAATCCTTGCAAGGGTCATTGCGACTAACAGTGGAAGTTCTGGTGATTATACCGTATCGGCCTGTCGTGTCTGGTAATAGACGGCAAATAATCTGAGCCGCCCGTTGCCGACCCCACCCCTCAGGGCAGAAGAATTACCGGTGCAGCATGTGCGAGAAGTCGTTCACCCAGAAAGCCCACCTGGCGTCTCACATGGTGATTCACACGGGAGCCAAGAACCTCAAATGTGACCACTGTGACCGGATGTTCATGAGGAGGCAGGACCTCAAGCAGCATGTGCTCACCCATACACAGTAAGGCTGCGCCGAGGACTCGCTTTGCTGTGATGTTTAGGGCTGTATCTGCAATGTGGTCGGTTTACACCTGCGTTGACATCTGCCGGTCGTGGTTATTAATCTTGGTGCCGATTCCGATTGGTTTCCGTCCAAACTGTGTTTCTGTAATGTATCCTGCCCCCCGCAGAGAGAGACAGATCCGCTGCCCCAAGTGCGACAAGCTCTTCTGGAAGTCCAACCACTTGAAGAAGCACCTGAACTCCCACGAGGGTCGCCGTGACTACATCTGCGAGAAGTGCAACAAGGCCTTCCTCACCAAGTACCACCTAACCCGGCACCTCAAGATCTGCAAGGGCCCCAAGACAGCTGGCAAGACCCTGCAGGAGGAGGAAGAGGAGGATGACGACGAGGAGGAAGACGAAGAGGATGATGAGGAAGACGGGGACGTGGGCGGGCTGATCGACCCGGTCAGCAGGGAGGACTGTACCCTGGAACCAGCTGAATATGCCTCGGACAAAGCTCTCTCCCCACTGCCCTGACCACCGCGGGGCACTGCTGGACCTCTTGGCCGGCCTGAGACATCCTATTTATTTCACCCTTTCCTTTAATTATCTTTTTTTTGCCAAAAGCTTAATTTTTCTGTTTTTTGCCACTGTTTTCTTTGGACTGAACGGTGGTTTCCCATTCTGGCACTTTTAAATGAAACTGGACCCGGGCTCACAGGTGTAACAGCGTCCTGTTTCCGCGGCGCTGCCGTTGTTGGTCAATGAAGCCTAACGTTGCGAAACGACCAGGCGTTGGCGTTCGTGCCCGTCACCTACGTCATCAGGCGCAGCGAGGTGGTTCCGCGCGATTTGCGTCGGAGGCGGATATAAATGTGACGGCTCGGCCGCTTCGTGTGGTGGTCAGATCTTCGGCTGCAGGTGGTCGGGTGCCAATACCTGACAACTCGTTTTTTTTTTTGCCTTTTTTTATTATTATTTTTACAAGTGACACGTAGTGTTTCAGTTGTATGGATTTTTTTGTTTACTGAGACGTTAAAGCCGTTAACCAAAAAGAAAAAACCCACCAAGAGTAATTTATCAGATCTTATGCCATAAGACTGTATCACACCCTGTCTAACTGCCTCCTCGGTTATGTTTATTACACAGAATGTCTTGTGGAAAGGACCTTACACTGCATAAGAATGTATTAACGCCGCCAATCTTATGTTTTAAAGCTATTTTTAAAAGCTTACTATCACATGATACAGTAAGAGCGCTGTGCTCAATTAAACCGACTTGGTCGTGGCTTCTCACTTGAAGCATTTGACAAAATCATGAACTGCGTACCAGCGGCGTAACCAGGAGTTTTCCAGTGCGTAGTGTGCCTATCCAGCCTTTGGCCTCCTAGTTCCCAGTGCACCCAACTGCGGCGCGGCTCAGCCTATTTCGTGTTTCTTAAGAACAGGTTTTTAACAATAAATTGTATATATTTTAAATGATTGTGCATAACCGCAGACAATTTAGCCAATTCATTGTGACTACAGTAATTTTATTTTTAACCGCAGAAAACTGAACTTTCAGAATGATGTTGAAAATAAGTAAACCGATAATCTATTTTCTGTGCGATTTTTAATCACTTACGGTACATGGGAACAATTAGTTGTCAGTCGTGTGCGCGAAACAGCAGCGATCGATTGCTCATCGTTGTCGTTCGCAATAACTCCGGTACAGCATGGAAGGAATTTGTGAATTACTGCACGCGACATATGACAATGATAACCAGTCATTACCGCGCACAACTAACTGAACCAGCCGTTCTCATGTATTTTACAGGCTGCTCTAATCATCTAACTAATGCAAAACAAACAATTGTCACGGCGACATCATTTGAAATTGAGCTGCCTTCGTGTATCTGAGTGCGTGAATTTTGATGCCATTGACCGCTAACATCTGTCTGTAGACTTCCGGTTGCCTATTTAAATTTATGATTCTTTTCATGTACGTGTGTGGTAGAAATTTATGACTCTCAATCGGTGTTTCATAGTATGACGTCGTTTTATTTTCTGAATCGAGGGACCAGCCTCTTCACTCTTGGTTCAATAGTTATGTTCGAAGAACTTTTGAACATAAGAACATAAGAAATTTACAAACGATAGGGGGCCATTCGGCCCATCAGGCTCATTTGGGGAGAACTTAACTAATAGCTCAGAGTTGTTAAAATCTTATCTAGCTCAGATTTAAAGGAACCCAGGATTTTAGCTTGTGCTACACTAGCAGGAAGACTATTCCATACTCCAACTACACGCTGTGCGAAGAAGTGCTTCCTCAGGTTCATTTTAAAATGTTCTCCCACTAATTTCCACCTATGGCCACGAGTTCTAGTATTTAAACTATTATTGAAATTTAGCTGAACAGCATCCTGACCTGTTAGAATCTTATATACATGTCCCCCCTTAGTCACCTTTGATCGAGTTTTGGTTAACATGCCTTTTATAGTGGCACACAGATAGTTCGCACCCCTTCCCAGAACCAGATCAAAGCTTCACATGCATTCTAACATATATCCTTTCCTGTTTTTGTCTGATTAACGCCCTCCGAACTCACAGCATTTCTGCATATTCTAACGAGCACAAAGTTCTAGCACAATTGTCACACTAAAGTTAACTCTTAATTCTCTTTAGCTTACATTATTGGGTGTCGGCTGTCTAACACACAGGCATTTTTGCATTAGTAGGCCTATATAAAAATACATTCCAAAGCTGTTTACAAAAATATCCATCTAGTCAATTTTTCTATCGCACACGTAAAATACAAAGCGCCTTTTGGAAAACCATTAACGACACACACAGACCGATTTTTTAAAAGTCTCTCCTGATAGGTTAAAGGAAACTGATGGACCAGTGCAGAAATAAATACACTTCTTAAGCACTGATAGTCGCTTAAGAAGTGCAAGGTCATCAGACGCATGCATCGATGCCAGCTTCCGTGGACTTGGTACTCGATGGAGACCTTTGTAAACCTCTGAAGCCCATTTCAGTGCACAGTTAACACTGCAGTAATTTAGATTTTGCCGTTCCGCTGCTTTTCATGCTCTTGTTAAATGTTTACAAGCTGTATCTAATACGTCACGTGTTCTCTGGGTCTTTGTTGTGCATATGCCCGCGTTGCCACTCGCAAATATTTAGCAATTAAAGTTGTATTTTTGTTTAAAATGAACCTTTTCCACTATAAAACATGTAAAAACATCATACATATAGCTCATTTATACAAACTATTTCATTGTTTACAAGTGACCCAAATAACTAACTGGGTTACCGACTTGGTACATTTGCCCTGCAGTTATAGAAATAAAACGTCCACAAGCAACTAATTTCGTCATTGCCCTACGATGGAAAATAAACTGACACTTGCGTAATATCCAATAAGCAACTGGAACATGTTCTTGCGGCGGTAAGTTTGTCATGCACAAGTGGCCGAGTAGCCACACAGTTTGGTCACACTGCAGGACGGCCTCGGCGAGGAGCGACCCTCGGCGCTACGGGAGCGGAATCTCAGGTGAGTGCGCCTTTCTTCCGGGCAAATTCAACACACCTGTCTGTCTAGTGCATTGGAGTGGAAGGGGGGGAAGCTCCTTAAATGAATTCCTCCGTTTTGGTAGTTTAAGATTTGGTTCCCCCGGGTTGCAGAAGAGTCTGGTTTTATTTCCCTAAACCACATTCCCACGACCCATGGGTTTGATATGAAGCATCATCTGGTATTTTAATAGATGATGTTCGATCGAAAGGAGTCGAATGCAGAGTCAAACTGTTCACATTCCTAGTCATAGTCTGTAAATGACCTACGCTATACATGAGCTACAGAGCTTAGAGCGGGGTGATTTTCCACGATTTTTTTAAATGAAACGCCACAATAGAAGATTTAATTACGTAATTAAAATAGCGAGCATATTTCTCGATGGTTTAAATGTTGCAAAGTGAATTGAGTCCCTGGGACCAGGGGCGCAGATGGCAGGGGGGACCCTGCTCCATTCCACCCACTTTGGAAGGGAAAAAACTATAATAAGTGTGGCATCTATAAATAGGGTTGGATAGCTAAATGTTTGAACTCATCAAACCGTCGACCATCACGAACAACTCATAGGATGTAGTTGCTGCTGGTGGGAGTCCCTTCACAGGCGCGCGCGTGATCCCCGTGCTGCACCTACTGCCTCCCTTTATCATCCTTTGTAGGTATACAGTAAAACGCACGCACTCCTATTAGCATATACATAGCTTTAAAATTTCCCACTTCCACGATGACCTACCGATTTAACGAAGGAAAAATAACTCAAACACTGATGGCACTTCCTAAAACATTTTTCAAAAACATATACACTGCACCAGTATTTGCAGAATTTATGCATTGTGTTTGTATTTCGTCCTTGCGGGTTTTGGCCACTGAGCAACTTGAAAACAAGTTGTGGTGGATGCAGTTTTGGTCACACAGAGTAAAGCGGTATGTAACACAGAAAAAAACAATTTGGAAAAAACTGAAAACCTATCACAGCATTCTTTCAAATAGCAAGCGGTGTAAGTAGACTTATTATCTATACCATGCCTATGTCGGATGCACTTGAAAAGTTTCTTCCAATATTTTAACTCCAAAAGAACTCTAAAAGCTGAAATCACTAATTTGCAGGATAGTAAGGGCCT
>JAODLD010000069.1:23705267-23723322 GCA_026781065.1 Mormyrops boulengeri | reverse complement strand
CATTTGTAGCTGACTGGTAAATCCACACCAGACAAGGAAGTAACAGTGTATGAATGTCGGCCAGTGTCAATCAAAATGTGTATCAAACCGTTAGCCCAAATCACGCCGAATGCCTCATCAAGCACGGCTGGGTAAGTTTAAAAGTTGAGACCTTTTGCTTCCTATCCCAAATCTCTCCTCTTCCCCTGCCGGGACAATTTCTGTAAAGCGTGGAATGAGTGGCGTCTAAAATATACTTCAGTAGAAGAGGAAATCAAATATATTTTAATATTTACAGTGAACCTGTTGAACAAAAACAACTCCAAGCCAATACCCTCACGCTGAAAGCTGTTAAAAATCCATTCTTTTTTTTTTTGGCAAAAAATCCATTAAATGCTTGTAGCACTTGACCTTACTTATTACGAAAAATACTTTTGAATGGTTTTCATGGCAGCATTTTGAAATAAGGGCCTTTTGAACATGGCTTGAAATGCATTATGGATAAATGCCAGCGAACGTGTACACAGTGGCTGCTTCCACCTATGAGAATTTGCGCGGTGACTTCATTTTAAGTCACGCTAGTCACTTTTTTATCCTCGTCGTGTTGGTTCTCTGCGAGACCCCCAGGGGGCGCTGGGAGTTTACTTATGCGAGCTGTGCCAGCGTTGCAACTTAAAATCGATGTGAACACCCAGGCAGCTAAAACGCGTGTTAATCGCATGCGCGTCTCGTGCTGTCCACTTCATAAGAGCGACGCTTGGCTTGTGATTTTATCGCACTTATTCATGGAAGAGATTGACGGCTTTGCCGAATCAGTCAGTCGTGTCATTGTCAAAATTAACCCCCATCTTCCGATGCAGGCATGTGGGTAGCAGCGGTGTTTAACCAGTGTCGAGCCTCCCCGAGTGCAGCTAAATTGTTGGGGATCACATTTCGTGCTTAAATCCATTATGCTCCTTATGTCCCATACATACTGCATGACTTTTCAAAAATACAAAACACTTTTAAAGACATTGTCATGGGACTTAAATACTGTAAAAATAGTCAAATCACTTTTTTAAATCTTGCATTCCCTGTAATACGGTCGTATGTGAAAAATAACTAGCTTGGGACATACGGAGACGTAGATGGGCTGCATTATAAAAGAAGATTATAAAGGATTTACCTGCGTTCCCCGGGGGTTTACAGATAGATTTATGCCTTGACTCTTCTGCTCTGCTAGTGTTTGAGCACCAGGGAAAGTCATTTTAATGGGACTAATTTTGCAAAGCTTTCACACAGTTGCATTTATTTATTTAAAAGCTGCTTTTATCCAATGCAGTACACAGCTGAAGATAAGAGAGCAGGGGTCAGGCAGTCCCTGGGGCAACTGGGGTTAAGGGCCTCGCTCAAGGCGAAACAGCGATAAGGTCACTCTGCCATTGGGTATGAACCAAGAACCATGTAGACATGGGTACAGAGCTGCCCACAGGTGAAGCTCCAGTTCCTGAAGCATTGTTGAGTGAACTTATACACAATTGAAATGCCACCTGCTGATCGTTTTCAGGGGGCAGAAATTCTATTACTATTCTATTATCTGTTACTGTCTAGTATAGTTTGCTTATGCTAGATGATATTTTTTGCTGTTAATTGCCGCTTCCTCATCTGGGTTTTCTTTCGTAATGATCAAAATGATAATCACTCTAGAAGAGACTTTTGCAATTTCAAGGTGGATACAGTATGAGTCTGTTGCAAGGAGCGTGCACACACAGTCAGACCCTACAGGCCATGTAGACCATGCTAATCAGCCTAACTGCATGACTTTGGGGCTGCAGGAGGAAGCTTGTGTGAAATGTGAAAAAGCTACAGGAGCCCTTTAGGCATCTGAGGAAATGGAGATGTTGGTGAAACTTCTGGATGTTGCAACCGAAGGGAGCTGAAGTAACATCGAAGTGGCATCCACTGTAGACCCATAGAATGAATGCATATAAAACACTTAATTCCATGTCAGTGTTGTATTCGGTCTCGACAGAATCACTAGGAATCCTTTATGATCCTTCCTTTAGTGAAAGCTGCAGTCTTGGAAAGGTATCTGTGGCAATGTGATGTGCTGAATGTGAACAGTGATCACAACATTGCAAAATTTTAAGCTTTTAATGGTCTCAACAGCAAATAGCCGGAAGATGTCTTGGAAAATTTTGTAAACGCGAACATCTTTTCATGATTTTATCTTTGGATCCAAGAAGACTGTGTAAGTGAATTTCCCTTGTTCCAGCTTTTCCCCTACTAACAGTTTACAGCAGGGAACAGTGACGAGCAAATGGTGGCACAGGTCTCATAAGTGCATTATTTTTGTTGTTGTTAATTATCTGACCAATGATTTGTTGTTAGGACATTCGTTGTTGTTAAGCCTAATATTGCCCCGGAATGTATATAGAAATGTACTTATAAATATTCTGTGTATAACATGTTAAGTACGTAGGTATGTCTTGAGAAAAATAAGCTAAATCAGCAACTGAGAGGAGAGAGTGCAAGGCTGAAGGGTTATCTACAAGCAAGTCCTTGACATTATTTCTATTTATGCTGGAAAAATATACTGGTTTTCGCTCTGCCCTGGGAATATACCACATGTTGGTGTCAGTATAAAGGCCCCAGCTGTCAGAAAGTTTGCATCCCTTGGAAGTGACTGCTGATCCTGGACAATGAAGGGACTCCTGGTCGTCGCCGCCTTCTTCACTGTGGCCCAGAGTGCAAAGCTCTTTGCGGGGTGAGTCAGCCAGTGGAATTCTGTGCAAAAGTGAGTAGCTTAGGTCCAGAGATTTTGTTTCAGCCAACCCATTGAGCATAAAGAGTCACAGTCACAGAGTACTCAACTGTTTGGTTGAAACAAAACCATGGTCTGGACTTTTACTCTCTGGACTTGAGTATCAGTTTTACCCATCTCTAATACCATGAGTGTGTGTTTGATGGAGAGCTACAATTATTCATGATGACAGGGAGAATTAAATCTTCCTAGAATTTATACATTAACGTTGCAAATGTATGAAATAGTACTATAATATTAGATTTTACACACATCTTAGATTTGTGTGCACATTAATACTGTATTAGTATTAGCAACAAACATTATCTGAATTGGGGGTGGCATGGTGGTGCAGTGGTTAGCACTGTTGCCTCACACCTCTGGGCCCAGGGTTCAAGTCTCCGCCTGGGTTCCATGTGTGTGGAGTTTGCATGTTCTCCCCATGTCGTCCTCTGGGTACTCCGGTTTCCCCCCACAGTCCAAAGACATGCTGAGGCTGATTGGAGTTGCTAAATTGCCCGTAGGTGTGCATGTGTGAGTGTGCCCTGCGATGGGCTGGCCCCCCATCCTGGGTTGTTCCCCACCTTGTGCCCATAGTTTCCAGGATAGGCTCCGGACTCCCCGCAACCCACTGGGATAAGCGGTTTGGACAATGGATGGATTATCTGAATTGCTGAAACATATTTAAAACTCCTCTGTTTACTAATACACAAGTTGCACTATATTTGATATTTAAAAATTACATAAGACATTTTTGATTATTTTTTTTTGCGGTTTTCCACTAAGCTAGTATATTTTGAAAATTAACCACTAGAGGGAGACAGTGGAACAGTGAATGCTGCACTCATTTTGTGGATTAAAATGCGAATCTGACAAATAGGATGGTCTTTGGATGATTTCCAAAGATTATCCCACATGCAAGCTAGTCTAAAATGACTGTCTGTGTTACATCAGTCTCACAAGGGTAATTTAGGGAGAATTTATAAATGTAATTGAAGAACACACTCATCAGCTGTGTGAGTAACTGCAAACTCACGTTGCCTTATAACTGTTAATTACTGTCTTGACTTTCAGGTCCACAACAATAATCCAGTAATTGCCTAAAAATTAAAAGCTGTTTAGTAAAAACAACAGTTATATAGTTGTTATTCTTCCCCACTTTTTAGAGACCAAGTACTCAGAATCAGTGCAGAGTCGGAGGAGCATATTCGCCTTCTGCAGGCCCTGGAGAAGCAGGAAAGCACTGAGGTAGAGGAGAACATGTTGGGAGTCATTTTCCACACACTGCAACACAACATTGTGCGACCAAAACAATATAGACGCTGAATCAGAAACAAAACTTTTAACATCCTTATTTTTTGGTACAGGAAACACTACGTTGCACAATAGCACTGAAATAGCTTTGAAATCACTGTCTACAACTGCAAAATAGTAGATTTACCGAAAACGGGGCTCTCATTCAGCCAGTGAATTGCTCAATTTGTACAGTATTTGAACTCTTCTCCAGTTTAATCTACATCTGCCGGCACTCTATCTGCCCAAAAGCCACCGGCAAAATAGAATATGCGGGAAAAGATGAACGGAATGAGACGTGAGGCAGGGCTTTGAACGCCATTTGACAGAAAAAAGTTATCTTTTTACGGAGAAAAGCCCAAGAGCTCCTGGAGTGAGAGACAGTGTCCTTTTGTCAGAGATAAAGAGAAGCTCAGATGCCACGTTGAGCCGTTTGCCCAGCCCTGAAGAGGGACAGAAGTCACCCAGCCAGAGCGTCGTGCACAATGGATTCTCACTCGGCCCTGTCTCTTGTGATCATTCTCCCAGCTGGACTTCTGGCTTTCTCCCGTCTCCTCTGATCTGCCCATTGACGTCCGAGTTCCTTTCGCCAGCCTGCCGGCAGTCAAAGTTTTCCTGGAATCAAACAACATCCCTCACTATGTTATGATCAAAGACGTGCAGGTAACTCAGACATAAAGCCCCGTGCTGTTGTCATCTAAGACAAGACAATGTTCCTCACCTGGATTTCACTGACTCTGTTTTAATGTCACAGAAGTAAAGTAAAGCCAATTAGTGGGAATAATTCTGCTTGGCCGTAGGAGCTTTGAGTGTTCTGTGCGTTTCAGGAACTGCTGGAAGAGGAGAGAGCCAACATGAAGGCCAGCAGATTAAGAGAGAGAAGAGCTAAGAGTTTTGATTTCGGGGCTTATCACACTCTGGACGAGGTGGGTGCCTGGTGTCTGCCTTGGTATGAGTTTGCTTAATTAAGTATGAGCACACCTCAGATGGAAACAAACCCCAAACAAATGTGTGTGTGCACTTGCTTCCTTGTGACAGATCTACTGCTGGATGGACAGCCTGGTTGCTAGCCATTCCCGTCTAGTCACCAAGGTTCCAATTGGGTACTCCTATGAGAAACGCCCCATGTATGCTCTAAAGGTAGGACAGAGAACTTGAGTGAAGCTCCTCTAGGGATGAAAGGATCGCTGCTTACATTACTACAAGTAAAAAAAGTGTGAATGTGAGATGTGCTCTTTGGGAGGGAAATCTCACAAAACGATGTAAAAGTCAGGGAACTTTTCTGAATAAAGAGCATGTTTCAGGGCTGACTGAGCTTTCCCGGTGCTGATCTTTATCCGTTTCGCTGAACCCGAAATGCAGTGCTGGTGTGCTTGGATTTTCAACTCGGAACCTTAGCCTTTAAGACAATTGTAATGTTAGTGTGTTCAGTGAATCAGACACAGTCTGAACGAGGTATTCTTATAAGAAGTGGAGGTTAGCTTATCATCGATTGACATGCACATCACCTTTCTGGGAACACTGGGGGCAGTGGGAGGAAAAATCCCAAGCGTCACAGCAGGACTGTGTGGTGTGGCATTAGCAGTGAAACTTTCTTGCAGTTCAGTACGGGTGGAACCAAGCGTCCGGCCATCTGGATCGACGCTGGGATCCACGCCAGGGAGTGGGTGTCCCCAGCCACAGCTGTCTGGACAGCTAATAAGGTAAGAGCAGGGGTTCAATGAGAATCAGAGAAGAGGAGGAGTCAGGTACAGAGTGGGGGGGAGGTCCTGAATAAGCTGCTCTTTATAACAGTCATAATTTAAAAAATGTTGTATGGTCATTTGTCAGCATGTTGTGTTACCCTTTAAAGCAACACAAAAATAACCAAAAAATTACATTAAAAAGTTATTTTTGCTTGATAGGGGTATTGAACACATGGTTAAATAGCACTTGAATTTTTTGAAACGCAACATTTAAATGAAACATAAATTGCATCACAATCCCTTATCACTGCAAGTAACACCCAAATGCATTAAAATATCAAGTTATTCACCACTGGCTTCTAACACACTTCTTACCTCTAGCAGAGTCGAGCTTTTAAGTGATGTTTTGGCAGCAGTACACTAAACAAAATAAATCAAAATACAGAAACATGGGACAGAATTCATTTAGGAATACCTCATCCACTTCAGAAATCAGAGCAACAGATGAAAATTCACATTAAAGCTTTTAAAAACTGTTCACATTGAAACTTTATCTAAATTTATGACATTAAGAAAAAAGGTTAATGTTGAAGGAGGTGGAGCTGTGCTCTGACAACGTGCGATTTGGACATAAGGAGGCGGAGCTGTGCTCTGACAACGTGAGATTTGGACATAAGGAGGCGGAGCTGTGCTCTGGCAAGGTGTGATTTGGACAAAAGGAGGCGGAGCTGTGCTCTGGCAAGGTGTGATTTGGACATAAGGAGGTGGAGCTGTGCTCTGGCTAGGTGTGATTTGGACAAAAGGAGGTGGAGCTGTGCTCTGGTAAGAAGCGATTTGGACATAAGGAGGAGGACCTGCTCTCCACTAGGCTCCGTCTTTATTTAAACCCAGGATAAGAAACACCAAGACATACCCTCTTTTCTTCTTTTAACACCCATGTATTTTTCCTTGAAGAGACTCCAGTCTTAGTCTTTCTTGTGTAGTGAGCTTGTAGTATGAGTCTTGGTAGACGTTCTAAATAGAACTAGGCACTTTATCTGTAACTGGCACCGCCTCACTGGTGTTTTCCTGCCATGTGTCCTATGCTGCCTGGGACAGGCTGTAAGCCAGGGGTCAGTATTAGGCTGTGGAATTATGGGAGTACAGTCGCCACACATCCCGTTTCTTCAGAAACAAAATGATCATCCTGGAATCATCCTGTATTGTCCTGTATCATTCTCAACATCCTGTATCATTCAGGGATCATCCTGTATTATAAACAAAACACAAGATTTGTCCTGTATTTTTGTACACATTTTGTACAGATTTTATCTCCGATACTCCGTTGACATCATTGACAGTAGTTTGAGCTTTTGTTTAACAAAATCACCTTCTATTTCTATATGTCTGCCTATGTGCTCCTACAGATCGCAGCTGACTATGGCCACGATGCTTCAGTTACATCCCTCTTGGACAGCATGGATATTTACCTGTTGATTGTGACCAACCCTGATGGCTACGTCTTCACTCATACCAATGTAGGTGCCAACTGTTGCCTGTAATACTTTGCCCCACACCCAACTCCATAGTTCACTGCCCTCCAAAACATTCTGGCAAGATTCATTTAGGTATCTGTCTCGGTTCCAGAACCGCATGTGGCGTAAAACCCGCTCCGTGATCTCTGGCTCTACGTGCCGTGGTGTAGACCCCAACCGCAACTGGGATGCTGGTTTTGGAGGTATCGATTTGATTCTTCTATGCCTGTGGTCCTGTTGGCAAACATCACATATAAGCAGAAGTTTGACTCATGTGCCATCAGTTGGCTGAAGTTCCTCATTATCTGAATGAGTGATATCTATAAGTCATCAACCGGAGTGTATTGGAATTCATCGGGAATAGGTTTATCGAGAATGAAATCAGATTTGGTGGTATGGCAGTAAACAGGGAGTGTTCCTCGCAGGCCCTGGAGCCAGTCAGAATCCCTGTTCGGACTCCTACCACGGCCCGCGGGCGGAGTCAGAGGTGGAGGTCCGCAATGTGGTGGAGCTCATTAAGAGCCAAGGGAATTTCAAGAGCTTCATCTCAATCCACTCCTACTCCCAGCTGCTCATGTACCCCTACGGCTATACATGTGCCGATGCCGCGGACTCCGTTGAACTGGTAGGGCCCTCTTACCCCAGCCCTGTTCTGCCATTGTCCTGCCCTCCTATGTGAGAAGTGACTCTCCTGTCTGCTCCTTTCCAGGACTCCGTGGCCTGGTCCGCGGTCCGGGCGCTCAGCTCTGTGTATGGCACCAGCTACCGTGTGGGGAACATTTGTAAGATCATATGTAAGGACCAAGCTTTCTTTGGATCTCCATAGCCTGTTTCTAACCGGGGGATCTCTGTCCTAATCTTATTTTTGAACACTTCCATAAATATTTAGACATTGAAAAAAGAAGGCATTATCTTTCAAAGAATGTGGCATGAATTAAGCATAAATATGAAATGCTGCCAACTCAAGAGAAGGCTAAATCGGTGTTCTCAGTCTCCCCTCCTTCTCATCACACCACAGTGACACCAACAGGGCTCAAGTGGAACTCAGTGTGTGGTGCTCACCTCAAGGCGTGCTATGCCTGATGTCTCTACTGTGTGTTACCACCTCCATGTTACACGCGGGCAATTGCAGTGTCTTTATGCTTTTCCACTGTCTGTTTTGGCCATAAATGCAACCACAGGGCATTCTGTGGAAGGGGGTGGAAGTCAAATTTGGAATAAGGACTATGAGTAAAGTAACAGATTTGAGGCGTCTCTTCATGGTTGATGGACAACTGCCCCCCCACCGCAACGTGGGTGTGGATTTTTGGGACGAGCAGCCGATAATAAAGCAATTATTCTCAACTCTAGTCCTGACTGAGAGGGCATCCCAAAAACCCACACTGGCCCTCCATGGAACAGGTTGCCCACCCCAATCCAAAGGTTCATGCTAAAAAAAATTCATTGTCTCCTAATGTCCAGGAATGACAGTAGTGACCCACAGATTTTCTCTGCAATTCACAGATCCAGCTAGTGGGGGCAGTATTGATTGGTCATACAACTATGGCATCAAATACTCCTTTGCTTTCGAGCTACGTGACACGGGCCGCCACGGCTTTCTGCTGCCGGCCAATCAGATCGTCCCCACAGCCACAGAAACTTGGCAGGCTCTGAAGCACATCATGGAGTATGTTCGCACCCACTCTTTCTGAGGATCCGAGCCGGGCTGTCCAGAATCACCACCTTCACACCCTGCTCCTCTTTCCTGTCTCATGTCGACTGTCTTACATCAACTAGAATTGGACTGATGTAAAAGACCTGAAAGGGAATGCAACCTTTCTGAAGGTTACCATTACTGGCCATATAATAAAGCAAATAAAAACCAGGCAGTGACTTGTCTTTCAAGGAAAGATGTATCTATTTCCCCTAAGAAGAACACAGTTCAAGGTCTTGAACTATAAGGACAGTCTTTCACATGACTGGGTATTACATATGAAAGAAGCGAAACATCTGAATCAATGTAGTCCTATACAACTCTGGAAAAAATTAAGAGACCACTTTATATTTTTTTAAAAACTACATTTTTAAATCCTGGTTTTATCCTGGTACTGTGAGGCAGGCTGCTTCCAGGCTATAGTTTCTAAGACAGCAGTACACAAGATCAAGGTCAAGCAGGAGACACTGGGAATAACCAAAAATCAGCCAGGTAGAGGGCAGAAGCAGCTTTCTAATGCCAGAGATGACCGTCAACTTATCCAGCAGTGACTCATAACTCGGAGGATGACGTCAAGTGACCTTGAAAAAGAATGGGAAACATTAAGTGGTGTGAAGTGCATTGATAAGACTGGTTTGTATCAGGCTCCTAGAAGTAGGACTGAAGACCCATAAAGCAAGGAAGAAGCCCTTCATCAGTGAGAAGCAAGAAAGAGCCAAAAAAAGAGTTTGCAAAAAAAGATGTATATTTTACACAGGTGCATACCGATAAACTGAGAAATGAGTGAAACTGAAAATTTTGCTTTGGTCTCTTAATTTTTTAAGAGACCAAAGCACTAGTCCAAAGTACTGTCACTAGTCCAAAGTACTGTCTTTGGACTAGTGGCCACTAAGTCACATCAACAGTAACAGCAGCGCCCTTCCTGTAAAACATAAACAGCATTTGAAGTTTGTGGTTTGCTATTTTTTTTGAAAACCTCAAATCTCAAGTGTCGGAACGCGTTATTTGCCAATCCCAGTGTAGCCTCTCCATGAATATTTCCCAAAGCTGTATGAGTTGCACATCAAAGAGCGAGAAGCTCAAAGGACGGCCCCGGAATGTTCCGTCTGTGTCTTGTTACACCTGTGTAGGACCCCCACTGCCCAGTCACATCCATTCAGTTCCTAAGGCATAAAACTGGCAATGTTCTCTCCCCGGGGCTGTGCTGTTAAAATGAATTTACATTTTACACACCCTCAAGAAGGCTTGAGGCCTAGAGGCCAAAGCCCTAGTTCAGGTAGGCTTTACTATCACGCTTCTGAATGGACGGACTTGTGGCTGTAGCAGGGCCAGCCGAACTGTGTCCACAGAATAGGTGACTCTACATCTCTGAGTCTCTGTTAAATGTTTGTTTTGCCGTTATGTGAGAGAGCTACAACCTGGGGTGGGGGCTGGCCTGGATGGCAATGCTTAGGAATATCGCCCATGACGATGGGCATGTGGGGGGAGGATGACGAGCTGTCTGGCGTAGGATGAGTGTGGGCAGCTGATGACATCACTTCCTCTTTTTTTGCACCCAGACTCATAGGTGAGAAAGAGGAATCGGCTCTTATATTAACTCGCTTTCATTTAGGATTACTGGCACACAGTGTCAACTTTGCACTGGTTCCCTTGTCCGAAATGCCCGCTGCACCTGAGACTCCAGGTAAAGCCTCACCATTCTCACTTTTCTCATCACAGGTGCCTGGCGCAGCCTGATAGATAATGCTGCACTCTCGGACTTCATCGGGATGTTAAATTCTTTGGGTCGTATTTCCAGATAGCATAGTGAGCGCCACAGGGGACAAGATGAATGTTGTATATTGACTATGATTATGAGATGATGAAATAATGACCGACAGATAAGTACATAGATTCCCCACACTCTCATTAAATGGCTTCTTCAAAACATAAACATTTTGTTAAACGGGCAACATATTTCACTTTGCTTGTTGAATAGTACGCTTGACTTTTAGGGTCATTATCCAGAGTTATGTGAAAAGAGAAGCATTGCACTGAGTCTCCTCCGCATCTGAATAATCCTTTTATAGAATGATCGGTATTAGTTTCTTGGCAATGGGCTTCTAATGCTTCCCACATGAGTGGTTTCTCTGAAGTCATAGCAGAGGTCTTTCCTTCTTGGCATGTTGTTAACACAGCCCTGAACCCATCAGAGCACCGAACTGCCAAAAATGGTCACCGTGCTTCCTGGTGATCGACCAATCAAATGCGTCAGATTAGCATCCCTAATTGGCTTCTTATTTCCTCTTAAAGCCGCAAAGCTGCGCTAACTTTACATTTAATAAATAAACTTTATTTACTTACTTACTAACTTATTCCCCACCTGGCATTTTGACTTAAATTTTCCAGAAATCTGTTACGCGTTGTCTGTTGGCTGAACCCGGCTTTGTCTATTTCTGGAAGCTGATGAGGACCAGACGATTCTTATTTATTCCCTGAAGAAAGCCGTACTTTCTTTTCCTCTTGACTGAATTACATTTGTTTCCATATTTCTGCATTGTGGCATTGATGTCAGTCAGGCATAATTGGCCTACCGGGTAAGTGGTGACTAATAGCCAGTATCCTTTATTGAAGCAGCTCATCTGAATAATATTGCATATTAATATCATATGTAACTGGGTTAATTGTTATTTCAAAGCATGGTTTATTTTCATGACCTAAACCCATGGACTTGGGCTGTCCTGAATGGAGCATGACGGTCTACATGCTCCTACATACTAATCCCACATCTGTGGATATGCTAACATGCTACAGCAGGCTTAGGGATTGCTTGGACATTTCTAAATTATACCCAACGCTTGCCATGTTGTCGACTGCTCTATTTACCACTATATTATACATTTTATATCCATGACCTAAGCATCACCTAGGAGTTTGTGCACCTGAGAGCCTTCAACAGACCAAAAAATAGGGCATCTAGACTGAGCTGTGGGGTGATGCTCAGGCTATGGTCTCGTAGCAAAGGCTTTTTCAGGGGCTTTGAAGTGGAGGAGCCACTGGTCATCTTTTGAGCAGGTGTGTTTTGAAAGGAGAGCAGAGAAGTCCTTAAATCAATGAGGAGAAGCCAGGAGAAAGGACACCTTACACTCTGTGTTTGTTTTCGACGGCTGCTGTTGGTAGAGTAGACATTTTTCCCACGCAGCTGTTCTTCCAGGTACAGAATGACACAGCGCGATTAATCCCTGGGGCTCCCACTGAACTAGGGCTGTTCCTCTCTCTGAATGTCACTGTATCATTCTCTAGATCATTCTGCATCTTGGAAACTCCCACAGGTCCACATGCGTGGGGAGATATGATTGTCACATGGGCTGCCCCCCCCCCCCATAAACACTGACTTCTTTAGGAAGGAAGTTGGCAAATAGGCTCATGCAAAGCTGAGCTGGATCATGACTCGACAAAAACACACATATACCTATTTTAACAACTCTCCACTGAGCTTATCCATGGACATCTAATATGCAAGACAACTTGGCTAGCAAAAGCCACAGTCTTATGGATATTTCAAGGATTCGCTGGATTCAAAAGCTTTATTGTCACTTATACAACTACAAGTACAATGAAATACTTGTTTCCATACAACCCTTCAAAAAAACATATAAACAACTATATATATAGTAACCAAGAACAATAAATAGTAACAAAATAGTGAACAATAACATACAACATGTGCATAATATATTCAATATACAACCAATAAACATATATGCATGCATACACAGACAATATACAATAGCACACAAGTTTGAAAACAGGTGACATGGAATAAATACAGTGTAATAAATTAAAAGGCTGAATTAAGTGCCACACTCATTTCATCAAATTTTTGTTGAGGAGTGTGTTATGTGTAAGCAGAGTTGGGTAATTCAGGTCCGGAGAGAGTCCAGGCCGGGATTTTGTTTCAACCAACCAGTTGAGTACTATGTGACTGCTGCTCTTTATGCTCAACTGGTTGGTTGAAACAAAATCTTGGTCTGGACTTTTACTCTCTGGACCTGAATTACCCAACGCTGTGTGTAAGTTTATGAGAGAGACATGGAGACAGTGCATTATGGGAGAATGTATGAGAGAGGTGTGCAGCCACAGAGCCGGGGTGGTATGATGAGTGTGGCTGGGGGAGACGTGTGCACAGTCTGAATGTGCAGTGTGTTTTTGGGGCGGTGTGCTGGAGAGATGTGTGTAAAACTAGCTTGATCGGGTTCTTCCTTAAAGTATAAATAGCCTGTTGACCACAGAAATGGGCAAAGCGCAAAGTAGAAGGAGAGAAGGGTTTTCTCAGAATGTGTCCCTATACCCCACAGTGGAAATGCCCCTCTTAAGGGAGAATTCATTCATTCCATGTAAAAAATGTGGGAGGTATATGTTTATATAAGGACCAGGCTAACGACCTCGTCAGGGTGATCCTGGCACAACAGGGTAAGTGTGAGAATCAGAGCATCCCTGATTTATATATAACCACATGGGAAAAGTGCACATGAGCAAAAGGTAATTGTTCAAAGTTATTACCTTTGAATGTGTTAATTAAAAGCCAAAGACACCAAAGAAAAATTGATATACTGAGCTGAACTGATTTGTGTGTAACAAAATTTAAATGCCTGTTAAATGCCATATTTGTTTAATTAATGAAAAGCATTTGGGCCATCCTTATGTATTGCATTTCTTATAAAGCCAACTAATTATACTGATGTGCCAAGCAACCAGAACCAAGTATAATGAATTGTTTATCTAATCATGCAGGTTTTATCGGAAGTATGGTGACCCCTTGTGGTTCACTCAGAAATGACAGAAGATCCTTGATACTGTTTTGGTTATGTAACACTGCTTATTAATGCCCTGTTTTATATTAATTTTATGAATACCGAAAAAGAGCCAGAGTTTTTGGAAATCCTCCATGACAGTGCGATGCGCCTCTCCGCCTGGGCATCTGTGACATGTTCTGTTTAACACGCTTGACGCTAAGTGGCAGGTTCCATAGCGTGGGCTGTCATGCCCTAGAATATGTTCTGTTACCTGCTACTCAGAGTATATTCTGCACAGATGACTGGACGCAGCAATAGGGCTCTCAGAGACATATGTGACGAGAGCAGGGCGGAGCTTAGCCCTTTTGTGATCTCTGCCAGCTCAGTGGTTCCCTCTACGAAGCCCCTCCCATTCCTCCAAACCCCTTCTTACTTACATTTAGTTATTTAGCAAATGCTTTTATTAAAAAAAAAACAGTCCAGATGGAGCGGTCCCTGGAGTGTTTGAGGGTTAAGGGCCTTGTTCAAGTGCCCCACAGTGAAATCAGTCTGCTGAGTATGGGATATGAACTGGCAACCATCTGATCCCAAGCACCGCATCCTAACCCACTGAGCTACCAAGGGGCTGCAGTAGACAAAGTCCATAAGTATGTGTCTGAGCCTTGTCATAGGGCAGCGGGCTTGAACGTGTATTCCATCCTGCCTGTTGTTGTCTTCCAGAGTAAATAAATATCTAGCTGAGAGCTAATGTTGCTGTCATGGTGTCAGGCACCCCTTCCGTTCCGGCTGACAGGTGCCTTCGAAACACTTGTCCTCATTACCCTGTAGCTGTGTCAGATCAGATAAATGAAAAGAGACATCAATGACTGTCTGGCTTGATTTGAGACCCGGAGTTTTCTGCGATCGCGATAAATAAATAAGGCCCCCTGTGGACGATTTGGGTGAGGGCAGGGATGGGTGCTGGGTCACAATGGGCCCACACATCACAGGGGGTCATCAAATGGCGTCGCCGTCATTCCCGACCCCTGGTTTTCGGAGGGGGGGGGCGGGGGGGGGGCGGATTCCATTTCCCAATTTCCCACCGAGTGCTGGGGGACAGCGGCTGGAGATTAATGGCGAAAAGAGAAAATAAATAGATACTTTTACATAAAAGACTGGCAACAAAGACCGACGAGGCCCTGAAAGCTGCCGTTGTGCTGAAGGAGAGCGAGGGGGGGCTAAGAGAAGTAACCGTTTGGTCTTTTCACTGGTGCATGATCAAAACAAGCCCCCCTCCCCCCCAGCAGATGAGTGGGAGCCACTATATACCAGACAGAGATGCGTCCGCGGGAGGATTTAATGAGGAGACAAGGTCACCCGACTGTGACCTGGCTGCCTGGGGCCCCGTCAGCTGGGCCCCCAGGGGCCTCTGGGTGAGGGGAAGTGGGGAGGGGGCGCTCGGCACACTTCAGAAGTGTGTTCCAAGAGGGAGGGGGGACAACATTCGTTTTGTATATTATCCAAACGCACAAGTACGTCCACTCGCTCTCATGCTCGTTCACAATGCACAATGTGCAGCAGGCTCGGCCGGGAAAGAGCGGGGCTCCTTTACTACAAAGGACAGCATGCCTGTGTGCGGCCAGAGCCCTGCATTTTCAGACATAACTGTGTTAACATCCACCAGAATTACTCAAAGCAGACAGGTTCAATGACAAGGGAATGGAACTCAGCACCAAATGGTGCCATTTTTGAAGCGTTTACAAACAGAAATGCGCATCTTGCATAGATTCACAAAAATCAGGCTCGAATACAGTCTGAGAAATGTGCTTAGTGTAACAGCAAAGCATGCGAAGATAAGCTGATGAAAGGATGAGCGATAAAGGTGGTGAAACATACTTTACAAAAAAAGTGTCATTTTGAGATGATCTCTGGCTTTTTCTCAATGGGACTCGACAGCCTCAAGGTGTCAGGAACCAGCTCAATAGTGACAGCATCACTGCAGTTTAAAAATGTGTTACAGAATCACGGGAAGGTGAAAATGCTACAGTGAGGGTCAGAACTGATGCACTGATGTACATGCAATTTAACGGCAACACAATAAAAACTAACTGGCATTTCTTCTGTTCTCCAGAAAGTTACTGGTATCTTGCTGGATGGGCACCTCAGCTGCTCCATATATTTGTTAAATTTCACCACCAGCTTATTAGAGAATTCATTTAATTTGTTTAAATAGTCAGTGAGGTATCGATTAGCCGTACGCGGTGAACCAGTTGTCCGCTGAAGAAATGGTGCTGCAAATACTGGGGTGACTTCAGGAGCGGCGTTGATATGGTAAAACTAAAACACTTTTACAGATATCATTGTTTTACAACAACATAAAGATCATTTAAACATTTTCTTTGGCTGCCTAAGATTTTTGCACGGTACTATACCTTAGACTTTAAGGGATGATTTACAAACAACATTTAAACAGTCCACTGATATAAAAACACTTTTACCCATGGCTAAAACTGCACTGTGATTGAATTTACTCATAAACTGATTCCGTGTGACAGAGTAATGGAGGTCTGACAGAATTAATGGTCCGCAGAGAACACCACTGCTGTCTGTCCCTGCAATTCGAGCATTCAGATAAAAATGTTATCATTATAAAAATCTGGCATCAAGTGTAAACATGTAGCTACTAATAAAGCTATAAAAAACACTGTACAAAAAACAAATCATAAAGAATGCGGATTTTCTTTGAAATCGCTTCTGAAAACCATGAATAATCAACATGCAATTTTTAATGAATGAAATTAGGGACAAGATGGTCTAATGAGGCCATGTTATGGTTCAGAGCATGGTTATGAAACTGGAATCATGATGGGAATTTCTGCAGTTAAACATAAATAAATGCAATTTATTTGG
Organism: Mormyrops boulengeri; assembly: GCA_026781065.1. Classification (NCBI taxonomy): domain Eukaryota; kingdom Metazoa; phylum Chordata; class Actinopteri; order Osteoglossiformes; family Mormyridae; genus Mormyrops; species Mormyrops boulengeri. The sequence continues at coordinate 23,706,712 of JAODLD010000069.1, read as the reverse complement.
TGAATTGCAACTGGGATTGTAGATTTCACCAAGGAAAGTATGGAAACAAGTATTGGATCTGGTCTGTGCCAGAACACAGATTACATGCCTATGACTCCATGTTTGTTGTGTTGTGATGTTATGAGATTACCTGTCCAGAAGTGTTCAGTCACAAGCAGCAATTAAAGATTAAGGGGTTTATCAAGAGGCTCAAGATTCAAAGTAACTCAAATTCCAGAAACTAAAATATCAGATTCCTCGCCTGTCACGTGATGCGTTAATAATCAGCCTCCCTGCCTGTCCGTCTTGGGACAACCTCACCTCTTCCCATTGTGTCTCTGTGCAGCTTAACCATGTTCCCGTCATCCATGGCCCTGCACACGCAGCTGAAGAGCCAGCAGGGGGAGCGGCTGGGAGCTCTTCCATGGGGTCACCTGTACCCCAGCCGTCCTCTCATGACAGCCTGCCATGGACAGTGCCACCCACCCTGGTCCGTGTCCCCGGCAGCACGGAAGGTAGGTGTGGTTCTGTCTAGGAGACTCAGATGGGCTGCCCTTCTGCATGCCTGCCTGGGAATCAAATTCACCAAATCCGTCTTAAAATAAACGCGGCACTATGGCTACTGTCACTCGTCATTGATGTTATGCTTTTGCCCGACAGTTGCTGAAATATTTTGTCATCATTATCATTGCTGGGGAGCAGTGTGTGGCTCTGCAAGTTAGGCCTCTATTCTTATGGCCAGAAGGTCTCAGGTTTGAATCCCTTATTCTGAAAATTGTCACATGTCCTTTGGGCCCTTGAGTAAGTAACCCCAAATGACCTGACTCTGGATTTAGACCTCAAACTGGTGCATGATGGGATATGTGAAAAGAAGCATTCCAAAGTACTTGCACCAATGACAAATAAATCATCATTTTGTGATTTTGGACTTCTACTCAGCTTTCGAGTAGCGTAGCCTTAAAGAAAGGATGGTGTGCATCCTCAGGGGTGATTTCTCTGTGGAATGAGAGGAAAGTACAGCATGACCTGGAAGTAGGGGGTGTGACCCGTCACGGTGTCTTCAGCACTCCTCACCCTCCTGCTTTAGCCACATAACATACCTGGGTCACCATTCACCAATGTCCGGCCCCCTCTGCTTTGGGGCTCGTGTCTCAGGAAGCTGGTTTCCTGCAGCTTCGGTTTTCTGGGAACCGTGCTGGAAGGTGCTGACGGTGCCACTGCCTCTCTGTATAAACATGCCACGTTTGCTTCCATTAATATGTGACCCAGGACCTGAGGATGAGACTCAATCCCATCCCGGCGGCTTCTCTGCGCCTGGTGGAATCTCTTTAACTGGCTGAACCTGAGGGATGTCTCAGGGGCCGCCGCCCCCCGCGGCGGGGGGGCCGGGCGGGGGGGGCCCCGCCCCCGGGGGGGGGGGGGGGGGGGGGGGGGGGGGCGGGGTGGGGGGGGCGCGGGGGGGGGCG
>JAODLD010000069.1:23672149-23683566 GCA_026781065.1 Mormyrops boulengeri | reverse complement strand
ATCACCACAGAATAACGCTACCTCACTGCATCACCACAGAATAACGCTACCTCACTGCATCACCACAGAATAACGCTCACTGCATCACCACAGAATAACGCTACCTCATTGCATCACTACAGAACAACGCTACCTCACTGCATCACCACAGAATAACGCTACCTCACTGCATCACCACAGAATAACGCTACCTCACTGCATCACCACAGAATAACGCTACCTCATTGCATCACTACAGAACAACGCTACCTCACCGCATCACCACAGAACAACAGTAACTCAATGCATCACCATCACAACAATATCTCCGTCCCTGAGAACCTAGAGTGCAGACATGACAGTTCCAACATCATGCATGAGATAAGAGACTATTTTCAGATTCCGGTGTTCGTCACTGTATTAGCAGTATGTGTCCCGCTCCCGGTATGCAAACCTGCAATCTTCTCGTCAGCGGTCTAATTCCCTAACTGCTATCCTTGCCCACCTGTGGGAATAGGTGTCAAGACGTCTGAATATTCAATTTAGCAATATTCCGATTTGTCCTGAATAACTATAAATGTGAAATATGCGAACATTATGAACATAATTTATTTTAATTTTCATGTTATGAAAAAATATATCTAATCTGATGAAATATTCCCAGTGGAAGCGGCTTCGACACAGGGAGGCAAAATTAGGTGCGTGTGGATTTAATGAAAGTGCCAGATGTCTTCACACAATAATTGCTTAGTAATCCAATATCGTTAAGTCAGGGAATTGCCTTCTCGATACATGGGTTAACAAAGTTACGGATGTAATGTGATAACTTATGAGACACTTAATGGGACCTGCCAGTACAAAATTCAGACCTTATCTATTTTATTTTACCTGCAATAAATTCTAACTGTCCCATTCCATGCCTGTCCCAAAAGCAGACATCGGACGCTGATATGAATTAATAAAAGAAGACTATTTTGAGGAGAGAAAGAGATGGGGTTTGTAAATGCCTCAGTTGTAGATACTTTTGATGAATCGTTTGTGAAAGATTAACGCTCTGTCTCAGCCAGTATGGGAATCCAGAGTGCTTCCATTTTGTAAATTATAATTCAGGTCAAACTAAATCCACGAAGGAATTAAAGTCCATCTTCGAGCTGGAGAGAGAGAGCTTAAGAAAGCCTAGACTGAGACAGGTCAGGTTTACGGAAACGGTGCCTATGTTACCACACAACAGTGCGGCTTGTGAGCTCGAGCATGAAACTCCGACCTTCTAGAAAGTAGATGGAGTCCTTATTTCAAAGGTCCTCGAGAAAAATACTATCAGTATGAAAAGAGTAAGTCAAGTAAAACCAAAAAAGTTTTGTTTATAATGTTAGAGGATTGGGTGGGTGGGTGCAGTTGTTAGCACTATTGCCTCACACTCATGGGACCAGGGTTCAAGTCTCCTCCATGGCTCTCTGTGGGTGGAGTTTAGATGCTCTCCCCGTGTTGTCATGGTGTTTTCACTGGGTACCCCAGCCCCCCAGCCATGTGTGAGTGTGCCTGTGAAGGGTTGGTGCCCCACCCTGGCCTGTTTCCTGCTTTGCAGCCATGGGCTCCAGGCCCACCCTCACAACCCTGAAGAGAATAAGCAGTTACAGAAAACTGATATCAAGGGATATTTTTTAGTCAACGTTGAATTAGATTTAAGGGATTATGTGCCAATGTGAATGAATTGATGAATATCAAATAAAATCAAAGCTGATTTCATTAATCTGCAGGTGTAAAGGGCTGTATGTATTGTAATTGGTGTTTATGTCTGTCTCACATCCTACATGTAATAAAGTGCAAACATGCTGGTAATACACCTAAGAAAAGTGTTTTTCAATCCAGTCCTTGGGGACCCCCAGCCAGTCCACATTTTTGCTCCCTCCCAGTTCCCAGCACCCCTGAACCAGGTATTTATTCTTCTTGATTGTTTGTTACAGGTGTACTGGGAGCTGGGAGGGAGCAAAAATGTGGGCTGGCTGGGGACCCTGAGGACCAGATTGAGAAACACTGACCTAGGGGTGGCGATCCAGTTACTCCAGGGCACTCTCTCAGTGTGCCCGGAGCATGTGACCTGGGGAGACCCTTTATGTGTCAGATGGGCTTCATACTTGGAAAGGAAAGAAAACAGCCCCCAGTGTATCACATTGTCGCTAATAACACTGCCCCCCCCCATACAGGTATCCCTTGGTGGTGGCTTGCTGGATGCATATGGCGGCAATCAAGGTATGACTGCCCCTAGTGGTGGACTGGCACCTGCACTATGCCTCACTGAGCTCAGTGTTAAGAGGGAGGTCACAGGTACGCATCACAGCACTCTGTTCATCCCCAGGCTCAGAGTAACGCTCGTGCTGCCATGCAATTCATGAGGAAGTATGACATATGAATGTTCTCTTGTCGTTCACTATTCTTAGGGTCAAGGGTAAGGGTGATTCTAGGACTTTTTTAAGGTGGGGGGGGGGGCATAATTCATACAGAGGAGCCAACCTTTTCATTACCCAATGAAATCTTTTGAATTGGTGAGTAACCTAGGAGGGGGCAGTCCATGGGCCAATCAGCTTTCATCTGGAGACCAGTACCCCAGTGGCCCCGCCCCTGTATGTACACTTGTTTGAGGGACACACAGACACACACATATCTGTTTGCAGCCTGACACAGGGCTTCTGTGCCCCCACACCTCTCCCAGCGGCTGAGACACAAGGTGCACATTGGGAGCCTTTATGAATGTCATGCATCACGGAAACTTAATTGATTTTAGAAATATAGGGGACGGCCTGAGACCTCTGCACTCCACAGAGCATAAGTAAATCACCCTGCTCAGCTCACGTGCAGAAAGACTGTCTGGCAGGGAGCCAGGAGGGAGCGAAAATGCAGACCGTCTGTGGTTCCCCGAGGACCAGGTTGGGAAACACTGACATAGAGACACTGGGATCATCTGTATTATATAGTGAATAATATTTGGACATCAGCCTGAGAAGGGAAGAGAGAAATATGAGTGCAGGAGGACAATAGCTTTCTCCACAGAGCTAGAGTGACCTTATTAAACCTGTAAAAATCTAGAGGGAGATCCAACCAAGAAAGCGCGTCTGAGAATTTTGGCTACCCTGTCTCGCCCCCCTGGCACCCCATGAGATCCAGTTTAACACACCATGAGATCCAGTCTGACACACCATGACATCCAGTGTGACACACCATGACATCCAGTGTGGGTCCAGCTTCGGGATTAATGCAGAGAACGGTCCGCGTTGACCTGGAGACGTGCGGACTCCACATCCATTGATCTGCCCCGTCGTCCCTCTCACTCTAGCTCTTCTTGTCTTGCAGAACATGAAACCAGAGTTCTCGCCAAAGAACGGCAGAAAAAAGACAACCACAACTTAAGTAAGCTGGCCGTCCTCAAAAGGGAAGGATTATAGGGAAAAAAAATCCCATGGCCACATGTATTTGCAGTTTTTCATAGTTTCCGTTGTTCTGCTGCTTAATTTTCTTCTTGCAATACCGTGCAATTTTACAAAGAGTAGCTGAACAGTTATTATGAAGGTCATTCTTAATACTGTACCTTAAAAAGGTCATTCTTAATACTGTACCTTAAAAAGGTCATTCTTAATACTGTACCTTAAAAAGCAAAGTAGTGTCTGAGTTTGGGGCACCCTGAGGCACCCCAAGCCAATGTTGACCAAGCTGTGTCCAGGGCAGCATGTGTGAAATGTTTAACGGCAACCCCACCTTCTGTGTGTCACCATCAGTTGAAAGAAGAAGAAGGTACAACATTAACTACAGAATCAAGGAGCTGGGAACTTTAATACCAAAGTCAAACGACCCGTAAGTAACTGGAACCTCAGAGGATTTTAGCCTTTTTTAACCAAGTCTATGCAAATGCTAATGGATAATAAAAAGGATAATGAAAGCGGTTTGAGTGAATGTTCACAAAAGGAGTTGAAAGATCGTCTGAGATCCTGAACTGACGTTTCTGATTCTGTCCAGTGTCCTTGGGGATCGAGGGTGGGCCTTCCAGTTCCGTGCTAATCCACCTGACGATTATCACTGGCGATCAGACAAATGTCCCCCCCCTCCTTCCATGAAAAGGGGGAAATATTCCCGCTGCCCACTTCTTTAAAAAGCAATCGGCTTGGAAATGCTGCGGGGTTTCTTGCTCATCCCGAGCTGTTCCTGACTTCCCCTGACACGGACGCCTCCCGGTGGGATTAATGTGGCCTCACAAAGGCTCCAGAATTGACTTTCTGCAAAACGTACTTAAGTATTCTATTAAAATTATCATCTAAAAGCAGCCAGGGCTGGGAATGAAGGATAGGGAGAGGAGTGGATGCTTCTTATCGGGGCCGAGTGGCTGAAACGCGCTGTCTGTGCTCCCCACAGGGACATGCGTTGGAACAAGGGCACCATCCTTAAGGCCTCGGTGGAGTACATCAAGTGGCTGCAGAAGGAGCAGCAGCACGGACGTGAGCTGGAGGGACGGCAGCGGAGGCTGGAGCAGGCCAACCGGAGACTGTTGCTCAGGATCCAGGTCTGTGGCTGGTGCCAGGGGCGGATGTAGGGGCGTGGCCACAGGACACCAACTGAATGCTAATTGGCCGCCAGTTCTGTCACTCACTGACTCAAAACGTATCACTGACTAATGATAAGTTTGGCCCTTCTATATGAATTATGGTACCTCTTAAATCCCAAGAAAATCCAAAATCCCAGAATTGCCCCTGGTTGGCACAGCACTGGGGGAGGGGGGGGTGTTTGGGGACATGTTACGGAGTATTGAGGGCGTCACCATTGGAAAAAGGGGGGAATAGCCAAACTTTAATGAGGCCTTCAGGATAACAGCAAAGCCTTCACAAACACTTGTAAATGCCCCTCCCCCGCTCTCACCACGCATTTCTGTAACCCCCCGCTTCTGAACAGAGTAGCAGTAGCATCTGTGAACTTAAGAGGAGCAGAATCCAGGACCCGTCTGGATCCCAGCAGCCCGATGAAGCCCCAGGACCTCGCCACTCATGCATTAGCCATAGCAGTCAGCGAACCGCTTATACAGCAAGCTGAGGGGGTGGCACACGGCTCCTCACCCACCGAGGCACGCTAATTACACATGGGATTAATTACCCCGTTCACTACCCTGGAGTGCCCTTAACTTAATGTGGAAAGCAATGGCTGGGCAAAGCTGCCCATTTAGTCATTAATCCTGGCAGCCTTGTCTGCTAATGTCACTTAGACGTGTATCAGTAATCAGAGAAACGCTTGTTTGTGTTTTTAGGTTCTAGACTATGGTCTTTCCCGACAACTTAGAGCAGTGTTTCCCAATCTGGTCCTCGGAGACCTGCAGATGGTCCAGCTTTTATCTTCTGCCCAATAGGAAGTAGGTCCCCGAGGACCGGGATGGGAAACACTGACTTAGAGACACTGAGATTATCGGTATTAAATAGCGAAAAAAATATTTAGATTTCAGCCTGAGAAGGGAAGAGAGAAATATGGGGGCAGACAGTGGCCTGTGGTAATCCTTTCCAGGAGACCGAATCTGCGCAAGTTAATCAGGAGACTGCAGGGGCCCTGGGGAACGGGATTAGTGCTTGAATTACCTGAATTTCTAGGTAGGAGTGTTGAATTAGTGCTATAGTTTATTTCCAAATTCAACCACAGTATTTCAGATTCATAGCTTATATTAGTTTTAAAATAATGCGAGTTTTCTTGCTGATTAAAAATCCAGGTGTTAAAATACGAAATGCAAATGTAAACTCACGGAGGAGAAGGTGCAGGAGAACGACGGAGATGAGGAAAAACTGCATCAGACCGTGGGCTGTAATTCATACGCGTTTGCTAGCCTGCACCCATTACACCGCCATGCCACTAACCCACAGGACAAATACATGTAGATCACGTTCTAAAACTGCACTATTATTGTTTACTGGAGGGATGGATACTTTAAAACCTGCATTAATGATGCTGGTATCCATATTTTTTACTGAATATTAAGTCTGGATTTGAAAACAAACTATAATACCTACGCAAAATGTTATTTCACTAATGTTACTCCACAGAGCTAATTTGATATGGAATTACAATCACAATTGCTAATTACCATTGTAATTATAATTACAATATTATCAAAAATAGGCTAAATTAGGAGGGTGATGCAAAGCCCTGAGAGTTTGAATAAGTTCTACATTCAGTCCTCCTCTACATTCTCCATGGTTTAATGGACAGGACCGGAGGAGTCATGCGAAAGTTACATACTTGCTGACCTGCTGCCCTATGTATCTGCAGGAGCTTGAGATTCAGGCGCGAGCCCATGGACTCCCCAACATGGCGCCCCCTGCCCTGGGGCAGGTGGAACTGTCCTCGCACCTCCAGAGCCAGCCGGCTCTGCCCATGCACCAGGAGGGCTCAAGCGGGGAATACACGCAGAGCACAGTGAGTGCAGCCATGGCCACCTTCTCGGACCCGCTGACTCATTTCACAGACTTCTTTGGTGCCACGCTCAAGGAGGAGCAGCGGCTAGAGCGCATCCTGATGGATGGGCCGCTGTCGCCGTTTGGCGCCGACCCACTCCTTTCCTCCACCTCTCCCGCCGCTTCAAAGGGAAGCAGTCGAAGGAGCAGCTTCAGCACAGATGAGGGTGAAGGCCAGTGACCTGCCCCCTTACTGACCACGCCCCCTCACTGACACACCTCTTCACTGACACGCCCCAGTGTAACACGTCGCTGAGACCCCTCCCAACCTGTACTGACCACACCCTGGAATGGGATCTGGGATACTTTCACTCTTCCTGGGCCAGACACCGTACCAGAGACGCTCTGGCTAGGACATGCTCTCTGGGATACACCCCCAGGACTGTTTGAATTTTGGACACACCCTGGGACAACCCCCCAGTCTGTTAATGCTAATATAAGTAAGGCAATAAATCCAGTTATCATTTAAACTAGTAAACCCTCCCTTTTCCAAAGACACACCAAACTACCATCCCAGGACAATCAAGATCCAAGCCTTCAGGTGCTGCCCCTTCAAAGGACAGCGCCTCCTGCTGTCGGCTGGACTCCAATGCCAATGGTGCCTAACATGCTAGAACAAAAGGGAGATTCAATGACCAGATTTACCAGTTTAACCAAATTAACCAGCCAATGGCCTGTTTCGGTATCGTACATTGAATGAATGTATATGAAAATAATAACCTTCAATATGCATACATATAGCTATAACATTTTTACTTATGTTTTATATTTTATTATATTATATTTTATTATGTTTTAACCTAGCTAGCCTGTACATACATTGCCTTTACGCTTAAATATAAATAAACTTTTTTGGATAAATATGCTTCATTGTGATCCGGCAGATCCCCGAGTTTCCTCCTGCATCTTCAAGTCGCCCATAGCACGTACGGATAGATGATAAATAATTACAAGTAAAATTTTGCACACCAACCTACATAACAATAAGAGAAAAAAAAAACAGATATAGCTGAACAATAACTTTAATTGCAGAATTTTTTCATCAAAAACTTCATAAATCATAAATTATTCAGCCACAGCGGCAGACATCTAACACAGAGTCTGTTTGAGAGGATGTACCACCTTAACTTTATATATATATTTATAACTAATTATTTATTACTTGTGCTTGAAGTTAATAAAGTCTTTCATTTATTTATCAGGGCAGCAAATAATTACATGGTTTTGCCACTTTTGTTTTCTTTATATTTGTATCTCAGTGATCAAAGACACCCTAGAACTAGCCAGCATGTCATGCTTGAATACCAATGAATGCGGTATTACGAGCCGCACCGCTGAGCAGGACGTGGGCCACTCACATGGCTTTTGTTGTGTTGTACCTGAATTTTTTCCTAATTTGTGAGGTCTCAGATTCAAACACCAGGACACCCCTCACGGGCAGCTGTCATGATGATGCTAGCAGAATGCTAATAGAATCTTGAAGATGCACGTCGTATGGCATGATGATGAAAATAGCATGGTGATGCCACCACGATGGTGATGATGCCAGAAGGATGGTGATGATGTGAGCAGAAGGTTGGTGATGTCAGCAGTATGGTGATGATGTCAGAATGGTGATGACCCCAGCTTCTATCAGAATGGCAAATATGTCCGCAGAAAACCACAAGGCTGTAAACCAGTCCAGCAAGTAACGTATCCCTACTCACCGATGGGGTGGGGGGGTCGTGCGTATGGTCACAGGCATATAACAGAGTCTCTCTCTGCATTACTACAAGAACTAGGTGATGGAAGGGTACTCCATCTCCATGGATACGGGCGACAGATGTGCAGAGAAGGTAGGGTGGCATCACACCAATGCCAAACAAGAATCTGATGTGGATATCCTTAAAATCATTAATGTGTACAAGGATTCAGGTTGGTTATTTATTTTTTGTGGTGTGCATTCCTGATTTATCATTGGATACATATTTTGGTTAATTTCTAATTAACGATCTTTCACAATAATACTATTAACCATTAATTTCATTTTTTTTCTGGTGGAATCACCGAAATAAAAAACACCTTTCGGCTTTGAGAATCGCGCTCTCTTCCTTTGGGAAGCCATTAAAAGTTTGACTCGACGCGGCGCGTTTTTTTAATGGGTTCACATCTTTCAAGAACACTTCATAAGGAGGCGCGGGTTTTTTTTTATAGCGGAAATGTAAAAATAACGTATTAATAATACAACACAGGCGCCCGCCTGAACCATGTTAATGCCACTCGGACGATACCCGGTAATTCTAATCAGAGCCGCTCTCAATTATAGCTTCTTTGCGTCTGGTGCTTTTCTCATATTAAACCGCGACATTCGGCCGAAAATCCGACCGAGTCACACAATCGCTGTCAGGTATAAAGTAACGGATGTGCACGGGTAACTAGGCGGCGTAATTAAACAAAGTAAATATGGACTTTTAACCCCTCCCCCGTCCAGAAACAGGCAGCAAGCAACTAATTAAAGAAACTTGACTGACTTCCGAGTCTTGAACTGGGAGACCTACTGCACAAATGTGTCGCGAGTGCAGGAATAACAGTTCTTGTACTTGTCACAACTGGGATAACTGAGTCACACCCTTCTGCTCTGCTACGGAAAATTAACAAAAAAATCAGAAATATGTTGCAGTTCCTGCTTAGTAAAAAAGGTGCACGTCATATACCTTTTAAAAAAAGAGGTTTAAAGAACAAACAAAACAAAACTTGTCTCCTGCTGTGTGATTCACGACATGAGGGCATAATGGCTGAAGACATCGACCCGTGAAACAGATTCCCCGATGGGCCTGTTACACCTTTGAGGACCTGGATCCTTCACCACTCTTGTTTCAGTAGAATATCTGATAGTAACACTTTAAAATACGCTAAAAGAAGCAGGGGTTGGGGTGTTATTAACATACGATGGTTAAATTGTTCGCTGTCAATGTTAATTGCAAAATGAACATCGCAAAGCTGATACACATCACAGGAAACTTACCAGAACCTGATAAACAGATACATAAAATCATGGTAAATATGCTTTATCTTTTCAGCCTACTCTGCTGCTGTCAGTAAACGTCTGATTACTGCTATTCACTTTGGCTCTAAAAGAAATCCAAGGATTCCATTAGCTCTTATTTACAGTAAGTGCATAAATGAGGTAATTATGGTTAATTATGTTTTTCCCCTGTTTCTGTAATACCTGGAACCATTCTTTTCTATATGTAATGGTGGTGCTTGCTTTGCCGAATGTGTTTTCCTCTGCCTAATGTCAGCTAATGCTGCGTATGCATGCACTGTTCAGACATATAATAGATCAACTTTTTTTCCAGATACAAAACACCAGTTCTAAGCAGTTTTTAAATTTCTGTGGAAGCACCTCACACGCCTTTCCGTGTCAGATGTCAATATGTCAGAGCAGGTAACCTGGGGGGGGTCATTGGGCTCAAAGCCCACTGGTCCTCATGGTTCCCGAACCTTGCTTTAGTACAACATCGTCAGTGGAGCAGACCTGCCTAGTGACAGCGGAGGGTGGGGCTTTAACATCAGGCAACCAACAGACTCCCCAGCTTTGTGCGCGTTGTGCTGGTGTGTGCCTGGGGGCCCCCACAGAAAGGCCCCCCACCTCTTAAATTCTCACCCCCACCCGCATCATGAACCCCTCTGCCACAGCTCTGCCAACACTGTCAGCGGCCCCCGCCACCCAAGGAGGAGTGCTGCTTAGCAAGGCTTGACAGCGTCTGGGTGGAGGTATACACTCCTCTGAAGAAGTTTCCAGAACCAGGATTACTTCATCCTACCATTCAGATGTAATACCAAACTTGCAAGCTTGATGTGTTCCTTTGAAGACGTCTTTGGACTGGAGTCCCTGGGGGAGGTGGGAGGAGCAGACTCCAAGAAGCCAATCACAAAGCCCCATTTTACGCCACATTACAGTCAATCAGAGAGGAGATATTAAGAGTGCAGAAGGGGGCATGGAATCCGTGAGATGGTCGCATTATTTACAGGGTGGAGTTTAAAAAACTTCACTGCCAAAGGTGCGATTTTCGAACGTCGTTCACATACAGATCCCCGACTGCCAGCTGGCTGCAGCCATTTTTTCTGAGAAACACATCTGACAGACCCCACTGTGCTGGGCCCAGTAAAGACCAGTGTGATGACTGGAGTTCTATGAATCAAACCAGACGCCACGAGAAGAAAGATAAAAAAAAGTCATCAAATTAATTGCCATTAAACGGACTCCTACTCATTTTTCCAAATGCACAACAGATGGCATCATGGGACGGGAGGGGTTACCGCGGAGACCTGTTTGCAGGCCAAAACGAAATGAGTTCCCGTTGGAGGCATAAAGAGATGCTAGGCTCTATTAGGAACATGAAGCTGTGCAGTTTGGCTGCTGCCCTTTGCACTATGCAGCTACAACCTTATTGTAAAGATACACTCTGCGAGGCAGACAGATAATCATACTGGCCCTCGAAGGCGAGACACGGCAACTACGCTGACAGGGAAACTGAGAAAAGGGGCTCAAACGTTTTTTGGTCCCCTGTGTGTATCGTAGGTAGGTAAATGATACCGTTTCCTATTTTGTCACACAATATAGCAGCAAAGAGACCTGATTCTGGTTATAACTCAGTTTTGATAAAATATGCAGTTACAGTGTTTGGCCTATGCAGGGCAACATGAGGCACCCCCTCACCTGTACCTTCGGCCCGCCCGCCAGAGTTTTGCTGATAATAGATGGGGTTACAGGTTATGCTTCCTGCCCTCCTCCTAATGGGCAAAAAAACAACAACCCCCCCCCCCCCCCCAAACCCCCCAACTTTTCAACCTCCATTTAGTTTCTGGAGGAATGATACTCAACCTCAGCCGTGACCTCTAACCCCTCCCCCATATCATGTGACCTGGGGGACATCAAGTGCTGCTGGTTCATTTGCAATTCCGAATGGGGGGGGGGGG
>JAODLD010000069.1:23620846-23635341 GCA_026781065.1 Mormyrops boulengeri | reverse complement strand
TGTACAGCACAGCTTAACCCACAATACAGCTTGGGGTGAGTCCTGTACAGCACAGCTTAACCCACAATACAGCTTGGAGTGAGTCCTGTACAGCACAGCTTAACCCACAATACAGCTTGGGGTGAGTCCTGTACAGCACAGCTTAACCCACAGTACAGCTTGGGGTGAGTCCTGTAGCGCACAGCTTAACCCACAGTACAGCTTGAAGTGAGTCCTGTACAGCACAGCTTAACCCACAGTACAGCTTGAGGTTGTTAGTGAAACAATTCAGGTCAAATACTTTGACCAGGGGCAGTCGGGCTTCTCCTCCTGGGCTTTAAACCCGCAACAGTCTGGTTTTATGTGCATTCGGCAAAAAAATCCCTCACTGGTCTTATCACTTGCTCCCAGAAAGTACTTTGAATTTGAAAGCAAGCTGTTTATTAGTGCCTGTTTCCAGAATTCGTTAAATCCTTAATTTGATAATTAATTCCCCATTTCGGTTCTTCACAGCCAAGGACAGGCACAGGAAAGGGAATAAAATGATGGTAAACCTAAATAAGAACACCATTAAATAGAGGGAATCTATAAAAGCTTTTTCTCTTTGCAGATTAAATTCCTCCAGCTCCTGGAGGAAAGAGGTGACTAGTTTCAGATCCGTTGGTTGCGTTAACTAAGGCGTGGAATTGACTCCACTAAACAAGTCCTTCTGATATGAAGCATCTATGACCATAATCTGAGATCATACACATGTGGATGATGAAATGGTGTTTGATTTGAATGACTCTCCTGTTAGGCTCTTACAGTCATTTGTGATGTAGTGCTTAGCTCTTGCTCCAATGTTAACTGCCACTTGTTACTGGTCACTCGTCAGATACGCAGTCCAACAGCACTTACACCTGAGTCGGCTCCCTGACAGCTGTATGCTTGTGACACACTAACCGCTGTGCTCATGCGTCACTTTGGACAAAAGCGTCTGCTAAACAAATAAATGTACATGTAAGGATAAAACACTGCATACATGTCACAAAACACTGCATACATGTCACTGCAAGTGGAGCAGAATTTGTGCAAAAAAAATTATGCCACACAGTCCTCGTCTTATGCAAATACATCACCTTGTTTTTCATTGTCAATAAATTAATTACGAGCCAGATTTGTGTATAAAGCTGTGTTTTCAGAGACAGTGACATCATGTACATATCCAACACTGGTCACAATGGAGTTTGGACAATGTGCACATGAACACATCTGTTTAAACAGATATAGGAGTGAAATTCCAGTAGTTGGGACACTAGCTAGAGGCTGGTTGGATGGAGGGATGGATGAATGGATAGATAGATGGCTGCACAGTGGCCCATAGCCACACACCTCTAAGGCTGGGCTTTGAATCTTGCCACCCCCTCTCTGGAGTTTACATTCTTCCCGTAGTCACATGGATTTCTTCCTGCAGATGCCCCCCCCCCCCCGGGTGGCGGGAGGTGGACAGCGCAAGCGGTTTTCCGTGGCCCCAGGAAAATGAATGAGAGCACACCATTTAAACTAATTAGTGTACTTTTTTTTTCAGGTTGGGGGGGCTAAAACTTCTCTAAAACAGCCAGACATCGCCCCCGCTGGCAGGGGGATGCTGTCCCATGTCAGGAGATGAATGGGTTTGGTTTTGCTAATTCTGCAAGCATGTGATCCTGACAGCAGCGGTGTGACACACGATGCTCTCTGTCACGTTACTGCCGCTTGTTTGTCTATAAATAATCCCTCAGGGTCTCAGGCCGTCTCCAGGACCGTTGTTACGGTTACCTCAGTCCCGTATGCCCACGCTGCCTGTACTGGTAGCCAAGCATCTTTAGCATATCAACACGCACACAACCCGTGCACAAACGAGCGATTTCAGAAGCCAGGATCGCACCGACGGGCCCATGGAATTTTCCCATCATCCTCATGCTGTCACCTCTAACGTAAAAAAAATGGCTAATTAGCATGATTAAGTCGGCTTCCACCCCAGGCTTTTTGTGTATCAGACAATGAGCATTATACGGTAAGCACGTACGCGCACTGTCATCGCCATCCAAAGCCCTCCTTGGCAGATTTAACCTTCTCCTCAACATTTATTCCTACATTTACCCTCAGTGAACCGGCAGCGAGCAGGGAAATAACAAGGCGAGTGGCAGGAGGAAACCATCCCTTAGTCACTTCCAGTTAAATGTCCCCTGGCTTTTGCTGCCCTTTAATCTCCATTTAATTAAATCGTGAAACTTAAGGAGCAAAAAGCCATTATTCAGGGAATATCTGACAGATAATTTAGCCTCCGCCAGCGTGGGCTAATTACCAAACAAACGGCCCAAGCATGCCGCCATAACGCTCCTTTCATTATCTTTGCAGGGATTCGAGTTTTTAACTCGCCAAAGAGGAGCCCGGACAGGAAGTGGAGCGGAACAGGAAGCTGAGCACAGACAGAAAGTAGAGCCCAGACAGGAGTGGACACCGGAATACCTGTCGCTCTACGCATTCTTCCTGTGTTTCCTCTGCATACTCCAGTCTCATCTTGCAGTGCAGAAACATCTGGACAGGTGATCTGGTGCATATGTGTGTTTGTGTGCGTGTGTGTGTGTGCGCAGGGGCGCTGTTAAGGGGGGAAAAGTTAGGATGATTCCAGGGGCCCTTAAGTGACAGGAGCCCTAAAAAATCTGGAACATAATTGGATTGGTCTGGGTTGGGGGCCCAATGTGATGTGCTTTCAAGTGGTCCAAAATCTATAGTTGAGTGTGTCCTGTGATGGATGGATTTGAGGGTCAGCAGAGCTATGTATCATCACTTTAAAGAGAATATTTAATGGCAAAACGCAGGATAGAGACAGACACCAAAGTGTGATTCAGTTCTCAGTATATCAGATGTTCCAAGTACTTGACAGTGTGAGCTTTGACCCTGCACCTCTGCCATATTTGGATGTGAGACACTGTAATATGGCTGCGAGCCAGTGGGCTCTACTGGTGGCTCCCTGATGTCAGCCTTCGATTAGAAACGGCCCAGCCTGCTCTAAGGGGCCGATTTCTCAGCTTCCTGCTCACTACTTCACATGTGAAGGAGTGCCAGAGGGGGGTCGGTGTTGGCTTCATGTACGTTAGCATTAGCACGTTAGCGTGCAAGCGTGCAAACGCTGGCCTTGTAGCTGCCTGCATTTACAGTCTGGCAGCATCAGAGTCACGCATGCCTCCGACATGTGTCCGCTGAAAAAGACAGCACCCTAGGAGTCCCGATTATGCTGGGCAGTCTACAGAAACGGTCAGGATCATTTGCCCAGAGCCAACGAAATGTAGGTATTAAACATTAAACACATTACGGTCATTTTCACACGTCTCCGTGATGAATTTTTAGATCACCAAGCCTGCTGTGGGAGAGCATTAAAGGCAGTTTAAGGGTAATTTCCTAAATGTTGATGATACTTTTAAAAAAATAAGGACAAGTGAATGAGAACAAATGTTAAACTATAAGAAGGATGTTTTAGGGACTATCATCCAATGCACTGACAGAGGGAAAAATGGTGTCGTGTCAAGGAGCTTGCCGTCAAGGATGGGGTGGCATGGAACGAGGAATTAAACACACTTCACGACATGTGGACCTGGGGCCCAGGGACCCACACTGCGGCCTGGTCTTTGGTGGCCCCAGACGGAGGGAAACGGTGCCATTTATGTGAAACCATGATGACGAGAGGCAGGTCTGATCCATATCTGCGCTCCCTAATCAGAACACACGTGTGTGTGTGTGTGTGTGTGTGAGTGTGGGCGCATGCGACACGCCCGGTTTTTAATTTCCCTCTCTTGCTGGTTGACAAAACGTCTCTCTCTGCTGTAATCACTTCAATCTACCCAAAGATTAATAACACTGGAAAGATAATTTCGGCTCTTTGGGATGCGAGATGAAAGATACCCTAATTGTACCCCATATTAATCAAGGCTCCCATCGGGGTCCGCTCAACCAATTGAAACATCTTAATAAACATGACGGCCGAGATAAAGAAAAGCTATATTTAAAAAAAAACATTAAAAAACTGGATTTTAACTGTACAATTTATTAATTTATTAAATTTAATTACTTTTATTTTATATAGCACACTTCCAACATGGTTCCCCTAAAGCAAATTAAATGATTCACTGAATGAGATCAGCGTTACTCAAGACACTGAGGGAGCTGCCTTCCTGAAATAAATAGATGATTGCAGATCTGAAAAGAAAATAAATAAATAACTCCAAGTTGCATTCATTTCATTGCCGTGTTACAAACCCAGACTCCAGGCTGATACATTTAGGGTTCAGTCTGACAGATATTTACTGGGGTCTCTCTGTCTTACGCTCAGAATAAGCACATATGTTAAATCAATTTCTTCCTATCCATAAAGCAACCATTTGTTTAGTATAAAATGAGTATACATATAAATAGCCCTTCAACCTAAGTGTGCATAAATTCCACTCGAGATAAAATGGGAATTTTTCCCCCGAATAACATGACATGCTAAGCTGCATATATTTGGCCAGAAGCTATCTTATATCTTATGGAGGGGAACCAAGCTGTCAGTCAAAGTGCTTATAAACCAGCAATTAGACGCCAAGCAGGAAGGAGGGGAATGTAGAGAACAGCAGGCAAACAAAGCATTATGGCTGTCAAGGAGGACACTGGGTAGATGAAAAGATGTGTATTTTATAAATATAAATACAGTAAAACTGCAAGGATGTGCCCATATGAGAGAAACAGCCCCCTTATCACTGGGGTGCCAGCGGACCCCAGCCTCGTTTAATGTCTGACAGCAGCACCGGCGGAACCGGACCTCGAAAGGAGCATGTGGTCTTGGCGGAATTGACTGAACCGCAGGAAGGATCGACTCCTGTTTTGTGGTGTCCGAGGGGGGGGGGGTTCTTGAAGACAGCTGTGGACCGAGATCTTTCTGTTCCAGCTCACAGCTTCATGGGGAGGGGGGTGGGGGTCAGACACTAGGGGCCCAATCATGCCTCTATTATTCGGGCTTCAAAGATGACCTCCAATGAGAAATATGTGTCTTCTATTAATATCCAGTGGAAAGGAGAGAGGCGATCGCTGCGTGCTGCCTGTTTCCCGTGTGAGTGATGGATCTGAGCAGATGTCTTCAGCTGCCACATAAACAGAACCGTTAGACGGGGAGAGAGCCCACAAAAGTCTCGCTTGGGAGAGGAACACCTGCGTGGTTTCGCGCCACGATGCGCGGTATTTCTGAGAGCTGGGTTGCAGAGCCACGGGTCAGCCCTAGACTGCATTAATCAGCGGTGGGGGTCTCCGGCCCGGCCGCCACATCCAAGGGCAGGTGGAAGACAATCACTGATGAGGCTTTCGGGGCCCGGACGCCCTTCTCCAGGTTACGCCACCTGCTGTTAAACTGTGGGGTGAGCACGGCAGTCAGGGCAGAGATCTAACGCAAGGTCAGATACACCGCGGCGCTGCCCTGCTTAGACGCCGCCCCTGACAGGCTCGTGCTGCCGGTTAATTAATAAAACGGCACCTGCTGACAGCCCCGAGTGCTGAATCGTCACAGCTACCCAGTGCTGACATATACTTTAAAAACAGATCCCTCTCCCCGTTCTCTGTGTCTGTTTTATGAGCTCACACAGCCGAGCTCTCGACTAAGGTCGTATGAGAGAGATCAGGTCAGGAGAACCTGTGTTTTAACAGCTGTTAAGCCTAACACAGGTAACCTGACACAGGTAAGCAGGTAAGGTCCAGAGACAGAGCTGAGAATGCAGCCTCTCAGACAGGCAGCGACGGGCTTCGCTCTCGCTCCGTCCCGTCTCCATACAGCCCCCGATGGGGTGCAGTGCACGCCCAGGTCCTCAAAGAGGCTCTCACTCCCCTTTTGGGGGAGCCCCGTTTCTATGAGCAACAGCGTAACTGGACGGATAACTCAGAGGGAGATGGAAAACAAGCTGGTGGGAAGGGAGCCAGAAAATGGCAGAAACAGAGAGAAAGACAGAAGCTGAACTGAAGGGAGGGAGAAACAGCTGGACAGACAAAACTCCTGGGAAAGAATAAAAGGACAGCAAGGCTCCAAAATCTTTGAAACTGTTTTTCTCATAATGTATTTTTGCTCTGTATTATTCTGCTGTATGAATTTAATCACCCATTTTCCCCATATCAAGAGGAAGGTCCCAGTGATATCAATCAATCAATCAATCGCGACAGTCATAAAACTAAACATTCTACAATTATAATTTGCACCCGTATTTCCCAGGATAGGCTCTGGACCCCCAACATCCCAGCATAGGACATGCAGGTAAAGAAAATAAATGGATGGATGGATGGACAATTATAAAAACAGTTAACATCTTTTTAAAAATTATAATTAACACATTTTATTATTATACTATATTTAATTTATTTATTTGATTGTACCTGCTATATTGTACACACATTTAGTATTTGGATTTTGTGTTTTATATTGAATTTGTGCTGCATTTTTAAGGGATCATGGTGGGGGGGGTCATCATCCCTTCGTATCACTTCTTATCCTGTCCAATCCACTTCACCCCTCACAAGTCCACTAAAAACACCCGTAAGGGGGTCAAGGCTGGATGCACTGCCATTAATCCTGCATTTACAGACACGCTGTGGATCTTTCCGTACCGCACACGGGTGTGCCTGCAGTACACCTGCCACACACATGTTCACCCCACCCCACCCCACCCCACCCCATAACAGTGCTTTTCATCGCAGGAAAATGCACGATATCTCAGTGCATGCAGAGGTCTCGCCATCTTCACAGAAATTAGCGCACTTAGCATTAATACCTGGGAGGCGGAGGGTGCCGGTACAGAGACTCAGATTAGTCACTGATTTAATGTGTGACCCAGGGCCAGCTTTGGGCCGGCCCATAACAGCAGAACACCCAGAAATGTGCGGTATTATTCTGTCCCAGGCATCCGCATTGTTTCATTTCTATGCAAATTCACCCGCCGTTCCATGCTACACTCTGCACTTTGCATTAACCAGATTTAAACTTGAAAAAAAAAACAGGCCCAAGTCCTATATGATATTACAGCAGTCAGGTAATCTGGTTAATTTATGCACAAACATTACAATTTGAAACAAGCTCATTCTATATGCGTGTATGTAGCTTAAGTCTTTAATCGTATTTTACACAATGTCCCTATAATCTCAACACAAATTACTACCAAAATAGAAGTTTTTTTTTGTTCCTTTTTTTTGATCCATCTGACACTGTGGGGATTTGGAGCATAACAAAACATAAATAGAAAAAAATAAAATAAATGAAATGCAGATACATACATTTAATTAGAAAAATGTGAAAAATCTTTTTTGAAAATACATAATCTGCTTGAGAAACGCTCAAAAATAGCAGATATTCTCAAGCATTAGCTGAGAACGTCTGATAAAAACAGGGCTTTTAACCTCGGTCTTGATGTACGAGATGGAGCCTAAATTCTGATCTTCAGAAAGGATGGACATCCTGTGCCCTCCATAGGAAATAATTGTTTTATCTCATTTGTTTCATTATTCATTTTCTGGAACGTTGTAAAACGTCGGGGTGAAAATAAACGCTTGGGAAACGGCTGCGTGTTATCTGACTGTGTCAACTTCTGTCCTCGCCTCTCGAACAGAGCGACTCGCAGAACATCCATTTGTGAATTTTATTGCTCGCTGCTCCTCTTTTATGAACATTAAAAAGCATCAGTCACATGTTACACGGGCTGAAAAAATTAATCTAGAAAAAGTCTCTGGGGGATTTGGCGCAATTCAGCATCAGGACTAAAGAATAGAAATAAAATTAACAATCAAAACATCAAGGGGAGAAAATACAGAGATAATTGAATGTATTTTGAATCATCTTTGCTATTTTACAAAATATTACAGATAATGCACAGGGCAGTTTGTATTTAAAATATCCCAAAAATATTCATAGCATGTTGTTTGACACAGTAACACAACATTACTACCGGTTCAGAATAGGTGCTCGAGACCAACATTTCTCATGCTGTTTTATGATACGGAGAGCAGTCCAACCTTATTTGCTCAAAATTCAGATCAATTGAATTTTAATGAGAGGCCCATGCGCAAGGGCAACATCCACAAGGAATTCTGGGAATGTTTGAAATTAGTCCCGTATTTGCCAGGAGACAGTTGGGTACATAAACTTTTTTATTTCCAGATTCATAGGTCCATTCGGGCCGAAGATTGCTCTGCTGTTCTGAGTTGAGCAATTTGAATAAATTATGCTGAAAATCACTTGGTGGTTCATTTTGTGTGAAATTATATTTTCGCTGGAAAGGTTAATTTTGAAGGGAGCTTGAATGGGTGGAAATTGTGCAGCTAGGGAGGCAGCATGTAGAGACGGAAGCCTTTATTAGAAGCGATTGCCTTTCCTCCTGGATCTCTCCAGAGAGCAGAATCAGTGGAGATGTTAAACCTTGCTTGACACCCCAGTTGGATAATTGTGGGTGTGGAAGCTAATCAGCAGAAGATGTCTTCTCAATTTAAATCTTGTCAGTTAGTCAAGATTAGGGCCTCCTGTATTGAGCACCATTAGCTTTGTTGCATGTCATTGTGCTAGTGAAGATGTTGGAAAGGTCCGGCTGCAAGGGTAAAAGTGGGAAGTTGAAGGATGCTGGGGAATTATTCTGGCTAAAAGCAGTCAGATTTACTTGAGTTAAAAAAAGGGAAAAGCAGTAAATGCAATCACAGTGTCTATTATTTCCGCCCATGTGACCCGAAAAGTTCTTCTGTTTAAAATTCCAATCAAATTAACTTCATAACCGACTGCATTATACATGATTAGTAAATATCGAGGTGTAGCGAGCTGCGTGATTTCGTCCCAAAAATAAGAATATTACGCAAAATCCCAGTTGTCCTCGAATATTCTTTAGAAAGAGGGGTAACTCTTACCCTCCTCTTGAGAAACTGAATTAGAGAGTGCCTCTAAGATGGAGGAAATTATAAAATCCATAATTGACAGCATAAATGAGTAGTAACACACGTGGGCATGATCTCATTTTTTTTTTTTTAAGTTCAACTTTAGCCCAGTTTGATTGGAGACTAATCCCGAAATGTGTGGCAAATTTTAGAGGCCCGTCTGGCTGGCACGTCGCCAGACTCCTGTTCTCTCCCGACAGTAAATATTTGTAACAGATTCCTCCTGCAGCACAAAAGGCCCTTTCAGAGAGAGAACCATGTAACCCTGCAGTGAAAGCAAGGTCAGGCCAGATAAACAAGGCGGTCGTGCCAAGTTCGCTAGTCCCAATAACTCCAGGCCGTCCTGAGCACACAAGGCCCACTCCTCATCAGAAGCGCTTGAGTGCTGACAGATGTCTTTGCCGTGCAGCGAACGGAAAGGAGAATGCCCCCTCCTCTCTCTCTCCTCTCCCAGCTGTAACACCTCTCCAGCAGTATGGAGGGATTGTCTCTTTTTTAAGTGATTCAGCTGTTGGAGGAAATATATTAGCCTTCACAGAGTCCTAAAGCAACACAAAAGAAGAGGCAAAATTTAAATGCATTTAATGCCAAAAACAGATAAATGACACTGATAAAAATGCATTATTATTATTATTATTATTCAACCATTTAATTCGTTTATTGTTTTTAAGAACAATTATTGCTCATGTACCATTAATGATTAACATATGCATTCCTGTTCTGATTTATCAAAATGCGGGCGTTTTGAGCGTAACATTTATATATAATGTGGAATTTAGAGATGTAGATGCAGACCAACAGCCTCCCCTCCACCACACACACACACACACATGCATACACACTAACAGACAAACTCTAACCAGAATTTAACACGCTCTCTTAAGGAATAGAAAGAAACACGATAGGGAAGGATGACATGACACACGAGGCAAAACACGAAAAAAATACAGTCAGTTAATTAAAGTGAAACCGTTTTCCTCGCTGTGGCATCAAAACCCTGATAACGCATCAGAAAAAAAGGCGACCGGGATATACATAAGAATGTAAGGCTTCTCTGCCTACAGCAGTTAATTAGCCATATTACATGTGTATGTGTATATGCATTTTATATATATATATATATATATAAATCCATGTCTCGGAGAATTTTTGGTGGTGAAATAGGTTTTCCAATCTAAATAATAATAATTTATAAACTTCATAGGCATTTAACCAATGTAAACGGGTATTATGAGTTCTCTCACGTATCGACAGGAGCAAGCTTTCGAGAAATGTCACGGTAAAGTGAATTGTGCGTCTTAACAGCGGAGGTCGTACGCTGGGTACGGCTGTGCAGAATTTCACCACGCCGCTACGCCATTAATTTGCTTCCCTGGCGAGCGATCGTCGCCTTAAACACAAGACTCCAACATTCAGGCACCCTGTCAGGCGGGTCGCCTGTATTTCTGCATCGTCAAGAGGTGTCTCCACTAGCTCAGTTTTCACTCTCCTTCCCGAGCGCACTGCATTATACCCTGCAGGAGATCCAGCTCTCAAAGCGAGTATTGATTTTAGTATCTTCCGCAATGAATGGTCCTCCTTCAAAAAATTTCAACTCCACAATGAGCTCGGTTCCGATAATAATAGTGGAAGAAGCCCTCGCTTTGGCGCAAGTGCTGAGCTGGAATGATCAAATCATTTCGGGATGTGAAATATTTGTATCTGTGCAAAGTAGAGGAGGAGATAAACCCAGATTGTGCATGCCCCCTTCGAGGAATAAAAAGTGTCTATATTCATGCGGTTTTATATACTTAAAATAATTTAAATTAATGCCAGTTGTGTCTCTTCAGTTTATTATTGTAATTTGTTCCCCGGAATAATAATCTCTTTAATAATTTATATTAGCTCATCTTCCGCCATGCATCCTCTTTTTTATTTTGTAATATAACGTTTAGTACCTCTTTTTATTTAACAGCAAACGAAGTTTTTAAAATGAATAATATATTTCAAATAGCCACACGTGAAAATAACGTTCACTTGCATTTCGGGGGGGGGGGGGGTTGCTCATTCGGTATATATGACATGCAACCTGCGTGGAAACGAATTATGTATATCAAAGATTTTTTTAAAAAGATTACACAGATACGAGTGGTTATTACAATGTCGAGGAGGTTACCGTGTCTCCCGTCTTAGGTAGGCGCACGGCTATTCGTTATTCAGTAATGAAACTCGACAATAAAGCCTCGACAACACGGACCTCGGATCGGCTCTCGAACTTGTTGCTTTGTAAGAAAAAAAAGACAAGAAGCACCATCACAGGTGATGCGGGCGCAGGGGGGGGAGGGGGTGCCTGTCCTATTAGAAACCAGGCATCTGTCTTTTATTTCGGGAATCGGTGCCCTGCCGGTGCGTTAATTCAGCTCCATACTTAAAAGGTGCAGATTAATAGATAAAGGACGTGTGAACTAAGGTCAAACGGATATGGATTTAATGTGCAATCTTGCTTATCAGATGCCTGATTGGATTAAACCTTAACTTTTTTAAGGTTGCCGTTTAGCCTATCCAGTTCCGTGCCACATCATTTTGTTTTTTTTTTTTTCTGCAATAGGCTGAAATGGGAGATATTCCAAAGACTTATAGTATATACCACACTGAGCTATAAACCATATATCACCATAAACTGAGTTTATTAAAGAACAGGGAATCCCCGTGACAGTACTGTTTTTTTTTTTTTTTTTTTTACCTATTTGCATTCATGGTTTAAATGCAAATACAAAATACACAGACTTAAAAATGGAAAAAAAATGTATAATGTACGTTTCCATTAAAACAAAGCATTCGTATCATTTCTTTCGATATTTTTAGAGAAAGAATGAGGAAAAACTGTTGAAAATTAATAATAAAGAACATGAAACTCTGCAAATTTGACTTACAACTGGCAAAATTACTTCCTGCTGTCATTTAAATTATAGCTGCCCTCTATAAAGGTGTCTTTAGGTGTATTAATTGAATTCGGCACTATTTTCCAATAATAATCTGTAAAGTTCATCCGTCCGTTCCTCACAGGGGAGCCGCTGTGTGTGAGAGAAGGACGTATCTATTTCAGTGGCTTAATTTATTTTCATGATTCACTGATAATGACTGTCATGCAGGTTGTACATCAGAATTAACCTTCATTTCGCCGAGGTATATTACGGCGACAGTCCCCGTCACATTTCACCTACACAAAAGGGCATTTTCTCCCTGCTTTATAATCATCCTCCGCCGCTGAAGATTGTTTGATAGCCGATTAATTTTCATAGGAAATCAAGCACTAGCTCTCCGAGCAGGAATAGCCTGCGCGTTGCTGTGCTAAGTGACTTTCGCGGTAATTATGTATTTTTTTTAAATTGCATTTCGCAAACTTCAAACTCGGCCATTCCTGGACCGCGATTTATTTTCAGAACAAAGGTACGGCGAATTAATCAGCGATATCGAGAAAGAAGGGTTTTCTAATTTCTATGCAAACCATTAAGTCGCAGATCTAAATTCCACCATTTGCTGTGGTTTCAGTCAAAAGATTTCATTAGGGAGCTGACATCATATTGAAACTAGTGCTAGATCATTTTTGTCCTATTTCCCCCCTCATGAGCTCTTTGTTCTTTCAGCCTTTGTAGGTTTCTTCCCCCCCCCCCAATAAAGCGAATATGCAAATTGCGGTAATAGATTTCTACCGAGTACTCTACCTAAAGTATCATCGCCTATTTAGAAAAAGAGACTAAAGCAACATCTAATACACGGTATTAACCTGGGCATGCATGCAGTTTGTCGAAAAAAGAAGTGATTAAGAAATGACAGCGCTGGCCTCCGCTGTTTGATGTCACGCACGGTGACATAACACCCAAAATAGGATGGGGCGACAATTACCCCTCTTCAAGGAGAGCATCTGCAAACGAAGGGCCGAGAACAAGGAGACCACGCACACTTCACTGCATAATTTATATTTATTTTCGCAAGGCGTGTACACTGTTTCTCACTTGGTTTTATTAGACGATCTGTCTGATTGGCAGCGCACATACGCTGGGTTATTTCCTGCGGTGGGAGGCTGTGCTTATTCTCTCCTCATGGCGTACTGTGCGAGCGGCAGCGCGCTTTATACGGGTAAACAGGGAAACAGTGCGTGTCACTCACTAATCTGACTCATTCACTGTGTCAGCCTGATAGCGCTGCATGCTTACGGGGTGTCACTTCAAAAACATCGGCAATCAAAAGCACCATCCCTCTTCGCTGCGAGGTGACATGCCCCAAATCGGGGGTTAATTTTTATTCTCTGGTTAAGCACACGGCAGGGCACACTTGCATCAGGTAATTTTCCTGAGTCCTATTCAGAGATTAAGGGGAAAGACTCATTTGCTGTCAGATCTAAACAAAGTTGCCCCGATTACCTGAAGACTAAAGACGTGATTTCGCCGTGTATTATGAGACTTTCCGGTGGACTTTTGGTGCAGTTTTCCACAAATCCGCCCTGAGCAAAGATATCTAGCTCACGTCTCGTTTTGTTTTCAGACGGTCACTTATTGTTAGACCGTAATAAGCATTAATCCGGAGCACGGGTATGTTTTTCGTGTTGTCAGATCTAATCTTGGCGCGCTTCATCTCTCCAAAAATGCATCCTGTCACTTTGTGTAATTAAACTGTCAAATTCAGCCCGATTTCACATGCAGTCACTCTCCCATTTTTTTTGTTTGAATATGTAACCCTTTATTTTGTTATGCAAAAAAATCATCAAGCTACTTTTCTATTAACCGTTTCACTCACCCTAAGTTGGCCTTTTAATTGGAGTTTAATAGCAGTTATTAACACATTAAGGGGCGTTAGGAGAACATTAGGAGCCCCCGTGACTTCGAACAAAGTTGACACTTCAATGCTATAGTAATTTCAGAGATTCATTTATTTAATAGTGACCTATGCAAATGTGTATCCTGCCATTTTACAAATTGACTGCAATAATTAACCAGAAAGGGTGAGAAGAATAATACATTAAAACATAAATGGAAGCATATTACGTCAGCTCTTTAAAAATAGTAGAAATGCGTTAATTGGCTTCGTTTGAAATCTCTACTGCAAAATTGACAAAATCTTCCCTGTTTGGTGAAATGAATCCCTTTTCCTATATCCAGGGTCACAACTGAACGATTGTTTCGTGCTACCTCCAGTCCAATGTGGTAAGAAACATACATAGATTTCGCAAATAATTTTGCAAAACACGGTCGCCCTATTTAAACGTGTAATCAGCTTAATCAAAATCACTGCCGCAGTTGATAACCGAAATGTGTAAAATTCCCCATCCGTCTGGTTAAGGCTGGAAAAAAGCCTTCCTGAATAGGATAGGCGTACATAATTTTTTGTCATTTAAGGGAAAAGCGAATTTAGTAAAGTCTCACACCTTGTGCATGAAGGCAGCTCGAATGGCTGAACCATATGCACTGTTTTCTGCGTGCTGGGACCCTTGCCCGCCCGTTACTCTGATTATTTAATACAGGAGTGGGGGGGGGGGGGGGCCGCGGGGGGGGGCGGGGGGGGGGGGGGGGGCGCGCGCGACGGGGAGAGAG
>JAODLD010000069.1:23604021-23614620 GCA_026781065.1 Mormyrops boulengeri | reverse complement strand
CCACACCCGCCCTGCGTCCCCCCCCCCCCCCCTTGCCCGCGGGGGGGGGGGGGGGGGGGGGGGGGGGCATAAGGTCGATGCCCCCGCAAGGCAGCCGTGGGCCGAGAGCCTCGGGCTACAGCATACAAATCGCTGCAGTTTCCTATCAAAGCGGCCAGGGGGCCCGCGGAGCCGCTCACGACCGTGAATAATTTACATGGCGGCGGCAGCAGCGAGCCCCACAAACCCAGGCTGGAGAAGAGCCGTGCGGCTCGGCCTTACGGTGGCCACGGAGACGCGGCAAGTGGGGGGCCCCCGGCAGCCAGATCAAAGTCAGTACTCACTCTCATCACGCTCGGCTAACGCGCCGATTAGCCTGCTAGCCGGCTAATTAGGTTCCCGCGGCACCTCATGGGTGATACCCAGGGCAGGAGGGGGTTGCTGAGAGGACGAATAACCCTGAACGCCCCCCATGCAGCGGGGGTAGCGGCGTGGACATGATGGGTGAGAACATAAGAGAGCGCATACAGCACATGAGTGCTTAAGGCCATTTAAGGCTTGGAGACTCGGCCCAGGGCTGGGAGTGTGCCGGTGATTCCCCAGAAGCCGCACAGAGTCACAGGGGTTCTGACACGGTCCGTGTGGGGCACCAAAAGACTGGAAGCCAATCAGCACAATAAATAACCTTTTCCTTCCAAAATGGTGTTGGAAAAATAGCAGGCCCCATCCCAATCAATCAGGTGTGTGTGTGAGGGGGGGGGCGCTAATTGTGCTACGGCTCCTTTTTGGGAGGGGGGCAGGAACGCCGCAATGTAACCTCAAAGGAGGGACAATATCTTGAACTCCGCCCCCTCCCCCCCCATCCTGAGCACACTGCCATTTACATTCATACATGTTGGACAACGCACCCCCCTGCTGGCCCAACATACTGCGCCGGCAGATGGGCTGCTCCAGCTCACGGGCCCAGTGTGAAGCATCGCGTTTATTTAATGAAAGGGAACTCAACACGTGGTACAAAGCAGTGACACTACTTCTCAGAGGCAAGCTTCGCCCCGATTGGCTAAAGGGAGGTACGGCAGTGAGCGGGCCTCCTGCCAGCATCTCGAACCTCTCAGGATCAGCCGACCACCAGAGAGCAACTGACAGGCCAGACTTCATGTGAGAGTACAGTCATGCTGTTTACACGCAGAGAAAGTCTGCCATCATGACTAGTGCATAACTACGACGGGGCAAGGCGGAGCTAATGCAGGAGTAGCCGGGAATTTAAAAGCACGGATAGGCGCACGGCTGGTTCGGTTTAATGCGTGCCGTTTATTTCCCCGTAAACACTCCTGCCTCTCGGGCTGTTGATTCTGGACTTCCAGGGAAGGGTCACTCCGGGTTCCAGGACTGGAGACAGCATAATGAATATTTATCCCCTTAATTGGGTTGTTACAGAAAAAGAATCTCAAGAGTCCTTTTACAGGGGAGAGATTTGCAATGTTAGTTTAGTTCTGATTATTAGAATTCCCTTGTGGGGCATTATGTTGTATTTAAAGGCAGTCTGGATGCATTAAACTGCAGCGTGTGTGTGTGTGTGTGTGTGTGTTTAAAAATGAGTGTGTGTGCATGTGTAATAGTCTGTATGATCTCCCGCATGCATGGTTGAGAGCGCAACTACACAGGTGCGTGAGAGCATGTTTGTGTATGTGTGTGTGTGTGTGTGTGTGGTAGGCATGAGCGCGCGTGCGTGTGTGTGTGTGTGTGTGTGTGTGTGTGGTAGGCATGAGCGCACGTGCGTGTGTGTGTGTGTGTGTGTGTGTGCACACAGATGAGGATGAGTGTGTTTTTGAGCGCAAGGGCCCACTCGCACCAGGACGTGCAGATTTACCAGCGGTCGAAGAATAATGACAATAATCCTGTGTTCTTCATTGACCTCGACGGTGGTGCGCCGAGCAATCAGGCAAATGTACTGCAATCACGCTTCATCGTGGAGAATTACTCCAGCGTGCATGTTGCACGGAGACAATCCAAATGCGCACTTAAGTACACTCACGAAAAAAAAATTGTAAATCCAGGGGCCTCCTCACTCTAAAGTTCCACCTCTCCAGGATGAAACGTGTCCCTTTCACTCGCTCGTCATCCTCAGTTAACACGCTCACATACGAAACGAAAAAAAATGAAAAACAAAACAAAGGTGTTATGGATAGCGGAGGGAGTGTTGAGAGTCTCAGTCTCACACACACCTGGTACCCGCATTGGTGGGGGTGGGGGGGGGTGGATACCACTCCCAAGTTGACCATCATTGAGCTGGAATATGACTCAAAATTTCAGACTCACCTTCGATTGTCTCCTCAGACACTCACACACACGCACATGTAACCGTAAAGAAACTCCGATCTTCCAGACGGTGAACAGGTCCACGGGAATTTTGCAGGAAATTTATTGGTCCCCCGGCGATACAACGGGCAGGCAAACTGAACAACATATAAAATAACTGTTTTGCTCTGAAACTCAAATGGACAAACCAGATTCCACAGAGAGCAAACCAGACAACTGCTCCTGGCCCATCTCTCTCACATAGAGAGCAAATCTTTTCTATTCAATTACAAATTGATCACAGATGAATAGAGGGGCTACCCCCCTGATCCCCCCCTCAAAAAAAAACATGCAGACCCCCTCCCTCCTCATGTCTTACAGTATCCTGTATGCCCACACTGGTAGGAAATAAGTTTCCTTGGTCTACCCAGTTACAAAGTAAGACATCTCATCAGTTCCAGAAAGGCTAGATGATCATAAGAGACCACCTGACAGGACAGGGAATTGTGGGTAGTCACAAAACCCAGCTCGGTTTATTTGTATCTCATTTCTTGTGGGAGTTTGAAGCACAAGTGATGTTACAACAAACAGTACAGCAACAAACATAAGAATGGCATAGAGACAAAAGCCCCGGCTGAGTTAACATTCTGGCTGTTCATAATTTAACAGTTATCATAATGGGTGTTTGATGTCCCCGGTGGGCCTTATTTACAGTCAACAGAGAACCACCACGCCTCGCCGTCTTCGGCACGATCCAGAAGAAGAACTCGCATTCCCCGAGTGAGTCAGACCTGTCGGGAGGAAAAGTTACGCGGTGGCTTGTCGTGTTGAGCAGTAGCTTCTAAATCATTCACAAGATTTGCCGAAAAACAAACACGGCGCGGACTTGCTTTTCGGGCTGAGGAGGCGCGCTCCTTCCGCATCCAGCTACCGGGAAACGGCTGCTGTAACAGTCAGGAGCGGAGGGTCTCGGGCAACAGCTGGAAGCTGAGAGAAGCACGGAACCAAATGTATACCGGCGCCGGGGGAAACCTGAGGGCCACGGGGAGGAGGAGCAGAGAAGAGCAGCAAGGAGGTGAAGTGGGGAGCTGGTCACAGCGATAAAACAGAACACACGTGGGGGGGGGGGGGGGGGTGATATCGCGGCACTTAATATGATGGGAGTGGGATCACTTAAGGCCTGCCTGTTTTTCAGCAAGAATATAAAACATGCCCCCCTCCAGCCTCTGCCCCCCTCCAGCCTCCGCTCCCTGACAGCGTCTCCTCTCCTCTCTTTATCAGCTTTTCTTTCCCCCTCCCTGGCTTCCTGCTCATGATGCTCATGAGAGCCCGTGTTTACAGCCTGACACTAACTGCGGTGTCGCGGTATTTTAAACAAATATACGCGTGGCGGACCGTCAGCGGAGCAAATAGAGGGGAACCTGGAGAAGATTTCAGGATTGCTGACGTGGAAGACCTAAAGTCGTCCACAGCGCTACAAGCAGCCGGCAGGTTTTCCTCAGTTTGTGTCGAAGCCCTTCAATGTCTAAAGCCCCCCATAGGAGCACTCTGGCTGGGGGGGCGGGGTCCCTGTCCACCTGCTCTAGCATCCTGGTGAGTATATTGACTCGGGGAGATGCTCCCGGCTGGCACACGATAGCCTAGAAGCTATCAGTGCGGCTAATTACCGCATGCTGGAAAATCCGTGTCAGCAAAACAGCGGCGGCATCCATGTCGATCCCTGCCATGCCCCACAGGGGGCAATCCTGAGCTCCCCCCAGTGAGGAGCCCGGCAAAGACTATTCCTTAACGTACACCGGGAGGGCTGTCAGGTAAAGCTGACTGATGCACTTGTTCTTTCCGCCGCGGGCTGCCAGAACGACGTTCCGGGCCCTTCTCTTCTCCAAGCTGACCATCTCCTCTTGTCGGGGGTTCAGCTTGGACATCTCATCTCCGGTGCGTGACGGATGTGGACAGGGGTAGGGTGAGACCCCCCCGATGTTTATTCAGAGCACACCGCTTCACATCCCCCCCTCCCACTTTATTTAGCGCCCAGAAACACAGTCCAGGTTATTTAAATAAAAACACAGCTAGGGTGGACGTTAGCTAGCAAGCATAGCAGGGCATTGCCTGCAGCAGCCTGTACCAATTAAACCCCCCCAGTTAATCAGCGACACATTTCTGCATTCGGGTCTAACGAGGCATCAGGGCTCGGCACCTCTGGGATACGCTGCGCTAGAGAACGGCATAGGGCAGTCAGGAGCGCACAGACCAGGCCGACGGGGGGAGGGATTAAACCTCCCATTTTGGCCACCTTGATTTTCCTGGAGAGAAGTCGACTGCGCAGGACATGCGACACGCAATGCGGCGAGCTCCCCGCCCCATCGCCCCGCCCGGTGTCTGATTCTGCCGGGGGTTCCTTTAAAATTCTTGGCCGGGACTAATTACGCCGATCCGCACCTGTCCTGGCTGCACCAGCTCCACATGTCAGGGGCCTGCTTTTCTGGGGCCTTGGCTCAGAAATAACGGCACACTTAAATTATTTAAAAACAGCAAGCCAATAAATATCTGAGCAGAGGTTAATTTATAAGGGGGAAGCGAGCCACAATTACCCTGCCGGATTGCTTCTCCTGCCCCCAGGGCGTCCGTCTCAAATGTCATGCGTGGAAACCACTCGGCACCGAGCAGCGCAACAAATAACGGGCATTTTAACTAGCTCCCCGAATGCGACGCTGGCACCTCAGCCATTGTCAGGACATGCCACTTCCTCCATCACAATATGCTAAATATTTTCCCGACACTGGCAGCCGGATTGGGTGGGTTGGGTGGGGGCGGGGGGGCACTGCACTACAAGCATCCATCCATCTCACTCTCTTACCCAGAATTACTAAGGATTTATTTCGTGGGTGTTTATCGAAGGCGCCCATCTGAGGGCTTTGAGACACTCAAGACAGTTTATATGGTGGACACGGGCTGCTTTCAGGGTTTTGTACACAGAAGTTAAATGTTAATGAACAGTATTTCATGTGTTTTTGTCACCATGCTTGTTTTTCTATCACATACATTTTTTTTTAGAGATGGAGACAGAGAGAGAGATGGGATAATATTCAGTGATTTGGCTGGTCACACCCTGACTCCGCTGTTCCAGTCCAATCAGGAGTCCACCCACTCACCCACAGACACACCAGCAGACGTCTTACCCTGTAATCCGACCTCCCGATAACCTGCGGTACCCCGTCCATGACACAAATAACTACATCCTAGGGAAAGACTGAAAATGACCTGAGATCCGCATCCAACTGGTCAAAAATAAACACACCAAACAAAATACAAACTAAAAGAAGACCCATGAAAACCCATGAAGACGAGGATGGCCAGACTGAGATCAGTGGGCGAAGGCCTGAATGTAGCCTGATACATACGCCTGTTGATAAAAAAACACAGGGAGGTATTAAAAACCATCATGCACACTGCCTGTGTCTGAGATCGCCCAGCTGGGCCCCAGATCCCCTCCGATCCCGCCTGATCCCCTCCGATCCCGCCTGATCCCCTTCGATCGCAGCCCCAAACTCCTTGCTGAGCATTATTGGCCAGCGGAGGCTCTCATTTGCACTTCAGATGAGCCGCGGAGGGGGCCTCGCTTATGCAGAGGAGGTGCCGTGCCCAACAACGCTAAACACCCCCGCCCACCCCACAAATCAGTAAACCGTTTAAGGCCGCGTCGGCTGCATTTAAAACAAACAGCATGAATTTTTCATCATAAATAATCTCTCCCTTCTGATGTTTGTGGTGCCGACGCTTAAACGCTACGCAGTATCTCGTTAGCTAATTGAGTGGGAGCGCCGACCAGGCCCCCGGAATGAGAGCGTAGCCCGCCGACGCTAATCGCTCTCCCTGGGCCTGATGTCTGCTGCTCCGCCTGCCCCCGCGGCACGCCGGCTCCACATCCTGGGCGTTCCCCCTACCTCGGGCCCCTCACCCGAGAGCGTAAGCTCCAGGACAACCGCAACTAGATGGACCATTACGGAAGATGGATGGATAGATGATGGATGTTTGCCTTTCAGCATAGCCAATCAGAATGCACTTTACCGCCCGGCAAACGCCCGAACGTCAACCGCTGTCGTTAGTTAATATGTTGTGTCTTTGATAAATGTCCTGGTACCAAAGGGAACCGTTTGATGACACGTGCAATGACAGTTACAGGAAATACGATAAACTTGTGGAGATTTTTCATAGGGTACGGCCCCGGCTGCCGACGGGACATCCTCTGCGCGCGGTGAGCCGCCATCCCGCGCGTGGTGAGCCACCGTCCCGAGCACGGGGCTGTAAAGGCTATAATACGATAATGCAGCCGAACCCAGGCAGCGTGCCAGTGTGTGTGTGGGGGCAGCGATGGGACTCACCCCCGCAGAGATAACTATAATCACAACTCCCGGGGTGCGACACGGCCGGGACGACCCAAATCGAATCATCGCAGCGGATGCATCTTCTTTAAAGGAGAGATCGGAAAGCCTGCCCAATCCCCATGGATACAGCGCTTTGTCCTGGAAGCCAGGGGGGGGCTAGGGGGGCTTGCGAGAGTGTGCAGCCTGGTACACCTCATCGAGTCACATATCGCTTAAGTTTTGCTTCCCTGGGGGGGTCGGTGTGTCGCTCGGCAGGTTAGTCCTCTGTGCCTGCAACCAGAAGGTTGCTGGTTCAGATTCCATCCTCAGTGGAATAGTCACAAGCTCGCTGAGCCCTTAACCCCCCCCCCCGAAATGTTCCAGGGTGAATGGCTGACCCTGCACTCGAACCCCAAGCTTCATTGTATATATCTGTATGTGTTCATCTCAAAGCAGAGCATGATGGGATACGTGAACAGAAACACACCGATTGTACTTTTGCAAATGGCAAATAAAGCTTTGTCTCTCCTTTTTTTTAACATTTAGAACAAAGAGCCCGTGTGGCCATGCCCTCCCCCCCCCCATGTGGGACTCCTGACGGGGCCGGGCCGTACGGCGAGACACGCCGGCCTCCCACACCGCACGCGGAGCCCAGGGACAAACAGGCAGTTAGGGGGGAAACGCTTCTTGATCCCAGACATCAGGGCGAATGTGGAGCCACGGCTCACACTGGTAGCTGAGGAGAAGTGACAAGAGCAGCGGAAAGGGAATATATTAAAACTGTCAGTCCTGCTGAGGTTCCCCTGCCCCTCTCTCTAACAAGAAGGAATTTATGAACCCTTTGCCCGCTAATTAAAGTGCTTCAGCTAAGAACTAAATGGCACAGACACCCCCCGTCTCCGCCGGAACAGGGAGGAGCCGTGAAAATCCAGGCTATATGCGGCGGCGGTTTTTACGGTGACACGCCGGACTGTCATTGGGGGTTAATTTGTAGATTTTCTGTATGGCCACGTCAGAAAAAATGGGCCGACCCCCCCCACTTCCCCTCAGAGAAAGGCCCGATTTATTCCACGTATCCTGGGGAAGCGGGAAGATTTATTGTGTACGTGGAATATTGGGCGTATCGACAAGTGATCATTTTAATCCCTGCAATTGGTCAGCAGCGAGAAGGCGGTGGTGCCCGGACAGGCGTGAGGACACCCGCGTTTAGCCCCCTTCATAGTCGGAAGGAATTCCACACAGCCACCAAAACAATGCATCAATAAAACAATTAGCGCAGCACAAACTGGGATGCTTTCCAAGCCCCCGTCCCATTAAGCTCCTCTGCCAAGGGGCATGTAGCACTCATCAGGAATGCCACAAAACGGGATCCTTCCCATCGTAAGCCAAGTGGAGGCATCTGTCAGCCAGAGGGGGGATTAGGAATGAGTGCCAGGTGCTGCAGGGCATTCTGGGTACTGCTTTGCCGCTTCTTAAGTCATGCTGATCATGTGATTGAGAAAAATGCAAAGATTATGGTGTAAAAACAATGTACAATTAAACACTTGCTTGGAGTGTGTCTCTGGGAATTTTTCCCCATTCACCCAGAAAAACATTTGTGAGGTCAGTCACTGTGAGTCAGGCCTTCATGTCCAACACCAATCTCCGTTCTAGTTCATCCTAAAGGTGTTCGATGAGGTTGAGGTCAGGGGCTCTGTATGGGCCTGTCAAGTTCTTCCGTGCCAAACTCACTCAACCGTGTCTTTATGGACCTTGCTTTGTGCACTAGGGCTCAGTCATGCTGGAACAGAAAATGACCTTCCCCACAAAGGTGGAAGCATAGAATTATCCAAAACGTCTTGGCATGCATCCACGCTCCAAAATTTTTTGGAAAGTCTTCCCAGAAGAGTGTCAGCTGTAATAGCTGCAAAGGAGGGACCAACTCCATGTTGGTGTGTATGGATAAAGAATGGGGGTGTCATAAAAGGTTAGGTGCCCCAATACTTGTGTCCATACAGTGTATGTTGCTCACGTTTGCAGTGAGGTACATAAAGCAGTACTTCATTGTACTGTATCTGTATCTACATCTGTACTTGTACAAATGACAATAAAGCTTTTGAATCCTGAAACATGCTGAAATAAGACTTTCCTCTGAATACAAGTGAGTAATCAGAAAGACTCAGTGCAGCTATGCAGATTATTAACTGCATAAACTGCAAAAATGCTCATTATTGCCACCCTATAAAAGCAGGAGGTGGAAATCTTAAGTCCAGAAAGTAAAAATCCAGACCATGATTTAGTTTCAATGAACCAGTTGTCCCAGTCATGGAGTACTCAACTGGTCGATTCGAACAAAATCTTGGTCTTTATTTTCTGATCCTGAAATTTCCACCTCTGCCGAAAAGATACCAATACACGTGACTCAAGAGACCCAAAGCATTTCGGCAGCTACATTCGTAAACCTCATTGACTATAAAACATTCACACTGGACTTTCCCCACAGTATTTTTGACCCCTTCGGAGCATATTATCAAACGCACGCATGCCGATGCTTCGATTTCAGGAGGAAAAGTTCTAACGTGCTAACTGACCTCAGAGGGTGACAGGCCAGCTCCCATAAAGCATTAGATGTCATGAGGTCTCTCCCCTGCACCCATCAGGGCCCCTGTAAGCCCCCCCATAGTAGCACATGTAGCCCTCCAGGGCAAGAGTTTGGTTGGCCTGACCTAGCCATCAGTGATTCCATTGCCAGCTGCGCCCCATGTGACCCTGAGAGTGCTCAGCCATTGGCTAGCTGTGACCTGGCTCTGGGAAACTACAGCCCACGAAAAAAAAATAATTGCTGAAACGTCCGTGTCAAACTGGCGTAAGAGGTTCCCGTAAACTGGGTCAGTAATATTTCATCCTGGCGGTGGGAAGCCATCTGTCGTGAACACACAAAAAGCCAGAGATGTGTCTCTGTTACATCTCATCCACAGGAAAACTGCTTGAAGCAGGAAATCAATATGACAAAGTTGGCTATTATTAAGGGAAATATCAGCGCTGGGTAAACAGTGTGCTGCTCAGGATGTCTGTTTATCGTCCTCCGGTTGTCCTGTTGATATAACCGAGAGAAATATAGGTAAACGAGAAATGTGCCGGTTATAAACACATATAAGGGACTAGAGGCGTAGTGGGGGGGTAGGGAGGCAGTAATATATCAATGAACTCTATGGGATGAGTGTTTATTTTCACTGCTAGCTGGTAAGGCACCGCTAATCCCGGTAAAACACCACAGCACCCACTAAAACCAGAAACAAAATAACTGGGTGAGCATGCTCCAGTAATCGCATCCCGCGAGCCCGGCCACACGCTCCCGGCACAGCCTGGCCCAGCCCCCCTCACTGTCAGGTGTTGGGGTGCGAGCAGGAGAAGACACCCCCCCGCCAATTAATCACCGTCAGATCTGCCTGGGCGCACAGAGTCGCTCCTGATCCTTGTCCCAGGCTCTCTCACGTTCTTCCTGTCTCTGCGTCTATGAGTGTGTGCGTGTGTGTGTGTTGGGGGGGGGGGGGGTGCCTGAAGGGCTTGCATGGTAAGTCAATGTGAAATTATCTCAGCAGGAGAAAACTGCGTCTCAGAGCAAATGATTTAAGGCGCCAATTTTTCACACTCTCTCAACTCTGACGAACGCAACGTCCGACTTCAAAACAGTCAGAAGAACCAGAAAAGCATTTTTTTTTGCTTTTGGGGGAGGGGGTGAGCACAGATTGAGGGAGCCAGCCGCTCTCCGGTACACCCCCCTCTTGCTCCTCGGTGAATGCAGATCACACGTACTTCCTGTAACGTTACGCGTGTGGAAAATGGAGCTAACTACCTCCGGGGTATCTGAAGCGCCGTTCAGGACATCTGTTTCCATCTGAATACGGTAGCCTGTGAAACACTTAGCAGTCCCAACGACCCCCCCCCCCCCCCCGGGGGGCGCCGACCACCCGCGCAG
>JAODLD010000069.1:23587247-23604011 GCA_026781065.1 Mormyrops boulengeri | reverse complement strand
AAGTTTCGGGGTGTGAAAATTGGCGAAACCACCCTCGGGTTTTACCGACGGGCGTTACCCCACATGGTTTACCATCTCACTCCGTTACCCTGAAAAAAACTTACCCGACCAACCCACCCCCCCCCCCCCACAGTGTTAGCAAAGACATCATTAGCAGTGAGGAAGCGAGTCCACGCTTGCCATCACCCCTGATTAAAGCAGCGACCATAAAGGGACATTTTAGTGAAATATCCAGCACTGACTTATACAATCTAACCGGTTCTGTCCAGTTCCAGTGAGATGAGGATCTGAGCGTGGCGGTTTTGATTTGCTCTTCTGCGTTCTAGCTAAAGCGAAAATACCAGCGGAATCAGAGTCAGCTTTGCTGTGTGCCATACGGGACTTTGTCTTATCACACCGATTCTCCAGCCAGTTGTCGGCGACCCACACACAGTTCACGTTTTCGCTCTCCCAACACACCTGAAGCAACAAATTATAGGCACTGGACACCTGGCAGAAATGTACTTAGCTGGGGGGCAGCAAAAATGTGGTCTGTCTGGGGGACCCCCCATGCCTGGATTGGGGAACACTGACCTGATAAAGTAACACTTTTTACTACATGTTTATCTTTAAATTGTTCTGCGCGCAAGAAAACATGCGTGATGAGACGGTCTTATGGGCCTGCTGTCGCGTCGTGGTCACAGGCACGGCAAGGATCTCGGGTGCGATGCATGATGGGCAGGACCGGCAGGACCCACCGGAGCAGACTATTACGGCGCGTGTGTGTGGCGCTAAGCGTGCCAGATAACCGCTGCGACAGGCACGCGTGTCAGGAGATATGATCTCAGCACTTCAGCGTGCTCCACACGTCAGGCCTGACAGGCAGAAAAATCGAGCTCAGGCTGATAACCATGCCCAAGATAGCGGGAGCTTGTCTGCGAGCTCTGATTAATGGGCCTTGTTTTTGGGCTCGCTGACGCTGTCGGAATGGGAGGAGTGTGGGCGGTACTAAGCAGATCCTGCATAATCAGTGCCTGACAGAATCTGGTTCGCTTCCTGCTCAGTCCGGCCCACTCAATTGACTCCGCCCTGTTCCCGCCCCAAATGCCCCACCCCATCCTGCATTAGCTGCCTCTACATGAGATTCCCTCTTTTCGACCCCGGTGAGGCTCCAGGGTCCCAGAAGCCCGCCGGGATGAACGCAGCGGCACCAGTCGGAGCGTAACGGGCTCCTCAGATCCGCGCCGAGAAGAACACGGTGGGATTCTCAGCCGCTTTGGGCCGCTTTGATCTCCGCCGATGTTTAACATACTCGCTTCTTTATCCAGCAGACGTGGGGAACACCCACGAAACTCGTGACTCTCCTTGCGTAGCTGCAAAGGCAGATCTCACAGACCCTGCACTCAGCCCAGCTCCGAGCGGGACCACACCAGCGCCTTCCCCTCAGTATCAACACACTGGAGCACCTAAAGGTCCTAGATCTAAATTAAACTCAACTGACTCATAACCATTGCATTCCATTGAAAAATATCATACATTTTTTAATTGGTCCGTCTTCCAGCTGTTTATGCAGGTGAAGGGTGCGGGGTGGTCTGGAGCCTTTCCTGTACATCACAGGGCCTAAATTTTATTATTAAATTTGTTTTAATTTAGCAGACAGTTTTATCCATTTTTTAAAAGAAAGCAGGATCAGACCAGGGTAGACTCCATTCAAACAGAGCAAAGAGGCTGAATTCGAACCTTCACCCCTGGAGATCTGAAACGACACACCTACTGTACCCATAAGCCACCACTCTCACCCTAAAACACCATCTCCAGGACTACTACTATTCATTTCATCTGGGGGACGACTGAAAACCAACCTGCAGACTCAGAAACATTCGCCTGGGTTTTACTCTACGTCTCACTTCGATTCTAGGTACGAGAATGAAACTCATAAGTTATTTTGCCATTTCTACGAAGGTGTTAGAAGGCCGCAGTGCAGAACAATGGCTGACCTTATCCTGGTAGGGTGGCGGTGTAAAACTGCCGCTGACCTTTAAAGTACATTATGCTAATAACTAGCAGTGCTGAGGTAGGCCCCACCATACAAAGCAACGTGGGCGGGGGACTCGGGTTCTAATCAACCGGGGGGCTCCGTACAGAACAAGCTTCAGACCTGTAATTGCTCCCAAAAGGAAGGTCTCACCTACAAAGCAGGTGCAGGACGCGAGTGTTATAAAGGAGCACGTCGGCCTCTGTAGACGGCCCCCGAGAGTGTGGGGCCGGGGGGGGGGACCATGCGGTCGAGCGTCCAGACAGCATCCAGAACTCTTTCTGGAAGCAGCGAGGCGAGACGTCCCAGCAGGTAAGTGACCTGGGACAAGCAGGTCCGGTGGATTTTAAGTGGTACACTTAAGACCGTCATCTGATCTATAACCGGGATAAAAATGAACAATAATAATAAAAGATCGATGAAAAGCAGCCTCCGTCACCCCGGGGGCCGGGCCGCAGACCTACCCCTTCCCTCACTGAGTTATGGGTCAGAGCAACCAGCGAAAAACCCAGCAGCTAAAAGCTGAGGCTCTGCAATGGCAGGCAGAACCTTTTAGAAGAATAAAAGTAAGCAGTACCGTTTCTCACCCTGACAAACACCCCCCACCCCACCCACAAATACAGTACTGTCGCGCAGGCCTTTGGTACACTATCCTCTGAAAATGAGGTGGGACCCCCCCCCCCGATTATGGCGGGACCAGCGCATTCAGTTTCTGCTAATCGCTGCAGAATCTTCAGGGGAAACAAACAAAAAAAAACAACAAAAAGAGATTATCCCTAAAACAATTAGTCTTCTGTTTCCTCTTCCGAGGGCCGTGATCGATTTTGCGATAAACAAGAGATTTATGGACATCGATCTCGGGGCTTTCTTTCTGCAGCCTGTGGGATGTTCGCCTCAATACCATCCAAGGGGGCAGGGTGTAAAGACATGGAACGGACATGGCCCCCCATGTCCGTTCCATGGGGGGTGGGGAGAGAAGGGCGCTCACCGAAATCCTGTGCTAGTCTGTCCCTCTGGTTACCAGATGCAGGCTCCCCACAGGGAGGTGGACTGTCCTGCTTCGTCCAAGACGTGG
The DNA here is from genome assembly GCA_026781065.1 of Mormyrops boulengeri. Classification (NCBI taxonomy): domain Eukaryota; kingdom Metazoa; phylum Chordata; class Actinopteri; order Osteoglossiformes; family Mormyridae; genus Mormyrops; species Mormyrops boulengeri. Next base: position 23,600,922 of record JAODLD010000069.1, on the reverse strand, counting down.
TTTCGTCTGCCGAAAATATGGCCAAGGCATGGCTGTGCAGATCATGTTACTCTGAGTGAACGTGTAATGTTCCGCATGAGCGCGTGCTCGACGTGGACGATCATGCAGCGATTTAACTGCACCCCCTTAAAGCACATCTCGTTCCTTAATTTCCTGCCGTGTTTCAGATAAAAGAAAGAAAAGAAAAAAAAAAAAAAAAAGAGACCCAGCTCTCCGAACGATTTTATTGAGTGAGTGTTTTGACCGTTTCGCGACATGTTGCAGGGGTAAGAATAACAAACACACGTGTCAGTGCTCAGCTAGGCATGACATTTTGCAGGTGTGCGGTTCTGGCGGGCCAGGCCCGGTTGCTTTGTTCACCCGTGTTAACGGGCTAACAGCGTGTTAGCATCTCACTTGATCACGCGGCAAAGAAAGAAAAAGCACGTCAGGAAAACAGCGGGAATGAGGGGCTGGGTTTACATGCTCGAGTCGGAGACGGGGGAAGACGGACATCCCCGAAGGGCCACTGATGTTGGACCTTTTCGTTAAGTGCCGAAGCCAAAACAAAGTGGCAGTGAGAGTAAATAAGAGTACAACTAGAATATAGATGACAGGTTATGGAATGGTAGGTGGGGAGACTCTCTGGGCAGAGATCAAAGGTGGGAGGTGGGTGATATCGGGGGTGGGGGGGATTGGCTGAGGACCAGCATTGAGATGGTTTATTCCAGAAACACACGAGGCTGCACACCTCACCTGCTTACCAAGATGAAGAACTAAATCTTTAAACAGCCTTCCAAAAGATGAAGAGTCTAACCAGACGGGGAGAGGATTTCAAAGCAAATGACTCAAAAACAGAGAAACGACTTCCCTCCCAGGGGCCTGGAAACTTCTACGGTAGGGATGTGTAGTGGAGTTTGTGAAGAGACGGGTCAGGGTGCATGATTAACTGTCAGAAGGCTCAGACCAGAGTCCCGATGGCGAGTCGGCCATGTGACACGAACGCCCCGCCACACTTACGCAGATCTGGAGCATGGCGGTCAAATTTATCGCGTTATTAGCTGGGATTTCTACGCCCCCCGCGCCATCCTCCTCTGAATTACGATCCCTCACTTAAGGCCCAGGCTCTAAATTTAAAGAAGGCCTATTGGGGAGTGGGGGGGGGTCTCCTTGTCTCAAAAGCCCTCATGAAAACACATTACTGCCGTTAATTGTTCAATACCAAATCAATGCATTGGGGGTAATTCAAACCTTTAACTCAAATGAATGTGCGCCTTTGTCTCTGTGTGTGGCTCTAATTTAATGTCGCCCGTGATGAATGATTGGCTCAGTGTCGCCATCTCTGCCGATTGAGGTCACCGTCGCCATCAAGCGCCGTAATGGAATAGTTAGTGGCAATTTCCCCCCCCCTAATTTCCGTACGCGGAAAGCCGGGCCTTGGCTTGGACGGAAGGCACCCATGCCGTCACGGCCCGGCTTTGACCACACCATTTATAAAATAAAAAACTTCCCGGGATGAAAGAACATCATATGGCATTTTAAACGTCTAAGAGTATCCTGAGAAGCAACACCTGGATGAAAGAAGGTCCAGACACACCAGCCCTGTGAAGATACAGGTGCAGTAACGGTCACTTGGAGCACGGGGGCGCTGTGTGGCTCAGTGGCTGAAGATACTGCGCCCGCAATTGGAAGGTTGCTGGTTCAAATCTCAGCATCAGCGGAATGAGTTTAGCGTTAGTGAGGTCCTCAATCCGCAACCGCCAAATCTGCTTTCTCAGAAAGGTACGGCACTTTGGATATGCAAAACATGTCCTGAAAAGAGGATCATGCCTAATATTTACTGCCTCCGTAATTCAGAGAGCATCCATGAGCATTTTCTGCATCCGTGGTAATTTAAGAACGACATCAAAAAAAAGCCAAACTAAAAAAACGCATGGCGACAGCTAACTTCACGAATGATTACACTCGGCGCGTCACGGAGACACGCGCACAAAGGCTCTGTGTCCTTCTCCACTGCCAAGTAGAAAATGAAGGCTTTATTCAGAACCTAATGATGCTCTTTACAGAGCAGGAAGAATGTTTTGGAAAATGTTATTTAAAATAATACATTAAGCACCATAATCTTGGGACACAATTTTCCCCTCCCGAACATAAATTTGATTTTGTAACATCTCAAAGAAAAGAATCTCTTAGCAATTCCATAATTACCCCATCGCACCACATCAAAGAGGAGGTGATAATAGTTGTAATTTGGTCTATTCACAGCGAGTTGTCTCATAAAGTCCGGCCCTCTGCCTCGCGCGCGTTTCATTCATTATTTATAATGTGACTGGAGGCGGGGAGATGACAATGTCATTGTTTTTACACTTGCTGGTGATTCAGGGGGTATTGTCATCAGGATATGCGCTGCCCAGACCATGTAGAGCAAACATTAACACGAGACACAGCGGAGCCAGCGGTGGGCGGGGCTTTCACTACACGCACCAATCAGAAGGCTTCGGGCTTTAAGGGTTTTAAGGTTTTAAATTATCTGAATATGAATACAATTCATATTTTAATCTCTTTTCAGGTTGCCTGGAAAAACAAACATATATGATAAACATTTGACAGACTTTAGATTTTTTTTATCTTTTGGGGGGAATATTTCCTTCTTTGGCAGCGGTAAACTGATATAAAAAAGAAACTGCCTGATTTCTGTTTCCGTCACCTAGCTGTTTATCCAGGTTAACATTTTATTTTATTTTTTTTACATATTTAGCAGACAGTTTTGTCCAAAGCAGCACACAAGTGAATACAATTGAGGCAAACAGCACGTTACAAATGCATGCTGTCGAGGAGGTGACTAGGCATAAGTGCAGTTAGGCTTTCAACTACACAACAATTTTTAACAAAGAAAGAAGCTAATGACGAAAGCATTCAGCACCCCGCTGTACTGGGGTAATACTGCATTCTTTTGTCAATTAACATGTGCATACTGTATCTGCATGCGTGACGCATACTCCCGCATGTGTGCGAGTGCAGACGTGCACAGGTGGGATGCGTAGGCCAGGGATGCGACTGAACCCCTTTGGAGAATAATACACTAAGTATGTCTCAGAAAGCAGGGAACCAACACGCGAGCAGATGGGGGGGCCTGAAAGAGGAGACAAAGCTGTCAGAGAGCCTCAGGAAGACAGGACCCAGAATGAAGACCCCCCAGTGCCAGGAGAGAGAGGCTCTGGAACCTGGAAAGTGAAGCCTGGAGCTCTGGGGGAGGACCCTGGCTGGAGAGAGGAGCCCTGGAGCTACAGGGGAGGACCCTGGCCGGAGAGAGGAGCACTGGAGGTCCGGGGGAGGACCCTGGCCAGAGAGAGGAGCCTGGAGGTCTGGGGGAGGACCCTGGCCGGAGAGAGGAGCCCGGAGCTCCGGGGGAGGACCCTGGCCGGAGAGAGGAGCACTGGGGGTCCGGGGGAGGACCCTGGCCAGAGAGAGGAGCCTGGAGGTCTGGGGGAGGACCCTGGCCGGAGAGAGGAGCCCTGAAGCTCCAGGGGAAGAGTGTCTAAAGCGCAGAACCACGCTTTGGCAGAAGACAGTGAGAGCACAGAGACCAAGTTGGAAGACGCGGCACTGCCGTGGAGAGCCGTCTCCGGATCGGCGGCAAACTGCTCGGGAATGACACCAAAGGAGGAAAGCTTCAGCGCGACGACTCACAGTACAGGCGGAATTTTATTAAGGAGCCGGGACAGCATGCATTTTTAAAAGCTACTCAATAAAATATCATAGTTACATATTCCTCAGTATTATAATGACATAAATATTTAAATTTAAACGCATCCCTGGTATGGGTTTCTCCTTCGTCAGGGCATCAAAACTCATTTCCTACTTAAGCTTTCTTCTCATGTTTATCCAGATTCAAATGCATGATATATTTCACTGTTTCAAAGGCATTTAATGGATCCCCTTTGTTTTGGGTTAAAACCCGACTCCAGAAGCATACTTAACGGGTAGTAACTTCTCATCCGTCCTGCCATCTTTCTCCGCAACATCATTTGGCTCTTCGGAAAACTTTGAAAAAAGCAGTGAATCGGACACAGGGAGCCTGTTTTCTCTCCTGCGGAGTGCCGGTTAACCTGGGCCCCGATCTGGCACAGCTGTCCAGGCCCCATTAGATATGACGAAAAGTGACCGATGTGCTGTTAGCTAGCTAAATCTCTCGGAACTTTCCGCTATGGCACAGTGCCGCGCTAACATTTAGCAGCTCTGCGGTGGAAGGATTAATCTTAAGTGAAGAAGAAAAAAAATAAAAGAAAAACACAAATAGGCAGCATGGTTGGGGGTGAATCACGCTACTGGGCGGCGTCCTGTCTGCTCTCCCTGTCTGGGCTTCTCGGAAGGCTGAGCAAAGGCACTTCTGACAGAATTTAGACACTCCGCTCTGATCTCACAGTTCTGTGACAGCGGTGATCGCTCCATTTTAAAAGTGCAGAAATGGTGTGGGGGTGGGCGAGGTCGCTGAGCAGAGTAGAGTGTTCAGAACTGGCGAACACCATGTACGTCTGCCGAACATTTCATTAAAGATGGGCGGGGTGGGGGGGGGGTAAGAATTTGTCTTCTTTCTGTGGCAGAGCTGAACAATGACTGGGCCCGTGAAGCAGAAAGATGCATCCCTCTTTACAACATTTAAGACATGTTTGGGGGGGGGCGGGGGCACAACTCTGAGAAGAGAGCAGCATCAGTCAGGAGATGAACCTGCCATGGTGTTGGGGTGGGGGACCGGGAACAGGAAGGAGGTGCTGTGCCGGAGTGGCAAACAGATTTATAGGAGATAATATGCCGACCGCTGGGCGCGGACGCACGGGGCGCGCGGATAAATCACGACACCGCCGCCACGCGCTGCTCCGTCCGGCGCTCATAATTAAAAAGACAAATGTATCAATTAGAGCACAGTGACTGCGGCAAGCCAAGTCTGAAATGGAACGGAGGCGCATCGACGTCGAGCGGGTGGGAGCCTCATCACACGCGGTTATGAATGCAATCAATTACACCACTGGGCTGGGGGGGGGGGGACTCTGCCAGGACGATGCCGGGATTCAGTTTGGGAGACTTGTGTTTGAAGTGGACAGATGCTGGGACTGGGACATCTGAATGGAAGGTCTGGGAGGCATGTTTAAAGTCACATGGTAAGCGTGTTACACGCTGGGCTCCCTGGGTGACTTTGGGGCCAGCTGAGACGGCGGGAGACACCTGCCTGACACGGCCTCGTAACTGGACAAACTGGGTAAACAGGGACCTTAATGGATGGGTTGGCACCTTAGCCTGTGATCGAACGGTCACTGTTCCAGGGGCACCGGATGGACGGCCTGGCCCCCAGCTTCACCTGAAGTTCACAGTGAAACTGCTGAAACAAGACTTTGACCTCTGATCTGTTGCAAACAGGTGTGTGTGTGTGTGTGTGTGTGTGTGTGTGTGTGTGTAGGGTGGGTGTCCATTCAAACAGAAACTCACCGGCACCGCCGCTGTCCCGGCGGTCACCACGCCTCACGGGAGGCAGATCTGGGCCCCCACCCCGAGAGGGGCTTATGAAACCTTTATGCGAGACACCAGGACCGTCACATCTATCAATCACCCAAAGGTCAGATCTGAAATTACAATGGCGGCATCGGCCCAGAGATGTATCTCTAATGCAGCGTAACTCGGAAAGCCTGACCGACTCCGCAATACCCCCCCTGCAGACGGGGTGAGAAAACGGCCCAAAATGTAAATGCAAGGGAGGGGATCCTCAGAGCTGGAGGAAGGGGCCCGATCGTACCCTGGACGTCAGATCCGAACGCCCAGACCCGGAATGTACCACCTCAATAGGGCAGGAGGGGAGTCGGGCCTATGGATGTGTGTGGTGTGCGTACGGGTGTGTGGAGGGAGGGAGGGAGGGAGGGCTTTGATGTTGGGGGGACAGTGAGTGGGTCAAGTGCGGAGCGGGGGAGATGAACGGCAAAATGGTGGCCTCCAGACTCCTCAGATAAAACAGATACAAGCACTTGGCATTTGTAGCACAGAGGAGTCGGCTTGTTTGTGGGCCCTAATGAGCGCGCAGGGTCCTTTAATGAGCCGACCGAATCCATTATCATCGGAATTTCAAAGGGCGGCGCGGCCCTAAACAGCTCACCGCGTCCGCCGCCGTCACCCTTCTTCTTCCATTTGATCAGTGCCAGTAGCTCGGCGTTCCTGGCACTCAAACTGGCCCCCCGACCCCTCATCTGGCTTTTTACCCCCAACTGCAAAACTAGTGAGGGAAAATTAGTCAGCGGACCTGTGACCCAGGGAGAGCTGCACCACAGCGGAAAAGGAACCAGACTTTTTTTTTTAAAAAAAAAGTAAATATGCATTTCCTTCTTTTTCCCCGGTAAACTGCAGACCTGCAGCGGGGGGCAACGCTGCCCCCCCCCCGTCTTTCTGAGACACATCAAAGGGCCAATTAACTTCCCTGTGAAACCGGGTCGCGCCGCTGCTCTGGAAGGTTGTCAGGGGCAGCAACAGTCACCCGTCGCCCCCCCCCCCACCGGTGACAGCCCCCTGTGAAGAGCAGCTCCCACACACATACGGCATTCTTTCCCTCCTCTCAATCCATTAAAGGGTTTTAATTAGGCCCTCGCTGCTTGCCACCACCGCTGCCCGCCCGCCCGCCTCGCCACCGCCAGCCCGGGAGAGCGACGGTTTGAGCGGCGTGAACAAGGCGCTTTCATTCCCATGCGTGGCACTTGGCCGCGTCCTGCCTCCTCTTTGTGTCCTCTCCCTTTGTCGTTGGCGAATTATTAAAATGTTAACATGACGGTGGAGTCTTTGGTATTTAAGACAAAGGGGTGGCGGGGGGGGGCGTGTGACGGAAAAACCACGGCGGCAGCAAATGGAAAAATCCTAATCCTCTGCCCCCCTCCCTGGGTCTGCCAGGACGCAGAGCCAGCACAGTGTCGCCATCCGCCCTCTCCTGCTTAAGCGCACATGTGTTAGGATCATCATTTTTTGTTTTTTTTTAAAGAGCATTATTGCTGACAGCATTCATTTTTATTCAGGTATTAAATACCCCCCCCCCCCAAAAACAAAGCAGGAAATGACTCTTAGTATGACCTCAAAAACGACATGTGACATACCTCTAAAAAACACAAATAAAATTAAGGAGAAACAAAGTGTGAGACACATAAACACTGAACCCCCACTGGCTATGGCCCGGCGCAGTCCTGAAGTCCAGCCCCCACGCCCCTGCCAGTGCCACGGCCCCCACGCCCCCCCCCCCCAAGCCGAAATTAGCAGTGCCAGCGGGATCCTTTCATCGGCTCTGCGACAAGGAAGAATTCTCTTTGCTTTCTTGACAGTTCTATCTGACAGGATTTTACATCCAGCCCCACTGCCTTTTGCGCATTCAACTGTCAGACAAAGAAATTAATACCCCAAGTGACTGTATTTTAATTAAGCAATTTCATGCAAATTACAAATTTTAGATTGTCAAATAATATATTGAGCGGAATAGGAGGCAGGCTGATCTGATATGCATGGAGTGTAATTCTTCTGGGCGCCGTGCACACATGGAAATGAACAAAAATGCTAATTTCTAATCTATTATGCAAACAGTGAGATACTTACATAGATATACATGCTTTTTCTGGCATAGCTAAACACGGGGCTTTAATGTGTTTGATGGGTGAATTTTAAAGCAACCTTTGTGTTCTTTATCCTCTCCTCCTCTCCACCGATGCCTTTGCCTCACGTCCCCGAAGGCCAGCATCTTAGGAGCTCTGTGTTTCACCGGCAGAGTGGCGGGGGATGTCCAACATTCCCAATTCGGCAGCCCCCCACTGGACCCATTACGTATGTCTTGATCGGGCCTGTAACCCCCCCCCAAGCATTACTGGCAGCTAAAGGGAGTGAAGTGTAAACTGCAGACGACGGCACAAGTCTCTCGTAATTCCCTTTGTCCGTTCCAGTGGTTCCACACCTGGAATGTGTCATCATTTTAAAATAATTTGCACTAAATTCGACGAGAGTGTTTGCACTCAAATAATAATATCCATACAAAAGTATAAGTGTCAGACTGTGGGCTGGGGGGTGGGGGTGGGAGGTGTCCATCTCAGGAAAGAGAGTCAGGTGACCACGTTTATGGGCAATAATTCAGTTCACCCTCTCCAAGTCCCAACATCATATAAAACTTGCTGTTCTGCTTAGCTCTGCCAAAATCCTGTCCGACAGCCCGACACCCACGGTACCGAACTTCCTGTTAGCATTTCCATTGCCTTTACCTGACCTTCTGATTTTTTCCTCCAAAAACAGAATGGGCACCTTTACTTTGCATGTTTACTTTTCGTGTTGTGCAGATCTTGGCCCTGTCTAGGCTCTGCCAAGCATGGAAGTACGACCTACCTCAATACACCTGTCATTCACTCTTCTGTTCACTATCCAATCCATATCCAATGTTCTCAAACCACCGTACAATAATGCAGGTCTTGGATAAATTCTGTAAGGCTGAAACGTTTACCGGACAACAATATAGTCTTTGGATTCTGTACTTCATGGAGTAAGTCACTTTTAGCCTGTGCAATTCTGTACTGTATGGAGCAAGGGTTAGCTTTAGCCTTTGCAATTTTGTACTTTTGAGTAACTTTTAGACTGTGTGCTGCTGTACTTGATAGAGTAAGAGTGATTTTTAGCCTGTGTGATTCTGTACTCTACGGAGTAAGAGTCACTCTTAGCCTGTGATGCTGTACTCTGTGGAGTAAGAGTCACTCTTAGCCTGTGCTGCCTGTGATGCTGTACTCTGTGGAGTAAGAGTCACTCTTAGCCTGTGCTGCCTGTGATGCTGTACTCTGTGGAGTAAGAGTCACTCTTAGCCTGTGCTGGCATGTTTCTTGCGGTGCTGTACCACAGTTAGCGTTACCTTTTGGCTACACTGCCTGCACCTCCCCGTACGGTAGTTTAATTAGTGCGATTAAGCTCGTGCTAATCAGAATTTCAGGGTGCCAGAAGCAATATTCCAGGAGAAGATTAGGGAAAACATCTGGCTGTTCTCTTCATCTACGCCTTCTAAAGGCGTACGCTTTAAAGGGAAAACCGAAATCACTGTTGTTGCAACTAATTTGCCTGCAATTAAGGCTTATGTTGGGTCAAATCATTTATGCTGATAAAAAAAATATGCTAATTCACATTTACTTTCATATGTTTATCGCAATTAGGATCTTGGCTATCAAGCTCTAAAAATAGATGCTTTCAAAAATAGACTCATTACAGAATTCAAATATTTAAAATTATGCATATTACATAATGCATTACGCATATTACATAATGTTACTTAAAAGATTTATATATTCAAAGCAACGATGCAGTTTCATATTCAGAAAGAATTACGGGGTTGTTTTGACCTTCAATGCTTGCAGATGGAATAATGTGGAATATACTGTATGTACAGATACACAAACTGACATGCAGCTGCGCAGTGGCAACTCCAAACTACACTGGTGCAATAACTGCAACGTACCGTCGGGAATTCAACATCTGAACAAGCTCATCATAAATCTTCGGTGAAAAACAGCACAATGCGGCGCCGGTCTGATTTTTGGACTTGGTCACATGTCACACAATCGCAACCGAGCGAATACAATCTGCGGTCGCGTACCGCTCCGTGTAAATTGCGCCTAACAAGATCCACCGCAAACAGCGGCGTTAATAACGTACGGGGGGTGGGGGGGAAAAGCAGCAGAAGACGTTTTGCTTTATAGGTGTAATCTGTCACCCACAGCAAGCACCATCAGATGGCTCATTTCACAAACAGATTGAGTAAACACCGTTAAATTACGCTAACGAACTAAATCGCAGAGCCCGCACACGCACATTCGGAGCGGCTGACTTGATTTAATCCGCCGCTCGCAGAGAGAGAGAGAGAGAGAGAGAGAGAGAGAGAGACCCCCGTCCAGGCCAGTGCCAAGGCCTCTTCAGACAAGAGGCAGCAAAGTCAGCCAGCCCAGGCATTACACTAAGAGGCCCGCTAACAAAAGGGAAAGGGGGAAAGCTTGCTGTTTCTTTGTGATTCAAATACATTTAATCAAAGGTCTGTTTCTATACGCTGGCACTTGATAGTGTACATTAGTGGATTCAATGAGACTGAATAAATTACAAGCCTTCCGATGCGTTTTTAAAGAGAAGAACAGCGGGATAAGTACAGTACGGAAGACTTTAATAGCAGGGTAGGGCAAAAAAAAAAAAAAAATCCGAGCGAGGCCGTATCCTCACCTTTAAAGCAGACCTGCTTAATGAAAGTCCTTCAGTATAATAATAGTCAGACTCTGGACTGCGAGGCGCATATGAAATCAATGACATCACAAGGGGACTTTTAGTCCCTGAAGGAAATAACTTTTTCAAGTTACTATATCATGAATGTGCTCATTAAAGACAAAACTATATCTCGGCCACAGCGGCAGAGTGGGTGTCCAGCTATCCCACGCAGTTACGGAGAGCGAGTTTCGTGCAACACCTGCAGAAATGCAGGCAATAATGCGGAAAAGATGGGACCCACCTCCTAAAAAAAACGGGTCTTGCGTTCCAGCAGCTTGCATCTCTGAGCTGGGCTGGGGACACTGCACGTCTCAGCTGGCCAGCAGTGACAGGGGGCTTCGGACTGCGAGCAATCCTCTTTCTTAGATAAATTTGCAGGGGTGGCCAATCTTATCCGCAAAGGGCCGGTGTGTATGCAGGGAGCCGATGACATTAACAGCGTCTTTGTCATGCTGGGGGCACAAGGAAATATGGAGCCATTGGGAGATTGTTCAAATAGCAGGAGACAATGCATTAAATTGATTAAATCGCACTTAAGATCCATGCATTTGAAAATATATGTTATATATATTTGCGACATTTTCTGTAGCCTAAGCATTACTCTAAAAACCAAGAGCTACCAATCATTGCAACGTTTAAAATCAAGCCCTTCTTGGACAAGGACCTGTGGCAATCACGATTAAGTATTTCATAATCAATATTGATGTCTACTAAGAACATACAGGCTGTGATAATTTCACAGACGGCTGGTTTACATCGCAATGTAGACACTGTACATGTGCGATCAGCAAAATCCTCCACCTTCGGCGTTGAATCAAAGCAGGCAAACTTTACAAAGACACAAGCAGGAAAAGCCATATGAAACTAGCTGGCCTTTACACTTAATAACACATTGCGGTGCAGAGCCGTCCAGCAAAACTGCTTGCGATAAAGATCATTTTGCAGACGAGCAAGCGAGCAGATTCGCCACTGAAATAAGTCGGAGAAAAGCGCATATAAACGAAGCTGCGGAACTCATTATGTCCGCCTCCAGGTGATCCAATTGATCTGCAATTCATTTTAAGGAGCGTTAAATCGATATGAAAAGACATGAAAAGCAGCCGTGAATACACCTGCAACACTCTGTAACATCGATACAATCTGTTTTTGGGGATCCTTCTCTTTTATTAATGCAAATCGTCACTGTTTGCGACTCCGCGGTTAATCTTATCGGGAAATGAAAAGCTGCAGCCCGAAGGACTCAATTTCGCACGATAACAATGCGGAGAGACGCGTCTCGCCGGCACTTTGTTTGCACGAAGGCACTATTTATTTTCGCCGGCTAATTAGAGGAACGCTTAAAAAAAAACATACATTATTCATGGCAGCCCCGAAACGCGGCCGGGACCCTCATCTGTGACAGCGATGACAGGAAAGTTACAGCCCCTCGCCGTCAAAGTGTCCCGCTCGCTAAACTCTTCATCCAGGAACTTCGTGAATTAAAACTGCCGCCAACTGCATCAGACTAAAATGAACAAGAATTAATATCCTCCTTTGACGGGCTCACCTAGGAAACTGTAATGGATAAGCAGTTATGCAAGGCGGGTGTATGCATCAGTGTGTAAAGGTCAATACGTTTAAATATACGTAACTATGTTACAGAAAACAGTCAGTTACTCTAATTACGTGGCTGTAAGCTGTGAGTTTTGTCGTCAAGAAGCTCCTCCCAGTTTCCTCTTAGCCTGGCAGGTCCACACCCCCTCCATAAGATTCTTGATTGATCAGGAAAACAACCATAGATTAATGACGTCACAATTAATAGAAGCCCCGCCCCTTTCATCCCTGCAACCTGGCCCCTCAGTATTAGGCTATAAGGGAGGCTGTTCATTTTTAATATCCTCCGAAATCATGACTGTGTTCAGCACAGAGCGTGCCGCTGATGGGTGGGAACTTGTGGACAGTTGACTTCCTCCCTCAAGGAGTGCAGTGTGTCATGTCACATGTGCCGTCCTGTGGACCAATCCTTCATTGCATTGCCGCGATTGGTCAGTTCCACTACCAAACTTCAAGCCTAGATGTACTCCAGTTCAGAAATATCTAAAACACCATAACTTACAGTCTGTTAACCCAGGGGTATGGCCACAGGGGCACTGGCCCCAGATGAAAGTTGATTGGCCCCCTTCCCTGTCACTCAGGAATTCCAAACATGTCATTGGCTAATGATGAGGTAGTTTCCTTTGTATGAATTATGGCCCCTTTTATGTCCCCCACCTTCCTTCTGTTTCACCACTGAGTACAGAAACTGGGTGTTTTGAGACCTGGACCCCATCCAGCTTCTCTGTTGGATGTACAGAGTTTCTAGCGGAAGAACTTGTTCCTGCACCAGAACCACCATCTACAGAACTTCAGGCCTGGGTTGTCTCCCTCCCTGGGCGGGCCCCAGGGTCTTCCTGTCAAGGTTCGTCCCCTCTTCACTATTATGTCCACTTAGAACCACATCAGCAGGCGAGCCCAGTTTGGTCATCAGCGACGGAGAGAATGGAGGTGCGGGTTCAGAAGTCTGCATAGCAACTCGCTCTAACAAGGGGCGACGTGGCCGACTGGGAAACGAGCTTCGAGGAGGATCCGTGCAGCTTCCATCTTTGGAATTCAAGCGCTCGTTTCAGACACTCATCTAGAAGTTCCCCCCTCAGCGAATCAGCAGCAGCACTTATAATCTGCGCATGAAGTACACGAGGCTAAAATTGTAAACCAGCTCTCCACACCTAAAGTGCCCCTGATATTTAGACATCCTTTGGTGTACTGTGGGTGAAAAGGTTAACTATACAAATTTTCACCTCTGGTTCTAGTAAAATCCCCGAGTAGAGCTTCAGGGAGACAAAGCACACAGTCAGAATGCAGATGCAGCCTTATTAACAGGTCTGCCTGCTCTTGGGTTATGATGCACTGCAGAGGTGCATTGTGGGGAAAAAGCCTCCCATAGTTATGCTAATTTTCACACTGCCAAAGGAGTTCTCGTCCTGTTCTGTGAATACACTTATTTTACTTATTTCATTATGTTCTTTTCAGTGATAAGAAGAGTGTTGTCACACTCCCATCAACAAAAATTGAGACATGTTTCTGATTCTGGGATTATGATTGTGTGAAACATAGGTACTGGGTGTAGACAAAAGTAAGGGTGTGCTCATTTCTGGTCCAGAAGCTACAAATCCAGACCAAGATTTTGTTTCTACCAACCAGCTGAGTACTCTGTGACTGTGACTGCTGAACTGGTTGGTAGAAACAAAATCTTGGTCTGGATTTGTAGCGACTGAACCAAAAATGGCTAACGCTGGCAATCTTTACCATGCCTGAGCATGAGTGACCCCCAAAGTCCTCGGAATCTTCCGGCAAATAGCTCATCCAGCCCATATCTCCCCTCGCT
>JAODLD010000069.1:23561131-23576576 GCA_026781065.1 Mormyrops boulengeri | reverse complement strand
CCCCCCCCCCCCCCCCCCCCCCCCCCCCCCCCCCCCACAGCGAGCGAGAGAGAGAGAGAGAGAGAGAGAGAGAGACAGAGAGAGAGAGAGAGAGAGAGAGAGAGAATGACGTACATTAACATTACCCTAGTAATTCGAGGCTAGTAAAACAGCCATAAGTATAAACACACAGAATTATATAACAGTATTCACATAAAAATAAACTGGGCTAATATAAATAAACTGTTAAAAAAAAAAAAATTAAAAAATGCAAACAAAAGAAGTGTGATGAGAATCGGTGCCTGACGCGGCTGAATATGGCTCCCTGCCACGGTTACGGTACACCGCAAGCATTAACGTTATTCTGTTACATAGCAATTTCTCCATAGCGTAAAATGTGTGCAAGAAGCCAGAAAATTACCGCGGCTTTGTGAAATGATCGCGTATGAGCCTAGCAGTGAATCAGCACACATCAGGCACAGTGTAACAACAACAAGGACCAGCTAGTCATTACAGTCCGAAGGAGGAAACTTTACATGAGGAAACACCAGCACCGCCTTAATGATTCAGGTTTACAGTAGCCACCCTCCGGAGTTTCAGCCCCTTTTCTCCGTACTGGACAACTACACATTGCCAGTGCGTAGTAATCAGTGTGTACTGGGACGCCGATCTGAGAAATACCGGTGAGGCCGTTTCCAATAATGTCCATGACAAGTTATAAGCGGGAAGAAAGGAATCGGCGATTTGTACGGGCCGATTTCAAAGGAAAACAATTCCTTCCCTTACATCTTGTATTCCTTTTGAAGTCAAAACCTGTCACATCGAGTCTGACAAACACGGTCTTATTTTCCTGAACTTCTACAGAGACCGCTACTATCAGAAGCGATTAAACAAGCCTTGCGTTAAAGAGACAAAAGCAATAATAGTAACTGTTATCGCGATATTAAATATCCACGCTGAAACGGACCGAAGCAAAACAGGACAAACAAATCACTGCAACAATGTTACGGGTCCTCATAATTACTGACGGTGAAACGAGGCGGAAAACTGTGGGTGGGGAGCACACTTAAAGTGCAACACAAGTTGGAGCGGAAGCCCCCCCATTTGTTGGCTGGTACCTGTTATTATTTATGAGGGTCCTGGTTAGAGACGCGGTCTGCACGTGCGCATAATTAATCCTGCAGACAATTAGATATTGTTCTATTCGCAGCTGAACGCAATTAGTATCGAGGAGTTTACATATGTTGGCAATAACACAGATTAGGTGCTGAAGCGCTTGTTAAAAATTTTTAACCTGAGGCTGCTGGAGCAGAACTCCCTTAATGATGCCTTAAATGTTGTTGATGAAGAAATAATCTATTTTCTTTTAGAAAGAGTAAATTTAGAGTTTGAAACCTAATTAACTCAGCCATTGACCTCATTGTTTAACATATTTCCTCTGCTTAGATGAACAGAAAAACAGCGGCATACAACAAAGGCACATTTTGAAGGAGAGAAATGACACTGTCACTTTGACTTAAAAATCACAGGCAGTAGATTTTTCCAGAAAACCGTCCGTGTCCCATATCCTTACAGATCCCCCCTGTCTCTACTATCTCTGCGTTCAGTGGGAAGCCCCAGTTGCTTACTTTACACAGAGCAAACTTCAAAAGACCAGGGCCAGAGCTCTGTCAGCCAGGAGGAAGTGTGGTGGTCAATTCATGACCATAAACTTACCAGTTTAAGTTCCCTGAGACACACCTTAAATATTAAACCATAACATGGAACCTCAGCCATATAAACAGATAGAGGAACAGCCTATTATACTCCAGGTCACCATGTGACCAGGATAGGTGGAAGGATGGATGAATGGATGGGTGACTGTGCTGCTGGGTAATTAAGGAAGGCAAGGTGGGGAGGGGAGAGCAAACCAGATCCACCAGCTAACTGAAGGCTTCAGAAGCCACCATGAACTCAAAGCTCCAGACATCAGTCTGAGAGCAGTGCTACACCTCAAAACGCCCCGTCCCCCTCATCAGGCTAATCACATGGTACTCTCAGCACCGGTGCTGGCTGGGGACGCCTTGGGGGGCGGGGTCACTTGAGCACATGCTGACTGAGGTTCTCCTGCGGCATGAGGGTCCCATGAACTGAATGGCCCACCCTCCACCAGACAGCTTGGCTTATTACTGAGAGGCCCTCAACTAAATCATGGACATCTGAGAAAGATGCCCCCCCCTTCAAAAACAGGGTGTTATTCCACTCCTCTACCCTTCAGAGGAACAACAACAGTTCATCTGGACACCAGTCCCTGAGTCAGAACACTTTAAAAAGATAATTTAACCCCCTCACACCCAGGATAAGTCATTAGGCAGAATAACATGAAAGCTATTCCATGCTGAAGTGCCAAATTGCTACTCGAAATCTATTCCTAATCTTTGGTTAATCAGACTTATTCAAATCTCATGTATTTTTTTTTTAATTTCAACTCCTTTATTTCGCAGTGGCACCCTAAGGCAGACAGCGTTCACACTAACCCTAGAGAGTGATTCTCTGGGAGAGAATAAGTAAACCAGAGGACGTCCCCCAGCTCCCATTCTGGGCATCTGGGACGTAAAATGCGGCGCCGCCGTTTCCTAATAACCATCTGCTCTGTGCTAATTAGATTATCTGTGTTAAAGAGGGGGGCGTTCTTTTATTCCTTATACATTCTAATGTGCAAACATACAGAGTGGAGAGGTGGGATGGACAGGTGGAAATACATCGGCAACAACTAATCAGAAGAAAGTCAGCAAAGCATAGGGGTGCCAGCCAATGGCGGGGAGTGTCTCTTCGGTTCAGCCAATGGCGGGGAGTGTCTCTTCGGTTCAGCCAATGGCAAACAGTGTCTCTTTGGTTCGGCTGATGGTGGAGAGTGTCTCCGGTTTAGCCAAAGGAACCTTTGCCTCCCTTAGATGTCCTTCAGGAATAAAGAGAGAAATTTCATACCCTCCTGTTGTTTGTTTAACTGCCGATCCGGTGAAGGACTGGGGGACGTGACAGGGAGGCCGTTGCATCGAGGTAAATGAACACGCCACTTATTATTATGTGTCCCATGTGTTTATGCTGAGCCAGTTGGCTGCTGGGTGGCCCAGGGTCACTCTCCCAGGGCATAGATTAATTAGCACATGGCCGCGGGTTCAAAACAAGACAAATCCAGTGTCAGGGTCATCCGGACAAGATGGCAGGGTGCCTTATAGCTTTGACTCAGGAATCTATTTCCATCACATCGCTAAGTCCACTCTGATGTGATCCCGCAATGGTCAATGCTGTTTTACCCATGTGTATGACAAAAATAGGGTAATAAAATCAGATAATACTTATCCTGTGTTAAAGCAAGTAGGCCTCTATTGGCCCTTTGTTAACCAAGTAGGCCTTTATTGGCCCTTATTAACCAAATAGGCCTCTATTGGCCCTTATTAACCAAATAGGCCTCTATTGGCCCTTATTAACCAAATAGGCCTCTATTGGCCCTTATTAACCAAGTTGGCCTCTATTGGCCCTTTTTTAACCAAGTAGCCCTCTATTGGCCCTTTGTTAACCAAGTAGCCCTCTATTGGCCCTTTGTTAACCAAGTAGCCCTCTATTGGCCCTTTGTTAACCAAGTAGCCCTCTATTGGCCCTTTGTTAACCAGGCAGGCCTTTGCTACCATTACTTCCAGATAAAAACACATACATACATACAGTCTTAGATGCACATGCAAAGTTGAACTATAGTAGGAGGCCAGGGACTGATAAGGCAAAAAAAATGTTAAAGTTTGGGGGGGCTCATGGCACTCAGTGAGTGGAGGGATTTGTATTGATCGGTTCCAGCTGTCCATTTTCTGCTAGATTTTCTGTTTTGTTTTTCAACCTGATAACCCAGATACCAGCCGATGGCCGTCCCAAACCACTTGCCCTGTCCATCGCAGATGAATCAAGGTTACATTGGCTTATATCGTCCATGAAATTAGCTCCTCATATTCCGTCCTTGTCTTGGTCACAGCCCTATCTCAGCCCGGTCCAACCCCGAAAAGGGAAACTTCTGGAAAACAAACTTTTTCACCAGGTGCCAAATCACCATCACACGGTCCTGTTTGCCACCCCGCGGAGGTTTTCTTGCAGTACAGAATAATTTCTGGGATGAGAACCATGAGACATCGGTGACAGTAACACAGCTGTCCCTTATGATGGCGGTGGCATCCAACAGCTTGTGTCTCTGTTGATATTCCAGTACATCTATCTGTCCGGAAACAGCTGGCTTCATCTTTTTCAGTCCCTAAACTCAGCATTCCTCTTCCTATCCTGTTCCCTCGAACAAGGCGCACAAGGTAACAAAAGGGAAGCTGGGTTGGGCACCAGCATCAGCTATATAGAAACGTTTCATCTTTCCTGACTCACCAAGAATGCAGTGCAGAGGAGGTTTAACGAGTGGCTCTAAAAAAGACATTATTCTTAAGGTTCTCGCCCAATCAGACGGCCACAGTAGGTGCCCAGTCATGTCAGTTTGCAATCTGTAAAATACATCGGGCTTAAGCGCTCCTGCACTGGAACTTATAGCGATGTGGCTGAGTCTGAGCTACGACTTTCAGTGGATTTTATATAGCCGCTTAATGGGAACCCTGGGTTTAATGTGGGAGTCCTTCTCGGACACTTCCTTAACTGCACAGCACAGTGCACTATTGATCACGGACGCCACCAGAGGAGGCAGTCAAAAACACACATAGAGTAAACCGCTTCATATTTGGCTAATGTAAAGGTTAAGTGCTCAGGAATATTGGCGGGATCAATAAGGGACTAAAATTTCATGTACGACAAACTATATTATCCGCTTACACGTTTGGCCGATAGAGTGAAATGTCGCGGAAGCGCAGCGGCGAGGGGGGGAGAAAAATCGGTGAAAAGGCATTTATTTTAATAAGAAGCCCATCCGAAACGTGTCCGAGGGGGTCCCTTGGCCGGTCCTAACGATCTCGCCGCGGCCGTTGATGAGTTGCTATCAAACGGCGCTTATTAGGATTTAATTAACGTTGTATTTCCACACGAATTTAAGGCAGAGGCTTTCCTTGGGAGGGAAAAAAAGAGAGAGAACAGCTCTTTAAGGAAGACAAATGAAGGGTTTGACGCGCAGACTAACAACATTAGCTGGCTAATTAAACAACAAAAGACAAAAGCAGAGCTCTTCACCACAAGGCCTAATGAAAGAGCTAACAATGCAGAAGACAATGTGTGCTACGGCCCTCCTCCCACACCCCGAGTGCATGTGCGATTTCTAGCGGAGGACCGTGGAAGAAATGCATTATGGTCTTGTAGCATAACACACTCTTCATGTGATGCATACCCAACACCACCGTGACTGTATATGTTAGACGAATACGACCTATGGCCACCTCACACCTGCATGTGACATGTATGTGTATGAAGCTGGTCATATGGCCTCATAATAATCACACACACGATGTTTGCAATTAGACACAGTCTATGCATAGCTGCTCCACAACAGTCTACAAATTTCTTCAGACCATAATCGATTACTGCACTTTCCGGCCAATACAACTCATGGCCATTTGGACAACAGTGTCTGTGTATATATATGTACTCACACCCCCACACACATATACACACACACACACACACATGCACACACAGAGTTTAACTATATGTTTTATTGTCTATTTTGACATCTTACATCCATCTCAGTATGTCATGTTTAAACTACCAGATTGTCAATCTTTTATCTGTCTTGCACCCTAACCCTCCGGGATAGGTTCTGAACCCCCCGCGACCCTGAATAGGATAAACGGTTTCAGAAAATGGATGGATGGATGGATGGATGGATGGTCTTTTATATTTGTATTCTATTTGTCACAGTTCTTCGTCTACTGTGACCAACAAATTCATAATTTCATCTCAGTTGAAGATGAGATCTGCTACTTACTCATATAGCTGAAGATGACAATAGTGATACTTTGACTTAATTTTGCCAAATGACAGAGAAACACTTAATGATTTTTGCCCCAGCTGGCATCAAGGAAATTTGGAAACAACCCTCAGCAAAGAAAGTACTGTCGATAAAGGCCATAAACTACAATCAAATGCAAAAATTACAACAAGATGGATACTATTTTCTTTTTACGTGGCACTCAAATCCTGCCATGACGTTCATGGGAAAAGATGTAGATCTACAGAAGAGAGGAACCTTTAATTTTAATGACTTTACTTGGGGTTAAATCTGGGGCCTATTGCTTTAGCTGTGAGCCTTCATCACGCCTTGTCACTGCAGCTTCCTTCCAGCTGTGCTCATCTCTGACTTGACGCTGTCCATCACCAATAATTAGCTTAATTTCTGCGGTCAGAGGATTGGGGCGCAGGGAGACGTGTGCCAAAAACGACAGGAAGGCAGTGTTCTTGTTGACGCCTTTTGTGAGATTACACTACAGTGGGGTATCCCACACGTTCATTCCCGTGTTGGGCATCTCCTCATTCACCAAAGATCATTACGATCAACATCTGTTGAAGTAGTAATGAAGACTCCCCAATGTCAGGACTGTACCACAACCGAGAGCCAGGGGGACTTCAAAACCACACGGGATTCAACATTATGAAGTAGAAACACTCCTACTTGGTAACAGTGTAACTTTAGGGGCTTTGCATAAGGTCCTCATCATGCCTACATTAGCAATGCATAGATATTTATAAGCACTTACGTTAGTAAAACCTTAGCACTTCCTAATACCTTTATGCACTATGCGCTGCCCTTCAACACTAATGCAGTGGATGCTTAGTGAGCACTCCAGGAAAGGAACAACCTTGTTCATAATGAAGATCAGAAGATCAACAACACAACAATTCCTTGTCACCAGGCTAATTGCTAATAAGATAATTGCTGCTTGTGTGCTGGCTTTATTAACATCGGTGCTTGAAAAGGCTAAACTGATACCTTATGAGGAATGAATGGTATCATATGACACGAATGAACACAATCTGCTCATTTCCGCTGCAGCTCTCATGTAAGGGGGGTGGGGGCTGATGTACTGGGTGGGGGCTGTTAAAAAATAAATGTGCTGCAAACACGATTCTCAGAGCCAGCAATTTGAGAGCTTTGTTCATTAATTCATCATCCGACATTAGTTGACAAATAGCAAAACATAAATATTGAAAGCGTTTACAAGACTTCATTTTACGGGGTGACACATTTAATATGCTAGCTAAAAGCTACATTCTAAGTAAGTGCTTCTTTTTTTATCTCTGGAAGTTTAAATACATTTATCATCCTGGGCGCTCGCAAACTGCGCTGTGGGGCTGCATAAATTACTCTGCATTATTTACAAACCATGCTGTTTTCAGCGTAAACACGGGCCACGCGATCAGAATTTGGGCACGCAGGAAGTGACATACGCGATAACACTCTGTGGATACCGTGACAGATGCAATGCAGTCATGAAACCTTTAATAACAGCAAATTTATGTATTTATAAAGTTTACATTACATATTTAAACATCCTCAAAGCTTGTCTAATGCTTCACCAGAACCAAACAGCGGCTTCCTGCTTAGAGTTTTGATAAGCAATCTAATGACACTAATCTTTCGGTGCCCGTCTATGAAATATCACTTAGCAACAATTAAGAGCACCGAGCAGGAATTGCTAGCTAATTAAATTAGATCTTAATCTGAAGACAAGGGCCTCAAACACACATCCGCTTTGAGGCGCAGTGTTCTGCACGGCTTGGTGTTAAACGATGCGATTCCGAGGCAGAGACGCAGCTGGGTGCAGGCGTCGTGACTGATTTCATGCTCCTTCCAATATCGGTCTTTAAAACACAAACACCTGTCACTGACACGGCAATCGGCATGGAGTCGTGGTAAACAGCCGCAGAATGGTGGTGATTGAATGCTGTTATCTGAAGATCACAGCTCCGAAATTGCACCTGACATTTCAAACGGGGGAAAAGTTCTGTACACACACACTTTCTCCCCTGTCTCTCTCCCCAGAGTGCATCTTTATTAATGAGTCTCACATAAAACGCGTCAGTACCACTGCAAGTGTCAGTCCTCAGAAAGCGTGTTTTGATCTGTCTCTTAGCATGTCCTAGAAAATATTCTCTTTTATGAGGACAAGAGACAATCAGTGATTTGCCTGCTCTTTCAAATGACCAGACCTTGAAGTTTCACTCCCAGACTTGAGTAAATATTGCATGCAGACCTGAAGTGGTAGGGGATGCAGGCAGCTTGCTGGGAAGATGTGACATGCTTATGCACTCCCCCATTTGTGTGGAAGGCATTTCCTGGGAGGGAAGTGTTGCTCTGTCTGACACGATGCTTCAGCCTGCCAGGTGTTTATAACCACCACGTGAGCTGATTTTTCCTCTCCTACTCAAAAGCAAGATCGAGGGAGAGCTGCTTCCCAATCTCCTGGCCTACCACACCCACAATTCCCACTTAAACCTAATATCTGCCCGTTTGAAGACATCTCCCACGCCTTTCTTTCAAGCTTGCGGGAGCAGTGATGGGCTTCATGCTCAAAGGATCGTGCTTCTCCAACCCTTCACTCCTGTGCAGTTTGGGCAGCTGGAGAATGAAGCCCTTTGAAAGGCGGGGAACACCATTCAGAAGCATACGGACACCCGGCACATGATGAGACGTGTCTGCATCAAGCTTTTCTGCATATTGATACACACCAACAGCCCCCCCCCACCCCCACCCCAGACAATGCCGCCACATGCTAAGAGGAAGGGACTTCTACACCATTTTCCTGAAAATTCTCATGTTACAGCTATGTAAAGGTGCTGTAAATTGTGAGAAAATAATAAAAAATATGAACAAAAACTCTTAGAAGTTAGCACCTCTGTTAAGACCTGGAATGGACGGCTACACATGCAACCCAGAGCGATGGGAGAGCAGAGGTCAGGGTTAAGTAGCAGTCAGCCCTCTGCCTGTTAGCAGCCCAAGTGTTTACTGCTTGCGGGGGCTCGACGCTTGCTTGTGCCCTGTACCAGACATGAGGCAAAATCGTTAGCCGCCGGAGGCCATTAGCCGTCTGGTTGAGGAGAAGACGAGAAGGTTGAGCACCGTAACGTCTCTCTCTGAGTTCTCGGTCTGGTGTGGCCCTCCGTCCTGCCGAGGAGGATGGCCATGTCTTGGGGGGGGGAGGGGGGGTGAGGAATGTCACCTCCGAAATCCTCACCTCATTTTGGAAAGCTGACTGAGCAATGATCTTCCAGCGCCTGTCTGGTGAAGAGAGATGCAGGCACACGGGGGGCCTTCACCCACCTGGGGCTCCTTTTCGTCACACCGCCTGTCTCAGGCTCCCTGGGCCCTCCGGGGCCCCCTAGCCTGTCTCGGTGGCCCTCCTACATGTCCTCATTCAGGGACGCCCAGTGTCTTCCACCTCCACTTACTGCTGTTTAAACTGGAGAAAGTCCTCTCCTGCTGAATCCTCCGGAACATGTCGTCACCACGGCGCTGGCTGCCACGCGACTTGAGCAGACAGATACCAGAAAAAGCTGGAGTCACTTTGCTTCACACATCACTGCTGACAGGAATGTGTGAAATGTTTTTAGAGACTGTGGCAATGGCAGCTCTCCTGTAAAATGTCAAATAAAACCTAAACCAACATAAATTGCTTTATTTCTTCCTGTTTACCTGGGGTGGGATTCCTGAAAGCTTTGCAACATTAAGTAGTTGGCTATCTAGCACCTAAGAAAAATCGTTAATTAACGAATGTTTCTCAGAACCCTTCGTAAGTAAAGTAGTTCATAATCTTGCTCGTAATTTTATAAGTGCTCAGATCATTGTTTACTTGAGCTTTTGCCTGCTGTCCTATCACAGAGACACAAAGATCGGCCAAAACGGATGGCAAAAACACATCGATGCTAATGACTACAATAAGGTCAATGTTGCAGAATAAAACTATGATGTCGGCTGCAAATTAGCGCAAAAAGGGCCGATTGTTTTAACACCTGTATGCGATTTCAGTGCAAAACAGGATCGTGCACCATTCAGAATTGAATTGAGAATGACCTTGAAATTCTAATTCAATTTATAAAATTGGTTGAGAACAGGGTGCAGAATCCCAATTCGGATTTGAATATAAGGAAGTACAATTAAAACGGGATTGATTTCACATAAATTCATATACATAGTGTTGGTGCACCTGTAACAATGCAGCTTAACAACCCAATATGAATTACATGTTTAACATAAACAGCATTCACTGAATCCCACTCCACGATCACGAAAAGTCATGGCGGAAGCACCCATCGACCACGCCCCCCTGTTCCAGCACCTGCCAGAACAGCGTGTTACTAACATTCAGAATGAAAGAATTCCACATTTGAAGTATCCCCTATAAAATTAATAATTTAACTGTCATTTTGCGCACCATGGTGGAAGAGCACTTCACACAGTCTTATACAGTCACATGAGTAACACTGTCACAACCTAATCCATCTGACAACCGCGGACGCTCACAAAAAAGCCATTGCAGACTCACAAATGCTAACGTGCATGAACAGTTAAATATGCAAGAACAATAAATATTTGCCCATGGAAAAGGACTCGGCTGACAAAATCCAGATGCATATTGTAAGAATGGGCTAAAGCAATTACACAATTTTGATCGTACAATCATGCAAGTATAAAGTTCACTTCACTCACTAATACGTATATAAGGTCAATATATACATCTACCATCTAGAAAGTACATTTATTGCATAATTTATATTTTCCTAGATTAAATGACATTCCTGAGTAGTTTGATTTCATTGAATTTCTTTGAATTAAAATGAATTAAAATCTTCTTCCTCTCATTCCAATTCAAATTCCAATTAATATTCCAATTCATAACGGAATGGGGCACAATCCATAAATTCTCAGCAACCATGGTACATAATGAGCTAACCAATCAAACTTGCTTTGTGTTCAGTCACACCCTTTGAATTGGGAAGGCGAATCACCCCTGACGACCAGCAATGGCAGAGAACTGTACAACTAAACCAAGACGACGTTTGAGACAGCGCCGCCCAGGAAGACAAGCTGCTGGTCTAAATGCCATTTTGCGGGTTGATGTGAACCCCATAGACCATCTCAGCAATGAACAATTCATAGGGAAATACAGGCTGGCCTGGGGTGAAATAATGAGCCTCCTGGTCTGGTGCAGGATAAATTGAAAAGAGGAACAGAGTGGAATTTTGCCCTCAGTCCATCATGTATCTTCTGAAGATGCATGCTGTTTCTAAGCACCGATGGGTTCTTGCAGACCATCCACGATGCACATGGCTTCAGCAAGGCTGCTGTGTCCAGATCTGAGCATGCATTGATCACATTCTCGCATCCTATTGCATCGTATGCACAACTGCATACAGTTTCCAGCAGGAGGGGATGCCTCGTGTGACACTAAAATTGGTTTTCGTACCGTTGCAGGCATATTAAGTGCAGAGGATGGAACGCTCAATCCTATTCTTACTTGCAACCTCTTGAATCCCACCTGCACCTTCGTAAGTAAAAAGGGTTCTTGGCACTTGGCCTAATTGTCAAAGTAATATGCATCTAAGGATATTTTACAGACATTGTGGCTAAGTGGCCTGGGAGTCCACATGATGCTGGTCCAGCATTTGAGTGTGTCAGATGGCAAAGGATGGTGTGTCTGCTGGTGGCTGGTTATTGGGAGACATCAGGTATCCTCTTAGCTAACAGCTGCTGACTCCAGTGTAGTATCCCCAAGCAGTGGCTGAGGGGAGGTGTAACACTGCACACCAAAGACACACATTGCTTTAGAGGGTGCTCCGGGCAAGTGGAAAATGCGATTCTGGTGCCTACACAAGTCCTTGGGAGCTCTAAGATTTCCCCCTGAATGCCGCGGCGCTGTTACTGTCACGTGGGTTATGCAGGCTACACCGCAATAATTATTTTATTAAAACATATTTCTGGCCACCTCCTCAATAAGTGGTTTTAAGGCTTCTTTTGAGATCTGTTACTTCCTGTTCCTATTGCTGCTCCTCACTGTGCTTTGTTTACAAGGAAGCGACGTCACATTTTGAGCCCATTTTTACATTTTCAACAAATAATTTATTTTGGTCTTAATTTTGGTTGCTTTCATGTGCTTTTATTGATTTTCTAATTATTATTATTTTAAAAATTTGCATGTGTCTGATGTGACAGTCAAATGACATACTCCACCTTTAAAATGCATGGAATCGATTGTTCCTGTTATCGACAGTCTGTGCTTTTCTCACCCGGAGGCTGGGGAGGAGCTAGCAAAGGATTGCTTAAAGTTTGTTCGTTTCGGGAAACACTTGCTGATCTCACTTGTTCTTTATGGTGTTTGTCATCTTGTTCTTTATTTGCTACATTTTCGGGAAACTCACCCCTGTTCAGTTCATAAAAAGAACTGCACTGCAGAACTAACTCAATGCAAGGAGCGAATGCATGTTATGCGAGTGCAGAGCAGCAGCGATTTCAGCGCATTCAACCCAAGGGGACAAAGCAATAAAATGCCGCACACTTCAGGACTTACACTTCAAGTTAATTGTCTTTTTTAATAATACTTTGTTAATTATTTGTGGAGGTTAACACTACTAGGTTAATGATATTCTCCAACAGTGTTATATATAGCACACTTCATTTAAATTTAATAATAACAAATATATGATGTACACATGCGACATTAGTTTAAAAGGCCAATCATTTAAATAACTTTAGGTTCCTTCCATTCTCTTCCAAGTTTTACAGAAATAAGACGGAACTGCCCTCAGAAGCACTGGAAGGAACAGAGGATCATCACACTACTCATATTTATGTTGCATACAAAAGGATTTTATTGTCTTAAATCTCTGTAAAATTTGAAATTCACAAGCACTTGATATTCAGATGTTTTTCACAAAATGGAAAATATGACCAGAATTCACACATCGTGTCAGCCCCTGGTAATTTACAAATAATGTGTTAGGTTTTTATTAAATTATATGTAAACAAATGTGCTTTTGTGCCATGCAGCGTGAATGTATACAGTAGACATATTACAGGCACAGTAATGACCTTGCAAACCAACCTTTCTGTTGACAATTAACTTCATCCGAAGGTGGGTCTGGTTTCCATCAGCAGAGGGGGTAACATGACAGGCAGCACTGAATAATGGGTATGAATGGATTTTAACAAAGCAGGAGTGTGAAAGGCACTGTGTGGGTTAGGCTTCGATCCCCTCTTGGGTGGTACGAGCTGGCTTTAGGCTCACCGGTGTCCATGGTTACATGTGGATGGAGACCTGGCCTATGGGAACATTCACATGGATTCTCTATGATTTTTTACCTGTCAGGATGGTCCCACTTCTGTGGAAGTGCTACCGTCATAGGGTGAGTGGTACTTTCACTACGTACTTTAAACAACGATCTGAGGACATATATTGGTGGACATATATGGACCATATTGGTGTCGGCCATGTTGGTGTCAGGCAGTTGGGGTTGATGAGGGCAGAGTCTGTGGCTTTGGTAGCGACATTAATAATAATCCCCCAGAGTTTAACCCCAGAGTCGGTACAAGCGACGATGGCCCACGTGATCCTGCCAGTCAAGGCCACCTCTCGTTTGTCAAATTTTTTTGTGGTGCCAAAGGAAATCGTTCCAAATGCAGTTTTCTGTCATCTTCCTATGGCAGAAGCTAGCCACACCTTTTAGATGAAACAATCCCCAACCAAGCCAGAGGCTGTCTCCCGTAGAGTTGGTACGAAAACGCAGGGATTAAGCCGCCCCCATGAAAAGACAAAGAGCAGTGTAAATCCTGACACTTGTGCTTGAAGTGCTGTTTCAGAAGCCTGCTTCTCCTCAATGTTGTTCCATGGATAGAGCCTCACCTGCCGACCTCACAAGGTGAGAGACACATATCTTCAAATCACATGCCCTGAACTCCCCCCTTCCCCCCGCCCTAAAAAAAATGATGGTTCCTTTTTCCTTTTCAGGGACTCGGGGGTGCTGCCTCTTCAGGGCTATAAAGATCACATGCCACTTACCCCCAGCTTGCTTCTAGAAGCTTCCTTGAACCCTGATGCAAGTCATGCAGAAAAAAAACAGCAAACAGCACTAGTCGGTAACCGCTAACTATATTCCACGCATCACATGACCGGCGCCTTTGAATGTGGTGGAGACCAGTTAAGGACACTGGGAGTCGAGGCTCAATTTTGCCGAGCTTCTGCCTGCTATAGTATCCAAATACTACGGGAAATTCACCACCCTGAAAGCCAGGTGGAAACACCTACGGAAGTGTGGGTTCTGTACTCATCTCTGCTTAAAACAAGCCCCTGATACTCCCGGGCACCCCCTCCCTCCCCGTGACATCGATTCTGCTGTACAGGTCTTGTCCTTGCCTGGTTCATTATGCAGGCAGACTGCTGTACTGCCTTGTTCCGAAATTACGGGCCTAACAGGAATCTTTCAACAGCCTGTTCTGGGAAAGAGTGGGGTGCTTGACTGTAAAGGCCTGCGCCAGACCCGCCATGGAGATGTGAGGTTTGAGTATGGGTGGGGCTGGGGGGGCGTTAATCCCGGCCCTTCAGATCAAGCACATCGACTTTGACACATCCCAGGCTCCGGGGCCCAAAACAAAGAGAAAGAAATTGATTGGATGATTCATTATTTAGGGGGCGAACAGCAACAAAAAAGTGAGCCAAAGAGGGGCGGGGGCCAGGTGGGTGTCCCGCCCTTTTGGATGGAAAGATGCAAAGACACCCTCCGCTGAAGGGAAGAGCTGGGTCTGGCTCTTTGTGGAGATGGCGGCTGATCGGGGGAAGTGGAAGAGATTCAGCACACCTGCGAAAGAATGTCCGTACTCCTCGACCCTGCAGGCGCTGTAGTCCACCACAGGGGGCGCTGATGTGATGCACTTGTCAGACAAGAGACAAAGACGTTGGCAGGGAGGCTCGAAGACGGACGGGGCGGTTCCCAATATCCCTCCCTTATGAAATTTCATTTGGATTGTAAATGTGCTGTAATTTACTGTCACAAATGTCTAATGGGCCTCTCAACGCAGAGACACTGTGCTGTTTAATCAGTTCGTTCGAGATGAATTTATATAAAGAAATTGATCTATTAGGACAGCGGAAAAAAGGAGGAATTATGTCTGATCCCGCGCCTAAGCAGGAGCTGGATCGTCTCGATCTCAGCAAGATATACACACACGTTCAGTTCATATTATTCTCCGTGCAACGTTCCCATAACTATGTCATTTTTTGACTTTTAATGAGACCAAGATAAAACAACAGTATTATGAATGAATTATGGATGTTTTTTTCTGTGTTATCGAAGCAATCTCACTTTAATGCGGGAGCTGGCAAAGGATCTGGTTTCCATCAGCAGAGGTGGTGAGGGTGCTGAGCAGGACGTACCTCCAGAGCGCAGTGAGCCGCTCTGTGTTTCGCCTGCTCCTTGGTGGGGTGGGGGGGGGGGGGTATGGTGAAGGCTGCGTAGGGCCCTGTTTGCC
>JAODLD010000069.1:23452150-23469348 GCA_026781065.1 Mormyrops boulengeri | reverse complement strand
CCCCGCACCCAACCCCGCTCCTTTTTCCTGGTGTTTGGGGGGGTGTCTGCACGCCCCCGCCCGCCCGTGGGGGGGGGGGGGGGGGGGGCGGGAGTTAAAAAAGACTATTCCGGAATTCACTGAAAGATGGAGCGACATTTAAGACACAGGTCGGTAACTCCAGCTCCCCACAGACGAAACCCAACAGGTTTCTGAGACACATGGAAGTCAGCCTGGCGTGTAGCTTGCTATAGGCATATATGCAGGTGTGCAGCCAAACGATCTCCCCACCTGCCACAGGTAGGCTTACCACATGCGCACATATGCAGCTGGATGGTCTCCCTGCCTGCTGCAGGTAGGCTTACATGCATGCATGCAGCTAGACAGTTTCCCTGTTTGCTGCAGGTAGGAGTATGTGCAGGCAAGCAGCCAGACAGTGTCCCTACCTGCTGCAGTTAGGCATAATGCGTAGGCATGCAGCTGGACGGTCTCCCTACCTGCGGCAGGTATGCGTAGGCATGCAGCTGGACGGTCTCCCTACCTGCGGCAGGTATGCGTAGGCATGCAGCTGGACGGTCTCCCTACCTGCTGCAGCATGACGGCTTGCTGCTGCTGGAGAAGGGCCTGCAGCTGCTGGGGGGACAACACCTGCTGCTGGAGGAGCTGCTGCATTTGCTGGGGGGTGATCACCTGGGGGCTCATCATGGACATAGATACGGGAACCTGCAGAAGCGCACACACACACCGGGGAGTCAGCGTGGTGCTACGAGCCGAAAGAACCTCCCTCAACCACACAGATACCTCGCCGACAGGAGCCGGCTGCACATTCTTTAGGCTTTAAATAGAAGACCACAATTCAATGAATCTCTGCACTCCCAAGAGGATAAAATGGCGGACATGATTTCCATAAAAAACTGAGTTACTAGTAACACCAGGTACTATAATCAATCAATAAAAAATGCTCTGATCAATGATAACTCTCAGCTCTCACTCAAACATGAAAGCTCACAGCGCCTTCACGCATCAGAAAACAGCATCATACCTGTGATGTGTCACTTAAATGGGACGGATTGCTTTTGCTGGACAATGAGGTACTGAAGTGAATCATCATAGGTCAGTAAAAACAAATTAAAATTAAAAATTAATATTGTAAATAAACAAATGAAACCATAAGACATTCTTGGATCTTGGTTTTTATCCAGGACGCTCACAAGCCCAGACACTCCTCACTCAGTCTCTTGAGAGCCCCAATAAGAACATCCATTGACCCCAAGAAGATCACAGTATTGCAGGCAAAGTCAAGATCAGTGAATCTTTCTTCACCAACAGATGCTCCATAGCCATGGGACTCCATGACCCTGCCCAACACCCAGTCCATGCAAGCACTGAACAAAGCAGGAGCAAGAATACACCCCTAACGAACCCCAAAATCAACTGGGAAGAACGCAGAGGTTCTGCCTCCACTCTGCACAGCATTCACAGTAGTGTACAGGCCAGACCATCCAGCAACGTTGGGGAGATGCCGTGAAGTCTTAGGATGTCCCACAGGGCAGATCGATCAAATAAGTCAGACACTTTATGAAAATCGACAAAGGCTGCAAAAAAACTCTGCTGATATTCGCGTTGGGCTCTCACTGCCAGAATGCGGTTGATGGTAGACTTCTTAGGTGTAAAGCCAGACTACTTCAGTCGCTGGTAGGCAAGCAAGTGATCACAGATCCTGTTGAGGATGACCCTAGCAAGGACTTTATCCAGCATTGAGAGCAGTGATATTCCCCCGTAGTTGCTGCA
Organism: Mormyrops boulengeri; assembly: GCA_026781065.1. NCBI lineage: Eukaryota > Metazoa > Chordata > Actinopteri > Osteoglossiformes > Mormyridae > Mormyrops > Mormyrops boulengeri. The sequence continues at coordinate 23,467,578 of JAODLD010000069.1, read as the reverse complement.
ATCGAGGCGATTAGCCTTCCCTTTCCAGCTAGGGACAACAAGTCCTGTTTTGCAGTCAGTTGGAATGACGCCCGTCTCCCAAATGGAAGCAAAGGTTGCTTGCAATGCCAAGAGGACAGCCTTACCACCAGCCTGGAGAAGTTCACCCCAGGTCCCTTTTGCCTTCCCTACCCCCAGCTGATTCACCCAGTGAGATTGGGTAGTTCATAGCTCATCAGAGGATCATCCTCAAGAGCTGTGGACCCAGAGAAGTCCAACATCTTAGCTGTAGGATCAGCTTTCAATAACTGCTCAAAGTAGCCAGCCCAACAGGTCACAACTGCAGTGTCATCCGTAAGGACCGTTCCATCACCTGCCCTGATTGCGACTCTCCGAGGAACAGATTCGGATTTACGTAATGCTTCGATTCCTTGCTAGACCATAGATGGTGTGTCACTTGCTCACAGATTCCCCTAACAAATACTCCCTTATCTGCCCTAAGTGCCCTTGCAGCCCTCCTTCTCAGTTCCCGGTACAGAATGGAGTTGCCATCAAGCTGTGCACTGCGACTCCTGTCAATAATATCCAGGGTATCCTGCGAGGTGAACCACCTCCTTCTGGGAACACCGGCAACATCAACACAATGCTAAAAAACCTTCAGGGTCTTGCCATGGAAGGTCTCCCACACCACATTAGAATCAGCATTCGTACTCAAGTCTGCAAGTTCCTCACATAAACTGCATGCACTCATTAGAAACAGCCTGATCTTGGAGTCTGGCCAGGTCCGGTCTAAATTCCTAAGTAGGTGGTAGCATACTGGACCTAAATTAAATCTTCAGAGTAGCAACAACAATTCTGTGGTCAGAATTCACAAACTGGGTACTTCTGTAGACCCTGCAGTTCTGTAGGAACCTCCGGTGTCTGCCCATGAGGATGTGATTGATCTCCTTCGACTCACCACCAGCTTTGGAGTACCAAGTCCAACGATGTGGCTCAGGGTGCTGGAAGCAGGATCCAGTGACACATAGCCCCTGACCTTACACAAAATCAAGGACCATGGTGCAACTCTGAGGCCGGTCACCAGACCCATGGGGACCGACACAATCCTCATAGCCAGCCCTGTCAGCGCCAGTGGTTGCACTGAAGACCACCTATGACCAGATGAGTGTCACCTCAAGCGAAGCTGCGAGTGAAATGTCTCTCTGAACAAGACATCACTCACTGCGGTCGGAGATACACTGAGACAACAGACAAGACACCCAAGGAGTGCCTTACCCTGAGTATGCTTGTTGAAAGGAGTGACACTGGACACCATCGGGAGTAGCCGACCTGCCACAGCAACAGCTACTCTCCAAGTATGGCAGCCATCACATTGACCAGACCAATAATAGGTGTACGTAACTACAGAGATCTGCTTACTCCCCAGTCTACGTACCTCAGAGAGTGCCTCCACTGAAATGTGGAGTTTATGAAGCTCTGCCGACAGCAAAAAAAGATGGTCATCATGCTGGAGACAAGACATTCCACACGCCTACCCGGGTGACTGCCTCAGATTAGGACCCAAGTGTTGCCGTGCAGGGGGCGACACCTTAACACCACACCAGTTCCAATCCCCAACAGGCCTGACCCCATTGGCTCTCCAGCAGTTTCAATTCCTCTGGGGATGAGGCTCCCGAGGGCTTTCCCCCATCCACCTTCCTGTGGGCAACTACAGCAGAGCTACTCCCGCGTAGAGCAGAAAAGAGTGCTTTGTCATAGCTGTGTGAAGGTCTTACAGTGGCTGGAATGCCAATCCTGCCATGAAGCCCCAAATGTTTTCCCTGCCAGCTGGAGGAGCACTTGCAGGGCTGGACACAGTTTAATGTCACACCCAAGACTAATAAACAAATGAAATGAAAAATAGAAAATGCAGGTACATAGGAATGCTTCTTTTTACATATCCCATCGTGCTCTCTTTTGAGACAAACACACACATATACGTGAGAGTGAAGCTTGGGGTCTGAGAACTGGGTCAGCTGTTGATCGGCGCCCCTGGAGCTTTTCGGGGGTTCGGGGCTTTGCTCAAGGGCTCAACAGGCATGTGACTATTCTGTCAAGGTTCGAGGTGATGGGTTTTGTATCACAGGCACAGAGGCTCCCATATTCCACATGTCAGACAACGATGAGAGTTTTGCGAAGGATCTACAGCCTTGAGATCAAAGTCTTTCAGGAAAAACATTCTGACAAATAGATGGGAGCAAGTAGCCATTTCTGCAGAGTCATGGCCCGTCACTAAAATAAGCCATGAGAAATGCAGAATGTCAATTTTCAGATACGATCATTTTCAATGTTAAAAAAGACCCAGACCTGCAAACACTTGCCAAAATAACGTTTTTTTTCAATGGTTTTGTTGCAGACAGGAAATCAGAGAAGCAGGTTATCCAAATTCTAGGGCACTATGGTCTGAATACCTGCACACATCAGCTCGGGAGTCACCACATTCATACTACCAGCCATCAGATCTCACTTTTGGTTAAAACCTGGGCAGGAATACTCCTTTGATATATGTTAGCTACTAAAATAGGACATTGTCTTTCATGTTTCCAATGATCACGAGTGAACCTAAATGTAATTTTATTAACGCGGCGATTTCTGTGCACAAAAAATATGGACGACATGGGGAGGACGAACCTGACCAGCAGGTGATTCACACCTTTCAGTTTATTTAAGGCGAGTTGGTTAAATATAATTATAATTCCAATGTAAGAAGTTGTGTTTGTTTTGTAGTTCTTGTAGCCTTCAGCCTAAGAGACTCATTTCTGATTAATGACTGGAAGAAGCCGCCATCTTGGCTCCCGCCATTCCAAGTCACCCTGGCAGCATACTGTCCAGTACCTAGAATGCTTTTCACTTGGCTGAGCGGAACGCACGGGCTAGCCCGAATATCAGGGTCCTGTTAATGCTTTGGTGAGTGTGATGTAAGCCGGCTTCTGACTGAATATAGATCATAAACGAGCATTAGGTTGCCACTGGCTGTACTACTGACTGGTTTGTGAGGCTCAGTCTCTGGTCTGAGCTTGGAACGTGCGGGGCTCCGTCCTTTGAGAAGGGCAAGGTGAGGAGGGCAGGCCGCGTCAAAATACTCTGTCATCAACCAGGGTGAGGGACTATCTGCATATGCACCTTTATGGTACTCGGTGAACCAACATCATGAGGGCCTCTCTGAGCCAACCAAACCCAACATGACGGAATTCGGCTAAACAGCCTATCTGCTAACGTGCCTTCACCGCAACGTGACACATTTAGCAGTAGTATTTCCCAAACCAATAATCCAGACATGAAGGCAGCATAAATCAGATTTAACCATGCCCTCCGCAGCAGGTTCCGTAAGCAGCCTGTACCAGCTTCCCACGGAGATACTGGCCTGAAGACCAAGCCGCCAGCCTAACCCTCTCTTAACTGTGACCCTGTGCAGCTTGTCGCGCGGCGGCATGCAGCAGGGCCCGCAACCTGGCCCTTGACGACCGTGGCCCTGAAGCTCCGCCCTCTGATTAGCCGAAACCTTTGCATGGTCACTTCGCGTACTTCATTTCATAAGTCATTATGCTTTGGCGACGGTGATCGCAGCCTGACTAATCCCGATGAGCCTCAATCACGGCTGAAGGTCACACACAGCCCCCCCACCCCCAGAGAAATTTGCCTTGTCGTTCGTTAATGATCCTGGGGGGGTTCTGTCGGGGATGTGGCACGGCAGTGTTACGTGCCCGTTCCCGCCGGGTGCGAGAGAAGCGCCAGCTAGCAGCTAACATGCTGCGTCGGAATCTTACATCCAGGGCTACCTCAATGTGACATTTCTACACCGAATCACAGCTCAGCATTCACTCCCCGCCCCTACAGTAGGTACAGCTGAACTCCGCTCACCTTCCTGGTGACACACCCAAAGCAGCTGTGTGGCATGACCCACCCCCCCCTCGAAACATGCATCCAGCACCTGGAAAATTACGAAAATTATATTAATTTCCGCAGAAAGGAGCACCTCCTGACAACAGCCGCAGAAAATCCCAAACAAATGCGGGAAGGAGACATCTCTCCTGCTTTCATTAACCGCTCCTTCTTTTCTCTCTCTCACACTCAATCTCTTTCTCTCTCCCCCTTTTTTAAAGCAGGCCGATGGATGATAATCGTCTTTATTTCATTACTCTCGCAAATAAAAAGCCAGAGGAGGCTGGCAGAGGCCGGCCTATTCATTGGGAGACCCGTACAATGCTAATCCCAGCATTTAACAGCACGCTTTTCTGCCTGATGTATCAGAGCTTGAAAGATGAAAGCGGATAAGTAATTGCTCTCCTGGTTCTTATTCTTCACTGACAACCCATAAATTTAATTTCACACACACATTCATTTACATTTTCAAGTATATGACATGATAATTGCAGGAATGTAACACCTCCATTGCACACTGTGCTTCGCACAGCTGATTGACAGGTACGGTGAATAGAGAGCAATACAGGCTGAATTGAAGATTTTTTTTTTTTTTTTAACCTTCATCTCCGCCGAGCACCCATACCAGGAAGCTCCGACATTAATAAGCATTTATGAAGCAGCATTTATACCGCCAGGCAGTAAACATTCACAGTCAATGAACAGTAACCCCCCCCCCCCGCCCACAAAGGCCCCTCCGATTCTCCGATGAAACAAATCTCATCTGTAATGTAGTTGACAAATCGCACATTCCAAAACAATTTATTACAAAACGCTTAATGCTATTTTCCTGTCAGCCGGCTTGAAACCTGGCAACAACAGAGACGACACGGGAGTCATTAATTACAGAAATAAAGCGCCCCCCTACCTTAGTGTTGTGCATCTCCTTATTTCACAGTGAAGAACATGGGTTCATGCTGAGCAGCTCCTCTCCATTCTGATAAGCAATCACTCCCTGGTATTTATATTTAAACCAGCTCAGTAATGCATAACTGGCCTCAGCAGACTGACTCTTATTTACTTTCTTACACGGCACCCCTGAGAGGTGGCTGATGGACCAAATGGTACCTCAGACACAACCTGGGGTGGCACGCCAAAGGGGCACCTGGGTAGCAAACATGTGGCCCACAAGCCAGGCCCTCAAACCGGGCCTTATCCGCCTGAAGTCTCAATGACCTCCTGGCATTAAGGACGGCAGCACCACCCAACGTGCGCGATGCGTGGTACCAAAAACAGACAACCCCCCAGCCAGTGAAAATCCTCTTCAGGATTGAAACTGAAATCGTGAGTGTGGAGTGCAGTGACTGCGTCTTCATAGGTTTCCTCATTTAGGAGATCTTCCTTCTCAGCGTGTTCGGCCCCTCGTTATGGGGGGGGGGTTTGGAGCTTGGGATTAAACTTGTTTGGTAAACAGCGGAGAAGCTGCGAGCACTGCGTCCACTGTGAAGACAAATAAAAGGAGTGTGGAGAGTCAGTAATTATCTGCCGGTCCTTGGCAGAGTGTTCCAGCACTAATTAAGGTGTGGAGGACTGACTCTGCTGGCCAAGTGAGAATGGAGTTCCTTCATTGGGCTGCAAATTCATCTCCAAAGCCAAAGCTCCCCCCCCCCCCAAACCCCCCGGGACCGATCGGTGTGGACGTCCCATCTCCCTGCAGCCTCCTTCATCTGACACCGCTAATTTGCTTACCAATTAAAGCCGACCCTGGCGTCCCCGGCTATATCAGCGAGGATCACATCCCTGCCGCGGCCCTGGAGCTGGGGGGTCATTAGACCCCTCCGATTTCCTGCCAGGGGCAACTGTCAATTCCCCAACACGCCTGATGGAGACACATGCACTAGGAGAGGTAGTGTGTGTGTGTGTATTCTGTTTATATTACATTGTGGGGACAAAGTGTGTGTGTGTGTGTGTGTGTATTCTGTTCATATTACATTGTGGGGACCGTGTGTGTGTGTGTGTGTGTTTATTCTGTTTATATTACATTGTGGAGACCGTGTGTGTGTGTGTGTGTGTGTGTATATTCTGTTCATATTACATTGTGGGGACCGTGTGTGTGTGTGTGTATTCTGTTTATATTACATTGTGGAGATCGTGTGTGTGTGTATGTGTGTGTGTGTGTGTGTATTCTGTTTATATTACATTGTGGAGACCGTGTGTGTGTGTATGTGTGTGTGTGTGTGTGTATTCTGTTCATATTACATTGTGGGGACCAAGTGTGTGTGCACGTGTGTGTGTGTGTATTAGATTTACATTACATTGTGGGGACCAAGTGTTTGTGCATTCTGTTTATATTACATTGTGGGGACCAAGTGTGTGTGTGTGTGTATTCTGTTTATATTACATTGTGGGGACCGTGTGTGTGTGTGTGTGTATTAGATTTACATTACATTGTGGGGACCAAGTGTTTGTGCATTCTGTTCATATTACATTGTGGGGACCAAGTGTGTGTATGTGTGTGTGTGTGTGTGTGTGTGTATTAGATTTACATTACATTGTAGTGACCAGGTATAATAAAAACCTGTTATTTTGACGTCGTGGGGACCATTTTTCAGGTTCCCACAAAGATCTGTGAATGCAATCAAAAAACAAAATGCCAAAAGTCTTCTATTTTGTTTGGTTATTTATGGTTAAGGTTAGGGCTGGGTAGGGGTTAGGGTCGCTCTGTGTGTGTGTGTGTGTGTGTGTGTGTGTGTGTGTGTGTGTGTGTGTGTGTGTGTGTGTGTACGCCCTGTAAGGTGGTCTACCGGTGACATGGTGGACATTTGCGACCCTCGTTTACTGACCTCCCAGACGATGCGGCAGGGTGACCGCATGTACTTGCAGGACACGCTGCATGAATGACTAGGGGAAGCCAGGGAGGCGGATTTCACACAGGAAATGAAGAAGCTGCCTGGGTTTCTACCTCATAATCAAACACCATGAAAAACAGACCAGGAAGGGAAAGATGGAAGGTAATATTACAGGAAGGGGGCATTAAGCCCCCCACACATGGCTAGCAATGCCTTTTCCCAGCTCCGGGGACATGAACCCCCCCACCAGATTTCTGCTTCTGGAGGTAATAGGGAGTCTATTAGGTCAGACTCGTCATCGCATGACATGCGGTAAATTACGAGGGCTTCGAGCGGCCCGCCGTATTAAAGTTCATCATTTCTCACACTGCCAGGCTGCACATATCTGATCCATCAGTTAGGATTCAATTAAGACTGTGGCTGGTGCGATCAGGCCAGGCGTGCCGGTGTGTGGAAGCTGCACGCGTCGCTTCTTCAGGTAAATGCGCTGTTGCAACATCAAAGCGGTGTATATGGACCCATTTTCCTGCCAGGTCCGCATGCCCCCGCAATTTTGCTATGAGTAATATACTATAGGCATCAGATGGCAGGAAAAAAAAATGCTTGTTTTACACTAAGAGTAAATATGGAGCCATCAAAGGAAAACCTGAAAATGACTCTTAAAGACAACGTCGATGGAATCAACCCCTTCCAGTGGTAAACAAACTTTTATACCTATTTTGCCATGTAAAATGTTACAGAAGTGACAGAAAATGACTGGAGCTGGCATATAAAATGAAAATGAAAAACAGAACAGCATCAAATGCCAGGCGATATGACTCTAAGTGAAACTAGCTACAGACATTTTGCCCTTTGGAACAGAACGTCACGTGATCGACTCGAAGCAACATAGTGACATCATAAACACTGGCAAGTAAACATCTGGTTATCACAGGTGCCGTCATCGGGCCAGTGGTGCAGTAGGGGCACGGATACCCTGGCAGATTCAGGGAGCCTTGAATATGTAAAACTATAAAATTTGGGTGGGGAGGCCAAGGTGCCATTTTCTCAGTAGGCCCCGAATGTCTAGCTGTGCCCCTGGGCCCGGCTAATAGTGTGATCGCATTAGTGTGCGCATGCTTATGCGGCCTGACGTAGCAGCCGAGCAGTGCTTCAGGTTAAAAGGCCCATCTGCGATACACCCGATTCCCAGCATGCACTTCTGTTTATGGAGAGGTTTAACACCCTTCCACGCGTAGAGCTGAACAGCATGACACAATCTGATTCTGAAAACAAGACGAGCGTAACCTTTACGGTGTCAGGGGGTGTCACTGATCGCTATGCGCCTTCCTGGCGGAGACGCTGTCAGATAAACGCAGTATACAGTGTCACCCCACGGACAGACGCGCTCCCCTCTCCAAATGCCTGCATTCTGTGTTCCATCTCTTCCCATGAATTTCATCCAGGAAGGACATTTTATCCCGACACGGAGGAAACACCAGGACAGATCGGCTCGCACCATCACTATTTACACAGCTCAATGAAATCCCAGCACCCTCCCCCATCACTCTGGGCTCTGTAAGCCTTGGGGAATGAACCCCCCCGTCTCAGAGTTTAGGTGTGTGTCTCCCCTACGCTGGCCTGCTCTGGTGCCTCCGTGTGCGTGCCAAGAGGCCTGCCCCTTCAACACACCTTCCCACCACGTCTTCAGCACGTGCCGGGAAGGAGGCAGAAGACTACAGAGCGATGGGCATTATGGGGTAGAGACAAGCCCATAAGACCATCAACGAAAATAAAAATGTCGCTGCCAGTAACATTACACGATATAAATGGAACTTAGCGGAACAACAGTTATTCCAAAAGGACCCCCGCCCAAGTATCAAAAAGAAAAACACAGATCCCTCCCTTTTTGGATGGCTGCTGGAACGGATTGCTGGTGCTTCTGAGTCTCTAAAGGTGCGTCTGAACACCAAAGAGACAACAAGACGACAACAGCAAAGGACAGCCCCCCCCCCCAAAAGAACCCACAAACAATAAGCACAGACCAGCCGGGCCTTTCAATAACTCCCCTGAGACCGGCGCTGGATAGCTGCCACTGCAGGCCCCTGAAATCCTGCGCCCTTCAACTAGCACCCCCGCCCCCCACCTCGGTCTCCCCAGGTGTGCGTTGTTTTGATTTTATTTTCTGTTCCTTATTTGTGTTTCAAATGTCAATGTGCGGCGTGTGGCAGAATATTGCGACAGCGAGGGAGCGGCAGGCGGCGGAGATGCTTGGGCGCCGTGGGGATCTGTGCCAGGGCCGTGCGACAGAGTGAGGATTTACCGGCAGGAATAGGTGTTTATTGAGTGCTCCCACAGGCTTATTGGGTAATAATAGACCTGTCAAATTACGCAAATGCAGAAAACAGCTTGCTTGCGTGCACCGATGCCGCTGGATGGAATTAGCGACGTGGAAGCATCCGGATGCTAATGCGACGCGTAATTAAGGCGGCTAACTGTAGCATTTAAATGCTCATGCTTGTGAGTAATTTATGACATTGTCTACAGATAATTTCCCTTTCCCCTTGTTCAATAAACAAAGAGAACAGGCACACTGCCACCCCCGCCCCCCACCCTACATCCAGTAAAACCAATGAGACTTTGCGGGTTTGCTCCCCTGCAGGTACTCTGGGGCACGCTTAAGGAACTGGGGGGGCCTGCTGGCTGGTTGTGATGACTTGTGAAGAATATTATTCCAAATGATGCTGGCTAAACAAAAGTCTTGTGGTGTAAATATGGAGGAAGCATGCAGTCTATCAAGATAGAGGGCGGCTCTATCAGGCAGGCTGTTCGCTAGCCGGGGGAATGCAGTGCGGTGGGAAGTTCAGTGCCGACAGTGGAGGGCCGTCCTCCTCAAACGGATGAAGAAATGAAAAGTGGCCACGTGTCAGGACCTGAAAATAAAACATAAGAAACAGCCACACCCAACAGCACGAGGCCAGCATCGCAGAGAAGTCCGGGCAAATTTAAACGCATGCGGGGGGTGCGGAGGGCAGAAGATCTTCATAAAAGACAGGCTGGGTGAAGGGATTATCGGCTAGCGGCAGCCAGCCAGCGGCTTCAAATTGATTCATATTGGTAACATGAGGATAGCACAGACTATGTAAATGTAAATATTCAATATTTACCGTCCTTTCGTGTTATTAGAACCAAGAGGGTCGGTCATGGTCCGGCGGTTTTCCAAGAACGCCTACGTGCGCGCCGCATACATATCCACTCATATCGACGCCAGTCTCGCCCTGCAGCTCAGCATGCTGGGAGAATGGCATGTGGATTCACACGTTCCCCCCTCATGGAGGATGCCGCCCGCCTCCGAGCAGCTGGAAGCAGTTTTAAACAAGGCGCTTGAACAAAAATCAAATCAAATAAATCAAATCAAACAAATCGCCGTCTGAGTTACGGATGGCAGCCGCACTGGGTGAGACACACACCTATTGGCCTTGATTCTTTCTTCTCTCATTTTTTAAAGGATACTTTTAAGAATGCAAAGAGTATATCAGCTTTAAATGTTAAAATGTAAAAATCATTCAAAGCTAAAACCGAATAGCTATAACATTTATGCGTTTCTAGTAGAAACGAAAAATCGTTCAAAGCTAAAACCAAGTAGCTTTAACATGTATCCGTTTCTAGTAGAAACGAAAAATCGTTCAAAAGTAAAATGGAATACCTATAATATTCACCTGGTAGAAGTTCAAACGACTGATGATTTAAAGCTAAAAGAGTCGCTAAAATATTTACCTGGTCATTGCCAAAGTACGAATAACTGATAAAGAGGCTAATTCCGTTCACATGACACACACATTCCGGAACGCCATTAGTAATGGGGCCCTGGCTCTGCACGGACTGGCCAGTGTGGGGGTGTCCTTTGAACCCGCTACAGCATGTTGCGGCAGTCCACTAATGGGTCGCCACTAACAGATATCCGGGTCGCTACTCAAGGCAGGCCTAGCTGAGGTGTGGCTTCACGGAAAGCCTCCGTTAGCCTTGATAACCTCCCTCCCTGGATGGCCCATAATTAGGAACCTGGGGGTGTGACTTCTGATGGAGGTGTCGGCATTGTAGTGCTCTGCGAAAACATTAACTATGAGGTTAACTCCAATTTTCTCTTCTTTAATTAAATGCACAAAGTCATAATGAGGTAACCCACTGTTCCTTGATAGCACTTATTAGCTGAAGAGAACTCGCACTCGCACCGCAATTTAAACCTAAAAATAAAAGTGGAAAATACGTTAATTACTGACATAATTTGAAGCGGCACACTGCTGTCGTCACCTTAATAAAAAGGACGGGGAGAAAAAAAATATTTCGTCTTATTTGCTGGTAAAATCAGCTGTTTAAAAGGGTCATGAAAAGAATATATTAAAAACAGTGCGACTATGACCTTATCCACACCTCTGACAAGAAAATAAAGGCGCCATTGTGTGGGGGATAGCAGCGCAAGAAGTTAAAGTGACATTCAGGGTAAAATTAGCCCGCCACAATAGATCATTCTGTCATGGACATGTCTTTCAATTACCTATTCTTTTGTATTTACACAATTAAAAGATCACTCGCAAAAAAAAAGAGAGAAAAAAGAAAACATATTTGACTAATTATGGCGTCTCTGGTTTCTCAGAACTTTTCAGATCATTATGTTAAAGGTTTGGCACTGTGCGATATCCAGTGAGCCTGCCTTATGCCAATAAATACCGACTCCCAGACAATACACATCCTTGTGCGGCCTGACGGAAGCAGAGCCACACTCCGCACTCTGCGCCTCTGGCACGCGGTGTCTTCCCCAAGTCAAACAAACAGAATTCCTGGGGAAGTTCACCCAGGCCCCTTAATGAAGAGCAACATCGGCACCCCCCAAAGGGGTGGGGGACTCGACAGGCCAGCATCACTCTAAATACCAGCGATTTTATCGAAATACAAGCAATTTACCCATAATGCTCACTATTATGACAAAGAACACTTCTGTTTTCAATAGTGAAAACTAAGCCTTCAAAATAATACAGGAAATCATAAAAGAATTGCTAATGTGTAATGTACCTGTGTATGGCAATCCCGGCGAAACTGTGGTTAACAGTGCAATGACCACTTAAGGCTTATATCGATTTCTGTGTAATTTTTAGGAATTAAGTGCAATATTCTCCAAATCATGGGTAGCTCTTGCAGGAATCCTGACCTTTAGCTCAATCCAAAATGATTTAACTCTCAAGAGTCAGAAAAATGCTTTTAAAAAACTTCTTTTGTCTCTTTCAACTCTCTTTCAAAGAAGGAATAAAATACTTATTTACCATGATTCCTGAATGGAGAGCTTTCAGAAAGTTTTAAAATTGTTCATGGCTTGGCATTGGATAGTCACAATGTGTAATAAGCGCTCATAAATAAATTTTCAATGTTATACTTTGTGTCTGAATAGTACCATAAAAGCACAATATTATCCTTATACAGTCGCTCCTGTACTTACAAACTTTCAACTTACAAACTTTCAGATAGACAGGAAAGGGCCGCAAGTCCAAATTGTGTTCGTTTGGCTCCCATTTCCTGTCCGCAACAAAAAATTTTTTTTCTGTGCGCCAATTCCGCCTAGTACGACTTCTGGCTGTTACTCCCGCCGCGCAGCAGAGTAGCGTGCGTACTCTCAGCATCCTAGTTCTTTGTACTTGCATATACCCTGAAAATTATGTTGAATAACAACTTACAAACATTTCAATTTACAAACTGCTGTTCGAAACTTAACTCATTCGTAAGTAGCGTCAGTACTGTGCTTTTCCCAGAAACAACACATTCTCCAACACGACCTCTGTCCGACAGCAATAAATGTCACATAGACACGTAAATATTGCATATGAACAGATACACACAGACTTCCATTTTAGTGATATATTTACAGGTCAGTCATTTAAAAAGATCATCTTCGCTTCACTGCAAATTATCTTCACTAAAAATCATACTTTTTCCATAATATAAATGACTTGATGCATTTGACAGTATGATGAAGCTGGCAGGTGGGGTCAGAGGTCAGGAGTCCTGCCCAGGAAGCAGATGGAGGAGGGAAGTCCAAGGCCTGGCTAGGGCTGCCATGGATGTAAAGCAGGGTTACCCAGTTCCGGTCCTGGAGGGCCAGAATCCAACACCATATGCAGATTATCCTGCTCAGACACACCTTAATCAGCTAATTACCGGGTTTAGTAGGTGTGTCTGAACAGGGGAATCTGTAAACTCTGTTAAAGGGACCAAGTGTACTTATGGTCGCCTCAGCATGGACACTGTCATAGGCCCACCAATCACTAAAGCAGGGCTGCCGACTCTCATGCATGTGGCGTGACACTCGCACTTGCAGACTCTCACGCAAATCTTACGCGAATCGACTATTCCATTAAAAACCTAAACTTAGCTACATCAAAAGCGTTTGGATAGTTTGCAAACCCTACAGACCATTTACAAGGTAATAAAAGTATTACATACATATAAATGCGTGTGCAGACCGGTCTCGAATTTAAAATCTCTTGCCTGCCAGCTGACCAAAGTTGGCAACCGTGCTAAAGAGGACCATCAGGCACGATTAGGCCACCCCATCGGACGCTCGGCAGAAGCCAGGCTGCACAGCTGGAGAAAAGCTGACCACCAAATGCACAGAAAGGGAAGAGAGAATTCCTTTCACTGGGTCGAATTTCAGGGGCACAGTGATCACTCGGGCAAAATTGAAGATGTGGGTTTCTGCCAGAAGACCCCAGGCAGCCAGGCCAGACCCAGCGTGTCACTGAGAGGGGGCCGTGAATGATGCAAGGGTTTAAGAGACAAGCCAGGATGCCCTCACCTGCAGGGCGCGCTGCTTGTCGTTGTTCTTTGGGGACTTCAGGCTGCCGCTCTGCTGCTGGAGAAGCAGATGCCTGGCTGCTTGGAGCGCCTGTGAAGAGAGCGACGGCGGAGGAGTGAGCCGGTGTCCGCAGCAGCAAGCACGTCCATGCTGGAAACCCAAAACCTGAGTGGAGCTGATTCCCTGGTCAGGGATCCCCTACGAGCACACACTCATCCAAACAAGCTTATGCTGTGCAGAGTAATGCTCCACTTTACACCACTCACATACAACAACTGATTTATACATAACACTGCTTCCATAAAAAGTCTAAAAGTCTACAGAAATCTGATCTAGTGGACGCTCCACTGAGATGTGTCTGATCTAGTGGACGCTCCACTGAGATGTGTCTGATCTAGTGGACGCTCCACTGAAATGTATCTGATCTAGTGAACACTACATTGAAAATGTTCACTAAATTACCATTTACACATCCATAGTATGGGCAGACAGTGTGAAGTGTAACTATAAGGCATAATTAAATGTAACAAATGAACATTAGATCGGATTCAGAATGAGAATTTAAGTTTCTTTCCCAGGGGAAAAATCTGAAAAGCTGAAGTTTGACTAAAACTTTATCAAACAAAATATGATAATTACAATAAGGCCACTATGATAACTGCAGAACGCAGACGCCTACACACACGGTTTACTCTAGTATGCCAATACGATAACCATATTGTTAAAGAGAACCTGAGCTGCGATTTGAAGAGAAAAACAGAGCCACCCATCCTGCTCTGGCAGTAATATGCCGAGAGCCTTTCTTGTTTTTGCTTCGTCAGGAAGCGCGATACAGCTGCAGAGCTCGGTTCTGTCCGAGCGGGCGATCTGGCTAACGAACGCACCTCGCCACGGAACGGACGACGCAGTTGGACGGGAGAGAGAGCAGGCATTTAAAATCGATACCGCATCAAGAACAGAGCTGCAGATGAGGGTGGAGAGGAAAACAGAGATGGAAGAACAAATAAAAAAAAAAACAAAGGGGAAAAAAAGACACACACACACACACACACACACACACACACACAAAATCCAAAGATGTGAGAGATCTCTCATCACAGGTACATCAACCATTCCAGCAAACCGCCTTTCTGGCTCTTAAAGGTTCAGGAAACTAATGTAAATAAGGCCAACTGCAGTCAAAAACAGCTGAAAAAACAAGCTCTCTGGTCCTATCCCACAAAATCACACACACACACACACAAAAAAAACAACTTCACTGGTGTTTCTTTGAGACAGAGGCAAACACACACACACACACACACACACACACACTTCAGATAGCGAAAGACTTTTTCCATAAGAATCAAGGTTTTTTTCCCAACTCTCTGGTATCCATGACAACAGTTGCTTTGACAGGTTGCTCATATGACATTACACTGGCAGCTGGTGTGAACAATGTTTGAACTACTACATTGAGATGCTGAGCAAACAGAAAAAAAAAAAAAGTTGCCACGTCTTAACCCTCGGGGAAAGCAACCAACCCCTGATCAATTATGAAAAGACAGAGCGGGGGCCGGTGCAGACTGGCTCCGAGCGCGCTCTCATCGGCGGCAGACAGACACCGAAAACCAAAGTAAACAAACTGCAGGCAGTGGCACTGTGTCCTAACATTGATTTGTCTCCCCAGGAAAGGATCTGGTAGCGGCATTCAGGACCAGGCCACAACTTCAGGAGCCACTGGAAGGTGGGGGGGGTGGTGCGGACGCCTGCAACCCTTCATCCTTTACCATTTACTCCTCTTTTGATCAGGTGGAGTGGCTTCAAAAGGCCTTTTCCGAGAATAGGCGGGATTACACGCGTGTGACGCTGGGGTCATCCGACAGGCCTCTCCGCCG
>JAODLD010000069.1:23407307-23422027 GCA_026781065.1 Mormyrops boulengeri | reverse complement strand
CCCCCCCCCCCCCCCCCCCCCCCCCCCCCCCCCCCCCCCCCACCAACCCCCCCCCACCCCCCCCCCCCCCCCCCCGGGGGGGGGGGGGGGGGGGGGGGCCGCGGGGCCTCAGCCGATAGGGAAGGGAGAAAAAATAAAATAAATAAGGAAAAGGAAACGCGAGCAAGGAGCGAGGCAGATCACTCCGGCCTGGCACTTCAAAACGGCCGGCGAAAGGAGACGGACACTTCAGGTTAAATGAGCTCTTGTGCTCCCCCTTTAAAGACGTGCACGTCTTCAAAACTGCATTTGAATTAGGGCCATTTGATGAAATCAAAAGACTTTGCTGTGAGTAAATTTAAACAAGCAAGGGCACCTCGCAGCAGTCTTCCCATTATGGAGCAGATTGTAGTAAGATGAAAGTGTGCTGCATGGTTAACATAAAAAAAAAATAACTGTTCTCCTTCACAGTGTGCATTTTCATCCTGCAAAATAAAGAGGGCCTTTTTAACGGGGGGACCTGCAGGGAGGGAGGGAGGGATGGAGGGGAGACTCCGGTATCAAATACAACTCCCCCCACCCGTGGTACCATCCACGACTTTCCAGTCTCCGTTAACAGGTTGCCAGATAGCATCAAACAGCATGGCTTTCTAACTGCATGGAGGATCTTCTGGCATTTTCCAACCCCCCCTGCATCCCTCCCCCATGACTGCATTCCATGGGATGCTGTCCAATACCTTGAGATGTGGCCACCTGCCTTTGGTACACCTAGAAAATGTCTACAGCCTGCCAGTGGCACAGCTATCTTGGACCCTACCCGCGATAAAAACGAAACGCCCCCCATCATCTACAATCGGAAACGAGCCACAGGTGTCACTATGGCGACGCATCAACGACAGCCCGTGTTTAAGCACCTCAATTTATGGGCAAAACACCCCGGCAACCCAGGACCCCCAATACCGCTACTGGGGCCCCGGCTCCTACATCAGTCCAATTTCCAGGCTTGAGATACAGCAGCTCAGTCAAGTGAAATCGTCACAGCTCTCTCTCTCAGGTACTTTGCAATTCACTGTCACGGTACATTTAGGAGAATCCAATTAATTTCATACAGCAAATACAGTTGCGGTGCAGCTGTGAACGCCAGCCTGATTTAATCTGTTTGTACACTAAAGGCATCATGTTACATTATCCTTTGAAACACTGGGGAAACCGTGCTCATTTCTGTGGCTTCGTAATTATGACTATACGCCAAATCGATTCATAAAAAACAAAGGCAGAGCGAATTCCTGGGACATTATATCTGTGATGTGTGGGCTCTTTTTCGGAAACCAATGCAAAACAAGCCCGATTTATTCATACTGCACAAAAAAAAGCGCTTCGAGTGAGGTTTTCAGGGTCCAAAATGTATCCCATAATGCCACATTCACCAGAGCAAAATGATAGGGAGAGGGAGACGCGTTTCCATTCATTAAAACGTGAGTGCGGCAAATTGCACCAAATTGAGTCCTTTCCAAGCCTACCCGGTGGGAAGGAAATGTAAGTTTTAGCTCCAGTGGTCCCGCATGCAGAGTTACTCAAAGAGGACATTTACATTCAACAGAAAAAAACTCTCGGCGCTACACGCCTCCCCAACCCCACGCCCTTTCGTATAGAAAATGTGTTTTCCAAATGAAAATAAACTTTGGCTAGCAAGTTTGATGCAGTTAAACCCAGGAATGCAAGATCAAATAAAGGGTTCTGCAGAGGTTGACAAGAGAAATGAAATCACTTGCATGAGAAGATATTCGGGTAATAAAATTACTGTTTTTTACATCTTCTTAAATGGCACATTTTCCTGCGGAGTGATAAAGCTCTTACTGCCTCCCTTTAAATCGTGCTTCCTTTCACGGATTCAGTCTCCAAATGGCAATCTTTTCTAGGTGTAAAGGATGCTTAGTCATATTCCCTGAATCCTTCACCCCGCAATTTGCCGGCAAGGAGGAGCACTTTCAAACAGCAGAACTTGCGCAAAACTTTCCGACAACTTTTACCGGAGCTGCAATGTCGCCGAGTGAACGGAATTAAGAAAAGAAAAAAAAGGGGCTGCAC
The DNA here is from genome assembly GCA_026781065.1 of Mormyrops boulengeri. Lineage (NCBI taxonomy): Eukaryota > Metazoa > Chordata > Actinopteri > Osteoglossiformes > Mormyridae > Mormyrops > Mormyrops boulengeri. Next base: position 23,419,960 of record JAODLD010000069.1, on the reverse strand, counting down.
AGGCATCAATCTTGCGCTCATTTAACATGACACTGACGTCTCTGCATCCTCCTGATTCTTCTGGAAAGTGACGACCGGCCATGGTGATGTGATCAGGCACTGCTTTTCCAACGTTTTACGCGTACACCGTAGAGGGTGCCCCCAGGTCTAAAACAACACAGCACCATAAAAAGACTTACACTGGGGGAATTAGGTTTTCATGCTTGGAACCTGCCTGGACATGACCCACCCAACCCCCATAACTGGGGCATCCACGAAACGGCCCAGTTTCCAGGTCTGTCTGCAGAGAGCAGAATGATGCAGCACGTGACCACCCAGGCTAATTGAGTCTAACGATTTGCCTGATTACCCAATCAAGGGATCGTGCTCAGTCAGTAGGGACCCTTGCCCCCCGTCACTGGAGCAGTGGACCACAGCTTTCCCTGCTGGCTGCACAGAGGTGCAGGTGGCCCGGACGGAGAAGCCGTCCGCTGTGGACCCCGCAAGGACAATTTTGGGGATTCTGCTCTGATATCAAGCATAACCCTTGGCCCTTCTACAGGACCTTTTTTTAAACCCGTGCAACATTGTAAATTTAACCCTCTAAGTTGACCATACACTACAGCATAGCTGCACACTTGCTCTTACTTAATATCAATCACAGAAATACACCAATCCCTACACGTCAAGTTTACAATTGATAAATGGATGGAATAATGGTTGAAAATCATTCAAGCTGGGTCCACTGGGACCAAACAGCATCCTTAACAAAGCCAGCTACCTCTTCATCATCATAATTTCCAAGCTTAACCCTTCCAGGGCAGCGGCATCGTAAAGTACCAGAGTAGCTAAGAAGTACAGGCAATAGAAAATTAAGTAGGAGAAGCAGTCGTTCAGAATAATAGAGGTTACTTATTTAGCCGAAGCACATCGCAGAAAATCTGGGGACTGGTGAAATAGAGGAATATATTATAATTTTGTTTTTTTTCTGCCATTATTAAAATTGCAATAAAAAGCCTTTGGAAGTGAAATAAACCACTTATCAGTGTGCCTCGTTTTTTACCTTAAAAGCAGTCTGGCTATGCAATTTGAGTTGCAAAAAAAAAGAAAAGACGCAGCCTATCGTGACGCTAAAAACATTACTGGATGTTCGTGATGGGAGACACAAATGGACCGCTTTCCAACACTGAAAATAGCAACGCAGTACATTCTGGGGTGAATCATTGCATTTAATTGTTTATTCAACATCACAAAGAGAAAGGTAATAAAAAAAAACTGCACTCATTCGAGGACAACCCTAAAATGCCATTTCAAATGCAAATAAATCAAGACTGTCATGGCTGAAAGCTTTTTATAAGTCCAATTTCTCAAAATAAATAAATAAATCAATAAACACATACAGATAGCCAGATAACCGCCATACTGCATTCTGACCGGCTCCGCCCCAATACTACACAAATAGATAAAGTTGTCATATTTATGGAAAAAAGTTTTATTTTGTTGTTATTTTAGACAGCAAAAAGCTGAATAAAGACATCTACTTTGTTAAAGGTGCTAATTTTATCAGTGATTTTTTTCTTTAAGTGAGAATTTAAAAGGTTCAATGAAGGCACTTCATTCATTTGCATCAATTTACAGGAAAGCGTCAGTATGTCCAATTCCAAGTGAGACGTGGGCCTGCAGCTCATGGAGCTCCGTGCAAAGGTGTGTAATTAAGAATTCTCCCTCACAGGGCATCGAGGCACCTTTGTGTGTGCAGGGGACAGGAGGATTATTACAAACCGAGAAATACTTGGAAATCGGTCAAACGGCGGAGTCACTTCAAATCGAATCGCCGAAGGAAGAGCCGGAATTTACCATGTTTCACCACCATTTTATTTCCACGAAAACGGAAACAATGTTGACAATTGACACAGTGACAGCGTGTTTATTTTCTGTATGCGACGGCATACAAGAATGATGTGACATTTGGACAACTGGGTCTTTAATATCCATTTTCCAAGCAGAATCTGACAGCTTCTATACAGCAGCCCTTGCTAAACATCTGAAAGTGGAATGGGAGTTACATACGAAGGAGAGACAAAGCGGGCTTCGAAAAATGTCTGAATCTGGGCTCAAATTCCATATGGCACCAGAAATTAAGAGTGATCAGAAGGAGGCGAAGAGAAACCGTCAACCATGCTCAAATTCAACACAACTTCATTTCTAAAGATTGCCTAGGAGACCACTCATTTACCAAAATAACTTATTTCTCGACAGTGTTTTTACCGATGACGACATAAAACCTTATAGAACCTAGGAGGAGTGCTAGTAAACCGCGGTGCTTCACGAAGGATTTTCACCAGGGCGTTGGTTAGATGGCAGGCCACCAGGTTACGGTCCATATGGCTGGCCATTGCCTGCATTTACAGCCTCTTAGATGTGTTTACTGCGTTGACAATTACTGATGTCGGTCTGCATTTCCAGGTCTGAGCGTCATGAACATCTTGACCTTTAACCCACTAGGCTAGATTTTTTGTGCTCAGTTTTTTAAAAAGGATGTTACTTTCAGACATTTGTGAGGGAACTTGTAAACATGGGACATCTGAAGCCAAAGGACCTTCTCTACCCATCCTTCCAAACCTCTTGCAGGTTGAGCTTCAAACACACAGCAGGACCGTTGGGTAACCCTCGGTGGCCACGTGAGAGGAGGCAAACATTCATCTTCCGTCCTGTCTTAAGAAACCCGTGAAACCTTGAGAGCTTCCTCAGACTATGGACCACCACGCATAACGACAACAACAAGTGTCTCCTTGGTTGAGACAAGAGCCCTCTGTGCATATACAATCATTTTTCATTGAAAGGCAAAGCTTCTTTGCTAAGTGACTCGACTTCAAAAAGGACCAAAATGTACACAGGCATCCAAAACAAGCTTGATCCTAGCTTTGTTTATTTCAAATTTAAACGTCACTTCTCAAAACACTGAGTGCCTAAACACTTTTGTTAGCCATTAGCATCAAAAGGCACTTCAACTTTCGGGGCGACTCAGAGCTACAGTGTGTTTTGACAAACCAAATATGAAGCCAGAAGGAGCCATCTAGTTAAAACTATCTAGCTTGATCATTACTGAACTAAGGACCTCACCACTTCACCATCTGTTCAGCAAGTGAGTACCTGATATGCAACTGCACTAGTGTTGTAAAAGGATGTGTCATAGAGCTTCATCCATCATATGAGGAAATATACACATTTAAACGTTTCCACTTCTCATGTTTAAGAAGAATATTAACATTGGTGTGGTGGGTTACAGGTCATGGCAGCCCAAGCCAAACCCACTACACTGTAAATACTGGCACTGTCTCCACCCCATGTTCTGCCTTGATGTCCACACAGGAACCACACCAACAATGATCACCATGGTTGCCTTCAAATGCTTAAAAACCTTCCAAAGAAACCATAAGAACGAGGTTCCTTGCACTTTGTCAAATATTACACGCCTTTCCATACAATTTATAATGTTTCAAAGCACGAGGCTGGGGGTCTGGAGGTATGCGTAAAGCTTTGAATCTCACTGGCTAGTCAGCAATGATTTTTGGAGAAGCCAGTCTATCAAGTTCCTCTGAAACAAGGGAGGTGGTTGTGGAGAACATTCTAGATGATCTGACTTGAACAGGTCTGGAAAAAAATCTAACATTCTGCTTAGCTGGAGGCTAATTACTAACACACACACGCCACACTAATCCTCCTCAGCTCTTTCTCCTTGGGTCACGGGATCAGGGTCACTAGATCCTGTAAAGTGTTACCGTCAGTATTGGGATAGATGACCTAAAGATTCTTGTGTGTTGATGCAGCTAGAGAGTCACTCCTGCTACTCTTTCAAATGCTATATATCAGTTTTTATTGGAATTATATTTTCACATGAAAATGGAGGCTGTGTGCTTTGTGGGGGAAGAAAAACAGTAATTACGCACCAGAAGGGCAAACATCCTTATTTCAGGAAAAAAACGACTAGCAAAAAAGCGTATTATATGGTGTGTTTAAACATTACCGGCCAGACAATAGCTTCTGTTTTATTATTAATTATTAATTTGATCGAACTTGAGGTTAAGTCAAATGAATTGATTTCACAAGTCCAGTACAGAGTAAACTATGGTATCATTCATTGAAAAAGTCCACAGTAGTTCCATTTCCACCAACAGACACGCACACACATTATTTATAAAAAAATAAAATAAAAAAACAGGGCCCACTGAAGGCAGCTGAACTTTTCACGCCCCCTGAAGCCACAGATTCAGATGGTTTGCGGTTTCTGCAGCTGGTGCACTGAGACACTGTCATGTGAAAACTATTCCACTCCCTGAGCCCTGAACGGCATCGGCCATTAATGAATGACAGACCACAGGATGAGGTCATACCGACAACGGGTCTCAACAGCCAGACCTGAAAGCTGCAAAAAAATAAAATAATATTTAAAAGAAAAGGAAAAAGGAGCTTGATACGTGCTGCCAGTAAGGGAACAAAAATGTTAATATATTTTTCGTATTTTTTACTTTTTCCATGCACTTTTTAAACAAAAGTCAACTGAATCGAGTTGAAAAAAACTGCGCAAATCTACAATGAGAGCAGACTAAACAATATGAGCTCGGCCAAGGAAAACGGTAAGTAACTCCAGACATACAGTAACGCCGAAGAATTTCTTACGCTAATTGCAAACTATCAAATCTCACAATGGAATCTGTGTACGTCAGGAGTGCGCCAGCGACTCCCCTGCCAAAATATTGTTTTTAGGTGTCAACTTCTGAACAGAAGACGATGTCTGTTTGGTGGGGGCCATTCAAGAAGGCAAACCACAAGTCATACTGAGAATCAAAATACACAGAAAGGGGATTTATAAACACTGGGAGGGTCATGTGATCCACATCTGACATAATGATACCACAAGGGTGGCGGGGGGGACTATTTTTTGTGTTGTAAACTTAACACCCACATTCTGGAATTACACACTTCAAATTAAAAATGATACACAATGGAAAGAACACTGCTAAATTAAATACAAGTGTATTTCTACCAGTCGATGCCGGACCCCAAATCACAGGTGACAACCCCCACGCCCGCCCCCCCAGAATGCGTGGTGGAGGGCAGCTCAAAGACTGGGGAGGGAAGTGTGGAGGGGGAGAGACCGGGGCAGGCATCAGACATGGACTGTCAGACTGTGACAGCATGTGGCGCTCTGTTTTCATAAGTCCAAGTCATGCTCCTACTTTCCAAACTTCAAACAGCTGAAATACCACAGCATTCATAAAACAGAACTGAACTACTGGGAATTAAAAAGAGGAAGGGGGGGAAGTGGAGAGAAAGAAACACAAAAAGGTAGCAGACCTCAACAGCAGATGGTAAAATTAACATTTCAACAGCTCTTGCCTTTCATCTCGGGTCTCTGCAGAACCTCGTTTTCTGGAAAAAATGTAAGGGCTCACTTTAGAAAGATACAGAATCAGGGAAAGGCATCTGGAAAAGGAGAAAGGGAGGGAATATTGGGTTATTACTCCTGATGGTCCTTCCCTATGAAAAATTAAATAGCTCTGTTTTGCCAGCCCCCCCCCCGCCCCAAGTATCCAGAGTTATGGAAACATCATTGCAGTAATTTATATGTGAAACAGCACCTGATGAAGGAAACCGAAGCGTGTTTAGGTTTTTTTTGGGGGGGAGGGGGGTTAATAATCTCATGCTTTCAATGTCTTCAACCTTGTGGCCATGTTTATTTTCCAGCCTTTAGGTAAGCGGGATTGACTTTTGGCCAAATGCCTGCACCCTGCACTAAAACTTGTCGCGCTGGAACGATGCGAGCAAATGAAAAGATTTAGAGCAAGAGCATCTTCAGCAAGCCCTCTTCTGGAAAAACGGTGGCTTCATTAAGATTATAAAATGGCACCAGCACATTGAAACATAAGGAAATGCACATTCAAGTCATTAGACAAGGCTGACTCATATAAATGAACAGAAACAGGCTGTGTTAGTCTTTGTTGGTTGAAGTCTGACAAACGTCGGCGCACGCACCGGGAGCATTGGGGCTATAGGACTCCTTAAGCACCAGAGAGCCCCTACAGTTTAACTCCTCAGGCTAATATTCCTGGGTACCATTTAACAGAGAACCACCATTAGATGTGCAAAGTGCAACGACCGACGCGTTCAATTAAACCAACAGCACATCACCTCCGCGCCACAGGCTGCTGGCGGTAGCGCAGTTACACTGGGCCCTTGAAATCACTACAAAATACCCTCCCCGGGCAACGGCAGGAAAGCACTGAGCCACCGAACTCATCAACGCATTTCACAGGCCGTAAATAAATACATAACGTTTCGGCAGCGAAAGAAAATAAATTGCGAGTGTAAACAGCCTCGCTCTCCGAAGCATTCAATGCAGCCTATCTGTAGTGCCTATTAATTTGACACAGTTATGGCTAAATTACATATGTTCCACCTCTGTGACATTTTAAATGCAATTAAAGCTGGTTATGAAAGTGTGTGGACTTCCATATGATGAAGGAAATCACTTCTGTGATTAACATGCAAACGAGCTCATGCTGGCCGAATAGATTGGGGTTTGAAAACCTCAATTACTTTTGTGTGATTATCTATTTACCAGTACACAGGCTTTCATTTCTCATCTCCATCTCCGCCGCCCATGCAGCCCCAGAGTACTCATCGCACATTTATTTGTGACAGACATATTATTGAAATACAATTACCGTTATTTTTCATGCTGGCGTACTGTCTATTTTTTTTATGGACACAGAAACTGTACAAACATCTCTTAATTTCATGAGTGTATACACCACTCAGTGTTTCTACCTTTTATTTTATTTTATTTTTTAAAAAAGATCTATTCAAAGCATACCTACTATAGTGTGCGTGGGTGGGTGTGTGTGTGTGTGCGCGTGGGTGTGTGTGTGTGGGTATACCTTACTTCATGGGGACACAATGTCCCCACAACGTGATGAATACCTGTTTTTTCCACTCAATTTAATAAAAATCTGTGGCTGCAATGAAAAAAACTTATGGTTATGGTTCAGGCTGGGTAGGGGTTAAGGTTGTCATAGTTAGTGTTAGCATTTTTCTCATAGACATGAATCAGCGGTCCCCATAAAGATATGTTTACCTGACACATTTTGTACTGGACCTCAAACAGGTACAATAATGACAGGAACAGGAAGTACCAGGAAAAAAAGGTCACTCCCTTCTACACACCTTCTGTTTTTTCCCGTTACACTTTTTCTCGGAGAGGCAGGTGCGCATAATTAAAAGCAGCCTTAGCAGAGCGCTGCTAAAATATTACGGCGGGATAAGGTATATCGAATGAAGGGGAGTTGCCCGTTTCGGCTCTAAATGAAGTCTGGCCAAAGGAACACTCTGTCGTATTAGGTACCCCAATGCTGAAGTAATTATCGAAAGGCAGCCAGACGGCATCAGAGGTCTTTAATTGAATTAATTTCGCCGGATGGATAATCGTCAAATTCCTGCTGGATGAAAATGCGTCCTGAGAAATGAAAATGGCAAATTACAAATTTCCAGGGATCTACATCACAGGAAAAGGGTAAACCCTCCCCCCCCATCCCCCGTTTTCCTCCCCTGTCCCTCCGGTGTAAATGAGACTTGTACTGCCTCACTGTTACTCTCCCTAATTGAGTGAAATTCTTCGTCCAGACTAAACAGATCTGTGCGTTTGAACTGCTTAAAATCCATGGCGACGCGTTAAATAAAGAACGCTGTAAAACATCGTAATTGTTTCAGTAGCGGGTCTAACAAACGTAGCGGGGGAGGGGACACAGCAGTAAAGTTAAAATGATCAGGACACGTATGTGCTTTTTAAAAGATTACCACAGGGCCGCTGGCAGGCGAGTATTTGTTTCCAGTAAATTTTTACAAAAATAACACTTGGAAAACAAAACAGATTCCTGGGAACGCTGGACCCCAGCACACTCTGCAGACGCAGCGGAGAACTTTAGTGAGTAATGAGTAAGTGATTCGTAGGCAGAGAGTCTGCGTTTAGAATGTCAGCACGCTGCTTACGCCGTGCATTCCAAATGTGATGACAAAACACGGCCTTGGGGATGAATCGCGGCCCTTGGGGACGACGATGATTGTGCCTGAGGTCTCAGTGTTTCAGTGTGACCTGTGCTTTCGAATGCAGCCTGTTGCTTCAGTTTGAAGAGAAGGTCCTGAAAGTGGAAACACTGCCATCCAGTGATGAAGTTTCTCAGAACTTCCTCAACTCGAGCGGGCAGCTGCTGGACAGCCCCACGAAGGGTCCTACCCACAGACTACAAAACAAGGTGGAAGTTTAGAAGCCCCAACAGCCAACAGTGCAACACCGGATGAGAAAATGTTTGTGCTTTCGTAATAACCAATAGTCCCATGTCCCAGTCTTAAAGTGCTGTTAGGCGAGACATGCAGCACCGCGTTAGTCAGGAGGCGAAGAATGTGTCCAAGGTAGGGAGAAGCAATAGAGTTTGTAAGGAGAATAACATATGAGGAAATGAGGAACAGCCAGTAGTCTCAGGTATGGAGGACCAGTGGTGTGGTAGTGTCAAGGTGACACGTGGGAGTGAAGAACAGCAGGGTGTCACATGTGGAGGCGTGAGAACAGCGTGCCAGACGGCAGGATGCATGAGTGAGTAGCAGTAGATGATAATGAGGATCAATGGATGGGTGTTAAGGACAAGGCGAGGAACCTGCTGGAGGACCGATATCCCAGGATCCCCCGGAAATACATCTCCCCCTCTCAGCGCTGCTGCAGGTGTCTGCTCTCCAGAAATACACATTTTACCATATTTGAACCAAACATTAAGAATAATCGGATTAAACTCCAAGAACAATCTGTTACAATTTCTTAATTCCTCATGCTTTAACACATCCATAGTCACTTGGCTCAGAACAAATCCGACATAAAGCTTAAATATACCAAGGCTCCCCAATATAGGCTTAATTTACATTTAATTAGACATAAACTAAATGGCATAATTAATACCTGCTCCGCCGATCTCCATTATAGGTGGGGTTCTCGTTATGTTTTAAGTGCCTTGAATCAGTCAGACTGCTCCTTCCAGCTCAAACTAAAATTATTGATCTGTGAAACAGAACTCCAGGGAGGTAATTCACTTGATGTTATATATCTAATGATGAGACGAATAACGATTATACCATTTGGTAATTAAACATCTTACAAACCATGTCGTTGGCTGTGCGTCAGGAAGGTCAGTCAGGGTCTGTTGTGACCGTTTTTCATTTTTATTTGGTGTGGAGATGCGGGGGTGGGGGCTGGGATAATAGGAAAAACCCGTGAGGGGCTTTGGCGGCTAATAACGCAGAGCCTAACGGCTCCCCGGGTTCGGGGAGAAAAACAATTACAATTACGACGGCGGCAACAGCGCATGGAGCGGCGCCGCATTACGAAATGCGAGGCATTAAAAAAACACCAAGGCAGTTGCATATTGCGGAATCCCATGCTCCTACCTGCGCGTAAGTCCATAAAGCTTTGGACGTACAGGGTATTCTGCACGTACCTGTATGTGGATGTATAGCTGTTTTGTACAAAAAGAAAAAACCAAACGCAAACTATATTTTACTGCCGCACATTTACACGCACATCCTACCTGATATATTGATACCTAAGTGCTAATTATATTAGCTTTGTCTTCGCCGAGCTGCTACGGGAAGGCAAGTAAAGGCCAGCGCCTTCATGAGATGTACACGTTCGCCATGACAGGTGCAATTTGGCTCGCCAAACACATTGGAAAAGGGTATAGAACGGGCAGGCCCTGCCACAGACCCCGAATCTCGCGCCTGAATATCTCACACTCGAACAATTAAGGTCTGCAAACTTCTTCTTCGTAAATTGGTCCCCATCCTTAACAAGGCTGCCGTCCTCAGCGGCTCCTGGACTGTCACCGTTTCCTGGTGCAACTAACAAAAACATCATTTGCATCGCATTAATATCCCCGAACTGACCACGGCCAACCCGCCTCCGAATCGGAGTTCTGCCACCTCATTTGTGTATTTTCGGACTCCTTCCCTGCTCCGTGAGACGTTACCCCTGTATTTTTGGATCGCATCTTCAGCACAAGAGCCTTAAAAACTAATGTGCGTCTGAAATTTAAAATAACCCCTATTTATAAATGGACATCACTTGTTGTAAATGTTTGGTTTTCAGGTCTCCCCTAAGTGACATGAAATAAACACTGCCCAGGGAAAAAAGCAGCTTGGATTATAGCCAGGAGGAACCTCTGAGCGTGGTGCAAGACGGACACATATTTTAACGACGGCAAAACAGAGCCAGTAACGCCAGACCCAACGTGCTCAATAATGAATACATGTGAGATTACAAAACCCATTCCAACATTTACATAATGTAAAACACTCCCCCCCCTCGTTTTGCTACACAAAAAAAGAAAGGCGAAAACTATCACGGTGTTGAAATATTTGACAAAAGGACAAGTCTGGAATTCGGACTGACCAACTGCCTCCAACAATACAGATAGCGTTAAACACATTCTTAAGCAGCTGACTGAGAAAGACCTTGAGGAATAATTATTGGGCACAATGCAAATGTATTAGCATGTCACCCATACCACTTCAGAAAGTCAGAGAAATGCTATCACCCACTAGAGACTTAACACAATTCCTGGGGAAAATGGAAGGTTTATAAAAGGTATTTAAAAGTGGCTTTAACTCTATAAGAGGGGCGTCTTACATTTGCGCGGCTGAAAATGAACCGAATGTTTGTATAATGTGAAGCGAAGCTCGCAGATAAGGGAACGGCTTCGGAACGGAGACCGATCAGATTGCAGACGTGTGCGAAGGGGTTACGTGGCTAAAGCCGCTACTGCCATTGTCCAGCGCGGCTTATTCAGAAAGTGCATTAATTAAATTTCCATATAAATCAAAAACGCAACCGGCCTGAAGAGGTTGTTGTATAGAACAAAAACGTCTCGGGATCAAAGTCGCTTTCTGAAAACCATTTTGGTGATTAAGCATTCCCCGACCTGAGGGTCCGCATCGGTCCAGAACCAGTCTCCTTTCGGAACGGACCCTTTAGTTCCGGGCATGCGAATTCCGGCCATGAGTGCTAAACGTGTGACAGACGTGTAAATGGTATATTGGCGGGGTGCTTAGCAGCGCAAGGTGACACCGTGATGCCCATCCCAAAAAACCCGGCTTAGAGTTACGTGCTGAGTACGGTAGTCACTTCCTCACACAGCGAGCGTGACACCCAAATTCAGCCGATAATCGTGCATCGCAGGGTGTCAGACGCAGAACTGATTTCACTCACATGTGCCACACACGCAGGCTCTGGAAATCCAAAACCCCCAGAATACATACTGATAGCCATGTTTCTTCTACAAATATCAGTTGGCTAAATCATTCATGTTTGGCAGCAACCGACTTCATACTGAATTTGTATACATAATTAAAATCACATCTTGTTATAATACATATAGCAGCTCACAAGCTGATGTACTAGTTCAGGAATATCTGTTGCCAAAAATCCTACTCTGTGCACCGATGCATCCAAGTTCTGTGTAAGAGACCGGGATGTTACCATAATCGGCACCGATTCCAAGTACATAACACTAAGCTGGGGATGCAATGTTCCTTTACTCCCCCCTAAAATTAAGATCGGCCCTTTGTACACATTCATAATCCCAGTGATGGACGGAATGAACCTACTGTATGTTAACTGATGTCTTGACCTGCAGCTCACCGAGCTGGTTTACCACACTTACTGCGGTGCAGCTAGCTGTAACTGCGCCATTGCTTTACAGAGAGTGAGACTCGCTCTCGCGGCCCCCAGGCATTTTCAGTTCCTCTAATATTCTTGTGCACTTTCCCAGTGCATTTCCCCGCATAATTCATATCACACTGGTGCCAGATCTTGTATTCTTTGGCCATGGCTAGCAACTCTGAGAGAAATCAAGTATTTTGGCTTTCCTTCAACTTAAAAAAAGAAAAAAGAATTCCTTCACTTGTCTTAAGTAGTAATGAACTGAGAGTCTTTCGTCACCTTACATATCTTGGGCAACATGGCTACAAAACACTAAGTCCGAGACAAATTACCAAGTGAATATTTGTTTCCAAAGGACAGTAAAATATTAGATTACAGTGCACATGGAAATTCCACAACAGATAAGGTTTAAAAACAACATATTTGCTTCTCTGGTGGGTCCTAATATGGTGCCCAGACTTATGAGAAACTCAGTTTAATATTATAAAAGAACAACTTTTTAATAATGCAGAAAATCAGATCCTCAGAGTGAGGCAGTTAAAACACGGGTAGCTGTGAAAGGGCCCTTCAAACACACCAACAGACTTTTCCACACGCAGCTCTCCGTGTGACACACTGTTGTGTGTGTGTGTTCTTATTTTACCTGCCAGATCATTCTATTCTGTTCCAGAGAATTCTCACATGGCATTTATTTACTTTATCTTCAATAAAATGGTTCAGTGAGCATTAGCGACTCGGAGACACTGGTTTCAATCAGTCCCTGAGTGAAAGCGTCAATCTGCATTAAACCGTGGGGGGGGGGGGGGGCGTGGTTGGGGGAGCGGGGCGGGCCCGGCGGGGGCCCGCCGAACGGCCACCAAATGGGCGGGGGCCAAGGGGGGGCCCGTGGATGGAAACAAAACCCCCAGGGGGG
>JAODLD010000069.1:23372257-23390284 GCA_026781065.1 Mormyrops boulengeri | reverse complement strand
TGTTTGAGGAGGGAAGCAATTGTAGCGGCCCCCCCCCCCCCCACCCCCCCCCCCCCCCCCCCCGGGGCGCCCGGGGCCCCCCCCCCGGGGGGCCGGGGGGGGCCCCCCCCCCCCCCCCACGTGTTTGTTTGTTTAGAGCAGCCTGCCCCAGCCTTGCCTGAGCGATGTCACTCACAGCAGAATCACGCCAGCAGACGGTAACACCATATGCCCAGAGCCCAGTGCTCCTTCCTCAGCCTAATGCGCTTGTCAGAAGGCCTTACCGTCACTAATCTTTTTTTCAGACCAAATTTATTTCCCCCCCCAAACGCGTATGGCGTGAATAACAGTCGCTGATTTTTATTTCGCTCTTGAGAAAGCCCAAATCCGACATTTCTGCGGCGTGAAACAAACCGTGTGTATAAATATTTGAAATATCTTTCGAAAAATATTTTCTAGCCGATATTCAAAGACAGCGAGCCACAAATGTGGCGTTCAAGGTCACAATAACGACACGCATCGCCTTACACCGGCTCCCCTTGGCTGTATCATCGGATGCTCCAGACAACTTCCGGGGCATGCAAACAAACACACGGCCCCCCCCCCCCCCATCTTTCCGTAAACATTGGCAGCTGCCCTCTCAGTCCAGAGGAAGTCCTCAACGGCAATGCGGTAGACACATTCCAGCAGCATCGTCAGGTGAGGTCTGCTCTCACTACTAAACATGAGTGATGACATAGATAAAAAAGGGAAATAGTTCAGGGGGATTTCACGTCATGAAATATCACAGTTGCGTACAAAATACTGAAATGCTTGAAACTCCTCAGAAGGTCACAGTGATTTACTTTTTGATGTGAGTACATATATCCCAGCAGACAGTTAATGTGCCTGACCACTGAAATGAAGCAGTAACACAGACTCGTAAAAGGCCTGCTCCTCTACTCCAAGCCAGAGCAAAATTAATTTGTGAACAGTTCCTTCTTTTTTTAAAAATTTCTTGACCATCTTAAATGGATTAATATAGTAGGCTTTTATCATCACATCAAATTGTAAGTCTAGTTACTGCCATGTCTCCTTCACTGCCAAAAAATTATATTTAATGACACTCGAATGTGTCGGTTAAAGGACTGTATTGGGGGCTGGGGGGGGGGCGGGGGCTGATGTCATCAGTCCAGAGATGGGGTAAGTTGACAGCCGGGTTATGCAGCGGACCCAAGCAGGGAAAAACGTCTTCTTCCCAGGCCTGGCCTTTAAGTGAGTCTGAAAAATGGGCTGTGTGTCCTGCCATGTGGAACGGTGCTCTGAGATCGACTCTGCCGGTACCATCCCACTGCACCAACAGCTCCTGATACATGTGAAACATAAGGATTACAGCTCTGCCCCCCCCACTCTCTCCAAAGGCTATATTTATAAGGATGGAAAAATAAAGAGGAAATTAACGGATTTCAACTAGAGACTAATACTTTTCATTCAGCCCTGTCCTGACCCCAAAGAACGGGCCACACAGGCAAGTTATAAATCAAATTAAAGTTCCATATTTGTTGTTTATAAAGAACCCAGAAAACACACTTATTGCCCAGGTAGTTTTAAAGAAAAAGCCCAGAATGTTTGGGCTAGTTTTCAGGTTTCAGCAATAATTCCCGTGCAAGCACCCATTCAGTAGGTGCAACTTTCAGGCCTGTCCTGACCCCAAAGAACAGGTCACACACATAAGCAATACATCAAATTAAAGTTTAGTATTGGTTCTTTAAAAGACCTTCTGCGTCTGTCCCGATCCCCTTACACTCATTGTGTTATCTTAAAAATACATCTGTCCAGATGTTCCACTGAGGAGCCACGACACGAGTCACTGTAAACTAAAAGCCTGTTATAAATCTAAACACTGCTGCATACAGTGCAACGGAAGATAATTATCAGGCGGCGCGGAAGACGGCTGCGGCTTGACGTTAGCCTTGAAGGGCCTTTTCAAACACAAACAACATGCAATTTAAAATGTTTGCATCTGACACCGTAAGTGACACGCGTAGGACAGACAGTAATAACGAGCAAATTAGGGCTTACGGCAGCCCTTGAAAGCACACAGTGGTCACACAGCATTCCTACAACAGACTCAACAAGAAAAATAAAAACAAGGAAGAAATTACCTCTCACACAAATCTACCACAGGCGGGGGGGGACACCTGAACATCGAAGGCATGAGGGGAGGACCTCAGTCAGGGTAACACCTAGGACACGGTGTTAAGGGGGCGTGCTTGTGAGTACCACAGACAGACGGGGCGAGCTCACCAAATTAAATCAAAATGTCAGATGTCAATGTTGACTGTGCCTTTCAGCATCCAGAAAAAGACTGCTTCATTTATTTCTCAGCCTCCTTTGTCAACACATAATTATTTAGCGCACAGAAGTAATTTCCATTAAACATTCCGTGTGCAAAAGTTAATTAAAAGGCAAATTTTTGTGGTTAATAAAAGACAAATATAAAATGCTCAAAATAATTAAACAAAATAAATAACAAGTCTGGAGGGTTTTCCTTCATGGACTGATGTGGGTCAGTGTTTACAGTACACCCTCATCTGCAGGTCA
Organism: Mormyrops boulengeri; assembly: GCA_026781065.1. Lineage (NCBI taxonomy): Eukaryota > Metazoa > Chordata > Actinopteri > Osteoglossiformes > Mormyridae > Mormyrops > Mormyrops boulengeri. The sequence goes on along the minus strand of JAODLD010000069.1, from coordinate 23,387,722 downwards.
TAATGGCCTGAGCAGCGGTGAACTTAAGAAGCACCAGGACACGAACACGTTCTGACCGCATTCGGCTGATCCCACCACGAGCCTCAGAAATAACAAGAAGTTATGAGAATATATCTGCCAGCAGGTTTCAGAGTGAAATACCACCATTTCTGCCACATTTAACAAGCAGGTTAAAAAGCCGCCGACGGTAGATTTTATTCCTCCGGATATAAAGAAAGATGTTCAGACGGACAGATTTCAGTCGTTTTCTTAAATCACGCTGAAAAGTATAAGCATGTCAGATTCAGGACTTGTAAAGAGGTCGGCTGACACGCCCCTCAACTGCATTTTACATTCCACAGTGTGGAAATGTACCATAAAGGGATTTACCCAAAGTACAACGAGAGCCATCATTACCTCCCTCAAGAAAAGAAACCACACAGCCCGCTTTCTGCCCTACGCGGCGGTATGTGTATTGTCCGATATGATCATTTATTTAAATTGCTGATACATCAAAATTCCCGGACCTCACCACACATCCCAGGGCGCTGCAAGGTGAACGGCCACTTGAAAATTTGGCAGGGAATAAAAGTATTTAAAAAATAAGTAATAAAACCTTAAAAGTTAAAAGAATCCAAGCGCCATGGCCAATACCAGTTTTGTTCTGCCAGTAATGGACGTGTTTTGGTTTGAAGTCCTGTTGTTAAGGACATGAGTCCCGGGAGGAAAAGGTCCGCTGGCCGGCCTTCTTTAAAGTTTATTACGTGTGCTACGGTCTTTTACTTTTATGCTGGTGGCCTGAAAATGCGGTCTCCTGCTTTAATCGTAAGGCATTCGTTTCTATGCGTATTGGCGCATGTCAAAAGGCAGCTGAAGACTGCGCTTACTAATCCCCGTTTCATACCATGTGCCAGGATTCAATAATAAAAAAAAACATGCATGAAATGCGATAATCCCAATTAAGTGGAAAAAACGTTGAAATCCCAACGAGAGCTTGAGGTCCTGTTCCCTTAACGAGGCGCCCGCCCAAAAACGCGTCAGCACGGGGAGGTCCCATGCAACCTGCCGGGTCAGACACATGACTGCCCCTTGCGCGTCTGCAGCCGCATGCAAATTAAGCTCTTGGTTGTGGTGTGGTTGTGGGTCCTGCTGAACGAGGGACGTGCCCATCGACAACGGAGTTCTCGCTCGAAAACAGGAACTCGGATTTTGCAGACGTCCAGAAATGGGGCCTGCGACAGCCTTCAACCCACCAGAACATCTCATGTCGGACTGACGGTTTATGTTCTCCACTGATGGAGATGCGACAGCCCGTAATCGACATTTCACAGACCTGCAGTGCCGGAAGTGAATTTAAAACACAAATAAGAGCCTCTGAGACACCGTGAAATTGAATCATTTCTACATACGGCTACACAGCTCAACGCCAAACCAACAAGAGAACAGGCATCCGGCGGTATTTCTGGAGGGGTCTGAGATGCAGTGTTGACATGATTCCTTGCAATTTACATGCCCACACCTGGGGGTTGGCATCACACCAGCCACTCCCCCCCCCAACCCCACCCCCCAAAGGTGGACAACAGCACGTGCAGCATTGCAGTTTGATTTTTCACCCACCAGAGTCACTATGACCTTCCCTGCCATCAACATACTGCTTTGAATAAAATAAGCAATAGAAATTTTAATTGATCACTTTCCGGAAAAAATATGAATAAAATAATGTGCCTAATATACTTTGCTAAAGGCAGAATTGAGAAATTCGGCTTCAGTAGAATCTCTCTGTGCTTATCAACATAAACGCAGGCTCATCATTAATGAGAGATACAGTGATGAATTATCGATGTTGCAAGTCGACGCTGGCAGTATAAGACATTTGCAGTTCCTATCCTGTCCACAACACACTGGTGGTGCTGTTCCACTCACCCTTATATTTTTTAAATAAATGTACACGGAAAGATTCAAAAAGCTAATCCATGTAAAATACATTATTCTTTGTGAAAACATAGTGGTTAATGCCAGTTTGCCTTTTCATGCTTACTTGACAAATCTGTTTTTTTTTTACCCCACAGTCTCTGTTCTTTCTATACCTGACCTCCACACTAAGGATCCCCCAGAAAAAATAAGCTTTTCAGGTCCGCTTGGTGCTGCTTGGCCCTAACAAACATCACAAAAATAAAAACCATTTGTGTCGCCATAACAGAGTGCAAAGCGGAAAGTCTACGGGCAGGGCATAATTACGACTGAAATGCAGCGTCATGCACCCCCACACGCGCCAAAGTGCGCCAACCTGCCTTTGTTTCTTTAAATCTTCGGGGAAAAGAAAGGACATTCAAAAAAAAAAAAAAGAAAAAAGCAGAACATAAAAACTGAAAAAGCAAAACGTGACTGCATGTCACACTTCAGCGTTTTACATTTAAAAATGACCCAGGTTTAATAACAATGCAGACCAGTGAAAAGTGTGGGGGGGGGGGAATTCTAGATAAGACACTCTGTAATGGAACGCACGTAACAATTAAACAGGGAGACGAGAAAAATATTACCACATTTCAGAGGGAAAAAAGAATAAATAAAAAGCAATGAATGAGACAAAGATCAAGCGAACACAGGAGTGAAAAGTATGCAACTATATGAACACAGTGAAACAGAACAAATGCCATTACACTGATGTGGATAATTAAAGTGAAGGAGCGCTTCGAGAACATAATAAAGTCTTTTATCAAAAGAAGTCAATCCACCCCAGGCTGACAGCTAACAGCATATGATACGGTAAACAAATACTTTTGCACGTACCAAAGTATCATGAAAGGCCAAGATTGTCAACACAGATTCCTTTCTTGCTGTGTGTGTGAATGTATATGTGTGCGTGTGTGTGTGTGTGTGTGTTGGGGGGGAATAAATAAACTGTTGATCACCTCGGGTTGCCTTAACTAGCATGGAGGTTGTCATGGAAACATTTCTATGAAGTTCCCAGTGATGAAAACAGGAACATTTCCAGTTTAATTGCTATTAGGCTCAGAGCAGAGTAGATTTCCGCGGCTTGGAGCTGCTACATCAGGGCAGGAGCTCACGGCGGTCGCCAGACTCTACCCCTGCTCACTCTATACCTCATACCAAATGCACATAAAACACAGGATATTTCCAGGAAAAATAGGAAAATGAAAAAAATAACAATGCTGATTTTGCATAGTACTTCATTTTTAAGAGAGCGAGAGGCTGATGGTATCTGGAGTTCGCTGGATGACATGAAGCTATGAGAAGGTGGCACCCTTTTTTTTTTTTGTTTGCCCCAAGGAACATTTGCGAACATCATTTATAATGAGAAACAAAAAAAACGGCCTGAGTGCAACAGCGGAAGCCTTCCGGAAAACGACGAGCGCCGTGCCTACCTAGAACGGAATTACGGTACGGATTCATGAGCAGAGATGCTGAACATACTGTTCTAGTGCGCGCGCGCGCGCACACACACACACACACACACACACACACACACACACACACACACACGCACACACACACACACACACATATGATGGGAGCTAAAAAAAATGTATCACATTCTCTTCTTTTCCATACAGCATTGACTAGACAAGATGTCTGAAGATTCATATAGTAAACGTCGTAATTTTTATTAATCCCTCATAGTATCAAAACACAACAGAACAAAACTGCTATTAAATGCTGATCCAACAAAAATCAATCAGACAAAGATCCAGACAGATCTGCCTGCCATTTGACAACAGAAAGGTACTGGTGAGGCGCTATAAGAATTATAGCGACTAGAGACACAGCTTTCTGATCCACACCTGGCCAAGGCCCTCTAAGGCAATAGAGGTGCCAATTCCAACTGCAGAAAGACTTATATATATATATTTTTTAAAAGGGCAATAAATTAGGTCCTCTGTGTTTCTAATTTAAAGTTTAAAGCTTACACAGCCTTCCAGACTTTGGGAAGGGAAAAAAAAACATGGACTGTTCACTGAAGTACCACACTCCATGCCTGCACTTAAAAGCCTTGCAGAGAAAAAATGTGCGAAACACCGATCAAATACCATGGTAGCGCCTGGCTATTTTGAAGGGGAAAACTGACCAGTGATCAGACCCCTTCAAAGAACTCTGTCACTGACACCAACCCAATTCAGGCTAAACTCCCATCTGCGGTGCATCAGGACTAAGAGAATTACTTTGTAAGGTTGCAATGCAACAGCCAAAACTTCTCTGTATAAATCAGGTATTACACTGTGATATCAGTTACATGAATGAGGAAGATGTCAAGAATATACAAAAGGAGATATCAAAAACGGTAAGACATTTTCCATTGTTCAGAACACTTCAATATATAGTAATACTAATGTATTAGTATTAGTAATTGCAGTGGTAGTAGTACTACAGTAGTACTACATCTGGCATTTATTATTAATAATATTAACAATTAGGCAAAAAACATGTTTATCAAAAAGTACATGTAATTGAAAAATTAAACCAAATCACAAGTGTGTGCATATATAAAATATTGAAAAATAATAACAGTAATAATATCAACAAATTCTACAACCTGATTACATCAGTTAAATTTGAGATGTTATCAGAAAATGCTTTAACCCGCACCAGCCTTTGCACGGCCATGACCATAATTTTGAACAATAAACGAACATTTGCCTAATATTTTCGAGTTTACTGTTCAGTTGAACACACAAGACTGAAAGTGTCCGAAAATGTAACAGGAATACTGACGTGAAAACAGCCTTTGTCATGCATTCCTTTCATTTCCAGAGGCACGGTGATGGTAAACACCGATCAGTTTGTTTAATGTTTCTTTTAAATGTATCTTAAATTACTGGACGTTTTAAATTAGTTTTTTTTTCCTTTTTCACATGTTTCCCATCACGCATCTCTTCATCGTTCAAACCACGTTAGAATCTCCTCTTGATAAAAATTTCAAACAGCTCTTATTAAAATTAATTTCAAATGTCATGCCAGAAATAGTCTGCGGTGGAGATTAAACGAACCGTGCGATTTCTCACACATCCCAGGATGTTTTGCTTTTCGAGACTTCTCAAATATAATAACAAAGTTGGCTGTTTTTGTATCTACGGCTGATGCATGGCAAATCTGCAATCGTGTTTAAACTTGACTGACCACGATGCTCAAAGACCGAATCGCCGTTTTGTGTATTATTGGTAAATGTTGCCAAGTGTTCAATAAATTAAAATAAAACAAAGCTTACATGTGCCGTGAAAGCACTGAGAGGGGAAAACAGCTCCATTTAACAGAGTTTCTGGTGATCTTAAAACTGGACGTGACATTCTTCCTGAGAAGAGCTTAAAACGTGGAAACTGGCTGCCAGCACGAATCGAGCCGCATAGGAGACACATCGCTCCAACCGAGAAACATGTCACGTCGGACTCAACTTAAAAAATATATATATATATATATATATATATATACAGTGCAATAATTAGCTTAACTATTTTTTGCGTTTTGAAATACATGTGCATATCCATTTTTAGTTTGCCGAAATGCGCTGAAATGCATGTTATCACACAAACATAAAATCCCTTAGTTATACTTACAGCGTTATCGGCATTTATTTTTAAAAACCAGTGGGATTTGGTCTTTTTTTAAAAAAGGAAAAGAGTAAGAAAGGTTATATCTTCCAGAAGTGCGGTGCCTGCATCCAGGGCTTTTTTTTTTTGAAGTAGTTCGCCTACAGAACACAAGACCGCCGGAGAGGATTCATTGCAAAAGTTATCAGCCTCTGTGCGGTATATTTAAATGCTTAAAATACGGGACGCGGTGCACAGGGTCCGTCCAGCCCGTACGGCGGGGCTGCCGCGCTGCACCGTCTAATCGGGCGCATCGCTTTTCGGATGCGCTCCTAACCATCAAGTGAAGTTTGTCCGCGAGCAAAACCTATCGATAAAGAGAATAGTGAAAGTCAGAAAGGAAAAGGGGGCTAAACGGCGGAGGGCAAACTTACCGCAATCCCGCTTTATATCCTCGCCGAGACGAATAGCCACCGGATGCGAATGACTTGGGACTTTCTGTGTTTAGAAAAAGCTTGACACGTGAGAGCGTGCGATAATCATAAAATAGAAAAATGAACAACAAGCCGAAGAATAAACAACAACTAGAATATTCCTCCGCTGGCGCTGGGCTCGGGGATGCACGCGCTGTCTCGCGCTCTCTTCTTCAGCCACTGCTGCTGTTATTATTAATGCAAAAGAAAAAAAAACTATACACTAACTCCTGTTAGATTGCTCTCACATGACTCATAGTAGGAAGATGTAGCATGTTTTTGCATTAGAATTCAATATATCAAAATGTATACTGTGAAGTATTTGGGACTAGCTTATTAGAATACAGCCCCAGGGGACGCACTCGCGCGGAGTTGGATATTATTATTTTTTGGAGTATCGCGACCAAAGATTACGTCACGTCCACCTGCTATGTAAACAAAAAAAGTCTTTGCAAGTTATTTGTTTTGCACTATTTTTTTTCTTTTAGTTGAGATCGTTCAAACTTTGCCCTCTTACTCGGGGGCGGTGGTTACTGGTGCAGCTCCTACCCAGTCTCACGCAGAAACTGTAGCTCTTTGTCTTTCGCACAAGTTGACTCACCGCTTAACGATAATGCAACAATGTTTTAAATGAGAAATATACAGCATGCGTGCACAAACTCGTGCGGGTGGGGGCGGTCAGTGTCCCTGTAAAAGTATCAGAAATGAACATTTACCCCTTTAACATATCGTACTGTGCTGTGTGTACTTCAATGAATTTGAAGATGAGGTTACGTGTGTTTATTCAAATTACCACCTTTCTTGCAGGGACACGATCTGCAACCCGAAACTCCGAAAGCAACTTTGATAACCTATATAAATTATATGCCACCGTTTGTTAAGTATTGCAGATATTATTTTGCATGTAAATACATACCACGAATACATATTTTGTTCACGACGCTGTGATTGAAAAACACGGCGTTGCCACACGTATTTTTTATGTAAAAGACATTTTAAACAACGCCAGTGTAACTAATGCAATTAGTTACTGTCCTTAAACTATGTCTTAGAATGTGACTAATTGTGATTGTAAAGTGGTGACGGTTTAATTGTAGGATTTTACAATGGAACTACTTGCGGAATTATAATTTATGGTTATATATTTTCAGTATTGCGTGGCAATGCATATGTTATTTTGTGTAAGACCGAATATTTGTTAAACAGTTGTTAAACGCAGTAAACTATTCCACATATAATTAAGCATGACGTTTTATTTCATGTTTTCTTATTAAGATATATGTGATATGTTTTTTCCGTTTGCAGTATAGCCTTTTAAAAGGTGTCTGCAGATTGTGCAGTGGCGTCAGCTATTTGGAAGCGCTGAAAAAGAGCACTAGGTTTTTATCTGCCCGCCACGACTATAGCCTCGACCGGTTCAAAAGGTGAAAGTTCACAAGAAGGACACACTTGGCACTCGGCAGATGTAGTTTTTCCCTTTGCTGCTCGTTGTTAAAATACAACAATCAAAACAAGTACTGAAAAGTACGCCAAACGGGGCGAAATCGCAGTCCCAACGTTACAAACAATGTTATTAATAATGATAATGCACCAAGACGTGCCTTTGTTCATTTATTCGGACGTTGTCAATTTAGCGAATGAAATGCACGTGGATTATTTGTTATGTTTCTTATTTTAATACAGATGAGAATTCATCGTTTTAACCTCTGTCGTTCATTTTTTGTTAGTATGTGTTTAAAACTACAGAAAATGTACAAGCGTGTTATGGTACCCTTGCCTCGATGTTACTTTGTATTTTTAGGCGGAACATTTTTCTGCAAATCATACAATTTTTAAAATACAGTTTCTATTCAGAATTATTTATTGGTAAAGCGTGAATACAATCATTTCACCAAACACAAGCATATTATTAATATATTATTATCGAAATATCTGCGTGTGCTTTCTTATATTACTATGACAATAAATAACATTTTTGTTACGAATTAAGTTTTTTGGAGTGAATGTAGAAAATTGGGCAAAATTTATGCATCAAGAGTATTTTCGGCTACACAGCAAATTTGTACATTCCATCACTGTCACAGTTGCAAAATAGAAACTGGGAACAATTGTGGATTATTGAAGAAAATATAAATGGCCAATAACTATTGTTTAATTCGAGCGAAAGCGGTTTTATACCGCCATCTTGCGAGACCATCCATAGCCTTTTGTCTTTACTTGGTTGTGCATTTACCTTTGTACATATACATCACTCTGCGTTTTAAATAAACTCATGTGTGTCTACTCATTTTGTTCTTTGTCATATCTGGATCTTAAGTAAAATAGAGTAAATGTTTGAAAAGGAGCTGACTGTTAAAAGAAGCTACGCTTGTTGGATTAATTATGCAGCATTAAAATAACAGATGTTTAAAATCTATAGATACAAGGTAATCAAGTGGAGTTAGAAAAAGCTGACTGATTTAAAAATAAGTCTGGCGGCAACAAATAACACAACTTCATGCCAAATAAAAGGGATCAATTAATTATTGGGTGAATAATGTAAGTTCCATTCTACGTGAATGACTTTATATGTTCATATAATTTCAAATATTTACACCACTTAATAGAACCCTACATTGTTCGTGACGGATTTTGATAACGTGACACCGACGTGAAAAAGATTACTGAAAACAGAGTAGAAGAACTTATTAAGATTTTTTCCTCTACATCTATTTGTAAAGTGCCGCCATCATCGAGTCACGTGTAGATTTTTTTTTTTTTTTTTTTTTTAGCAGAATTGGCCCGTAATCGTGGAATTGTACGTTGGTGACGGAGGAGAACTAAAAAAGTCATGAAAGAGTGTCTGTCGCCTCCTAGTGGTGATAAGAAGAGTCTATTAATTCTTTGGCGCTCATCGTATTACTGTAACCTAGTTTGTGCAGATTATTATCGTTAAAATGTTTTTTAAACAAGCACCTTTTATGTTTGTTTATTTTCACAAGAGGCGCGTTAATTACAAAGCAATTGCTATCAATCAAAACGGAACAGCAAACTAAATCATCTTTTAAAAATTTCTATAAGTGACTCTCAGTGCTGATCCAAACGCAGCTCATCAGACTGTACTGAAGAGGAACACAAATAGCTCTCTCTTAATGTCATTCTATGCATTAGTCAGTGCTGCCTCTTTCAGTCAGCAAGTTATCAGTGAAAGATATCAAAATAATAGCTTTTGTATCTGCTAATGTGGAGTGTAAGTTGTCCACTGTAAATTCTCTGGTAGGTCTATATCAAATTAACTGAAAGTACCTATAAAATACTTCACCTGTATAATGCTTTACATTAAACATTAGCAAGACTTGGACTATGTTCTTTTGTAAAAAAAAAAAAAATATATTGTTTCACTTGCCTCTATAGCATAGCATGAATACACACATCACTTTGACCAAACGCAATACGCAGACATCTGATTTCACCCAAAGAAGTGCACTGGTATCTCTGAATTTACCTTTATGATTTGATTATGCTTGAAATATCGAAGATCCCTCCATCATCAAGTGTGATGGGTTGTTTGTAATGACGTCACCCGGCGTGTGACTGGTTTTTACCCAAAATCGTTAGCTCAGTGAAGGAGATTCTGGTGGTATGTGTATGTAAACCCATAACAAGCACTGCAAAACATTTAAGTCTTTATTCACAATTATTTGCAGTGGCACAAAGTTGATTCAAATCGTCTCACGAGCCAAAGGAATCAATGGAGATAGATTTCCTATAGCAAATGAGGATCCCTCTGTGGTCCTTAAATCAGCCACAGTCAGGAAGACTCTCACTACTAAGCATGCAGGAAGGGAAGAGAAAATCTTTCATATTTCCCATCAGCAAAGCATCACAAGATGCAGTGACCAAACCAAATGAGAATATTGACACTTTGTCTTTACACCGCATCACATAAATGTAACAACAAATCAAAAAAATGTGCAAATTATCATTTCACTCAGCCAATAATATCCAGATTTGCTTAGGGATTTTATTTACATAGGACGTTCTCCAGCATCCCAAGTGACTCCTAATATTGTGTCGTTCTGGGATGATAGATAGATGTCATTAAAAGAATGTCATAAAAAAAAGTTAAACACACAATGACCCAAGAAGACTCTCTCATGCAAGGAATGTAATCGTAAGCCACAGTCAGGCCAGTGACACTATTAAGGAGCAGAAATTTGGTTACATGTCCAGTATTTTACCACAGATTCTTTCTGACCACCATTGTTTACCGTCTACAAGCACTGGTCTCCTTCTTGAATTATGAAATCTCCACTTGGGTACTCTGAGAGTTAACAGCAGCGTCGCAGGACACCACACTCACAACATCACATGCGGTCAGACTTTGTCAAGTATCACAAAGTCCAGTGACTACATTACACAGCTGCTGGGGGATCAGCTTGCACTATTTAATGACGCACTGGGTGAGTCAGATGCACGCACCATGAGCAATACTCTCTTCACACCAACAGAGGGCGTTAAATGGGAACCTAGCACGACATTATCACACCCAGGAGTGGACTTGCTATAAGACAAGTGTATGTAGCCGCATTATACTTATGGATATAAGATAATATGGTCATTTAAATGGAACCAACATGTCTGCTAATCCCAATTTTTGCGACGGTTTTCAAGTCCCCCAGTTCTGCCTGTAATGAACTTTGAGACTTCACGCTGCCCAGCTTTCCGTTCACACTGGAGTCTAACAGTACCAGTTCTTTACTGCCAATCAAACCAGCACAAAGAAGACTAACAGAAGAAAAAAATGATGCAAAGATACAAGACTAATGTTACATCTCCGGTGTCTTTGATACTACTCTGCTAGAGTGGCAGGCAAATTGTGAACAGATGTGGAGAGAACACAATTAAACGAATGTATGCAAAAATTCAACCTTAGCCTCAGGGGTGGAGTAAGACGTAGGCTATCCAAGGCTACAGCCCAGGGCCACAGCAAAAGAGGGAATAGTTAAACTTCTTAAATTTGGCCAATCGATTCGGCGACACAATACCCCACAATCACAAATTTTACTGACAGCACTCCCCCCCCAACCCTGATCAGTAAGTTTTACCGATGGCACCCCCCACTTTGATTAGCGTGTTATTGATGTTCCATCCTTTTTAATCCCTTCTTGTATCTCTTTTGGCTCTAAAAAACAACTCAAATAGTCCACTTAAGGGCCCCGCACCCATGTCAGCCTAGGGCCCCCAGAGAACTTAATTGGCCCCTGATTATAACATCCTAAAATCATGGGCTATGCAGCAACTCTGCACATTTATGATCAAACATTTTAATCAGGATTTTTCTCTAAAAAAAGTTCATTTTAATAATTATGACAAAATATAATGCGACATTATACAACAGTCAGTCATGGCTGTTCTCAATAACAGCGAGGGGAATCTGTAAGCCATGTCCCGGGATAAATGATGTCTGTAGAGGCTGGCCAAGGAAACTGCCAGTCTGTGAGGGAGGGTCTCATGTACAGACTGTAACACGGTTGTCCCAGACCAGCTAGCGAAGGCTGCAGCAACCCCCAGGCAAGCATCTTGCAATCTGGGTGCTCACAGTAGAGGCCGATGCCCCCTACAGACGGCGTGGGGAATGACGTTGTCCCGGTACCATACTGGGGCAGTACGGGGCTCAGGGTTCGCCACACAGTCCTCGTCGTGGCGACCCGGAGTGCCCTCTGGTGTCGGCCACGGGCAGCCTTGCGGTGCTGCCGGAAATCGCCACGCAGGAAGTTGGCATGGTGGCCGGGGTGTATGCCCCAGTAGCTGCCCTTGCCATCCTCGCAGCGGCCCAACTTGACAAAGCAGTCGTTGAGTGACAGGTTGTGCCGCACGCTGTTCTTCCATCCCTGCCCGCGCGTCCGGAAGTAGGGGAAGCGATCCTGGATGTCCTTGTAGATGGAGGCCAGGTTGAGCCTCTGCGCCGGGGAAGACAGGATGGCCGTGGCGATAAGCGCTATGTAGGACATGGTCGGCTTGGCCGCCGAAAGGGCCTCATCTCCTCCCATCGCCCAGGTGCCCTGCCCCACGGTATCAGCCTGGCCACGAGTCGACCCACGTTGGGTATCCTCACCAACGTCGCAGGCCTCACCGCGTCCAGCCTCCATCTCCATCGCAGCATCCGTCCTAACCGCGAGTTCCATATCCCCGACGTGTTAATCTGCTTAATCCCGTGTCTGCCTCAGGACAGCCATTCTCATGAAAACCTCCATCTGCACAAGTATTCCTCCCCACACCCGTTTATATACCTCCTGCTTCACCCTCCTTCATGTTGACAGAGCCGTCTCCGCATCTACGAGGGCCATCGACAAAGGGCCCGTGACAATGACACCCTGTGACGAAACAGCTCTCTCCCCTCTCCGGCGAGAAAAAAAGTTTGCGATGCAAATATCGCCCGCCTGTAAGTGGATTGTGCGGGGTTGTAGATAAAACCGCACGTGAGATAAGTTCTGGCGCGGGATGTGGTTTTTTAGTGGGGCCACATAATATTCCTGAGGGTTTTATTTCCACATGTACCGTCGTATTTGCACTGCTGGATGGAGCCCCTTCTTATCTCGCCTTCCCCTCAGAATGGTGAAACCTTACCGATGATTGTACCGCAAAAACAAACACAGAAATCCATAGTTTGGCTCAAAGCGCCATTATTTGCCTGGTCTTATAATGGGGAAAAAAATGCTTGCAGTTTGTAGAAGTATTCTTATTATTTTACCTGATTCCCAAAAGTGAAGGAATGATACATATTCGGTACGTGACTGAGGCCTGACGAGCTTGTACTAGCGAGGCATTAAAACCATCCGAGCTATTTATAGGACACTTTCCGTACAATGTCAACTGTAACTCGACTCCTGCCATTCGCTCCCCGCATCTCAAATGTCTTCAAAACACAGTGTGTCCCATCCACTGGGGTCCCACACAACCCCATGGACCACAAAGGGGAAGCACCACATGCTGACACCTCCGGCAGGCCGGATGTGGTCGGGGTTAGCCAGACTGGGGGTGAAGACAAGCCGGATCATGAAACCGCTCCCAAGACCCCCCCACTTCCCTGGCAGAGTGGCTGGTTGGATGTCTCGGGGACAGATCGGGAGTGCTGCCCCACCCAGGCCAGAAGGGTGTCATTTGCTGACACTTTTGGCCTGAATCTGGTGTCAATTAAAGAGTTTGACGCCCGGGGCATGTCAACGCTGCCAGACCTGGAGGCGGATTCCAAGCAGCAGGTGGAATACTGCCTGTCGTGTCTCTTTCCGATGGCAAGTTCTGAGGCGGAGCTCGTGGGAAAACTTGCCGAGAGTAAGATTGAGCTGCAGACAGTGGAACTGCTGCCGGGAACAACGACGTTAAAGGGAGTCATCCGGGTTCTCAACTTCTGCTTTGACAAGCGGGTCTACGTCCGCGTCACGCTCGACGGCTGGGCCAGCCACTTCGACCTGTTGGCGGAGTTTGTGCCGGGTTCGAGTGACGGCCAGACGGACCGATTCTCCTTCAGGCTGACGCTGGTGCCTCCGTTTGGCCGAGAAGGGTCCAGAGTCGAGTTTTGTCTCCGGTGTGAGACAGCCGTTGGCACCTTCTGGGCAAACAACGGCGGTACAAATTACGCACTCTACTGTGCCGAGATGGGAGGAAAGCAGGTGAAGGAGGGCCTGGAAAAGACCAGAAGGAGCTGTCTCAAAGGAGTCGGGTGAGAGTTTCGCAGTGAACCTGGTCACTGCAATCTGTCAGACTTTCATATGTTTTACATTATGCTGCTAGAGACCAATAAGTACATTACAGAGCACTCAGAGATGTTTAATATTCATTTATGAATGAAAGGCAATGCTAATTGTATTATTACAACAGATCACACGCATTTATAATGTTAGGTTAAAATGCCGGTCAGATTTGGGGTTTGCATTAATCAATATACACGTGTGTATGATTTATTGCAAATGCTGTAATTACTATTTGGTTGCAAGTGTACATCCATGTATGTATTGATTATTAATAACGCTGCATATTAGATTACTTAGATAAGTGGTCCCTAAGTAAAACTCTTTTTAAGCTCGAATGGCTTCTGGTCACAAAATGTTCACATACTATGCCTGCAACACGTGGAGTGAGAGATAGTTTGTTGCCCGGCTTCGTTTGGGAGCTTGTGCAGTAAAATAAATGTTAAATCAAAGTTAGAATAGAATAGAATATTGTCATGTACAGTACAATTGTCATGTCTAACTGTCAGAGTCATTTCCAGTACAACCAGTTCTTCCATGCGTCACTGGAGTTGTTATTACAATAAGAAATGCAAAGATTAAGAAATTTCAAAAATAAAAGTAGAATATGATGTATAAAAAAGATACATATGTTATATAGAATATGCGGTAACAATTTCTATGAGTGCCTTGTCTATAAGAATCTATGAACAGATTCATAACACATTATAATGCATTCTGAAGGTATCTATAATGCATTGCAAATGACAGCTTTATGTAAAGTGTTACTGAATATGCTATCCAGAATAGCTAAAAAACCCGTGAAGGATGACATCAGGTCATCTCCGCTGCTGTTTTGCGGAGGATTGTGTGTCTTAAAAGAGTAACATTACCTTCTGGTTCCAGAACAGCTAGCAGGGCAAATGTCCAGAATAATTAAAACATGGTAAGATGAGCTCAGACCCTCACCTGATGCTTCACTAACGGTCGCTTGGTGAAGGACCAGGTAGGACCGGAGCTTCTTGAAACACGCCAAAGCTGAGAGATACGTTGCTCTGTTTCCAGCAAGGAGCCCAGTGCTGGAACCGTGTTCTCCATGGGTTCCTGTTCCTCCATCAGAGCCTGTTCCCCCATAGGAACCTGCTCCTCCTTAGAAGTTCTAGGTATGTTCCCAATTCCCTGTTCCCTGTTCCTCTTTACTGCGCGTTATTCTTTGTGATTTGTTTTCTAAGGGTAAGGAATTCTGTTTTCCAGAGGAGCACAAACACAGCAGTGAGGCGATGGCGCGGAAAAGCCCAGAGAAGAAAGCTGGGGAGGACCATGAGAAACCCGTGGTGAGGCTAACCTAGGGGAGAAGCTGACAGCTGGGGGGGTCAGAGGTGTGTGCGAGAAAAAGGGAGCTGCTCGCACTGGGCCAGTGGCACTCTGACAGTGCACATGCTTTTATAAAAACCCCACCATGTCATATAAACAAAGGATCTCTTCCCTGAGACCATTCTGCACTGCATTTTACCATGGTAAAGCTCTGGTAACATGGTGACCATGGTATCATGGTGATTGTAAATAATAATAAAGTATGCTGAGATGGTCAATAATGAATGGGAGACAGGGACATATGAACCAGGAGGGCCAGGCACCCACTGATACTTAATTTGGCATCATTTACCTCCCCCCATAAGTAGACCTTTGCATTTAAATGATGGAGGGGGGGGGGGGGGGGGGGGGGGGGGGGGGGGGGGGGGGGCGGGGGGGGGGGGGGGG
>JAODLD010000069.1:23336640-23352331 GCA_026781065.1 Mormyrops boulengeri | reverse complement strand
AGTGTCACGTCAAGAGTCGCCAGTCTTGGGAAAATAATTTTTAAATCATAGTACTTTAGGGTGTCAGGACAGAAAAACGTGCTTAATTCTCCAGGCTTCACCTGGGTTTATGCCAAATATCACTTTATCTGAAATTCATTACGGAGTTATGGATGTTTTGCATAATTAATATATTTATGTATTTTTAGAAATATCCATCCATCTTCCAACTGCAAAAAGGGTCTGGATACGTTTTTTAAAAATATTGAAATATAAAAAAGAAAAAAATCAATATTTAATAAATTATACAAAATAGGATGCTGTAGCTGTACTCAATAAATAATTTAAGTATAATAACAGCAGATTAAATATGGAATCTACAGTACAAACTAAAACACAGAAAACTAATGAATTGAGACCAAATTCCACTGAAAATAATAAAGCAGAATCAATAATCATCATGAATTTAAAAATCTGGTTAAACGTGGGAACGTATTTTTTAAATGTGCCAACTAATTATTAAATGTACATTTTATTATTGTCATTTTTTTTCCGTGCAAGATATATTTAATAAAAAATCATTCTTCATGAAATAAAGTACTGATATATTTGGATAAATGATCATGGTTCTTAAGGCATTTATTGCAAAGCCTTTAAAACCTGCCGGGAAAATAAAAATTAGTGTTTTTTGCTGGCAGGCTGTACATTGCTGTATAGATCCATCCATCCTCGGAGCACTGATCCAGTACGTGGTCACTTCCATCACCGTAATTATTTTTTAAATTAGATCTTATCATAGTTGCAGGAAGATGGATGGATCTTTACTTAAAATGGCACCTGCAATAAGCACTGAGTGCCATCCAGAGCTTCCTCTAAACTTGATTCATCACAGCCTCATGATGCTGGCCTGGTACCGGGGTGCGTACACCTATCTCCCCTCTTCACTTTTCTGTTTTCTGCTATTTCCCCTGCCTTACATCTGACAGATTCCCAAAGACCGCAGTTTACTTTGCACTACAATGGGATCCAAAGTGTTTAAGATTACAGAAGGTCACTGCAATCCTACCAGGTGCCTTGGTGCTTCGCCCTTAAGCGAAGGTACTCGATGCGGAGAGACGGCACGGAACCTGAATACAGTTACAAACAGATATGTCACTTATTGCTTGGTTAGCAGCATCGCTTGCTTGGCCTGGAAAATAATGTTGTGCAATTACAGTTTTTTATTATGACCGTCAAAGGGTCCATTTGTCAATCCAGGGAGTGTGCAGTGGTGGAGATTTGATCCCGGAACATGGGGGAGTGGAGGTCTGCAAACTCTGACTTGGTCTTCTCCTCTCCTATCACATTGCAGTGGTTTCCCCAAGCCTAACATACACAGCCAGCTCTCAAAAACAATAGCGTAAAGTTTGGGACAAACAGAACCATATTTGGAGAACCATAATTCAACCAAACGACCATGAAGGGGCTCTCCGTACAACCTTCTTTAACTTCAGCAGTTCTGTTACCAGTGGGGGGGTAGATAAAGATGTAATAGATAAAGATGTAATAGATTAACTGATTAACTGAATTACACCACTGGTGGAGATACTCTGCCAAATTAACTAGGATCCAGAGGCTCGTGGTACTTCTGCTATGACAGAGATAATGTCCCAGCAAGACTCAAGAAGCTACAGATGTATCAACAGCCATGACTGCTGCTTCACCACCAGAGGAGCTTTCTGGCATAACTGTAAACAGATTATTCAGTACGGTATCCATTAAGTCAATTCATCCATAAATCTTCCATAACTGCTTATCCGGTGCAGCATCATAATCAGCCTGAAGCCTCCCCCTGCATGCACAGGCTCCCCCAAACACTAAGGACAACAGAGACACCAGTAGCTCTAAAACCAAAAGCTTTGGCACTGCGTGAGGAAATCTGCGCGGAAACACATGCAAAGCACATAGAGCTGGTGGAGGGGGGGAGGGGAATTAACCCCCCAGTCCTGGAGGTGTGACGTTTTCCCACTGAGCAAGCATGAATTTACACGTTTCTGAGCCATTGACTGGACATGTGGCTGTACAGTTTAAGATCATGTGGCCAGATTGTCCATCAGCAAGTAATTTGTGCATCCACAGGAGAACTGTCTGTTACCAGAACATCTCAAAATAATGCACTGTGTTTTATTTGGAGTCACAACAGTCTTCCTGTTCTTACAGGTTCACTACAGGATACTAGTTCAGGCAACACCAAACCAGTCATGCTTGCCACTGTCAATAGTATTTAACTTGATGCATGTTTTGATGCATGTTTTCTCCATTGCCAATTATCAGACTCCATCCCCTATGCCAACTCATCATGTTGCCATGGCTACATTTTAGGTAAGCGTTCAGTTGTTCAGCTAAAAATATATGGTTTAATATCCATACATGCATTTCATATTTTACACTTTACTCTACAAATGTTTAAATCTCCTACATAAATTGTTTTCAGCCCTAGGTATTTTACTTTATCATCAAAATTTGACAGTTCCCTTTACGAGGATGTTACTGTCAAGTTTGTTCAGCCCTTTGAAAAAATCGTAATAAATTATATTTATTACACTGCCAGTCAAACGTTTTTGCGCACACTGAGATTTTCTACATTTGCATGTTACTCACTTAACATTTACTAAATATACACTCCAAATTCTTTGCTAACAAATAAATTTATAGTATGTTCAAAACCTGTGCTGTACAAAAACTTTTGACTGGTAGTGTGGCTTTATGTGCAAGTAAATGGTCTGGATGGTCTGGTGGAATTACAGCCCTTACTTCCGTGACATGGTGAAGTCACCTCGTAAGACCTGCAAGGGTATGTCTGCAGACTGCAAGACAGGGGTGGAATGTGTAGGGCAAGCTGACCAATCGGGCAAGCTGACCAATGAGAACACACTGGGCACATTGGGGGTGGGAATTAAAGCTCTTACAGAGTGTCTCAAACAGACTTATAGGCCGAGTGGATAGAGATGAACAGAATGAGAAAAAGAAAGTGTTTTTTGAACATTGAAACATGTCAATCCATTCTAGAAGACCCCAAAAATGAAATTATGAAAAGTGAAATGAGCGTACAAGGCCCCTTTAAGCATAATTATGTGTGTCGTGTTTTTGACTACGATGCAGCTTTGTTGCTTAAAATATTTGTGAAAATATGTTTGTCTAAATTTGTTGAGACAAAAATTTTGATGTTTGTCTAAATTTGTTTTAGACATTTACATTTAAGTATTCTACTAGCCACAGCTTTAATGAAATCACATACATGGTCATGGCTGAGCCGCATTCTCATAAATCATACTCAGCTTAGATTCAAAACCCTGGAGCTCAGGCATTCAAATACTGAGGTTAACATTGTAACTTTGTATGAGATTTAATGGCAATGGAAGAGAATCTAGCTTATCCAGTAAAGCACACGCACACACATAGGTTTGTAATTATATCTTTGTGGGGACTCTCCATTCATTTCTATGGGGAAAACTCTAATCCCAACATGACGACCTTAAGCCCCACCCAGCCCAAACCTCAACCATAAGTAACCAAACTAAATAACTGTTTTGGCATTTTTAGTTTTTTGATTGCATTCACAGATCTTTGTGGGGACCTGGAATATGGTCCCCATAGCAACATAGTAACAGTTTTTTTTTCACATTGTTTGGTTTCGAAAGACTCAGATTGAACCTTCTGCCTCATCATTTTTTGCGCAGTCTAAAATGAGTTGATTGGTGGATTTCAAAACAGTACTCAGCAAGTAATCAATATTGTTTACCTCGCCTAAAAATAGCATTTTTGTATCAACAAAAACTAAATATAAGTTTGACTTTTATTTATGAGTTCTATTACTTTGCATTAGATTATTTGTGGCCAGTCTTTTTTCATTGTGCCTCACCGCATTCTAAATGATACCCCAAAAGTAAGCGACCCCCCCCCACCAACTCCATGTGTACCAAATCACTTTGGTTGTCAGGAACAGAGTTACTGGGAAGGTTGGGTGTCTGGTAGCAGCATCTGATAGCAGTAGCCAATAATAGGAACATTTTTCGCTCCCCAGGTTCTGTTAATTGATAGTGACACTGACTATTTTTAACCAACCGCATTTTGTGTCATGATAGGTTGTCATGACAACCAGTAGCTTGTCACGCACACTTGGCGTAGGCTGTTAATTTGATGGCATGTATGAGAAGGAGGCATGATACGGACGGCAGCGTGACAGTTTGAGCATGGCTGAACTCTTGGTCGCCATGGACACCACAATGTCATAATGCACCGTTGGAGGAGAATCTTAATAATGTGTCATTTGATTCATAGCTGACGTTTTTCTCAATGGCAAAGATGACATAGCAATCGCATACTTAGTAAGATGTGACACACCTTTAAAATGACGTCCCTAAAACCGACCTCAGTGACCACAGACCCACAGTGCTTACATTTGTTACAATGAAAACTTTTGCAAACTTCTTTTCTCCTATTTGTAAATTAGTCAGATCCCTTCCCTTGATGCACTAAAATTAGCATAAAGGGCTAACAATATCTCTAACATGGGCTTTCTAAGTCACCTGGGCATCCCAAGCATGCATGCTGGAATCACACTTGTGGATTTCAGCTCTGCGAACTGCTCTAGTTAAACATCACTTGTGCCATCTGTCAATAGATTCATAAGCTCGTGGGATCCCACCTATCAGACCGCCGCTTCATTAGTAGCAGTCCTCTCTCTCCGGCTTTAAGCAGTACACTAATGAATACACCCCCAGAGACCCATCTGTCAGTGTGAAACTGCCCTCTGGACCTTATCAGACATGGTAATGAGACAACACGTGCAAAGCAGACCTTGGGGGCAACCTTCAACAAAATTCATCGAAACAGCGGAAATGATTATGGATTTCCACAAATACCCACAAATACCCCCACACCCCTCTCCCAGAACTCAATCATGCAGCTGTCTGTTTGGTTAAGGCCTTCAAACGCTGAAGGACCTCCATCTCCACCACACTCGTGTTGGAAATTGAATCTCCTTTTCACCCACTGCCAATACTGTGGACAGATAAATCGCAAGTTTAATGCGCTTTCGGCAGCTTACGACTTACAGTTCTTAAACAGCGCAAACAAAAAATATTTAGAAAACATGCTTGATATTAAGTCCATGAGGTATACAAAAGAAAAAATAATGTAGTCGATGACATATGATAATTCATTACAACTTATGCAAAACAAAAGCAGTTAAAGTTAAATAGTATATTATCCACGATACATACATTGTATACGTTCATTGCATTGCAATTTTAAATATAACAAAACGTATTATTGCCCACGTTGTTCCATCAAAATCATCAATCCATATTATGGCTACAACAGCTGCCACTACGAAGCAAACGCTGAAACGCTGCATTGTCTGTACCACCCAAGACAGCCAATGTCACCCAGTCTATTTCGTTAAAAGTCTGAACCTTCACATCCTCCATCACTGTCTAGTTTCACAGCACGTCTGTCCACCCCAGGAGGATCTTCAGAGCTGCAATCTCCATTGAAAACCAGCACAGCTCCTGGTTACGGTAACACATTGGCCGGATTGACTCTGACTCGTCCCCCTTGCTTCCAGAAAATTCAAACAGTCCGTTACATCGAGAACCACTGATTTTTTGCACAGTAACTTTCCCGGGGCTGTTGAGCTAGTCACCATGAAGACACCCCCTATGTAGCCTACCAATCCCCGCAGCCTTTTTCACTCACGTGGCACTTTTGGGTCTTTGTGTATTAAGCATGCGTAGTTTGTGCATATTTTTTGCATAATCCAAAAATGAACACTTGTGCTGTTGTACTGAGCATCACGAATTACAGCAAGACAAATTTCCATATAAACAGTAATGTACTTGGCGAATGAAGCCGATTCTAATTATATGGCTGCTACACAAGCCTTGCTAAGGACATTAACTAGAGTACTCTATACTGCAGAAATTCTCACAGTATTTGCACTTGAAAGGGATGGTAAAAGAAGATTCCGGCTACCCTGCTTCGCTGTAAGCGTGACCTCCACCAGACACAGAGGGGGACGTTGCAGAAGGTGACTGAGTGGCATGTAGCAGTTAGCCTCAGGAGTACAGCAGGTGGAGATCCTGCAGAGATGACCTGGCATGTTCTGTGGGGGTGGGGGTACGTCGACCGGAGCACGTGCCTCTTGCTGCAGCTCACCAGAGACTCGCCTTCTGCCTGCGTTTCCAGCAGAAACTAAAGGTTAACAGGAAACATCAAGGACATTTTAGTTCAATTCCCTCTCTGATGCGTTCAACTCCAAACAGAGGTAAGGGAACCCCCATAGTGGGAGGAAATAGAGTTGGTGTACCATGAGGTTCAGAAGCACTTTCAGACCAGTTACAGTGAGACAAATTCATGAACATAGGCTAGCAGTACATTTTCATATAAAGAAAACATATTATTCCTGATCTTCTATCCATCTTCCTTACATGCGTGGGGGGATTGGCCAGCCAGTCGACCTCACACCCCCAGAGTTTTTTTTCTCCCCCCCCAAGAGTGTTTGGTTCCTCTGCTCGATTGCCTTCTGGCATTCTTTGTTCCCCTCTTTCTCTTTTCCAGTTTCATGCACCATTTAGTGTAAATGACATAGTAATGGATTTCTACAAAATTCTTGTCAGGAACCTTGGGGCAACTCCGTTGTGAAAGACGCTATATAAAAATAGATTGGATTGAATCTTCCAGCTATGTATTCTGTGTAGAATCGTAGGGTCCTATCCAAGGCAGTAAAAAGCAAGGACTAGGGGAAGGGTGCTCAGAAACTGGGAACACCCCCTGAAGTCGGGATTCCGACTCATGAACTGGGAGGAATCGACATAACCCCAAGCTCAGAATTCAAGATGGCTGCACCCTTTATCAACAGAAGTTAAAGCTGTGGTTTTATACAGTATATTAGCACTTGTCGTATTTGTGGCTCATTAAAACGGTCGTACACATAGTACTGTCCAGTCGCTATCTGTGGACGTGTTGCTATGGTGTTTTTATGTGCAGAACACAGTGCAATGATATTGCTGACAATAGCTAACAATCAACCGGGTCAGAACTGCGGCTCGTTTCAGAAAGCAGGATTTTTTACTTAGCTGAATAACTTATCAGATTTAAGTTAGTCCGGGCTAAATCTGACAAGTTATCCGGCTAAGCAAGAAATCTTACTTTTTGAAACAGGTTCCAGGCATTGCTAAATGGCTTTCCGACTGACACACGGTTAACTGGTGTGTGACGTCAATCCCAGCTCTGACTTCTGACCTCCGAGGCACACAGCACAAGTAATGTGCAGGAAATCATGAGTTTGGCCCTTTTAACTAATAAACGCTTTCTGTCAGTGCTGTACTGTGTAATCTGAAGCACAATGCATTGCTTTTCAGCTTTAAATGGATTTTCAAAAAATGCTAAACAAAATGTATTTCTATCCTGTCAAGCTACTGGGGTTCCGATAATCTGGGCAGCAGTACAAAAAGCTATTCCAGGACATCATTATTGATGTTCCCAAGACCCCAACGGTTTTCAAACACCCTGTCTCCTCAAGCTTTCACCAAAGTAATTCCAACAGATAATTAATCTTTAGAAGGCATGTTTTTGTATTATATAGACTTGGTAAATGATTCTGTCACTATAATTCATGAAAGTAATTGGGTTTCGAACTTGGTCACCACACTTGGGACAAGAAAATTAGTCATCAACAGTTTGAAAATACTTACTCGGATCGATCACCCTACTTTGCTCCCAAAGCAAAATTCTCCTAAGAAAATTGTTTATTTTTAGTGTTACCTGCAGAAAATGCCTTATAATACATTGTCAGATAAAAGGTGTTGGGTAGCAGGAACAGGACAATTGTCACTACGGTTCCATGTTCAGAATCCAAAAGACATTAAACCATTTTAACTCTGAATAAGGTACTGAGCCTGAAATGAGTCAGTGACAACATTAAGATGCATCTACAATGTCAACATGACATTTGTTGGATATGAACAAGGTAGGAACCATACTGTATGATAACCAATTTATTTTATTACTCACTGTCATCAATACATCATTACAAGGGGTCTTTAAAATGGTAAAAACAACTCACAACAATTGGTAGCCATACATGATATAATATACAGTATGTGTGCAATGATCAACATACAGATTAAACGTTTCTAGTGTCCAGTTGCTACAATGAAAATAAATACATCACATCTCTTACTGATGGTAGATGTCCCCCTGTGGCTACAGAGTGCATACATATAGCACATCTATTAACAATTTTAGGCTCACCACAAAAAATAGGATCTTATTTACTCATTCGTTCAGGGTGTATAATCTATTTGGCCGGTCAGGGTTGGTTTCCCTCTGGCTCTGAAGCTGCTCCAAGCGACACTGTGCAACAGGCCCAGTTTGAACGAGACCCGCAGAGGCACACGTGACTGTCGAGTGAGGTGGGCCCGCACCATTAATCTCACAAAATGGGACCAGCGCCCCTGCACCCATGGCGCTGCTTATTAATCTGACACGTGCACACGGAACCCCCGTGAAGTACCAGACTGGGTAACAATCTGCCTATAGTACAAGGTCAGTATTTAAGTTTCCATGTTTTGACTCCAGTCCAATTATACCACAGCACCCACAGGTGGGGAAATGCCGTGCACACTGCCAAGAACGTGGTTTGAACAAATGAGGTTTGATCGAACAGAACAACCTGTAGGGCATTGTGGACAGGCCTCTTAAAGCAAAATAACCTTAGAATCGGGTTGGGCAATTCCAAAGGGCTTTGAGTGACTGGGGCCCTATAAAATTTGGAACATAACTGGATTGGTCTGGGTTGGGGGGCCCAATATGATATGCTGTCATGGGGGCCAAAATCTCTAGCGACACCCCAGCTTAATACTAAATTTAAATAAGGGTAAATAAGGGTTGTTTTAAGTCACTAAATGAATTCTAGGGGGCTAGAGGGGACCGTTGCTGCACATGGATGTCAAATTTCAATTGGCTGAAGGGGTCATTCGCCTGCAATCAGAAGGTCACCGGTTCAGATCCCCAAGGGATGGCCTGACACTGTGCTCAAACCCCAACTTCACTCTCAACGGTGTTGCAAAAAGAAGCACTCCAATGATGTATCTGTTCAAATGACAAAGAAATGAATAAAATAAAAACGTCACAGCACGAATTATACTAGAGTGCAGTGTGGGACGCATGTTCTCAATGGCCGTCTTATTGTTCCTCATTGATGAGGCCCTTCAAATTAAAGCACCCACCATTCTGTGCTGATGACAGCGTGTGGATGGTGGTTGGTGTGAGGCTCTTTGGGTTAGCAGCCTCTGTCCAGAAGGTTGCTGGTTTGAACCCCATTCCTGGTAATGATATCACTGTTGGGCCCGTGAGCAAGGTCCTTAATGCGAAGTGATATGAACTTTGTTGTACTTGCTACCTGTACAATGACAACAAATACATTATATTTGCACAGGTTTTACCAAAGACTTTGGTAAGAATTGCAGTACTTTTCACTCAATACTGTACTGCTGAGAGAAGAAAAAGAAAAGAAAATCTGTTCAGATTGATTGCTATATTTCCATACAACAGAAATCGCCAATGACCCCTCAGGACTGCAGGTTATGCTGGTTTCTGTTTAATGTCAGTTTAGTCTGTTTTATTGGACAATTAAGTGAATATTAATTGAATGTGAAATACTTCCACCTGGAGATTGGGTATTAAAGATGCTTTTAAGTAGCGATACTGTTTACAAATGACGTATCAATGCTGAAAAATAGTTTCTTTAAGAAACATGCATGTCGGCAGTTAGAAACATGTGCTACGCCTAGAAAGATTAAAGCAGGGGTCTCCAACTCAGGTCCTGGAGAGCTACTGTCCAGTAGGTTTTCTATCCTACCTGGCTTCTGATGAGCCACACCATTTCTCAGGTAAATACCAGGAACAGGTGTGGCTCATCAGAAGCCATGTAGAACAGCAGCGCTCCAGGACCGGGGTTGGAGACCCCTGTATTAAAGCATTGAATATTTCAGCATGTGGCATCAGTGGCGCTATTGGTCCGAAAGTCAGAGCAGGAAATGCACCCTGATCATCTGACACGCCGTCACGAAACATCATCTGATCTCTTCCGTGCAGCAACATGGCTTCCTCCTGGAGAATCTGCGGCGGCTTCCTGGCGCTGGCTCTGCTCCTTCTGTCCTCCATCCCCGGTGCCGAGGCGCTGGATGCCGGAGACGCCGTGGCTATCCTACTGGGCATGGCGATCACGGTGGTGGGCTTCTGCGCTTGCTTGGGCTGGTACGCCCGGTCGAGGAGCGGAAGCCTGTGAGGCCTGTGCTATATTTTCTGCGGCGGTACTGCGTGCTTCAGGTAGCCCTTGCGATACAGGGACGCTCGATCACATGCAGTGATCAGATGCAATGACTGAACTCTCTTCGCCCGCAGACATACGGAGATCAGAAGGGGATCCGTGCGATCGCTCCCAAACCACACAAATTACGATTTTTTTTTCCAAATTGAAAACGGAAATGCTTCTCGTCGGGGGAGAAAAGGGATTTTCCTCGTTTGAGCAGACATTGACGCGGCTTGGAGGGGCGTTGTGCTTCAGAAGTGCAGATGCTCATGAACTTTGCTTATACTAAATGTAATGACGAATGTATTGGCCTGACTACACTTGATTTTCTGTGCTATTTTTCGCTTACACTTTAGCTGGCTACTTCTTCCTTGTTTCTGAAACATGACCATCTATGCATGTGAACTTTATTTTCCATGTAACACTTTTCTGTAAGTTGTCCCCCAAGACTGGTGTTCTGCACCTTACCCAGTGGTCCTTTCTGGTGTGAGATGTACTCCGAAGAGCACTCGATTTTCCTGTTAAGCACATTTTTATTATAACGTGATTGAAACTTTTCAGCCTGGTCTGGACTGTGGTTTCATTAATTTCATCAATCTGTTATTATACGACCACGAGAAGTACTCGTAAGAAAATGGTTCGTGTAAAGAAATGTGCCTTGAATGAATTTAATAATTTGCCGTTTGAGGCACCGTATTGCTAGACCCTTTTATATAGTGGAAGACGTAATAATGGCCATTTGGTGTGTTAGAAGATTATATTCCATTACATTTATATTTAAGGGGGTGAAAACTGTCATTTGAGTTCATGTCTCAGAGATTCCGACTATACTCTGAATCGATATAGGTCTACGTATTAAGTTTCAGATAATGTTGTGAAGTTATATATGTAATTTTAATGCGACTACATAATCGTGTTCATATTTTTTTTTCTTTTATATTTCAATGTAATTCTCTTAACGCTGCATTTGTAGTAGCCTATGCCAGGCCTTAAACACTCACTTCGCATTTTCTAAGTTACAAACTCTGTTTTTTGTTATTGTACCTGAGCACATTTGATTAAAGTCCCCTTCATCGATGGAAATGTTATCAAAAAGCATGTCCCAGCTAACTGTATAAGGCAGGCTGGTTAACACTGGGCATTTTGGTTTATGTAATATGACAACATATGTGAATATTGCCCGTTATATGGCTGTACAGCCATAATTCTTTAAATGATGGCCCTAATAGCCGTTACTTGTTTGCGAGCCACATTACATCGTGTGTAATATGATCCTCTTCCAATACAGGTGATCTAATGAATACCGGCGCTAATTATACGGCGCAAACATATTTTAAGATGGACCATCAGGGGATAAACTATTGCGATGCATGAATGGATCAAATCGGCCAATTTCATACAGCTGAGCGCCCCCTTCATTTTGTAAGCAGCCCAACCTCATTCCTCCCCAAAAGCGGCGTGGCTTTGCCATCCGCACCGTATCTCCGCGCTCAGGACTGGATATCAAAATTAATTGACCCCATTTGGCGCGGCGTCCACGGGAAAATGACCGGACAAGTGACACATGGCCGTAGCTGTATAATTGATGGGGAAGATGTGAGGCTGTCGTTGCCCCCGCTAAGCAGATGTTACCGGCAGAGTCCTCGCTGCTGCGGCTCGGATCGCGAATACGAGCAGTGCGCATGCGCACGCCTTGCCATTTACTGTATATTCACGGTGGGAAAAAAGACCAGGCAGCAAAAGCCAGCAATTTTTATACAGCAAAAGTGACTTCTGCATTATAGATAACCGCCAGGGAGACAAAAAGGGGGAAATCAACAGGTATGGATTTAATTAATATCCTCACCGCCGTTTTGATTCCATTGGCCTATAAATGTGGAGCAAATTGCCGTCCGCGCATAGCTACCTCGTACTTACAATGTCTTACTGCTTTGACGGATGAAGCATTTTTTTGCTACCCTGTATATATAGCAACGTCTTACAGTTAGAAATCCATAATCATGTTGCATGATAAAGGAAACCAATTTTAGACATCTTGGATATAGTTTAGATTTGTGTCGTTTTTTTTTATGAACTGCAATGAATTTATATAAGGATTCGGACTGGTTTTATTGGTGAAGCTGGACTGCAATTAGAGTTTAGAAACGAAGGTCCATTTATACGATGTGCAGCGAATGGATCATGTATGTTCATCAGTATAAAATGTAGTATTTATATATGGCTTACACAAAGCAAATATCTGAATTCAGCATCAAGCAATATATAATATTTGACATGACTTCCTTTGTCAGTTATGAGCAGCGCCTTTGTTAACAGATATTAAAATAATAGCCTATATCTCCGATCCCTTGCTGACGCCTTTAGTCGGGGATCGCTTTATTAACGGGAGATAGTTACTCGACTCGGGAGCTAAAATCAGCATTAAAGGCAAATTGTGCGGCTGCGGCTCCAGTCGCTTCAAGGAAACGCGAAGATCGACGGCGTCCGGAAAACGCGTCTGCCAGCTAGAAACGTGAAACCTGCAGGGTCTTGGGTGTGATCAACAGCTTTCTTGCTGCATTTGTTTAAATGTTTCATGCGTCGTAACATTAAGCTGTTTATGGGCAAGGGGGCAACGGGAATCAAAAGTCCGTCCCGTTGTAGCGACGCTTTGACACGGGTAAAAATAATTATTGTTCGTTATATAAGGATATACGGCGAATACCGAGCGTGTCTTTGCAAAAGGGTAAAAGAGCGTTCATTATCGTGATCAGGATTAAGCCTGGTGGTTTCTGCCGAGGTGAAGAACCAGGGTTGTCGCCGTGCATTAACTGTCTACCATTTTAAACGCAATATGCGATAGTATAAATAAGAAAATAAAGGAGACTGATAAGGTTTATTCTTACGCAGCCGTGTCGTACCTAATGTACCTTGAGAAATGTACTGAATTCAGCTCAGTGTCTAAGAGAAAATCCTGATTGGTGGATGATCTTTTTCAGGGATTTAGGTATGATGAAACAAAAGAACAAAGGATGCCTTAGAAGAGAGACTGCTTTCAAGCTTGGATTGTATTTTTAAAAAGACCACTGCTGATGGATCTATATACCCGTGCCCCTTGATCATGAAACTTGACTGAAGCTATTATCTTATAATCCCTCCATCTATGGCGAACTATAGCCATGCAGGTGACCACAACATCTTGCAGAATGTCTCTCCTCTCATCACGTTCCTCAAACTGACCTCTCTGGGTTTCATCATTGGTGTTGGCGTGGTGGGTAACCTCCTGATTGCTATCCTGCTCATCAAAGACAAAAGCTTGCAGAGAGCTCCCTACTATTTTCTGCTGGACCTCTGTGTCTCAGATGTGCTGCGGTCGGCTATCTGTTTCCCGTTCGTTTTCACCTCCGTCAAAAATGGGTCAGCGTGGACGTACGGCACGCTCACCTGCAAAGTGATCGCCTTCCTGGGCGTGCTCTCCTGCTTCCACACGGCCTTCATGCTCTTCTGCGTCAGCGTGACCCGCTACCTGGCCATCGCGCACTACCGCTTCTACACCAAGAGGTTGACCTTCTGGACCTGCTTGGCCGTCATCTGCATGGTGTGGACGCTCTCGGTGGCCATGGCCTTCCCGCCCGTGCTGGATGTGGGCACCTACTCCTTTATCCGCGAGGAAGACCAGTGCACCTTCCAGCACCGATCCTTCCGGGCCAACGACTCTCTGGGCTTCATGCTTCTCCTGGCCCTCATACTCCTGGCCACCCAGCTGGTATACCTCAAGCTCATCTTCTTCGTCCACGACCGACGGAAGATGAAGCCTGTCCAGTTTGTGCCGGCCGTCAGCCAGAACTGGACCTTCCATGGACCCGGGGCTAGCGGACAGGCAGCCGCCAACTGGTTGGCAGGCTTCGGTCGGGGTCCGACCCCACCCACCTTGCTGGGGATCCGGCAGAACGCAAACCCGGCAGGCCGGCGCCGCCTGCTGGTCCTGGACGAGTTCAAGACGGAGAAGCGCATCAGCAGGATGTTCTACATCATGACGTTCTTCTTCCTGGCATTGTGGGGGCCCTACCTGGTGGCGTGCTACTGGAGGGTGTTCGCCAGGGCCCTGTCTGTGCCGGGGGGCTACCTGACAGCGGCTGTGTGGATGAGTTTCGCCCAGGCTGGGGTCAACCCCTTCATCTGCATTTTCTCCAACCGTGAGCTCAGGCGCTGTTTCAGCACCACGCTCCTGTACTGCAGGAAATCCCGGTT
Organism: Mormyrops boulengeri; assembly: GCA_026781065.1. Lineage (NCBI taxonomy): Eukaryota > Metazoa > Chordata > Actinopteri > Osteoglossiformes > Mormyridae > Mormyrops > Mormyrops boulengeri. The sequence continues at coordinate 23,337,765 of JAODLD010000069.1, read as the reverse complement.
ACCGAGGGAACCCTATTGTGTTATATGAGAGTTTTAGCTCCTCACGTTGATCGCTGGTTATTCTCTCTACTCAACTCTCTTTTTCAACAGACGGAAGGGTGGACTGTCAATCGATCACGTTAAATAAAGACATACGAGATTTAAGAATCTTTTTTGGAAGGGGCATCGAGATGTTCGCGTGTATGTACAGACAGTGGAAAGACCTGCGTTTATGTTCTAGTAAACCGTTACTGTGGAAGGCCGTTGGATCCAACTACAGAAGAACGTCAACTTGGCTTGACCCCCCCTTATGCATTGGATACTTATTTAGTGAGTTAAAAAAAAAAGATCAAATACCTCTAATTAATTATTGGATTTGTTTTACAACCAACCAAGTTGCACTAAGGAGACTAACGAGGATTTTTACTGCTCAGTGACGATGTAAGAGAGTAAGCTGAGTTTTAGACAGAATGCTGAGTGCTTTATTTCACAAAAGACGTTTCATTTGCGGTGGGAGGAGCGGAGTGTGTCCTCTGACCAACACTGCAGGAATATACCTTCACAAGAGGAATTAAAAAAAAGTAAATCAATGTAAGTGTTCTTTTCATTTTGGGGAGGTGGGTGGGGTATTAAGGGTTAACTTTGTGTGTTGTTGAAACTGCAACTTAATTAGAATCTATTTATTGTAGTTTTAATATTCATATTTCCATTTTGACTGGCATTATTTTTCTCTACAATTTTTTATATGGAAATGAGCCGACGATGTCAGGTGAAAAATCGCTTTTGAAAACAAACCCAAATATACAATGGAAAAAAAATCGTTAAATGTATCATAGTCGTCCATTTCCGTGCCCTGCCACAGAAATGTAGTTACAGTCTTGGTGATACAACTCTGGGTATTCTTGCCTTAATGGTCATCATTAAGTTTTTTTCTCTTTGGTTTGAGGAAAGCTCTAGGAATAAAGATGCTCTTTTGCAACAGCTTGAAAAGCTTGACTGTTTGGAAGCTTGTTGCTCCCTGTTGGGTCACCACTGAGCTACAACACAGTAACACTGGCCTGACTTTCAAAGTGGTGCCATTTCTGTCCCAGTACACCTAAAACGGGGGGGGGGGGGGGGGGGGTGTCGCTATGAGCGGGACATTTG
>JAODLD010000069.1:23317278-23330619 GCA_026781065.1 Mormyrops boulengeri | reverse complement strand
TTGGCAGACCAGTCCAGCTTATTGTCAAGGTGGACCCCCAGGTACTTGTATGTACTGACAGTCTCCACATTCACCCCATTGATGGTGACAGATGGCGATGGATGGGCAGACCTCCTGAAGTCTACTACAACAAGATAGCTCTGCCCCATCCTTATGGTGCCCCTGAATGGGCTGAAGGTTTTGGGTTTGTCCCCTGTGGTTTTAATGTACCTTACTTCACCTGCAGGGGTCTCGTTCACTACTGTTTACCCACTGCATGAAGAGAAGGGCCGGTGCCTCCTTCAATCTTCCCAACATTCACTCTGAGGTAGACATTTTCTCCCCCAGAAGATGACACGCTGGTAGATAACGGAAATCAGAAGCAACCCAGCAAATCCTGAAATGAAATCAATGGATTTAACAGCTCCTGCAGAAACCAAGGAAGATTAAAATAACAAATGGTGTGAGGGTACAGAGGATAGTCTATCTATAGTATGTGAGATTATGATCATAGACAAAGAGAGTAGATGGGCTCTGTTTGAAAAATGTAGCTCTGAATATGTCCAGTCGGCAGAAATGAAAGAACAGAATATTTAGGTCATATGAAAAGTGAATAGCAATCTGATTGTCTGTTGTTAATAGCTTTTTGCATCATTTGGGGGTTTCTGGATCTGCTGATAATGTGCCGATATTACACCGTTGGCAGAAGAGATAGATCTACTGTGTGGATCCCGCAGACATGTGGTTTAGCGTTTAATACCAAACAACAAAGATGTGGGGAGGTTCTTTTTCACTTGAGGGAGTTTACTTACACAAAAATGTTCTGAGGGCAGAACAAAAAATGATTGGTTCAGAGAGATAACCAATCAGATTGTAGAGGAGGTGGGTCCAAGATATCTGACTGATATCCCATGAGCTTCTTTTTCCCCCTCAAGGGACTTTGTGGGAGGCAAAGAGTTGTTGCCATGTTAAAGTGATACAGGTTGAACAGGGGTATATAAGGAGCGGCACTGGACCCAGTTGAAAGCTGATTGGCCCATGAGTGCCCTCTCACCTGCTAATCACCAATTGAAAACAAAGCATTGGCTAATAATAAGGTCGGCCCCTCTATATGTATTGTGGCCCTCACAATTAAAAAAATTCCTAGAATTGACCCTGATCTTGAAAGACTTGCTCTGGCCAGGATGGTAAACAAAAGCACATTGCATGGGGATGAGAGGATGGAATACGATCTTTATTTGGAACGGGGAGTGGAGGTTGGATTAATATAATAGTGAAGAGGAATGGAAACAAGAGACAGCCTTTTTACTGAAATCGGGTCGCTGAAAGGGCTGCAATGGAGAACAGGCTCAGAATCAAGCTTTAAGACCCAGAGGAAAAACAGAACTCACCCTTGTAGGAGTGGTGATGAGGCACAGATGAAGCAAACGAATGTGCTCGTCACCTGAGTGTCCTTCGCTCGACAATGTCCAGCCACCGCCTGTCTTGTACTTGGTCAGTCCATATAGTCAGTGTGTTACATTACAGACAAACAGCACGATTACACAATAAATTGATTGGGAGTCAAGCACATGTTCCAAGGAACAAGTGAAATTCTTGTGCTACAGTAGCAGGGGAGGGGACAGGTGCAAGAGACAAAAAACAGTGCAATAAGAAATGAGACAGTACAAGACAAAAGTGCAATACAGGGAGTAAAACAAAAATATGCAATAAATAGCAGACAGTTGACTTTCTTGAAAAGGGCCATGAAAGTGTTCTAACAAGGTAGTAATAGAGACATTTTGCGGTACACTGCACAGCAATAAACCTGTTAAGCTGTTTGCTATTTCCCTGGTCAGCATCCCTCTCCTCACCAATAACAAATAAGCATTTTTTCCTGCGAAGGACAAACAGGAGAGCCTTGCTTTGACATTAGCGGGTGGCTTGAGCCGTACGCCACATGAATTATGCATGCGCTTTGCGCGTGCTAGCGCGTGGGTTTAGCGGCATGCTCGTGAAAAATATCGCGCGCGTCACGCCGGTTCAAAGCCGCCTGGCTCACAGTCTGCGGCAAGGCCGAATCCATAACTGGCATTCTTCCCCTTCTCGAAATAAAAACTCCAGTGGTGGTCAAGCTGAATTTATCTGTAAGGACAAGCTGTTTACTTTTTTATATGGTACTCTGTGTTTTTCCCCCCCCTCCTGAAGGTCTCCTGCTGTAAAGCATCCACAGAGTCAGCCAAACCGAGGAAGGCCAGGCAGATGACACTACCAGCTTCCAGCACTGGAGATAGAAGACCTGCAGATAGCGATTACGTAATAAGATTTCATAACCACAAACCCCATCCTTTGTTATTCCAAATGATGGCTGTTTTCCTGCCTTTGAGGGCCCCACATGTACATCAAATTCAGCTATTATGCAGTTGTTCTTTTCCATCAGGGCCACTTCTGATTTTGCGGTGAGTAAAAGCTTTTGTGGGACCTGTGTCTGGGTTAATACGGCTATGTACCTCTGTTACATTGCAAATAAAACAAGAATGTACAGTTCTCCTTTTTTGACTACGTAGAAGAGACTTTACCGTATTATGTTGTCCCTTTAAAAATGTATCAAGATTTTAAAAGCACTTACCGGTCCACAGGAATGCTGTCATCAGAGATCATATGAAAATACATAAATAAATCAATATACAAGAATATTACAGGGCGCTCCGTCGGATGTCTGAGGCAAGTGAAGTTGTATTAGGAGGATGAAATTTCAGAAGAATATGAAGTTTTATTTTATAAAGGAGACAACTTCTGTACCATTTTTCGTATTAGACTTAATTTTGAAAAAATAAATAAATAAAGATGCCTGTAAATGTCATACGCACTTCAGTGTGTATATAATGTATGTTTTATACTACTCATACTGTGTGTACACCGGTGTTGAACTTTTAGTTATTTGCGTAGTGGCTGTAATCATTTCTCTAACTAAACTAAATCTGCCTGAAGTCCATGAAGGATTATAGATAGAAAAACAATATAGAGTAACAAACTATAGCATTATAAAAAAAAAAGCCAAAATCTCTTCACACATCAGCGTCTGAGGGTACGCAGATGGCCAAGATCACCCCATGTAGCTGATGACATGGCGTATGCTAATTGCAAACAGAGCTGGAAAGTGGTGCATTATGGGAAACAAGCTGGCAAGCATCACACGCTTATAGGTGTTTTAAGGGACGCCACATTGCCAAACTCAAATAAAGATGGTTTAATTCTAATTCTATTACAGCCTGGCGGACACCGTTGTTATGCTATCGTGGCGAGCGGCCAACCCTATCAGCCCCATCTGTTGCCTCCGCGCGGATGTACCTGAGCACGGGTCGGAAGAGGCAGGTCAGATGGAGCTAAGTGACATGGAGAGAAGCCCCGCATCATCCATTGAGGCTTGATTACTTTGTGTTCCGAAGGCTTAGACGTTACACTTTGGCCTGGACCGCAGATTGCTGCTGAACAGAACATGGATCAGTGTATTTCAGACTATTACCATGTCTTACACTTCTTACTTGATGTTCCAGACATACATTAAATATTCCATCTGGTTTGATAAAGGAACTACAAAGAACCCTGACGTAGTATACACTGGAACCTGAGTTTTGGCTTATAGTTCCCACAGGAAATTAATTGTGCTTTGTTAATTATACTTGATAAGCGGTCATAAATCCACTGTAACTATATGATATCCTGTTTAGCATCAGTACAAAGATGGATGGTAGTATAAATATGTTTCAGTAGAAGGAGGTTCTGCTTCAGAAATGAATAAAAGCTATTTAGACAAGATTCAATTCTGTTTTGTCATTGTACCCGACAGCACAATGAGAATGGCTTAGGAACTCACCTAGGGGTCCAAACAAAAACACAAGATGAGACATGGAATATTTAGCAATATGTACAAAACAGTAATAGACAATCAAAAAGACCAGATACCTGGATGAAAAATTAGACGATGATCAAGTTTAAGATTTGTTCCATATTAAATAAGCTTGATTACTTTATCCAGGTTGGTTCCTCCACTGGAAGATAGTCCTTCTGTGTGATGATGTAGATACCAATAAAACAATGAAGTGACAAGAAAAGTCCCTTGAGGACACAGAAGGGCCTTTTTAAGACAAAACATGTCCTGCATGAACTGAATATTTCTTATGATTTGCCCGCCGTGAAATACGACACAGTGTACATAAAGCCACTTTCTTCAAAGCCCACTCAGTGCCACCCCTGGCCAAATTGGGGCCCTACGCAGAATTTTATTTTGCCCCCCCCATTACAAAATGACTGTTTCACGAAATGCCAATTAGGTTTGCAACCTTGCGGTGTCAGATTACTCGTCTCTTTTTTCTCTCCTGCCTTGGGCTGACTTGGTGCTCTACGCGCGCCTCACGGCAGCGATGCGCGTCCTTTGCGCATTTGCAGAGAATGCGTCCCCTTGAGGAAAATGGGGTCCCCCATGGATCGTGGGGCCCTACGCACAGCGCGTGTTCTGCGTGTAGGGAGGGGCGGCACTGAGCCCACTGATTGTGTTTGGAATGACTTTGGCATGACTGTCAGTATAATGTTTATATTTGCACAATGACTTTTTCTCACCACGGCTTTGTAACAAACTTTTTCTCTTGTTTAATTATCACAGCACTGCTAGGGCACTCCTATGGTGTGGTGGATGCATGGATGGATACAAGGTTAGTTGGATGGATGAGTGGATGATAGACAGGCGATAGATAGATAGAAAGAAATATATAGCAGAAACACCAGTGAAGTTTCCAACAAACAAATGTGTCATGAGGAACAGAATGACTAGCATTACCAACAAATGCTCATCTGTATCAAACATTGGGGCAGAGTATGAAAAGAAACACAAATCATTTAATAAATACAACGCACAGAAAAAGGGGGTTCTAGTTTCTCAGGCTGCATAATTGCTCATGAATACATATTTGTAATAAATATTTGTAAACGCTGCTTCCATTAGACTACAAAGAAGCTTATTTCAAACCCAGGCTGCCCTTTATAAAAAAAAGATGTGTTTTTGTTAAGAAATCGTTTGGTCCACAGTTAGCTTACGTTATTGATTTCATGTTATGAGCTAAATGCAAACAGTAGAGCAAGTTACTCATTGAATTGAACTTGTGCATGAGAATGAACAAAGAAAATGGCATTTAGCGTGAGGAGGGTGGACCTCTGCTAAGAGATCAAACATAAGAGCAGAGCTCATGCTGCGGTAAGGAGCCACAAAACTTTGCAGGCGCAGATTTCGTGACTCCGGCTTCCCCGGTCACTCGAGTTTGGAGGATGTTTCGACCCCAGACAAACACCGGCAAATTATGCAAACCCACCACACGCCCGAAAGAAACGCCGGCCTGATGCACATCGTTTGTTCGTCATCTTTTTTAGGAACTCAGATTTGTGGAAAAGCCTTGAAGCCCCCCCAAACAATTAACTAGTTTTTAGATTGAAACGGTCAGTTCGACGGAAAAACAGAAATCAGTTTACATTGAATTACAAGCTTCATGATATAAATAAGGAGAGTAATATTATTATACATTATTATATAACGTAATCGGGATATATTAAATCGGTGCATTTAAGAGCACGCAGTAACACGGAAAGCAGCATTTTACAGAAACTGCCGGCTGCCAAAAGCAGACTGGCGCTCGCACGGCAGTGCGCCTCCCCGCTCCGTGTCTGCCCCCATTCCGCAGATTGGTTATCGCGCCGTCACTTCAGCACCATGTGCCGCGCCGAGCGAGCAATCAGCGGGCTCCGTGCCGTGCCGGTGGCGGAAGCGGCAGCGCCACGGCACCATGGACCTCGCAGGCACCGTGCTCTCTTCGGACGGAGGAGCCGATCGCCAGCCAGTCCGCGGAGCCGCGCCGGCGGCCACACGCAGCGGCAAGCTGGAGCAGGAGAAGCTGTCCGGGCTGGTGAAGAGCGTCCACAGGAAGCTGCGCAGGAAATACAGGGAAGGTGAGCGAAGCAGGAACTCGCTGTCCAATGCTCACAAGCAGGATATTTAACTAGGCCTCTAAAAATAAGATGCATTTCTTGCCGAAAACGGGGGCCCTGCTTTGCGTTGGCATCTACCGGCAAAATGTGAAATCTAACCAAATAAAGGCGTAAGTAATGTGCGGCGCTCTTACGGGGGTCTGGCTGCGATCGGCGAGTGTTAATTCATTATGCATTTTAGACAGTTTCAGCTCTTCATCAAGGAGGTAGATATGCACGGCTGATCAGCAGCAGGTAGACGAACGTTCTAATCGCTTTGTGGTTTTGCCGAATTACGAAACGGAAATGTGGAAATCGGGAAATCCTAAAAAAAAAACCAACTCGGCATTCTGAACTCTTACGGACATTTCTGGATTCTCACAGACCGCTTTTTGACATATAAAACATTTCTACATTCAGTGCAAATTATGTGTTGTCAGAACTGCGTGTATCTGGCCGACTTTTATCGTCTTGGGGATGGTTTACCGAAAACCATCCACGACATGGTAAAGTCAGAACTGTCGCAATTCTGCACGCAGAAGAAGAAGAAATGGTGCATATTAATTCAAAGGCGGGGGGGGGGATATCCAGTACTTCACAATACAGTGTTCTGTTTTTTTTACTAAGCACGTAAAACAAGGTTTTTTGGCCGCCAGTAGCTGTAGTGGAACTCGTATGGTCTTAGCTGAAAACACAAGTGTAATGTGTTCAAGTTGCACTGTTAAAGACATTTTTTAATATAACCCTAACCCCATTGTGGTTCCAAGAAACACACCCCTTCCTCTCCATGTATAAATGTCCAACAGCAGCTGGTAGTTTATTTGCTGGCGTGAAGTATGATAATCCTATATTGGTTAGCAGATTGTTTGTTAGATTGTTTTATCAGACCTGAAAAAAACTGTTGACGTGTGGAGGCTTTTTTGGATCATGCCGGGATGACATTTCACTGTTAATTATTCACGTGGTTTGATATAAATAACCACCTTTCCCTAATGTAAGTAAATTGTTACTATTATTGATTATGAATCATATATGCTTGATTTGAGGTAGAAATTAATTTTAGGTTGGTGATTGTGATTTAATGATCCCACTGTGTTACAGTCACTCTGAAAATTGGCAGTAACTTTTTCGCGAACTATATTCATTAAAGAACTTAATTGGCCTTTGAGCTGTAGGTTTCCAAAAGTGCCAAAAATACCTTTTGATGGTTTTGTGAAAGAAAAAATGGGTTAGATGCCCGAATGTACACTGCAGTGGTGAGGGATGATAATTTTGGCTTTGTGGGACTATTTGCAGACTGAAATCCACCTACCACACATGTGAATTTGGAGGTGAGGGCGTAGAGGACCGGAGAGCCTGTATTCTTCTGGTGGTTACTGTGCAGTGCTGCTGGGATGGCATACGGGGAAACGTGGACGAGATTTCTGCGCGCACTTGGTTTGGTCAGCTTCTGTGTGACATCGTCTCTGAGGCCACTCTTAATTCTTGCTGCAGCGTCTCCACGGTTTGATGGCGTGCGATTGCTGTGTGTCAGGCTGTTTGGAACACGGCGATACTTCAGATCGTTTTGGGGAGACCTCCGTGTATCTGGGTTTAGCATATGTTCTGAGAGTGGGGTCATGCTCTGTGTTGAGAAAAATAATTTCAGAATTAACATTTCACATTAAAATTGAATTATCTAACTGGTACTTGGGATGAAAATGGTGTTAGGATGCAGAAGAGCAGGTGTCCATTGGCGTATGTGTTACTGCTGATACTGGATGGATTAGGGATGTGTGTTTAAGATCCATCCATGGGTATGGGACTGCGTTGCGGTCTGTTGGGGGGGGGGGCGCCACATGCTCGATCCCACATCATGGGTGGAAGGTGGGGCTAAAATCAGACCAGGCTGTCATTTCATGTCCCGGATTATTTACTTGTTTACCTGATGAAAATAAAAATAAGGGTTTTCCGGGGTGTTTTTCCATTCGGTCCACTTCCTGGGGTATAATGACACTGCAGGCCAGGGGAGTCAGAGGGGCACCCGCTGTTTATTGGTTGGGAGGGCATTGGGGAGTGTGTGTTTATGAGCGGTGGAGGTTTACCACACTCGCCCTCTGCTGAGATGCCAGCGGGCTCCTGCTGTTCCGTTCGGCTTCTTTATAACTCTCCTTTCCAGCACGCTTAACACAAGACGCAGCCATGCGGTACAGCTGACTGAACATAACGATGCAATTAAGTGTAGAATGAGCATTACAGATGGACTCGGGAGGCTTTAACATTAATATTAAAATAGGCAGCAGCTAAATGTCAGCGTGAAAGACTGCGGCTGATAGCAGATCTTAAGAGAAGTGGAACCCTTTCCTCAGGGTCTGGCTGTGAACGCCGCCTCCCACCCTGACCTGGGCATCACTGTGTCCCCAGAGCCAGACTGGCTGCCAGCGGCGCTTGGATGATAAGCCACGGGTCCCAAGGTCCCGGATTTATCTCCCCCGGGATAAACGCTCGTGCCTTGTTTATGCTCAGACCTTTCAGAGATAAAGTCTATACGTAGGCTTCTCCTGCCGACAATGTAAGAACCACCGATTGACACGCAGCAGATCCGGCCTAGGAAAACAAGGTGGTGGATATTAACAAGGAAGGGGAACGGCAGTGAAAGTGGAGAGCGGCGTCTAACCGAGAGGCCCGTTCCATGTTCAGAATTCTGACCTTTGGTATGATCTCGCCGTTGGTACAGTTATCAGCCTTTCAGGCATTAACCTGATGATGAAATTAGCTTTTATCATTGTCCAAATATGCTAATTATTAATACTTAATCATGTTATATTATCGATTGACTTTGTGCCCATTAATCATTCATGATTAGGGATATTTGGTTCTGTTAAACCTCAGCCGTTGTGAAAACTGCCTTCAAAACAGTGCTTTGGCATCTCGGCAAACTTCTGTGTACCAGTGAGCGATATCTGGAGCTCAGGATCTAGCGGTCGGCTGACTAGCCTTCAGGTGAGCATTGGCCTACAGTAACCCTTCTCGCTGCTTGTCGGTTAACTTCGATATTCTGCCTCTTAAGTTGTTACTTGTCAGTTTTCTTTTCTTTGATATCAGACGGTAACCTTTTCACCGTTCTTATCATTTGCGACCTGCCCTTTATCGATTAGTAATTTTTGCTCTCTGCTTTCTATCGGCACGTGGATTGAATATTGTCGGCGTCTGTTTGCTTTGAGTAGGTTAAGTGCTGAGTCAAGAGACACAATTAGCCTGATGAATTAGTGTCCGTGGTGAAAACATGGCTGGCAGAATCTCTGGCTGTTTTTTTTTTTTTTGGGAAAAAGTAGAAACATGTAGGCCAGCTCTCTCTCTTAGGCTTCTGACCTACATTACAGTGTTTTGTCCTGTGTCCTGAAAGCAGGCCTCTTGTGTCGAATTGTCAATAAGAAGCCTTAAGCCCCGGTAAGGCCTGACTCAGGTTATCACACGCTCCAGGAGAAGCTTACGAGTCACTGCGGATCTCTTCTGGGGCGACGGCTGGTTCGGGCCGTGAAAGACACGTCATCGAGCCGCTCGTTAATGTCAAACACCCACAGCGATTCGTTTTATTTTGGGTATGGTAAAGATGAATCTTCAGCTTAATAAAGTACACTAATGAAGCTTTTTTTATTAGGCGGAACCAGGGTAGTGGCTGCATTTAGAATGAAGTCAAAATGATTTCCCTCCTGTGTTTCTGTCTACCATCTGTAGTTTTTTGTAACAGTAACATTCTGTCTTAGGTGTGTCCTTTGACTGCTAATTTCTTCAGGATGTTAGAAACTGATGATACCTGATAAAAAATCTAGTCCCTCTCGCTTACTCTCGTTTAACTCGCTGTCGTTTAGTACGGTCGGCCGCTGGCGAGGCTGATGCGGCCCGTTTTAATTTCAGCTAGTCTTATGTGGCGTGGCAGTGTGCTGGCACATTCCAAGATCGCTTTCTGGTAGAGCTCAGTGTGACTGGGTGAGGTGGTATCGCGGGAAGCTGTGGTTCTCATTTTTGTAAATGTGTGTGCGCGGAGCAGCCATTTAAGGCGCATAAATATGACTGAATGTGTCCTCTTCCCATAATGCCGCTTACCTTATTTGTATATACAGATTGACATCATGATTGCATTGGCAGGAACGGGCGTGTTTTCCCGAAGCAGGAGCGTGCTGTGGGTATTCCTTCTGTGACGGGGAGTCCCACGGACGCTGTCATAAACCACGTCAGGTGAGAGTAGCAGAGTATGGCCCCCTTCGTTGCTTTCTGGACGGAAGCCAGCATACCCGCAGCCTGCCGTAAGGCTCGGTTCCGGATCGTTTAAAATTACGGAAACCCGGATTTGAGTTATGGTGTTCTGCGTCCTGTTTCTGTCTTCAGCCAATATTAACACTTCTGTTTGCTCTCTGGGGGGGCATTATGAATTTAAATGACATCTTTCATGATTAGATCTAATAGACGGGGGCCTTAGTCGTGCTCTTTAGCAGAGGTAGCTAGATTCCAAGGGCTCTAACCCATCTGCATGGTGCTCAGAGGGTCTGTTGTCTTACTTGTTTGGCACTCAATCAGGGTGGCTGCCTTATTTTTTATTTTTTTAATAAAGCATGTAGTTTAGTTTTGAGCTTCTTTTTGGTGGCCGTCCTCCTGCAATCTAGGCCACCTCCAGCGACTCCACTGACCGTTTTCATTAATGCGATTTGTAGAAGATCCCGTAGAGTGTCAGACTGATGGTGTAGCTAATGTGCTTCTCAGATAGGGAGTGTCCTGTATGTGAGCTCGCACATTTTTCTGAAAGTTTAAGGAAACCTTTTTAAAACCTCGGAATTCGCACTAGAGCCTTGGGAATGCCTGGTTCACTTAGAACCTGTTATTAACTTGGGCTAATAATAAGTGTTAGCTTCTATGCTGAATATCAATAATGGGAAGTAATGTCTTGTTGATACCATCCATCCATCCTTCCAGGGAGCCCAGGGTAGGGAACTCCCTGAATGGGGAACCATACTATCATTACGAAAGGTTTAGCGTAATAGCCTTTAATAATGGGCTTAATTCGTGCCAGTTTGGGGTGAATTTATTGAACATGCAAGTGGGACAAGCTGTATAAATATCAGTAAGATAAGATTAGATGAGCTTAATTGATCACGAGGAAAATTTGGATCTCTCTGATGCAGTATTTCTCAACCCAGTCCATGGGGACCCCCAGCCAGTCCACATTTTTGCTCCCTCCCTGTTTCCATCCCACCTGTACCAGGTATTCGGTGTTCCTGATTGGCTCAGGTGCTCTAAGAGAAGGAGGTATTCTGCCCACCGTTTCTGTCAAAGACCAATCAGATTCAGGAGAGCTGAGTGACAGCTGAGATTATTTTTATTATTACTGTATATTTAATTTATTAATTTGGGGTCTCCTTTAGTATTGGTGACTTTATAAGGCAACCACTCAGCTCAGTCAATGGCAGGCATCATTCTTCTTGCATGCTAATAATATTCCTCTCGGTGAATTTTCTACTCAGGTTTGAAACTCAGTTTCTGCATTAGGGAAGCGTTAGAAAAACAGCGGCTCTCCAGGGACGTGCCGCATGTGTGATCTTGCAGAACCCTTGAGGTTGGTTTTGGGGCGGGCCACGCCGCTTTGGGCTGGATTGCGGGCGCTTGGCCAGGGCCCTGGGGGGGCCGTGTGCCACCCATGTGTTTCTCCCTGAGATGCGGTAAGCTCCGAAAGGTGGGCCGTTGCTAGGGCCTTGTGTTGCCTCGGTCCTCCAGCGTCTCTTCACGCTCCACTCTGGCCTGTCGTTGAAGCTACTCTGAAGTGGCAGGCCTGAACTCTAGCTCAGGACCTCCTAACGTCGCTGTACTGACTTAAATAAGCCGTTCCCTTGGCCTGTTAACTCATGCAGTTTCCGTGTGTGACAGTGTTTCACAGTATTTCACTGTGCCTCCGTACGTAGATGTATGTGTGAACTCTTTGTTTAAGGCTAGATGTTTTCGTGACTGTTTTTGCATACCTGTAGTGTGCGTGCGTGCGCGTGTGTGTGTGTGTGTGTGTGTGTGTGTGTGTGTGAGAGAGTCTTTCTGTATGGATGTCGGCATGTATGGCATTAGAAGCACATACTTATACAGGATGAAACACTCTTCTCAAAAATATTTTCATAATTACATTTTTGTACGCCTGTTGATGTTACAGTTCTACCTGTTAAAATTAAATTAAATTGTTAAAATAATTAAATTAAAGTCAACCCTGAGAATCACACAGACTGGAGCTTATTTATACGCAGCACAACTGAATCTGACCTCCCAGTCCATTTCTCCCCCCTCCCCATCCCCCCGACTACCAGAGGGCTTGCTCGCTTTACGAAAACAAGACGTTGCACAGTGGCCCTTTTCAGGAAAAGCCGCGATTGGATGATAACTTAAGCATGATCTGGTCTGCTTGGCATAGCTTCACGGTATTCATGCTCCAAGACCTCGCTTGTTTGTTCTCCTCCCTGAAGCTCTTGTTGTTGCTGCTGCTTCTGCCATCGTTGGGTTTTATTTCTGAGTGTTTTCCTGTTTGCTCGTGAGATTCCTGCACTTCTCTCTGCCATTTTCATGTCTTCTGCTCCTGCACGCCCACTGCCTGCAGAGGAATGGTACCTTGGTCTCACCCTTAGCGAAAGGACTCTGTCGTACCCTGTCTGGAAGGACTTGGCGTGAGTGAGACTCGTGGAGACTAGTGAGGGAAGATTCTGCCCACCCGTTTGTCCGTCTGTCTGCGCCAGGTGAAGGAGTGGCGAATCTGGTTTTGAGAAGAACCTTTGTCCATGTTTGTGGCTCTTCAGTGCAAGTAGGTATAGAATGAACAAATGCTTGGTGTTTGTTTTTTATGGGGGGGTGTGCTTTTCTTTTACTTGCTGTAGGAATACACACACAACTCTGACTCTTTGGGGCATAGAGTATCCTCGTCACATTTTTCGTGACCTTTGGGGAGTTAAATAAGGCGCGTGAATCGGGCTGAGCATAAGATTAGGGAGCTGAGTTGATGCAGCAGGTTCATGACCGAGTTCCCCGGTGCCGGGTGTCTGTCTGTAATTGGCTCTGTGTATAAGGCTCTCGGGGCAGCCCAAAAACACACTCCCAGCGGGACAAAAGAACTTACACAAGTAGGACATTGCCGTTTGAGTTTACCCCAGTAACTGTGCTCACTTTTGGTTAAATAATTTTAAAATAAGCTTTTTCTTGAATATGACATCTTGCTGTATGCTTCAAAAGCATGGACGTTGCCTTGCTGTAAATTTCTGAGCCGTTATCTATAGTGTCTCTCACACATTGGTAAAGCTGGGTGTTTTACCTGACATGTCTGATATTCAGAGGTGGCAATGTCAGGTCCAGAAAGTAAAAATCCAG
>JAODLD010000069.1:23293491-23315522 GCA_026781065.1 Mormyrops boulengeri | reverse complement strand
TATTAATGCTTGGGGAATAATGGCGTTATTGATCTTATGAAAATAGTGAGAGCTGCTGTTGTGTAACTGGCAATCCTTCTCCCACCTCTGCGCCAGTCCATGGAGGAAGCGGTTTATCAGCGTAGAGCAGCCGCGTTATAAAACGGCATTAGTGAAATCTGAGGGGATTGCCCAGATTGGCTAATAAGGTCTTGTTCTCATTTGAACTTTTTAAAAGCCTTCATTTGAACGTAAACAGTCAGCGATGCCATTAGTTTCTGATTAGGCCGCTGTCTTGCCTTATAATAAGCGCATGCTCGGGGTGCGCCAGCTTTTGCTGTGTGGGCTCAATAGTGCGCGTGTTCAGTAAGTATATCGACATGTGACCTTTGAAATATGGAAGGACGGTGGGAACGTACAAATGTGCTGCTTCTCCTCTCTTGATAGTCACTAACTGTTAATGCCACTCCTTCACAGATCATAAAAAGGAATTTATTAAATGTCAGAAACAAAAAGCAGAGTGTGTGAACTTCAGACGTGACAGTTATGCGCTCCTAAGACCTCCCAAAACTCACGTCGATGTTGAATCCCATGCAGACTGCACATGCACAGAGCTGGGGCTGGGATTTGAGCAAACAACCCTGAACTACAAACATATATTAATTAATAGGAAAGCATTGAATTGCTGTGTCACCAGAGGTGGAGATTTCAGATCCAGAGAGTACAAATCCAGACCAAGATTTTGTCTCATCCAACCAGTTGAGTCTCTGTGACTGTGACTCTTTATACTCAACTCGTTGGTTGGAACAAAATCTTGGTCTGGATTTGTACTCTCTGGACCTGAAATCTCCACCTCTGTGTGTCACTAAGCCCTTTAATTGCTGTCTCAGGGCATCGTAGACTCTGAGAAATAAATCCGGCTCTCCCCAAGTCAGGTCGACTCAAATCTTCTCGTCATTTCAAAATATGCTGACATACAGTGAAACGAAATAGGGTTTATCTGAGACATTAAAAATGGCTTTACACAGAACGTGGCAAGGTAGACACACTAGACAATAATGAAGAAATATACAGCTTCTCCCCAGGTTATGATAGGGTCACGTTCCGATAAACCTATCGTAAGGCGAAAATATAGTAAGCCGAAAATGCATTTTAATCCAGTACACCAAACCTAACAAACTGCATAGCTTAGCCTATAGCCTACCTTAAACATGCTTAGAACACTTACATTAGCGTACAGTTGCGCACAATCATTTACAGTAGCACAAAGCCTATTTTATAATGTTGAATATCTCATATAACTTATCGAATATTGTACTGAAAGGGAAAAACATTTCGCCATTTTAAAGTCGAAATATCTTGACACGGACCATTGTAACCCAGGGAGTAACCATGTGCTGTACATAGTGCAACTTTCGACTAAGACTGTGTAAGATTTGTACATTATGTCAGTGCTAGAAATGTTCACATGCACAGCTTACAGTGGATGTGGAAGTGTAAAGTGCATGTCTGTGTTACATTCTGTAATACAATGCATGTGCCCTCTCACGCCAGCATCTGTCAGGAGTATTTCCAAGATGGCGGCATGAAGAAAGCTCTGGATAAGGATGCGAGGAGTGCCCAACATGCACTGGGTCTCACAGCTCCAAGTCTGGCACTTCAGGACAGCGCCCCCTGCAGGTACCTCCAGAAAAAATCCAATCTGACTTCATGATTATTATTATTTATTTATTTTTTATTTTTTGCTTATCAAAGTACAGGTAGTGAACTATGTGGCATGAAAGGAATGAATAGTTTATCAAGAATGAGGAACTTAAGTGAATATTTCAAAATAAAAAAAATAATAAATGCTGGTAAACTACGATCTTAAAGAATGCTTAAAGCTGATGTATTCTTGAATTGTCTGCACAGTTTTTGCCTTGGTGCCTTTAAACTGAAGTGAAGCTTCAAATTGCAGTGATGAAAGGGTGTATGTTGTTTTCTTTCAGTTCATCAGGAGCAAACATTAAGCATAATTCGAAATTATAGTATAACTTTTGTGGCTCTTTTGTACTTCTTCTGTCTCCAGGATAAATCTAGAAGGAGTTTATTCATTTTCAAATTCCGTTCGTTTACCTGGGGATGGTCTGACAGTGTCGCTTCTCTTTATGTAATATTCAGACGGGATTAAAATAGATGGAGGATCTGTAGGGTGTGGGTGGTTCGGGGCTTGTGGCTGACTGTGTGTGCACATTTCTGCACACGTACGCCTTTATACACACAAACGCGCGTGCACACGCACACATACACACACCCATGCTAACATTAGCTGCGTAGCTAATGCAGGGAGAGGCTGCCCGTGTCGTGCCTGCCTGACTGAGCGAGGACCCAAATGGGCGGCGGCAGCATGCGAGGGCCTCGCGGAGGGACGCTGGCTACGTGAGTGTGTGTAACACTCTCTGACGGCCTGCAGGGCGGCCCGAAGCGGGAGCGAGTCGACAGAAGGCCTCTGTGGGATGAGCAGGGGGTGGTGAGCAGTGGGAGTCCGACCGTTACGGCCGTTAGAACAGTAATTATGATTTGTGTGGGGAAACCGGCGATGTGCCTGGTGCATATGGTGATGCTGTGATTCAGGAACCACTGCAGTTCCCCCCCCGTGTCTCTAGGAGAGCATGTCCACACCCCCACCACAATGCAAAGAAACCAAATTGGGGCGGGGCTACGAATTCCATTCCCAATTCATAATCGTCCACTGAAAATAAGCCATTAATAGCCATAGATCATGCCGGGTTTAGTGTTAATTCTTGCCAATTCATTCCAACTGCAATGTGTTTCTCATAAATACTTTTCCTGTGATGAAGTGTAGCGCGTGCTACATTGGCTGACCGTTCCCCCAGCGTTCTTCTAACGTTCCCTCGAATCCTCCTCATCCAGGGGCATATTAAATAGGACTTTACCTTCCTCTTTGTTCAGTCACGGTAGCTGATTTGCAGCCAAAGCTTTTGTGGAGGAAATTATCGGCCAATGAGAAATCTTTTTTTTTTCCCTCCTTCCTGTGAACATCAGTCATTAAGTGGCAAAAAGAACATTAGAGTCCTTTTCATTGGCCCTGTAATTATTGGGGGGGGGTTAGTCCTCACCTCTGTAATGATATGGCAGCGCCGAGCTTTTGAAAACGTTCTGTTCAGGCCGCCTGGGAAGAGGAGCGTTGTTTTGCTGGTGGGGGCCTGACGCCCACTCTCTGGCGAGGTCGCCGTTCAGCCGTGGGCTGACCGTGTCGCACGCGAGAGGGTCAGCTTAGAGAACAGTGGCTTCCCATTGGCTCTGCGGCGGGGGCTAGGGGGAATACGAGGGCGATCCGAGCGGCCCGGCTCGGTTTCGGATGTTGTCCAGCGAGCTTTAGCCAGGTGTCCGTTTAGCAAGAACCCGGGCCGCTTGTTTTTTTTTTGGCATGGACGGCTGCTTCAGATGTGCTCTTCCCTTATTGTGCGTGTCTCTCCCCAACGCCTTGGGCTGACTCACGCTAGTGGGCGTCTGACATTTTTATCGGGGCCAGCTATGAGAAAATGAAAGCTGCTCGACGCCCCCTCCCTACGCCCCCCTTCACCCCGCACCGCTGACATCACTCTCAAAACTAATTATTTATACCTATATTGTGATATTATAGTATATGAAAGATGTACTGATTCATCACCCTTGTAACACATTTAAGGGTAAATATCTGTCTTCTCTACCTTTTGTACTAATTACTTTTTTTGCAAATTATTGCCCTGTGTTTGCCGTTCGTCTTGCTTGCTTGGTTCTTAATTCATTAATTAATATTTCTTTACTTAAAAAAAATCTTGGGGTAAACATTGAAGGTGGGACAAAGCACTTTCTTTTCTGAGTGAATGGATACACACTGTGAAATATCCGATTTGCTCGCCCGCTCGCCCCCTCTCCTGGTACATATAAGCAGCTGGTTAAATAAGGTAGAGGAGCGACACTATCGGTTTAGAGAAACTGACTGAAAGTTGCTTGACGGAGGAAGACAACAGGGTCAGAAGTGACGTGATGTAGAATGAACAATTTTGGTACACACATGCAGATAAGCGTGAGGCTCTACATGATCGCCCTAGAGAGAGATCCATCTCCGTGTCCGAAGCCCCTTTCGGTGGGATCCATCCTCATTGGCTGTCGCAATGTATGACTCTCTGAGCCCCACCAGTTTTAAACGGTCCCCTAGAAGTTTCCAGGTGCTCCTTTGTTCTAAGTGGAATTATGAGGCTGAGCTTTACCGCAAGGTGTATTTCATCAAGAAGTAGCTTCCCAGTCAGGATTATGGTGCTCCATGGCGTAAACCATAGTAAGCCCTTCAAAGATGTGCAGTCCTTCACAGGGGACTCGTACGGTATTCACCGGCAGTCTTTGGATTGGATTAGGGTAGGAAATCAGTGGCGAGAAGAATCCATACAGGGATCCACTGGGAGATGTTGAGAACACTCGTCTCTCAGGCCAGCCGCAGATTCAACTCAATCGATTTTTATATGGCATCTTTCACGATAGTCGCTCCGAGGCACTTGACGTCAGTGTATGGTAATTCTTTACTATATTAATGCAGAATTATACATGAAACAGGGAAAAGGGGAAGTCAGAAAGAAAGGATGAAAGCAAGAAGATGATAGAGGAGAGAAATCAAAAACTACTAAGTAGGGAGAAAAAAAACCTCTGGAGGTCCAAGGTCAACTGTTCATCCCACACCTGGGTACAACATCCTGCTGGGTGCCGTTTATTTTAACTGTAAGCATGGCATCTCTCGCCCTTTGGCCAAGGACTGGGAGTCAAGAACGTGCTTTTAGGATCTTCATACAGATGTGAACAGCAGCCAGAATGAGACGGCTCTGGCAGCAGGGAACAGAGGAGCATCCTGACCGGCTGTCTGGGCCTTGAAGCCCCATGCTGACCTCATGGGCTTTCAGTGTCTAGTAACCATCCAGTCTGTTTGCAAAGTGACATGTAGCTCTTATTTTTTATTTACCACAATTCTCCTTCCTGACATCAATCCTGTCTGTTTTTATTGACCGGCTGCTGATGGCATTGCGGTAACGTTTGATGTACTGTTAGGATCCTGTCATCGCCGCTGTTTTCCAAACCCGCCGACGAATCCAAACCGTCCTGGCTGGGATGGAGATGTTAAGACGACAGCCTGCCAGCTCAGGCTGCTCCTGTTTCTCTCTGGCTTCGGCAGAGAGGTTTCTCACACTGAAAATGCCCTCCTTCCCGTGCAGATAAACTGCTGACTGGGCATTTAGTAGATGTGAGGGTTGGGTGGATATCCTGGATTTTAGGTGATGAATCCCTTCTGCCGTCTGTGCTTTATACCAAAAATATAAGCTGTTATGTCTGCCAGCCCTGGATCACACATCCAGACGTTGCTGTGACCTCATTTCCTGTTTTCTGTTAATCTGGTGTGTTTCCCCTTGTGCCAGACCCAAAATATATATTTTTTTCCTTCGTCCCCCTCCCCCATCTTGTTAAACCCAGGTGAAGTGCCTCATTCCGTCCTCCCCTCTTTACCTGCTTCAGTTTTCCGTCCCAACCTGAGCACGTCTCGTGATGCCGCAGTTTCTGTTCAGGCGTGTGGACAGTCGCCGTTTTTGCTATTGAAAAGCGTGCGTGCACACACACACGTACGTCACACCTACTGCCCGTTTATCGTACATGCAGCATTAGCGTTTTAAGAAAAGGCCGTAATCCGGTGCCCCATTTTTAAATAACCCGATCTCGGGCTTTGTCTGTTTCTCCAGCAGCGCTGATCCTGTTCTGGGCGCCCACGCCGTGTTTACTGCCTACACACATCTCCCCCCCCCCCCCCCCCCAAGCCACTGAATCGCTGTCGGCTTCCAATGACATTTCTCATCCCGCAAAGCACGAATGACTAAAGACACGCTTAATCATGCAACATTTTAAAAGCTATTGTGCTTATGGTGTAGTGAAGGTTGTCATGGTGATAGTTCATCACGTTTCCGCATTTTGGCCTAATTACCCTGAGTGCTTTGAGCTGACTGGGAGATTTTTCCATCCATCCATCCACCTTCTACCTGACTTTCCTGGTTCGGGTCACAGGGAGCCAGGAGCCTTCCCCAGGCAGCACTGAGCGCAAGGCTGGGCTACACCCTGGAGGTGAGGACCTGGAAAATTAGTTTGAATGCAACGCCGATACCCGCTGGCAGATCTTTGGAGGCAAACAAGTTAGTTGGTGTTTTTGGTGATAGGCAGAGTGCGCTTTCAAACCAGCTGGGTTCATGGATGCGTGTGGTAATTTGTTAGGTCTCTGAGTGGTCATACTCTTTGTCACTAGGTGGAGACTTTAACCACCACATTGATACGGATGGCAACCCCCCCCCCCCAAAACTTAATGGTTTATTCCTCAGGGAGGCTTCTGGTGAATACGCACTGGGGGGCATTCCTGTTCACTTCATACTTTTCTGATGTGGCTCTTTTGCTTATCAAGGGAATTAATAAGTGGCAGGGTTTTCGTTTTTCTCATCTTTTTTGTATGTATAAAGGACGGGTCTGACTGTTACAGTCAAAGGAGATCTTTGTAAATTTGGCTTCACTGTTTTTGTTCAGCTAATTTTTTTTTTTGCTTCACATCCTCAATGATAATGGCATACTTCTAATCTTTAATTTTGATGGTGTGAAATGAAGATTAAACACAATAGCAGGTTTTATCTCTTTAGAGGGACAAATGAAAGGTTGATGTAATACTGGGAAACCATGCAGCCTAAAAAGCCATTGATCCATTCATTAGAAACCGGGGAAACTCATCTTGAGGACCACAGCTTGGCAAATCCTGCACCGGGAAGGTACGAGCAGAGAGATCCCAGCACCGGTGATGGAGACGACTAGAGCGAATCACATCATTTCTGGTGTGCTGGAAATGGATGCCCATTGGTCCAGACCTGACCTGAAGCCCCTCCCCTGACAGGATATGACCTCATGGGTCTGGCTGTGTCCACAGGGCTGGGCTTTTCTTTGCTGTTGGCCTCATACGACCTCCAGCCTCCATAAGCATCTCCTTCACAGTAATATCTAACTGAGGTCCCTCTGCTTTTCATTGCCTCTTTCTCCATCACAGGTTGGACCAGAAGCCGGGGAAGATCCGCTTGCTGGACGTGGGAAGTTGTTTCAACCCATTCCTGAAGTTTGACGAGTTCCTCACCGTTGGCATTGATATCGTGCCTGCAGTGGAAGTACGACCCTTCCTCAAGGACTCATTCCCCCCCACTCACCTCTTTCCTTCGCTTTTTTGAACATTAATTGTTACTCTAAAGTGCCGTTTAATTTTTTGCATTCAACATAACCGAACCGCTAGTGTCCGTTTAATCTGTACGTTTATAATTGAAGATTACTTGTTACATACCATTACATCACCCACTGCCATTATTCCTAAGAGGGGAAATTAGTTTTAGAAAGGTTGTATCTGGCTGTTATTATATGTAGAGTTGGTACATCTTTGGTAACTCTGCGGGGGGGGGGTGTATTATGATACTGCCTGCTGGGTAATATTGACAGCAGAGCATGTGAGGCATCTTGGCTGGGATACACTCCAGCAGATGCTAACCGATGTTAGCAAGTCGAACCTGGAGGGTGGCAAAATGTAGGATTGGGTGTGGCATCAATCTAAGGGCCATCATTGGTCAAGGCGGGGAAGGGAAAGAGGGGGCGGCGGCCGGAGGCCCAGATGTGGTCTTGGTTGAGGGTATTGTTTTGCTTAGTGTGATCACTTTGACTGATCCAGGATCAGTTTCATATGTAGTCTACTGATGCGTGTGTAGGTTACTGGCTGATAACGATCGAAGTCATCATCATGTTCATAGCTTCCAGATTACAAGATGACAAGCGGGGATGGATGGATAGATACCCTTTGAGTTCTTGGCTTTCATGAACATCATATAGCCAGCATCAGTCAGACCTCGGACCTCCTGAGGTGTAATTTTGCTAACCGTCCCTGTAGATCATAAGGCCCAATTCAGGCCTGTGATCCTGCCCACTGAGTGATCAGAGCACATGCTCAGGTGAATTATTTCGCCACAGCCATCGACCCAATACGCGAACTTTCACAGTAAGGCATCACACCTGGTGTTCTGCAGTTGAGCAGTGTCCAACTGCTGGTGGAAAGCTAGCGATGGATGTAGGAAGATGAAATGAGGTCACCTGCTCAAGTTACCCTGGATTGTAGTAGCCAGACAACATTTGTAGCTTTTATTTATGTCTCATAAAAGGAGAGGGAGGCTCCAGGCTTCACCTTGACCTTGTGCCGTATAAGCAGGAGTGGGTGCAGTTAGAGACCCAGATGTATCTCCTGCTCATACAACAGCATTTGCTGAAATCCAATTCCGCTGGTGAACTCTCAAATCTGATTGGTCAGAAGGGTGTTGGTTAATTTTCCATGACTTCACACGTAGTGCTGGTCGGGTGAATCACCGCAGTAAATCAGTGCACGATTATAATCTATTATTCTGACTAACAGTACTTCAAATTCTATGCGAAGAATACAATTTAATATGAACAGAAATGTTTAATGTTGTTAATGGAAGAGAGTAGTTCTACAAATAGTTTTTAGGTCATGAATGTGAAAATAATGCATTCGTATATAAAATGTGCGGTGACCAGGGTATAAATAGGTTAATGCACTCGAATCCGTGCATTATATTATTTAATTTAGAGATTAATTGTCATTATTGACACACCACAGTGCACAATAACAAAATGTGTCTTCTGCATTTAACCCATATGTGACAATGTGACATAGCAGGGGGCAGCTAATTTAGCGCCCGGGGAGCAGTGTTTGGGGGCAGTACCTTGCTCAGGGTACCTCAATGGTGCCTTGCTGGTCGGGGATTCGAACCTGCAATCTTTCAATTACAAGTGCGCGTGTGTCCCTAACCATTAAGCTGCCACTGCCCACGAATGGCATTCTGCCATTTGCTTGGTAGAAAAAAAATCAATAATTAATATAATAAGATAATATACCCTGAATAGGACAAGTGGTTTCAGAAAATGGATGGATGCATAGAATATAAAAGTTAATTATTAATAATTGGTATTATAAAATGCAGAAGGATGACCTTTTTGGGTTAATGCTATAACAAGTGGTCTCCTCCATAAGACTGGTGTGAAATTAATTATTTGCTTTGGTTTACATTCACTTTGGTTGTTTTTATTGCTTACCTGAGAGTTCAGCTCTGAATAACTGCGTCTCCTCGCCACGTTCTGCTGGTCCGGATTGCTCCGTCTAAGCTCCGAGCTCCGTGTGCCCGGCGAGGCGTGAACATTCGCCTATCCCTGGCCCACCTCGTCTGGAGATCCATGCTGTCTGTTTAAAACACCCATTAGGTTCCTTCAAATCCTCTCCATGAGCTCCTTGAATGAGCTGTGAATGGGAGTTATTTTTAAACTTTTTGGTGGGGGGGCAGGGCACTTCATTAATGGCCTGGCCCAAACAAATTGGGACATTCACTGAGCCCAATGGTCCCAGGCGATCTGGGAGCTGCAGATTTTGTAGACAGCGGCTGTGGTTTAATATGGCACCAGAGAGGGCGCTCTGTGTGTGTGCGTGCATGCATTTGTGTGTGGTTCAGACCAGAGAGGGGGCTCTGTGTGTGTGCGTGCGTGCATTTGTGTGTGGTTCAGACCAGAGAGGGCGCTCTGTGTGTGTGTGCGTGCATTTGTGTGTAGTTCAGACCAGAGAGGGCGCTCTGTGTGTGTGCATTTGTGAGTGGTTCAGGTATACATTACATCATGGGGACCAAATGACTCCACAATTTGATAAAAACCTGTTATTTTGACATAGTTGGGACCATTTTTCCGGTCCCCACAAAGGAAAATCCGATTTTACAAAAATCTGTGACTGCAATCATGAAATTACACAAAAGTTGTATTTTGTTTGGTTAAGGTTAGGGCTGGGTTGGGGTTATGGTTGTCAAAATTGGGATTAGGTTTTGCCCATAGGAATGAATGGAGAGTCCCCACAAAGATATGAGTACAGTCCTGAATTAAATCATGACTTTATGCCCCCCACGCCCCTCCTCTCCCTGCTCAGATGTGCTCCGCAGTGCGTGCCGTGTGCTCATGACACACTTGGTCTCCTTACATTCTGTGAGTGCCTGTTCGTGAGCTTGCTCGCATGCTGTCGTTTCCGCGTGTGGGCGGCTCGTCCCCCCTGTGACTCCACACCGCAGCGGCCCCCCCTCCTGGCTGTCGTCAGCACCGCACCACAGAGCTTGGGCTATCTGACACTCGGCTTTGATGCGCTCCATGTGCTAATTAGTGACAGGCATGTAAGCCGACAAGAAGCCATCACGCCGCTCTTTACATTCAGATCAGCCTCTCCTGCCCCCCCCCCCACCTGAGAACCTCCTATCTCTATCCAGCCTGAGACTGGCAGGGTGCCCAGGCCAATCCGAGCAGTATCAACCGGTAGCCACGTGGTCACAAGTCAGAGATGGGCAATGCTGTTGAACCTTCAAAAATCAATAAGCAAAGTCTGAGGTCATTGTTGCAGCGATGCAGAAATCAGAAGAATCGCAATCTGTGGGTTAGTTTCAGACGGTCGCCATTTCAAATCCTGTTGTTAGCAGAGTGATGTCACTGTTGGGCCTTTGAGCCAGGCTCTTAACCCCCAATTGATCCCTGGGACTGACTAACCCTTCTGTCTCACATATATGTCACTTTAAACCAGGGGTGGGCAATCTATTCCAGAAAGGGCCGCTGTGTGTGCGGGCTTTTGCTGCAACTCCCTAATTAAATGATTAATTAGAGGACTAATTGGCTGAAGAGTCCTCACACCTGGGCTTGAACAGCTGACCTAAAGGTTACCCCAAAACCTGCATACACACCGGCCCTTTGCGGATAAGACTGCCCACCCCTGCTTTAGACAAAAGCATGTGTTACATAAAACAATGTCATTTGCTGTCTGCTTATGTATTTTAATTAATAAGTCAATAATTAATCAGTCAAGTAATTCCCTGTATTCCCACCCCCGTGTGTCCCTGCAGAGCGTGCACAAATGCGACTTCCTGAACCTGCAGCTGCAGTCGCCCCTGCAGCTGGCGCCAGACGCAGTGGATGCCTTTCTGCTGCAGCTGCGCAGCCCCATCGACGCGCTGCCTGCGCAGCTGTTCCACGTGGTGGTCTTCTCGCTGCTGCTGTCCTACTTCCCGTCACCTTACCAGCGCTGGATCTGCTGCAAGAAGGCCCACGAGCTGCTGGCTCTGCACGGGCTGCTGCTGGTGATCACGCCAGACTCCTCGCAGCCCAACAGGCACGCGCTCATGATGCGCAGCTGGCGCGTGGCCGTCGAGTCGCTGGGCTTCAAGCGCTGCAAGTACGTCAAGTTCTCGCACATGCACCTGATGGCCTTCCGCAAGGTGTCGGCCGAGACCACCAGCGACCTGGTCAGCCAGAACTACCCCGAGATGCTGTACATCCCGCAGGACTTCAACAACACCGAGGAGGGCTTCTCGGACGTGCCCACGCCCGGCCGCTCCGACTTCGAGGACGACCAGTTGGCGCGTGGTTTTGATGAGCTCCCCGACGCGCCCTATGACTCAGACTCCGGGGAGAGCCAGACAAGCTCCGCCCCCTTCCACGAGCTGGACGACCCCATCCTTCTGCACAGTTAGGGCCCTGCGAGGGGCTGGGGGCATGCCTCAGCCACTTGTATCCGGCCGCTTTGCCAAATTAACCTGCTGCGTGTCCCACATTCTGTCTTTTAGAAAATACTGCAGATTGTACCAAGAGATACACTGTTTACAGGAGTGGCTTATCCATCCCCTTCTTCTTGCACACTCAAATAAACATACAAGCAAATGGATAAAAGTGCTTTTTAAAAGGAAGGTGGATTGCTTTACATCTGTACGGTAGAGAATTAGTCCGCTCCTCTGTGTTACTATCTTCTTTTCAATTTCAGGAAGAAAAAAAGAAAGAAGAAGCCTTGTACGAACCTTGTGAGAGTTAGTGATGTGGAAAATGTATGTGTGACCCGGATTGCTGACGAGCGTCTGCTGCCTAAAAGCCAAAAAACTGAAGTAGGAAGGCAGTGGTGACCCAGGGAGGGGTGGTCCTCGACTTCTCAGCGAAGTCGCGCTTGTTGCCTCTCACTCTGTTGAATTATTCTTGACAGACGCCGTCGGGCTGTTTGCTTCTGAACAAAATGGTGTTGGCTGTTTTATAGGCGACGATACCTTTTTTAAAAAATGTTTTAGCTGCCGGATAGGTTTCAGAAACAGTGAATTTGTTTTTTGTTGTTTCTTTAATGAAATGGACTTTTTTTGTAGTGACTTGGCAAGGCACAGAAGGATCGAAGCATTCCAATTTTGATCAATTGTTTTTTTCCAGGCTGTTTCACTGGATGAATCAAATGTGTAGCTTTAGGTAACAAATCTCTAAAATGAAGTTAGCTATAAACTATGATCATTTCTTGACGTCTTTTACCTGTTTTTCGAAAGGAACGTCTTGCCGATAAACTCGTTTCAATCATATCTTGGAATACTGTATCTCTTGACTATTGTGTGGTGATGGTATCCATATCAACATTTAATGCTTTTTTTTTCTTGCCCCGACGGCATTTGAAAATCTTTAACTGCATTTTCATGCAGGGCGACTTATCAACCAAAATGTTTTCTTTTCCCCAACCTGAATGCTTTTCCGCGGACGCCGCTGTGCCATGGCGTCAGTGTCTCGTACTTCTTTGAAATACTTTTTACCTCAGTGAGGTTTTGCACTAATATTCAGTCTGGTCTCAGTGATAGCTAATTTTGTTTTGAAGTGCATTTCAGCGAAAGCTTGTTGTGACCTTAAAGAAGTACAGTACTGCGAAGTTGTAGGTTAGTTTTGTTAATGTTCTTAATGACACTAGCTAAGTTGTTGTTAATGTGTTTTGCACTTGTTCCGATATTACCACAAATCTCTGAAACTTTGTGCACGTGTGTGTACTGGTCTGTGATATTTAGCCTTCTCCCCTTTGTAGGGATTGAAAAATATGACACGAGTAGAATAAGAGGAAATGGCCTGATGTGATCTGAAAAGTCACTTGTGACGGTTGCCTATGATTTGATGTTAACAATCAGGCCATTCTGTAACGTGCCTTTCAAGCCTGCAGTGTTTCTCCTGTACGGTTTCTGGTGGACTGCTCAAACTGGACAGTTTACTCACACAAATGCGACCATTTAAGTGGTTTTCTCGTCTGGGGCCCATCTGTTGGATTTTGGGTCACTTACGGACGGACGGACGGATGGATGGATGGATGGATGGATGTCTTTTGAGTGATGAGGACATTTCATGATGTAATGCCTTCTGTTTCCTGGGGGTGGGGCCGTCTAGACTGGGAGTGGTTTTATAGAGGTGCTCGAGGAAGAGATTCATTCACATTACTTTGTATTAAGGTTCCTGTTTGGTTTCACTATGTGCATGAACTCCATGCGTAAGAGACTGTGACTACCGCAGGGCACAGATGTGCCTGTAGTATTCAGTGTTTCCTCCTTTTATAAATGACTGTGAATGCATGATACTGTGTGGTTTATTGTCTTTGAGTGGTTCACATACAGACGGATCTAAGGCAGAGGCGTAGGGGTAGTAGATGGTGTTAATAATTAGTGATTGCACAATGCAAATAAATTTCTTCAGGCTGTGAAATGCACACTATTCTCAAACGAAGCTGACCTCTGTGTGCCTGTTTTCTAGGTGAGTAGAATGACACTGCCCATTTTCCCTAGTAAGTGGGCCACACGGTTCTTGACCATATATAAACATCTCTTTCATAATTCCTGTTAATAAGAACGTATGAGATAAAAACAATGAACACTGTTTCATATAGAGCATCTGCATTGTAGACACACAACATGGGATGGATGTTTCTGATGGGATATAATGAAGTGGCCAGGGATCGTTCACATCCCAGGCAGGCACCTCTTGTACTAGCTTACAGTAATAACATACCAATCTTACATTGCACTGGGAAAGTCTCCAGCTCTATTAATGAACACTTCTCTACAATTATTTTTTTTCCTTAAGTACACCACATTTCAAACTCTTACCTTTACTTCCGTTTTACCCAGAATAAGCCAATCCTTTCTGAGAAATGGTAATTCAAATGCCACAAATGAAGTGTTCGTGAACATGAATAGACTTCTCACTAATGAATTGAATTCCCCAAGTCTCAGTTGCTTTTAAAATATAGACAGGAGAACCTTCCACTCAAAAGCGGTGAAATTTTAACGCAGTATATAAATATATACTTCATAGTAACATATATTATATATTACAGTTTTCGCGCTGCAAGCGTACATGTGTGGCAAACGCGTTTATCTCCGTGCTCTGTTTGTCCGTCCCAGCCACCATAGCTCGCCTGACGAAGACATGGCGGATGACGAGGAAAGAAAGTTTTCCAACTGAAAAAGTATGGAATTCCCCTGAAAAACTTTAGTATGCGCCGCTCTGGGTAAATTAAACGAACGTGTCCGGCGGAATATTTTTATCCTTTAACCATGTCGAATAAAGCTAGAGAAACTGGCTGCAAAAAACCGTCTTATTCGCAAAGGGCGTTAAACTGCTGGGTTACATTCCCAGCGGCAACTAAGGAACGAGCTCGAAATTATCGAGACATTTCATATATCAGTTTAAAACGGTATACAGTCCATCGGGCGCTACACCTCGGCATATGAAAGATGTTTTGTAGAAATTTCTGGTTGTTGAAAGGACCAGGAAGTAAAACAATACGGAGAAACCGGTTTCGATGGATGTTTGCCGTATCATAAACTAATGCTAGTTATCTCGGTGACCAAAACGCCTGAAATCTGGGATTAATAACTAATACCCTGGCATATAAAAGTGCTCCGTCACATAACCAAATCAATGTTGAAGTTTATGTCTGAACTTGTGTTTCATAGTAGAACCGTGCGGGAGACGCTTCTGCAGCTGACGACTAACCAAAAGTCTCTCCGGATACATGCTGGCTCGGTGTCAGCGCCGCTTCGCCGCCTGAGCTTCTCGGGGGGAGTGATTCCCCCTCCGTAAAATTTGTCGATCCGGGGAGAAGACTCTTTTATTGTTGTGAATTTTGGGTGATCAAAAGGATCCCTCGATAAGATTTGACCCCGGGGGGTCCCCACTAGGTAAATTTTGCAGTGGGCACCCCTGTCTCCTCCGGTACTGATTTGTTCATTAATCTCCCTGGTCGTCATTTCCAAGTCACACTGATCGGTTTCTCTGTCTCCCCCCTAGCTGCCTAAGGTCACATACTTGACAAATGCCTCACCATACCCTGGATGAGCCTCTAGGGGACGCTTTCCGGATGTGACGAGTCACCCACCCTTGAATGTTAATGTGTAGGTCATTCCGCTACTGCGTCAGCCACTGTCTCTATGCAGCGATGACGAAGCTGGAGGAGCTGAACCGCGACATAGGCACCAGTTCCTCGGTACGATGTCTCGGCTGTCTGTCCAGCCTCAGCCTCTTGGTGGCAATATGCCTAGGCCTTTACGTGCGCTGGGAGAAGACAGAGGAAATCATGATCCTGATCATCTTCATCCTGGGCCTGTTCGTCCTCGGCATCGCCAGCATCCTCTACTACTACTTCAGCATGGAGTCGGCCAGCATGAGCCTGTTCCACCTCTGGTTCGGCTTCCTGCTGGGCCTGCTCTGCTTCTTGAGCAGCCCGTCCCTGGCGAGTGACGTGAAGGAGCAGGTGACGGACTACCTGCTGCTGAGCAGCCTGCTGCTGCGGACGCTGTGGGCGCTGGTGGAGCGGGTGTGCGGCTGCACGCGCTTCCGGCCCGCCCTGCTCACGTCCGCCGAGTTCCTGGAGCTGGTGGGCTTCGCCGTGGCCAGCACCACACTGCTGCTTAACAAGTCGGCCAGCATCATCCTAATGGGGGTAGCGCTGGCCGCGCTCATCGTCAGCCTGCGGATGAAGTCCTTCTTCGCCATCCCCAACCTGGCGTGCTTCGTGGGGGTGGCCGCCTTGCTCTTCAGTTCACTGGAGCTCTCTCCGAACCTCTATGGCCTGATCTGCTACCTGGGCCGGCTGGTGTGCCAGCCCCTTCTGGACTTGTACTTCAGCGGCCTGTCGGTCACAGAGCGCTGGCTGCCACTGCTGACCTGCGGCCGGTTGTGGCGCCGCCTCTCGGTCTTACCGCTGACGCTGGTGGAGCTAGCGTTCCTCACTCTGGCTGGGTTCAAGCTAGGCAGCCTGGGCCAATGGTACCTGGTGATCCCGGGCTTCATTGTCTCTGGCGCCTTCTGGCTCGTCTGCCATGTGGTCTTTGTTATCAGCCTCTGGGGGTTCCACACCAAGCTCAACGACTGCCAGAGGGTCTTTTTTGCTCAGCGCTCCGACACCCGAAGCCTGGACAGGGTGATGGCATCTAGGGGAATGCGCCACTTCTGCCTGATCTCCCAGCGCCTTGTGTTCTTCAGCCTGATCTCCACGATTATTCTGGCTGCGGTCAGCTGGCAGGTAGGCCTGCAGTCTTATTTATGTCCAATATAGGGCTAGAGGACAAGCCTGCCTGTTTCTGTGTGCGCATAGCAGGGCTGATAACCGTCGGTACAGCTACAAGCAGTCTGGTAAATGATTTGATTTTCATCAACAAATTACTAGGAAAAATAAATATATATAATCCAAAATCAGTTTGAAATCCTCAGCTGAGATGTGACTAGATCTGGATGAGGCTGTTCTTTCCTTTTCCAAGACTGGGCCTCTAAGTACTGGTCTGACTGGATTTATGGTTTTCTTTGAAGCATAGAGCATCAAGCTGAAGTGCTTTGGTCAGAGCTGGGAGCCCCGAACATTCAGATTTCATTCACCCATCTTCCATAACGATTTATAGTGAGCCCGAAGCCCCCCCTAACACAAATACAGCACAAAGCAGGGGATGACAGTGTTTATCAGAGCACTCATACACAATGTTGTTTTTAAATGTAAAGCTTCATTTTATGTCCGTTTATGACAGATAAATCCACTCGCAGTTTCATGCATATTTTTAAAATCTTTGACCTCTTTTTGCTGCATATTTACAGATTTAATGAAATACTAAGTAACTTCCCCAGCGCTTCCTCTCTGGGGATGGACCCTTTGCTGTATCACTGAATCATTCAGTAGAATATAAGGGCTTTAAAAATGTGTTCACCTTTGTCAGGACAGATGATATCACGGTGTACAGGTCTGTGCCGAGTTCAAATTTACCTCCCTGCCGGAACTCTGAGGTGTTTATTAAGCATAAAACATGTCATGTAGCCCTTGTCGTGTTGCCTACGGGACCCCTGCTGTTTTTTTTTTTTTAATAATATATGTTCCCCCTCCCTCCCCCAGTCCAGCAATGGGATCTTCATGAGTGTGTTCCTCATCGTTCTCCCCCTGGAGACCCTGGCCCACAGCCTTTTCCATGAGTTTGGAAACTGCCTGGGGGGCACGTGCGTGGGCTACGCTGTTGTCATCCCAACCAATTACTGCAGGTACGTGGCGTCCGGCCCCAGGAGCGACCGCCCACGTCCCCCGGCCAGGAGACCTCTGAGCCTGCCCGAGCTTGCCGTTTCCCCCCTTCTCTTTCAGGCCTGCTCACAGTGTTTGTCATGGAAAGCTGACTTCTTTATTACCGCTAGATGCCCTATTTTCAATTTCACCATTTGACTCCCTGAAAATAGTCCGGATCTAGTTTATTTAGGTCAGCGGGCAAACCAAGGATACCTAGACAGCACATATTTAAGGGGGCTCTTTCCATAGTTTGGAGTACTGTTCTGTGTCAGGTCTGCTCATTTTTGCACGTCATCGTCGCCAAGTCCCTTTCCTGCCACCTGGTCACCCCGTTCTGTCAGCGTGGGGATTAGTAGAAACCCGGCAGGGTAAGTGAGCCAGCCCGGTCCAGTCTCACGGCGATGGGTTCTCCAGGCTGGATGGTCTCAGGTCGGGGGAGGGGGGTCACCATGCCCCGTTACCACGGCCTCTTCCAGGGGCGCTCCTCTGTGTAATGAGACCTTCAGCCGTGACGATTCTGCAGTGGCTGCAGGATCCCCCCCCCTCGTTTTCACCTTCAGCGTCTGAGTCTTTGATCTCCGCGCTGCTGCTCACTCTGCCTGGATCGCGGTCTGCAGGAAGTTATCTGTGCCCGCTGACATCGGCACGAGTCGCTCCACAAGGTCCGTCACGCCAGGGTGTCCTAAGCTTGAGAGCACTTTGGGGGCATTAGTGAGCAGCTCGGTCATGATTAGATATATATCTGCTCTAAACTGTCAACATTTTTGCACCCCTTTCCTTACTCTAATTGTTTCTATCCTCTTTATACCTGTATACCTGCTGCTGACCGAAAGAATTTCCCAAAGGTGATCAATAAATTCAAGTCTAAAGCATCTGACACTGCTGATGATGTCATTGCACTGCCCCCACCCCTCCCCCCAGCCTCGACGGACAGCCCACGCTGCTGCCCCCGGACCTGGTCCAGGAGCTGAACCTGCGC
Source organism: Mormyrops boulengeri (assembly GCA_026781065.1). NCBI lineage: Eukaryota > Metazoa > Chordata > Actinopteri > Osteoglossiformes > Mormyridae > Mormyrops > Mormyrops boulengeri. The sequence goes on along the minus strand of JAODLD010000069.1, from coordinate 23,297,067 downwards.
TCCACGGGCATGCTGAACAACATCCAGCGCTTCTTCTCGCACCACATGATCGAGACGTATGGCTGCGACTACTCGGCGGGTGGCATGGCAGCTGACGCGCTACAGACCAAGCTACGCGGCTTCATGGAGCAGCGCACGGCCGACGGGCCGCGGCACGACACCTACGTCATCTACTACAGCGGCCACTCGCTGCGCTCCGGCGAATGGGCCCTGGCCGGTAAGGGTGCCATAATTCATACAGAGGGGCCAACCATATCATTAGCCAATGATATGTTTTCATTTGCATTGTGACAGAGGAGTGGGCCAATCAGCCTCCAGCTGGGGTCTGTGCCCCTGTGGTCCCCGCCCCTTTCAGCATCGTAACTGATTATTAATGAATGACTATAATTCTTCTTTCATGTTATTGTATATAACCAATAATTATCATTACTTTAATAATGATTAATAATTGTCAATGCTCAGCATCAGTGAAGCAGGACGAGGTGTAGCCTTACATATCAAGGGTTGAGGGTTTAGTTACCAGTCCCGGCTCTGTGTGTGAGGACCTTGCGTGTTCTCCCCATGTTTGCATACACTGGCTTCTTCATGCCGAGGAAAGACACACGGTTTTACAGGCACAGGTATTTTCAGATTGCCTTGGATCTCATGGGAAAGGCTGCATGTTCACCGCAGCCCTGCTCAGGATCAGCACACAAATTGAAATGATGTAAAAGAGACGGGTGGTTTGACGGAAGCTGTGTTTGCAGTTTAGATGCAGGTCCCGTTCCGCATAACATTTGTGTTTTCTGGGTGTTATTGTTAATAGGGCACCTACATGAATTAAACATTAGAGTATAATCTCTGGCAGTAAATGGCTTTTATGATGTATTTCCTGTCAATTTGTCGATCTGCACACCGAAAGAGTCCGCATGGTGTGCTCTGAGGACACCAGGGTTGCGCTCTGTGGGTAGGCCCTGCTGTTGTACCACCATGGAAAGTAGTTAACATGAAGGGCTTCAGTGAAATTTTCAGAGAGAGTAGACAGACATGTTTTAAATGTTTAAATAGATGAGATGAGAGACGGGACGGTGAAAATTTCTCCATGCATGTGAAGTGGATGGAACAGAGAAGGGATTTGTGTGCTTTTAAAGCGTTAGTGATGCAGCTTGCTACGGAGGCAATGGGGTGAGGTTTGGGGAGGAGAGAGGGGGGGCGTGGGGGGACATCGGGGAAGGCTGACGCGGTGTCTGGTCCTGCCAGGTGGCGACACGCTCCGCCTGGAACAGCTGTTGGAGTGGTGGAAGGAGAAGAATGCAGGCTTCTGCTCGCGCCTCATCGTGGTCCTCGATGACGAGAATGCCGGGCCGTGGGTACAGGAGGTGCGGAAGGTGGATGAGCTGTATGTGGCAGCACAGGGGGCGGAGCTCACAAAGCTGAGGGACGTGGAGGAGGCGGAGGCGCCGCAGCTCGGTGACTTCACCGCCCGATGGGTGGAGTATAACTGCAATCCCGAGAGCGACATCTGCTGGTCGGAGGGCAGCGGCGGCGTGTCGGCCATCTATGGCGTGTCCATGCGGTGGGGCGACTACACCCTGCACCTGCCCACAGGCAGCGACGTCACCAAGCACTGGAAGACCTACTTCCCCCGTGCCACCTTCCCACTGGTCCACCTGGCCAACTGGTGTGGAGGCCTGAACCTCTTCTGGGTCTGCGACGTCTGCCTGCGCTGCTTCCGTAGGTTCAAGCTGTCCTGGTTCCCCCCGTCCGTGCTGGACACAGGCCAGGGCTTCAAGCTCGTCAAGTCGTAGTGGTGCCCCTTAGAGCCCTGCAGTCAAATTACATGAGCCACTCTGTTATTCACTCACTAATTTTGAAGATGAGACAGTTCTCATAAGTCAGGGCATTCTGCCTGAAGGTCATTGGACATTTGGATTGCTGTTTGGTGCATACATTGGTGGCGCTGATGTTCTTGACCCCCGCTTTGTATATGGAGGAGCCCCAAGCTGCCAGTCACCTGTGACGGTAGCAGCTGATTCGTTGGGTCACAGCTGGGGGAGGGGCTAAGAATGCACCAAGCCTCATGCCCTTCATACACATGCCCACCTCTACAGCGAGTGAGACTGCCTCTCAGGGCCCGCATCCTTACAACTTAATTTGTCCCACCCTTTTAATTACATTTTGTTTGATCACTTGTCAGGGGGGTAGGGCTGTAAAGCTGTAACCCCCCCCCCACGCTAGGTGTGTGTCTGTAAACTTGCCAACTCCTAAATGCTTAGACCTCAGATTTCCCAGCCAGTGCCGGATCGGCATGTTGCGGCTGGCATCTCAAATTAACTTTGACGTCCTTCCCTGACCCCTAGGTGACTAATCTGAGGGTGGCTATATATATATACACACACACACACACACCGTATATATAGTCAACACATACAGCTGATGTGTATATATTATAATTTATTGAAACTTCTGAATTCATTCCAGTGATGGTTTTTACTGGTGTTCACCAAATGAAGCTTCATGAACCAGTTTCTGTATTTTTTGACCCCACTAGATGGTGCCCTTTTTTGAATAGAGAGCACCATCTAGTGGGGACAGAAAATACAGCAAGTGGTTCATGAGGTTTCATTTGGCCAACACTAGTTTTTACCCCCAGCTTTTTTGAGGTAGATTATGGCTCAGTCTGCTTAACGGAAAAGCTGAGAAAGTCAGCAGGCTCCCCATCGCCGTGCCGCTCTTTTGCCTGACCTCATCTTTGGTGGAAGCTGATGGACGCTGGCATCTTCCCTCTGCGTCGCGGTGTCAAGTGCAGCCGGTCCCAGATCCTGTCCTTTAACCTCATACTGACTAAACCCCTGAGTCAGACTCGAATTTTCCAGCTATAAAAAGCTGACAAGGGCTTCACGGAGAACTGATGTTGCGTGTGGACACTTTTGACCCCATGATACCATCTGCGTGAAGGCAAGATGACTGGTCTTCCCTGAGGAACAAGCGCTGAGCAGCAGGCCGTGTCTCCAGCTCACTCCGGCCTTGGTCTTACTCTCATCTTATTCATCCAATTAGAGACGGTTCGTCGTGTTAAGCTGGATCTGGTTGGCTGCTCTTTCTCCACCAATGACAGGTCACTATGAGTAAGCGCTGGGCAAGACAAGGGCTCTTATATGCATGAAACAGTCTGAATATGCAGATCAGCCAAAGTGTATTCCTATATATGCAAATATGTGTAACTGCAAGCACTGTCCACCCGGTTTGTGTTTGTTATGTTTTGGTTTCTTTGACAATGCCTTAACTTCTGTTTTTTTTCTTTGTTTTTTTTTTTTTGAAAGGAAAAAATATAGCCAATATGCAAAGTGTCCATCTTGGTGGTTTGTGGCCTGGCCGCTCGGCTGACAGTGCTGGCACACTGCTGACTCTCTCTGGCAGGGCCTCCTCTCATTCACACCCCGTTGTCATTCACACTCCGCAGAGTCTGCTGCTGCTGTTGCACATTATGTGTGGAAAATGCCCCGTTATCTCTGGCTGAGGCTGGTGGGGGGGGGGGGGGGGGGGGGGGGGGGGGGGGGGGGGGGGGGGGGGGGGGGGGGGGGGGGGGGGGGGGGG
>JAODLD010000069.1:23273161-23293456 GCA_026781065.1 Mormyrops boulengeri | reverse complement strand
CATATTAACCCCAAGAGTTTTACCAGTGTAAGGATTTTTTTCATTTTATTTGTCCAACATCCCCTTTCCAATACTGCTTTTTTGGACAACAGACTAGGACAGATCCTGCCATTCCCCAACATTAAATCTTCTCCCTTATGTGGGTTCAACACTGATGCGGGGCCTTATTGGGGCTGGAAGTGAAGTTGCAGGGTAGGTGTCGATTTTGCCTGTAGGTAGCATTTTTACCTATCAGTTGTCATTAAGCACAAGGATTATGCAGAAACCGGTACCAAACCCAAAACTGCTTGCGTCGGCACATTTTAGCCCAGAGGAAGTTGCCTCAGCATGACCGTAAGTCTATGGGTGCTCCTACGCGCAAAGGTTTGCTGTAATGTGGATATCAGGTTTCGGGGGTGTTCATTTGGCGACCTGTGAGCACTTTGAAGTCGGTATGTGGTAAAGAAGGAGCGGCTCTGTCCTCCCGGTTTAGGGCCTTTTTATTTACCAGTCGGCGCCAGATTTCTCTCACTCCTCTGGGAACTCGGTGATTCAGCGCTCATTCAAGTTTCCTTACTATAGATGGTGAAAGATCTTTTTCAGCTGACTAAAAGAAAGCAAGACCAACGGTTTTTAGAATTCGGAAAGATTTGCATATGATTTTGCCACAGTACATGGACCTCGGCTGCACGTCAGTTTTTTTTTCCCCTCCCCATCTTGGTCAGACTGATTCCTGGCCATAGCAGTGAGGATTATAAAGCGCATTAGGTTACTGGCCAGATTCCTCGACCTAAACTGGATTAGGTAATAAAACTGTCTGACAAACGCTCGGCGGAATGCTGAGTCAGACCATTCCCCGGCTCAGGCGGGAGGGCTAGAGAGACGGCTACTTCTCGCAGCTTGTTCTCATATGCCTTTCTTTTCATCACTGATCGGTTCCATCATCCAAAGTTAAGCATGGAGATGATGGACGAAGGAATAATGAGGGAATTACACTACACTAGGGGACCAAGGAGGGGCGATTCTAGGATTTGAAGCCTCCGGTAGGGTTGATACTTTCAATCTGAGGAACACCTGGCATCCGCCGCTAGCGAGTTCTTAACTTTGAAATTTACATGGTGGGAGATTTAGAAAAATAATTTTTCTGGGGGGGTAGAAGTCCCCCTTTATCGGGTCTAGAATCGCTAAGGGGTCTAAGATGTTGTGCCGTAGGACACATGAAGATGACTGAGCATTGGGTTAACATGTAAGCAGAGGGTAAACAGATGAGAAGGTAATGTTATAGGTCTGAGGCGATATTGTGTTGTGAGGTGAAAATGCATTAGTGAATGTTTGGGGATAGGATGGTTGACCCTCATGCAAAGAAAGCAACGTGGTAGACATTCACGTGTCTGAGTCACAGGGTGTGTGTCAGAGATAACTGCGATGTTTTCCACTGCAGAAAGGTCACTGCTTGCTCGTTTGTGGTGTTAAGCTGCCGGCTGCTCCCGCGTGTTCCAGAGAAGCTGTGAGCTGCTGGAATGGGAACACCTCCGGTGTCATGGACAGTTGGCATGCGGACAGCCTTTTGTTGGCTTTTTGAGATCCAAAGACACTGTTTGAAGGGGAAATGAATGTTCCTGTCAGCAATGAATCTAGTTTGTGTAACCCCCACGCCTCCGCCTATGTGTGGGTTACTGCGCTCTCATCGGTAGCGACAGCAAGTCCCCAGTAAGTGGTTTGCTTAGCTTCTGGTCCTGGAGTTGCCTGTCCTGGGGCTGGATAGACTGCTGAGACTGCACTCAGACCCCAAGATTCACTCTCACCAAATGGCAAATGAAGTGGTAACTTTATCAGCACTAAAGGTTCCGTTAAAAATTTCTCAAATACTCTGAGCCGGGCAGGTCTGTGCGGACAAAGCTGGCGGTAAGCGGATTATGGAGAACGTCTCCCATCGATGACACGTTTCCTGCTGAAGATGGCCGCATCCCACAGTGTGCCTCCCCTGGTCAACAAGTGTACTCCTGACACCGTGGTACCTCTCGGGAAGCTGACAGGTCCAGATTAGCCAGAGACGGAGGCAGAGGGGGACGTCGTGGAGAACATCTTGTCTTCCCCCCCCCACTGGGACATTCCAGTCTCCTCTCATTCTGTGCATTAGATTGGACTGGCAGCCCGGATGAGTGTTATTTTTAAACCACTATTTTAGAAAGGAAGAAGAAACACAGCCACATCAAGCATACTTTATGCTCCACAAGTTTCATTAATGTCAAGCGTGCAGGGCCATGAGAGAAATCTCAGGCTTCCAAGGGTATGTGGACCAGGCGGCCATAACCAATACAGGCAACACAGCAGGAAGAATGCTGTTTGGTAGGTGGTCTAAAATGGCTTTGGGGGTGCCGGCTTAAAGAAAAGAACTTTATGTGGATCTAAAAACGAGAAGTCTCCCTTACATTGTGCGATATGATCCTATTGAACTGTCCATTTGGGTTTCCTAAATATCTACAACATTAGCAGAGCTCTACAATGGATGAGTTTTATTACCTTTTAAAATGGCCCCCGGACCAAAGTCACAATGCAGACTATAAATGGGAACTAGTGGCAGCCTTCTTTATTTTGAAGATTTCCCCTACCTCAGTATACAATACCCTCTCCGGATTTTGGGTAAAATCCTGTTTTATATACAGTGATGTAACCCACTCTTTCTTAATCTGCAGAACGTAATCATTTGGAGTATAGACTCCAATGCTTCATCCATATTTACTTGTGTTGATCCAGTCTAGCACAAGCCTGCTATCAGTCAGACTGAAGTGGGAATGTAAGTCCGCTATGACAGATCTGTCTGGGTCTCTAGGGTGATGGATGTTTGACTCGTGTCATCATTCGGCTATAAATCTCACTGCCCGGTGTTTTGGCTGCAAAGCGGTCATACGTTGATAGAAGAGAATATGACACGAACAGGCATTTAGGAGCTGTTTTGAGTGCCGAATCTGAGATAGGAGATGACGGGACACAGGAAGATGTGGTTGACGGCATATTTTTCTTACAACGCCGTCTAGTATGAAAGCATATAATACTGAGGTTTTGTAATGGCCGAACAGATCGAGAAGAACACATTGTCAAACGTGAAGGATGTTACTGCGTGGAGCATTGAACTGCAAAGTGTAACCATCCCATAATGAAATTTCAAAGCAAAAACACTGCTTTCAGGGCAGTTCTTCAAGATAAGTGATTTTTTTCCTCATTGAAAATACCCTCACCACTATTTTACACATCTTTTGTTCTCTGCGTGAGAGTTTGAGTGGTTAATGACTGTGGCTTTAAGACCTTTCTATTCTGTAACATTTTGGATTTTTTGTTACTTTTTTTCAATAGTATGATATTACCCATGGATATTGGATACAGGTGTACCTTCTTTTCATTAAAGCTTAAACAATGAGCAGCACCAAAAAGGGTGATTTTAGACTAATCTGTAATTTAATCAGATTTATTTAGTGCTCGTTATGTAATGTTTTCTAATAAGGAAATGTTTCTGCTTCCCAGTATTAGCTGGAGCCCCTCTTTACTCCTGACCTGTGTCCTCCATGTGACTCTGGCCGTGTGGTTACTGCAGCACCCCTGTTGCTAAGCAGCCACTCTATTTTTCAACCATGTTAATGGACTTCCTTAGTTTATATACTGTGTCCTTCATAATTTAATGCATATATTTGGGAGATTCATGGACAGAAAGAGATTCACAACATTAAGAGCAAATTTTTAAAAATCTTTCCAGTAACTTGGATATTTTAGAATCATCTTAGGGCAAATATTCTGTCCATGCATTTTCCAAATGCTGGGAGAGGTGGGGGCTGGAGTCTAGTCCAGGTAGCTTAGGGCACAAGGCAGGGGAACACCTTGGGCAGGATGCCAGTCCATCTCAGGGCACGCAGACTCTCGCGCCCTTTGGCCAGTTTAGTCATGTAAATTTGCTTGACTGCATGTTTGAACTGTCGGAGGAAAATCCACACACCAAGCGGCAGCAGGGCTCAAAACCCAGCCCAGTAGGAATGAGGCAACAGCACCACCCACTGCATCGCCATGTCACCCCCCCACGTAAAGCATAATGCAACTTTTAATTGCACTCAACAGAAATCCCCAATTATCCTTAGTTTGTATGTTCTTACTCATCGGTTAGATTTTTAAATAGCTTGTCTTTTAAAGCTGTAAAATGTATCAAATGGTTTGATTTTGTATTTAACTGGTAAATAAAATTCTGCAGCCTGGACCATGTCCATCTTTAGGCGGTTCTTCATTCCTGAGGGCCAGCACAGTTTGAGATCCAGATGGAACCCAGGCGCAGATGGAACTGCATCACCAAGCTATCTGCGTTGTTGTTCTAGTTACCATCTTCCTCGTGTTACTGGCACTTCAAGTGCTGCATGGTGCAAATATTGACTCTACAAAACAGACACAGAGGTAAATCCCATTCTGATAGGTCATACTTCCATCTTTACCCTCCTTCAGCAGCCGTAAGATGTAAGTTGACCTGGTCCGGGGCAGGAATAAAGCTTTGGATGGTGAACAGGTTCTGAGATGAAGAGAATCTTTAACCGCTAAGTCAAGGTGGTAGTGAGAGAGATGCACTTGATCCCAGGACTCTTGGATCATCATGATCGGTACCCTTCTGATAAGATCCATGCATAAATTATGATTTAGGTGAGACCAACCATGTCTGGTTGTTCTGTTTTTGCCAGTTTTGCCTTGATGAAGATCAAACCTTGTACCTAAAGTCACTGAATTACGCTTCGTTTATGTTTTGACTGTCTGGTTCTCTGAATGTTGTTTGGGCCTATATTGCGAAACCCAGTGCAGGATTGGTCCCGTATGCATAGACTAGGATACATATAACAGGTACGCAAGCACGCATTCACCTTTTAAAGCAATACGTGCAGCAATTCATTGTTGTAATGCGTACGCATTTTATGTGCCTTTATGTGCCTTTGCACTGATATGACAAGAAATTACCGTGCATTCTATCCTTTATACTACAAATGAAGTACGAATTAGCATATTAGCTTAACAAGGTTAAAATGCACAATACTTTCTTGCCATAAAATACATACACATTTGTGCTGTTTCAGCAATTGATTGCCGCACGTATCACTTTTAGAGGTGAATGCGTACTTGCGTACCAGTTATGCGCATCCCTGTGCATAGAGCTGGACTGTGCGAGTATGTACTTTGCTGATCCTGTGTTCTGCATGTGGCTAATGCTAATTGCTTAGTAAAGGGTCACAAGGAGCCCAAAGGGAAACACCTCTTTGCTGGTGATTACTGGGTCCTCCCTCTTACATCGCTATTAATGGCAAAGCTCAGCAGGACAAGTGTTGACACAGCGTGCAGAAGCAGTACAGTTAGATCATGGAAATGTGCCCAGTGAGGGGGATGTGTACCTTTCTATACTTTCAGGACAGTGGTGGAGGGGTCACATCTAAACAAACTGCGGTGCGGGGGAGGACTTCCCAACTTCAGAGGACGGTCCGGCTGAGGGCCACATGAGTTTGCCGCATGCTGGGGGTGTGAATAGAGCGACGTGGCTTACAAAACTGGGGCTTTTTCCTGAGTCACGTTTCCAGCTGAGGAGAGCCATCTGGCGATTCGGCCCAGACCGCAGCCGTCGTTTGAGGCAAATTTAGGCTTGACACTCAGACAGACAACGCTACCCTCATGTAGAAAAGTGATGAGTATATGTGTATTTTCTCTCATTATGGATGAATGGGTTGCAGTAGATCAGTACATCGTTGGGAAGCGAATGTATTCGCCTTGACTGGAGTCCCAGCTTGAAAAAGCCTTGTTCAGATGTTCCCACTCCAGAAGCTCTTAGAAACACCACAATACTCCTCAACGGAGCAGACGGAGCAGCTTGGGGACTCTCCAAGTGGCCCCACATCCCCCAGCAAGCTCGCATTCGCGGTGCCGTGACCCACGGCTGGTTCCCACAATGGCAGCTCTCTTGATTGTAGGTTAGGGTTTAAGTTCTTTGGCCGATTGAGCCCACGGGTCCAAATTGAGGTCAAACTTAAGCTGTTTCTTCACATTCGCCCTTCTCTGTGGCATGAGCCTCACCGGTCTGGTGACGGGGAAGTGCTGGGACGACTGACGCGTCTTTCGTTTTTCCTTGCGAACCCTGGTAGTCGTTAGCCGACTGATGGCTGCGGTGATGGCTTGAGTCATTTTTTGAGTCTTTGTAACCAATGGCAGATTGGTTTGCGTGCAAGTTGCTCTTAACTTACGCAAGACTGACTTCAATCCGGACTTAAATCCGGACTTACGTACAAAAATATCTGAGAGTGTACGAAAGCGATAACACAAAAAGGTGACTTATGTATTGCATAACCTATGGCCACATCATCATCACCACCAGCAGCTATTAATGAATGCCATGGCATTAAACATGAATAGCACCCCCCCCCCATGTCCCAGACTGATACTAGGATTAAGGTAAGTACAGTAAAGCATTCTGTACTGAATCTTCAAAAGTAAAGTTACACTGAAAATTTCCATCCACCCATTTTCTGTACCCACTTGTTTTATGTAGGGTCGCAAGCGTCCAGAGCCTGTCTCAGGAGGTGGAGGTGCAGAGGCGGAGAATAACCCAGGATGGTGTGCCAACCTATACACACAACTCCAATTCACCTTAGCATGTGTTCATACTGTGGTGGGAAACCGGAGGAAACCCCACAATAACATGGGGAAATCTTGCAAACTCCACACACACACCTGTGGTGATTCACAAGGTCACATCCTCATGACTGTGGTTATTCTAATCAAGCCATAAAACTCCAAACAGAGACAGTTGAACCGGGGTGGGGGGGAGTATCAATAATAATGCAGTAATGAACAATATCACAGAAAAATGCAAACCAAGAGGTCCTAGAGGTGTGAGGCGACAGCGCTAACCACTGCGGTACTTTAGTATGTATTATATATTTTTTGTGCTTTTTTGCTGTAAGGTGTCTACGGGGGGTAAATCTGACTTGCATAAAATGTAATCCGAGTAACGGTTTGTGGAACATATTATGTAGGTGGAGACCTGCCTGTATTTCTGTCCACTGTATTGACCAAATGGATTATGGTATCCATGTCTGTGACACCACAAGTATTTGGAGATGACTGGGACGGTCTTCCTTTGTTCTCTGATTTCCAGTTCGGGGGTTTTGAATTGAAAGCTCTCTCTAGTACTGACGCTCGTGCCAAATATGTCAGATGTAATCTATTCAATTATTCAAGATTATTCCAGTTGTGGAGTGTTTTTTGGTGTCAATATTTTCGCCTTAATTTGAAACATCCATTTGTAGAAATTGTTTTAGATGCAGAGAAGACAAGGAAGGACATTTTGGACAGACAATGAAAGGAAAGCTATTTTAATGATGAAAATCAGGGTGTAGGTCTGTCACAAACGTAAGGCTGATTACAAGCCAGGGACACTAACGGAGACAGTGACCGTGGGATTCTTTCGTGGAAGCAGGTGATGAAATGTATTTCATGCCATTGTTTTATTTTCATTATTTTTATTTTTTAAACCAGGGACATTTGAAATGAGTGGATTTCTGCCCCTAATGTGTGAGCGGTGGTCTCAGAAAGCGTATCTCCCACTGGCGGTTTGTGGTCGGCCTTATGATTTGTGGGTCTGAACGGAATGTGATTCGGCTCAGTGACTGTTTATAAGTGGGACGGCATCTCTAATTTGTTTAAGACCGGAATCTTCCTTGTCCCAAAAAAAAGGGCTTTCTCACACTAGAGGTTTGACCATACAAACATTGGCTGCCAGCGCTATTGTCGTGACCCAAAAAAGTCAACTTTCCATATTAGCAGTCCGGCCATATACAGTAAATGTCTGCTTCCATAAACGCCAGGTTTGTTTTCCGTAGCGGGGCAGCCCACCTCCTGGGGAATGCCGACGTCCTTGGTCTTCAGAAGGAGGTCTGTTGACTATTACTAATGATCGAACAGATTCATTTCAATGAACTGCACTGGGATTTCTGCGAACAGGAACGTTCATCTAAACAAGTAGCAGAAAAATGCCGCCGAACGCGTTAATCCACATAAACCGCCGTGCCCTGGATTGTTCTTCAGCCTCAAGTGGAACACATTCACGCTGTGAGAAAATGCGCCTGGTTACACACATAGCTGTGGGCGAGTGACTCTTATAGATAAAGTCAAACCGATACAGATGACTCACCCTGTGAGTCAGGTGACCCTGGCCCCTCTCTGCTCACTGGTCGCCTCCACAAGCTTAGCGGAACACCGATAGTTCCTCTTCATCGCCGCCCTGGTGACTCTATTCACCATTCACTCATCATCATCCCGGGCTTAAGTGCCCCCCTCCCCCACCCTTGAAGGGACCAGTGGGAGGTGTGGCGTGCTAGCAACCCAAATCTGCAGTGGCATTCTGGGAAAAGGAGGGAGGCTGATTCTCTATCCACAGCCCCGGGAGACTAAATTGCAGTTTCATCTGAAATTCTTGTAGCCACACATATTTCTATTTAGACAAACAAAGCTGTCTGTGCCCCTGAGATGCTCGGTACATTTCTGCTGTCAATGACCAAGAAACCAAAGATCACTGGAGAGCAGATCTGGGGTCAGATATCTCCTCTAGCTCTCCAGAACCGCCGCACTTCAGTTCTGTGGTGATTCACAAGGTCACATCCTCATGACTGTGGTTATTCTAATCAAGCCATAAAACTCCAAACAGAGACAGTGGAACCAGGGGGGAGTATCAATAAGAATGCAGTGATGAACAATATCACAGAAAAATGCTAATCGATAAAGGTTTATTAATAAAACCCTGAATTATAGTTCTGTGTTTTTTTTTTAATAAAAACAATATATGACAATATATTTTTCAAAAGCAGACAAGTTGGCCGTGTCTACACGCCCTATTGTTTATACGTATTCTGTTGTACGTGACAACCAATAATAAACGTGAATATTTATGCATTTGAAAATATAGATTTAAAAAATGTGAAGCACTTGAAATAGTTTGGGCAAAAGGGCAGGTGCCCGCCCTCCCTCCCATGTCTGCTTAATTCAGTGGAATGTCATGTGGATGCTGAATTGTTTGACAACATTCCCTTGAACAGGCCTTATCAGCGGTCCTCGCTGTTCCAAGCTGATTGGCTGTGAATGGAAATGGGGCGGGGAGAAGGATGCCTTCATATTTAAGTGGAGAGTCCCCTTTCATGAATGAGGAAGCAATGAGGTTTTCAGGTGATGTCAGGGCTGGTTGGATCGCACCAAGTTCTGCAGTGTTCCATGTTAATGTAGTCACTGGTGTTACAGGTGTTACAGCTAACTCCCCCCGACACTCCTCACAATGCCCTATTTTCAGTACATGACCTTGAAATGGGCTTAAATTAGGACAAGTGCAGTGGTCAATTGCTTAAAGGCATAACGATGGCCTAGTGTTATACATGAAAAGATGGGATGCTGGGAAATACATTCATCTGGTTGTAAAGGGAATTATGACTAACCAGCCAGTAACGAAAGTAATGTACACTAATGTATTAATTTGGGATTATATATGGTACTGAAGTATCAACATATATATTTTATTACACTGAAAAGAAACATCAAATTCAAAACCCTGGTTAATGACTAGTAAAATAAAATACAAGGTTTCCAGATAAATAGTGTTGTAAGTCAGCGTAAACCATACTGCAAGAGTATTTAGTGGGATATTAAGGGGAAAAAGTGCCAGTCCTCAGTGACCTATCATCCCTGCAGTGTGTGTGTGTGTGTGTGTGGCGGGGTGGGGGGGCACGGGGACGCTGGGCCATTCATTGAGGATGAATCGAATTGAGGATGGTTCACTGACACATGACAATATGTACACAGGGCATAGGACAGTAAGTCATTTTCATTCTAGTCACTTGCATTTCAGTGGCATTTCCTTTAAGAAATGCCCAGATGCTACAATACACTGGGAAAAAAATGGCAGGATTGTAAGCCAGCGGGCAAACCTGCTCTACAGGCATCGGTTTTATTTGTTCCTGAGAGTGTGGACAGTTAAGTTGGTGTTTCTGTCGTCCCCCTGAGGAGCAGAACTAGTCTACAGTAAGAAGGCCACCTGGTGGACTATGAGGCATTGTGGGATATACTGGTGTGATGGATTAGCTCCCTGTGACTGTCCAGAGGATGGGGGACAGTCTGCATCTGGCCCCATTTGGCTCCCTGAGCAGTGCGCCAGGCCTGTTCGGTGTCGGCCCTCTGTAACAGATTAGAGGGCGATGGGCCTCCCTGAAATGGAGATTAATTAGGAGGCATCAGTGACCATGAGCTGTGCAGAGGTTAATAGATCTTGTTTTATGATTCAGGGAGAAACACTGCTTCCATTTCATTACAGACTGTGTCTTTTTAACTAGAATATTCCAGGTGAATTGAGGTGACTGTTACACAGTTTCTTGCACATTTTAACAGTGATGTTTGACACCATATTTGTTTACACATTTTAACAATAAATTGGGATCACTGAGGGACTTTTAAAGAGGCTTATGAAAACTACATTTACATTTTTCTTATCATCTATAGTTAATCTGCAGTCTGTATTATATGATGGTCTGTGCTCTTACACACACTCATGATTTAAGCCTGGATAGTTTCATTTTTCAGCGTTTGTGAGGCATTTAATTAGAATTATTTCCATAATGTTGTTTATGATCATGAATTATTCATGAAAGCACACACACAGTGTATTGTATTGGACTCTGAATGTAATTAAGCCGAATTTACAATTCAAGTGTTGGCAATTCACTTAATTCTTTAAGTTTAATTGTTCATGTAGAAAAGGCATGATATGTATCCTTTAGTAAATACTATCAGGCGTTGTCGGGTGTCATTCATTTTGAGCCGTGCAGCTCCTGAACACTGGTTTGATGGGCAAATGTTTATTAAGGTCTTTATTCATGATCTTACAGTTCACTCCCCGGTTTGGCAGAGAGGGTTCTCAGTGAGCACAATGTGATGTGTTTTCCCAGTGAGTCACCATGGCAGATTCACACGGCGCAGCCATGAAAGGAAAACGAGCTGAGGATGCGTGACTGAAATGAAGCAGACAAGAAAAACAGTGGCCATCACACACAGTACCCTGTTCAGCCTCATCGCATACGGTAACCTGTTCAGCCTCATCGCATACGGTACCCTGTTCTGCTTCATCGAATACAGTACTGTGTTCAGCCTCAACTCATACAGTTCCGTGTTCAGCCTCATCACAGACAGTACCGTCTTCAGCCTCATCACATACGGTACCGTGTTCAGCCAACATTATTCACTGTCTCAGCTGCTTCTACAAACTAAGTGATGTTGGGGAGCTACGTATTTGATACAAGATTGATGCAAGATCAGCTTGGGAGGTAGGGGGTGGCGATGGTAAAAGCTGTCAGCTGGGAGGGTGGGGGTCCTTTTGTGCATAAGCATAATCAAAATAAAAAAATACTGAATTTGCATAATTAATTTTATGTCTAGAAAGTGTTCTGCAATTTACTCATTGGCTCCCTGCGAGCTACTAGTAGCTACTAGCAGCCTGTGAGCGGCGCGTTGGCGACTGTTGGTCTAGTTAGCCTGCTTTCCTCCCACAGTCCGATGGCAGGCAGTCAGGCGGAGTGCTAGCTCAGAATCGACCATTCTGTGCGGCCTTGGATGGTTGGTGTCTTGCCTAGGGTGCACCTCCGTCTCATGGCCCATGTTCCAGGCCCCCGCTTTGCCCAGTATTAGATAAGTGGCTGGGAGATGGATGGATAGATGCAGACAGAGCCTTTGTGCCGGATTAGCCCCCCCCCCCCTTCCTATCCCAGCCTCAGGTGTTTCTGTATGAATAGCATATGCTCTCCACCAGGTCCGTGTGCCGCTTTGTGAGGCCCTGTGAGGAAAGCAAGAATCAGGTGTGCAACCTTCCATGCGGCCGGCAACGAGGATAATATACCACTTGTGCTTTTTGTTGTGTGTTCTGTGATGTCATATGGGGGGGGGGGGTTGTTCCAAAGATGTATATGGGGGAAGGTTCATTCACTGGTAGGAACCAGTATTCATAAATGATCAATCAAAATAACAACAACAATAATATTAATAATAAAGAGAAAAACATTATGAATGTCAGAGATCGATAATCTTATTTCCTTTATATGAACAAGACAGAAGCTTTGATAAATACGTACATTTTAATTAGCATCTTAACTGGAATGAAGATGTTCTCCAAAATAATTTCCCATCATGCCATGCAGCTAACAGGCTGCCTCCAGTCGCTATATGTAGCTTCGCCTTAATTCGCGACATCACAAACTGGCAAAAACAGGCGGGTTTTTTCCCTTTTAAACAATCACATACAGCCTTGCACATATAGACTACACTCTCCATCCTTCACCACACCTTTTTGTCGTATGATAAAGGCAGGTTTCTGGAGATAAACTCCAGATTCTGTCCCTCGGGTGTTATTAATGTTTAATTATTAGTAATAATAAAAATATCATTGGTAAATACCCAGCGCTTGTTGGTTACACATATACGTAATGCAAACATAGACTTTTGCTTAGAAGTCAAAATAAGGTTAAATAAAAACTTTCATGGAAAGCATTAAACTACTGTTATTAATAGACTTTTAAAATAATTTATTGCAGTAATGTGAACATTTTTAAAGAAATGCAATATAACACTCTTTGCACCAACAATTTGATCAGTTTTATTTAAATTGAAATGAAATGCACCGATATGTTATCTTTTTGCTGGATACTATTATAGGCTAAAGATGGTCGGTAGTGCAAAGATGCGAATGTATTTCCAGACAATAATAAAATGTGGCACCTCGATTCAGTTCATAAGTGGGGCATAATCTGAGGCAACCGATAATGACAGAGATGATGAACGAATCAGCTTGTCCCAAAATCTAAATTTCAGTGATAACATTCTGCCATCTGCTGGCCATGTGTAAAAATACAGACACTAAATTTAAGAAACGTGTCTTAGACAAGGCTTATTTCTCTTGCGTTATACTGCACATTCCTTACTGCTGTAAGCTAATGTTAGCGCAAAGACAATTGCTCATAGCAGGCCGGGTACTACATTCTAACACCCTCGTGCAGCAAATCAGCTAATATACTGTAAGGTCGATGTATTGACTGCGTCACTGACCATATGACCACGAGAATTGCTTAGTCCAGCGATCATTGATTCAACCTGCACATCATGTCCCCTCTGCTCTAAGAATCGGGGGCTGTGCCCAAATTCAGGAGCTGTATCCTTCTAAGGCTGTATTGGAAGACCGCTGTCTTCCAGCGGTGCGATAAGGTCATTCCATTTCGAAGGCTCCTTCAAAAATGTATTATTCTTTTGCAGAGATCCCAAGATTCATTGCACATACCTTCGAAGGATGCAGCCTATGAAGGCTGCATAGAGCTTGTCCTTCAAAGGAAGCAGCCCCCAAATTCAGACACAGCCAGGGTGTTTCTCAATACCAAGAACGTAAAGGCCATGCTTGTCGTCTTGGCAAGAGTGGTCTTGCTAACTTGCCTTCGAAGAACAAACTTGGGGCACGATGAATCATGGGATTGGTCTCGTTCGGCAAGGATGCAACCGGGGTATACTTGATATTCGGGGCGGAGCAAGAACAACATCCAGGGATGTTTACCATCCTCTGTACCTCTGTTCTTAGTATTGGAACTAGTCAAACGGTAATCTGTGAAACACTCAGCCCCAATTAGAGGACAGACCAATGTATTATTCACAGTTTTCTTGGGCTTGGTCAAGGGTCTTATCTTAAGACCAACATCAGACTAGTATTTATTCTGTCTTGCAGTGCTGATCTAGGCCTCAGGTGTGTTGGCGTTATTCTGGGTCTTGGATATCCTGGCTTAAACTCCACTCCTACAGTGATCTCTTCAGTTAGAAATATGAATTTTTGCTTTGGGTACAACTAAATCTAGACATCAGAGGTCTGATTTTACAGATTTCTTTAATTTTTAAAATACGATTTACAGTTTAATTTAAGGCAAGGTTCTCCTGTTCATATCATTGGCTGTTTATATCCATGGGCTGGCAGTGGGTCGCTCTATTCACCACAGCGACACAATGGCAGGTTAACACAACACTACTGACTCACTCTGTAAGTAAACCCCACACATTTAATGAAACACACAAAATATAGTTACTGTTCAACAAAATAATGTTTTTTTCATTTATGCATCTTGTTTTCTAGACGTATACTGCAGACTTTCCACAGCAGTCAGGTCCTAATGGATGACAGTCAGAATGGGTTAACCACACTGGCTTTTAGGTGCGAGAATGAGACTGGTAGATGTGTGTGAGACTGGGAGGTGTGTGTGAGACTGAGATGGTCGCACCGCCATACAGTACACTCCTTTACCGCAGAAACAGCAAGGCATGAAGCGCGTACTAAGCAACATACGTAGCTCTACTGGGCGTAAGTCCTGCCACCTCAAATTTATTTTTCAATACTATTTCATTCCTTTTTTTTTTTGTACTTCGGTCGTATGTGCGAGTCCTCGTAAGTCATATTTCCGGTAAGTCTCTACCTAAAATATAATGTATCCTCAATAACCTGACTAACCTCCATATGCAGGGTCATTTACTCCAATCGCTATCCTGTGCTGAATTGATAGGGCATTCGCTCTGTTAAAAGGCCACAGGGCACCGCCTCCTCCACCGGGGGGCACCCCACCTTTCCTGTCACTTGGCGGTACCCTCGGAGATGGAGATATCCAGGTTCTTCTCCAGCAGGGCCTTCCAGCGCCTGAGCTCCTCCAGATGTCTCTCCTCCACACCGTTTCCCCCAAGCTCTTCCAGCACCGCAGAGTTTCGCACTGTCAATCATGCGACAATAGAAGTGTACTAAGAGTTTCCTGGCATAGTCTGGAAAACTTTGGATTTCATGAGCTGAAAGCATGTCGGTTAATTACTGAGCAGAAGGCAGGAGGGAAGGTGGTGCAGTTACCTATTAAGTAAATCGCACAGAAAGACAGGAGAAGACCAGTTAGCAACATTGCGGCGAGGAGGAGCGAGGTTCCGCGGACCGGTGCCTGGTGGACACGCCGCGAAGACGTGCGTTCTTCATCCTCACTCTCCACCAGGGCATCTGGTCTGAGGAGATGCAGGAGAGAGGCCAGGATTCCTGCAGATCATGGGTCAGGTCTGTCATGGGGCTCAGCTCCATTCTGTGAAAAATTCTCTGGCTTTTTATTTTCTAAAGTTATATTACTTTTTTTTTACATTTTCCAACTTCCTATCCAGGATTTCCAGGATCTTATTTAGAGGGATAAGTTACAGGGTCACCACAGCCCTGTGCTGGAAATGCCGTCATGTAAAGTAGATGTATGGATGGATGGACAGTTTATTTTTTGTAGTTTGTTACATTATATTTATGTTTGTCTTCCTGCAAACATGCTCCCCACTTCAGCATTAATTTAGCTTCTCCTAGTTTACATTATAAAGTTACTGTAAATATACATTATAAATATACTGTAACCCAGGCTGTTACTGAAACACAATTTACACAGGCATCCTGGTGCTGGGTGGTCACTCCATCAATCAGGGGGTGTGGTCTCTGTGAGGGCGGGACTTTGATGTTACAGTTAAACTAGGTCAATGGCTCTGGTGCTATGACCTGAATCACAGTTTGCTTTTAAATCTTTAAAGAAGCATATAGATGACCTGCTTTTGAAAACTTTATTTATATAACGCTGCATATAGAAGTTGGGAACTGGATTATATTCTTTAAACATTCATGTGAAAAGGCTCAAGGTTGCGTGAGGGCCTGAGTTGCACATCCTGCTGGGGATACCCTCACTGCGCTGACGAGCTGAGTCTGCAGTAGCCGTCAGCTGGATTTCGGAGGACAGGGGAGGGGGTGTGGCCCGGCACACTCACTTGGATTGGGGGGGTCCAGGCCATCGCTCACTGCTTCCTCTAGCCTTTGGGGGGGCCCTTTCGGAGAAGTTGGGGGTGGAGCTGAGACAAAAGAGGAGAACGATGTCAACCTGGTGCTCATCAGAACTACATGCCATTTGAAAGCTGTTTATTATTATTATTATTATTATTATTATTATTATTATTATTATTATATATGTGCAGGAGGAGTCCACGCTGATGTCAGCTAATCATTGGATGGATGGATGGATGGATGGATTGATAGATGGATGGATAGGTTACGCCTCTGAAAGAAACAGTATTTCATAGTGGGTTGTACAGTGAATGAATGAGTGTTATGTGAATGTGCCAGAGAGCTCCAGGTCCATTCAGATATTTGGTTCCCCCCGCCTCCCTTCCCACACCATATGGCGAGTCGTTGTAGAGTCTAATGCTCGAAGGTAGGAATGACCTTATGAAGTGTGTGTAGCTGAAAGTGCTCCTTTGTTTAATCAAGATGCCCAAATCAACCTGGCAGCCATGAAGGGGTCGAGAAACGCTGGTTGGGAGGCATCACAGCAGAGCTGCCACTCTCTCTGCTCAATGTCATACTTTTGTGCCGTCCAGATTGTAAATGGTTCAGATAAACACTAACGGCACACTGCCATAGCCGGCGGCTGTCACGTGAGCCAACTGTCGCGCGTGTTAATGGCTGTCATACACGGGGTGGCTGCCAAGAGTGACCTGGCTGTCACACCTCCTCCGGGCGTCACACACGGACCAGCTGCCACACATGAGCCGCGCGTGGGCGAAAATTCCCTTGGCGACCCCACCCTGGGTGTGACGGGCACGCACGTGGACAACTACGTTTCAGGTCCTTAAAGACACCACTTGGTTGCTATGGTAATGACCGAGCCATTGAGTTGTGGAGATTAAAATGCCTGTCAGTGTTTATTTACGTCGGTACTGTCAGTGGTCGTTCAGGGCTGTGAGGCTGTTACAATGGGCTGTTACTCTCCGGAATCCACCCCCCAACAAAGTGATATTTCTGCTGCAGACTCAGCACATATCATCTATTTTTTATCATGCCGGGACATGCGATGGGTCAGGGAGGGTCTTTACAGAAATAGGACGTGATGTGTTGTGTCTTATTTCAAGGTGATTTTT
Organism: Mormyrops boulengeri; assembly: GCA_026781065.1. Classification (NCBI taxonomy): domain Eukaryota; kingdom Metazoa; phylum Chordata; class Actinopteri; order Osteoglossiformes; family Mormyridae; genus Mormyrops; species Mormyrops boulengeri. The sequence goes on along the minus strand of JAODLD010000069.1, from coordinate 23,276,440 downwards.
CAGTTGATAAGCAGATGCCACTTCTGTACACCCTGATGCTCAGGAAAGTCATCATGTGGTAAATTTAAAAATGGTGACCGCCAAAATGGTCCCTGTCACATCTATGTCACATATATTGTAGAGCAGATCAAAGCATCTGGCATTTTTATAGCTTCTGACAGCTTCTGTAGACCTTTGACAATCTGTTCAAGGGGTCATTGTCCATGGACCTATTATCGTCACCTCCTGTACGTCGACGTGAGCTGTAGCCTTTTACAAACCTGAATAAAAAAACACACAAAGTGTGTCAGCTCTCAAACGCCACAGCCGTGTGCTGTGCAGACAGTCGCAGCGAAGCGCTCCAAATATTAGCGGGAGGGCTTAGGAGAGCTCATTAAAACTTGTGAAGGTAACATTCTGAAGAGCAGTAAGTGTTTGATTAAGCTCCTGAGTACTTAAGACATTTCTGTGGAAGAATTTTAATTAAACTAGACATGCTGCTACTTATGTTACTGCTATTTGCATAAATATTCCCAAGTCTTCCGTAATAAATACAAAACACAAGGAGAGCTTCGTCTCTCGAATCATCAGATTTGTGTATTTGTTGTTGTATCTCGTGCATACTTAAAATTGTCTTTTAGTCGAAAAGTAAACCAGAAAAAAACTTTGTTAATGTCGTCCATCAATACGTGGCTATGCTGGATTCGACGCACACGTTTCAGACCGTCGTAACCTATGCAAGATGTGTTATTCCACTGAAGCCAGCAGGTTCCCGTGAAAACCGCTGTGTTTATCCGTCGATGCCTGCTGGCTCGTTCGCAGATTTATCCTGTCTGGCGTCCCTGTCGTGAGAGCAGCGCGAGAAACGTGTGGGAGGAGTGAGTCGGGGTATGTGCCAGGCAGGTCGTCGGGCGTGTGCAAATTCAAATTCAGGGAATTCAAACCACGTTTGGGAGGCCCATCCTTTGTCAGTATTCACATACAGTATGTTAGATAACATGACTTTGACCAACCAATCTGTTTGCCCAGATTTTCTGGAAACAGCTTGGGCAGGGAGATGACAACATCTCAGTCTAACATCTGGGCGTAGGTGTGCTGTTCATTTTTTTAAATACTGTCCAGAAGGTAGATCAGACAGTCTTAGCTGTAGGGTCTTTTGAAGCGACCTTAACGTGTTGCGGCTTGATCAGGAAGCCTCACCCAATAACAAATCCCTTGGGTCTGTGCAGATGGTCATCTTGTGCAGGTTGTTCAGTGACTCGGCTGAGTAGAGCTTTCCTTCCTGGTCAGGATTCCCCAGGTCCAGCGGTATCTCACTCATTACTGCTGGAAGCCAAAGGAGCTTTAAACACAGGCCAATGCCGAAGAAACCACAAGAAAATCAGAAGTGGGAAGTTCAGGTCCAGAAAGTCCAGACCAAGATTTTGTTTCAACCAACCGGTTGAATATAAACAGTCACAGTGTACTCAATTGGTTGGTTGAAACAAAATCTTGGTCTGGATTTCTACTTTCTGGACTTGAACTTTCCACCTCTGGAGAAAATGCAGATCTGAGTAAGCATGGGTCCAGCAGAACAGAGCCGCCCCCAGCTGCTGCAAACCATCACAACTCCGCTGGCCAGAGAAATGACAGCTTTATTTACTGTTGCTTTTTTCTCTCGAACCCCTGCCTGGGTCTTTGTCTCCTGTAACTCAGTTGTGAAGACCAGTTCATCCATCTTAAAATGAAGACAGAGTTATTATCTGCTGCTGGAATTTACACCTTAAAAACTGACCCAAGACCAGCTGCGGTTTCTGATGCAATGTGTTTGGCTCAGAATGACAATCTGCCGTGACGGGTTTACTAGCGCTGAACACAAAGAGCAGGCTGAGTGGTAGACAGCCTTGTTTGGAAGGTACAAAATGGACAATGAAAACTGAAACTTGTTATTCACTTGCGAGTAACAGGTAGGGTGCCCTGGCTGCTTAACATTTAACACAAACCGCTTCTTTGGAAATATCTGGCCATGAAGAATAACCTGAAAAGCTTCTTCTAGTCATTTATAAACCAGAATTCATCCTGATTCAAAATCTTAAAATAAGGATAAAATCTGTCCTTCTGATGCTGTGTGGTAAAGTCTGTGACCGGTATCAGATTTTCCATACTACTTACCTAAGTTCTGCGTGAACATTCCTCCTGTGCCTCCATGGACTGCTGATGACGGTTCACAAAGGTTCACAAGTCTTCTACGTTCAAGGTCAATTAACCACGAAAGCATGGCGAGTTGAACAGAGCGGACACCCCAGCGCAACGGTGCTGTGATCCCCTTAACGCACCTAAATTTGGACTAAGACAGGGACCGGATCGGGTTTCTGCAAGCTACGCTAGGGATCAGAGGGCTGTCCTCTGTTGCAGTGTTGGCATCCCCAGGTTTTAGTGATGCAGAATGTCACCTGATGGGCTATTTTAGACAAGAAGCTCTTTTGTGTGACATGGATTTCTTCACTTAGGTCACATGATGCACGTCCATAAATGTCAGCAGCCAATGACATGTGGGGAAATTCATGCATGGAAAAGTGGGGAAGGAATGCAGGACATAATAAACAAAGAAGCTGTGTTTGGTGACAGTGTAACATTCCTGAATACGGAGATCTATTAGACTGACTGCAACCAAGGCAGAATCAGAAGGAGGTTAGGGATTGGGTGTCTTCAGCCAGGGCTGCTACTTACTTCAGATGTTTTACACCCATCCTCAAAATCTAGAGAAGCTTCAGCAGTGCTTTAAAGCTCTGGAGATAGATGCTTCTGTCTCAGGAACCGAGCAGAGTGAGCAGACCTCAGGGTTTGGAGTCAGGTACTCTGCTTAGCATTAAATGAAGACTAACTAGAAGGAAAAATTAACTCTATAGATTTAAAATGATCTCCTGTGAACTTTTTACCTTTTTTAATTCTGTAAATGACTCTTATCTCAGTGTCATTCACGGTCATTGTGGTACTATCAGGGATACAAATATGTGCTAATGACACATCCAACACTAACACTCCAATAACTCTTCAATAACACTAATATTCCAATAACCCCAACTCTTCAATAACACTAACACTCCAATAACACTAACTCTTCAATAACACTAACACTCCAATAACACTAACTCTTCAATAACACTAACACTTCAATAATGTTCACTAACTCTTCAATAACAGTAACACTCCAATAACACTAACTCTTCAATAACACTAACACTCCAATAACCCCAACTCTTCAATAACACTAACACTCCAATAACACTAACTCTTCAATAACACTAACACTCCAATAAC
>JAODLD010000069.1:23237491-23250427 GCA_026781065.1 Mormyrops boulengeri | reverse complement strand
TAAGGGTTATGCCCATGGAAATTAATGGAGTGTCCCCATAATGATATGAATACTGGGCTATGTGTGTGTGTGTGTGTCACTGTAGAAAATGGCAAAAGTAGCCTGTCTGTTTTTGCCAGTAATGTCTCCATGCCCTTCATCCAGGTGACTCCCCTTCCCCCTCATTTTGGGGAAGTCTCTGGAGCCACCATGTTTAATTCTCTGTCAGGCTTCCCTGGGAACTGAAACGTTGCCTCGATTTCGGCATCCACCCCCACCCCCCAAACTGGAACGCTCCTCGAAGATCCCACAAGTGGTTGTGTTGTAATTAAGACTGACCACCGATCTGTGGCGTGTTTCCAGAAAGGAAACGGCTCTTGGCTTTCGAGTCTTTACCAGGAAAAGCTTAAAGCAGGGGAGCTGCAGCTGGCTTCTGCACGAGCGCGGTGTGCGGGCCTCGCCGAGGATCATGGGATGGCCGTCTACGGCAACCAGGCCGTACTCTCTGCCCCTCCACAAGATCTTTAACTTGAAAGCGTTTTCGACTGAAAAGTGCCCTTTGTGATTCTGCTACACATTATACAAGTACGAATGTTCAAAGGGCAGCCGTCGATCAACACTGCATAATGGAAGGTTCTGGATACTCACGAGGGTCTGCAGGACGGTGGTACTGAAACACTGGAAAAAGGGGAAGAACCTTGATTTGACTTTCATTAGTAAGAATATACTGTGGCTTGCAAAAGCACTGACCCCCCACCTTTATAATGAACAGATTTGCCTGAATGATACATGCAAATATTCTTCCTGCCTGTATTTTTATTCCAAACTCAGTTGAACACAGCAAATTCAACTTTCTGTTAAAATCAATTATTTAAATTTTCTGCAAGAGTTTGGAATAAAAATACTGACAGGAAAAATGTGTATATATCATTTCTGATTCACATGAATCTGATTATTTTTGGGGGGGTAATAATTTTGCCAGCCACTGTATACATTATCGGATACAGTGGCTTTTGTGCCAGGTTTGCGTTGAGGCTCACTGTCACTCCTAACTGCGTGTGAGGGAGTGGGAATCTCCCTAATGTTAGCGGTCAGCCCCTCGCACACCCTAATGTGCCCTTTGCGGTGCCTTCTTTCTGATGCCCTCTCTGTGAGACCTTTTGTTAGGACCCCCAATAGCTGCCCGAATTACTGCCAGAATGCCGTTAGTACAAACGCCGTAATCCGAATCATAACATAACATTTAAAGGAAAAGGTGCAACTGCCATGAAGGATAATGCGGATTCCCTGCTCTGACAGCTTGGATTTCAGCCCTTTTTGTTAAAATCCACTTTCATCTAAAACCTCCAAATGTGTTACGGGTTCCTTTGTGGTACGGCGAAATGGCCCCCCCCCCTCCCTTGCCCGTTTTTCCAAAAGGTGTCGGTTGCCTTGTGTTGCTGCCCTGGCGTGCCTAGTGTTTGCTTCTTGACCTTTGACCTTGAGAGATGCGGGAGCTGCTCTGATTGGTCAGGTGCACTGTACTGGTCCCGCAGGAATGAAATGACTAATGCCAGGCAGGAGATGCTGGGTAATGCACAACTCTACCGGGCATTTGGTGACAAATGAGCCATTGTTTTGATAGTGGGGAGGGATCTCAAAAATTACATTAGAGCATATTTACCCAATAACATGATTCCAGTGTAGATTTGTTGTATCTGTGTTTGAATGACGTTGCTTTTTCCAAGCCTTCAGTTGAACGGCCGCCTCGCTCTGCTAACGGACTCGCTTTGCATGCAGAGGACGCTCTTTTCTGATCAGGAGTGTGCGTCTGAGCCCCCAAGGACATTTTAGGCGCGAAGTCGGAAACTGATTCAGCGGCACTTCCTAAGGCGGTAAATCACTCCTGAAAGAGTGTGTTTCACGCTGTGTGTGCAGGGACGGGCCTTCCTGCTCCTTATCGCGCCGTGTTCAGACAGCGAGGCCAGGGGTGGCTCTGAGCGTCACGCTCCCTCTGGCATCTTCCGTGAGAGGTTATTGGCTTCTGCTCTCTTGTGGGGGTTTTCTGCCCCCCTCCCAAACTGAATAATGCATCATTAAAGTAACAGTACCCACAAATCTTCTGTGAATCAAAGCTAGAATTTTAATGGCCAGGCTCCTATCGGTACTTAACGCTTACCATCCCGCTTGCGTCTCTGCGCTCCTCTGCCTCTTCCGTCGCGGTCCGCCAGGGGAAAGCCTGTTCTTGCATTGATTCCCACAAGCTGCCGCGTTTATGATGCGTATGAGCGCCATGTCTGCGTGGCCTCGTCAGGGCGGATTATGTATGCTTCTCCCTCTTCGTAAGGCGAGATGCTCTCTGAATAATTTATTCAGAAAGATTGCGGTTGGCGTTCACGTCGAACCCGCGCCGTGGTTCTGGCTCCGCTGTCCCCCGGGAAATGTGATGTCCCTCTTCTCTAGCCTTCTGCGGTCATCTGGAGTGTTTTAAATTGATTTATGTAGTAGTGTCAGGGTGGCAGAGTGCAGGGAGGTTAAGGGCAGGGGAATTCTGCTAGAGTATTTCCTTCCTGTCAGGAAGAGGCAGGATTTCGGCAGAAATGCTCCGTCAGACTCCACCATTGTGTACAGCAATACACGGGCCTGTGTAGGTGTAAAAGTTTGGATGTCTTTTGTTTTAGATACCGAGCACAGCTTTTGAGTAGTTGTAAATGAGCCAAACATTTGGCACGCCGTGGATACGGCTGGTCAGTCCGGGTTCGACAGCAATACAGAACAACCTCTGTTTGTGTTCAGTAAAGGGGGAAGCTTCCAGCCGCGGGTGACAGGCGGGCGAGAACCCAACAAGGGCCGCTTGTGTTCGAGGGGAAGTTTATCGAAAATTAAGCACCATGGTGGATGCAGATGTGTGCATTGGCACCGATTTGTTTTGTCACCCTGGCCTGTTGTTCCACGCCTGGTGTGACTTCTGCCCTGTAGGTTGACATAGGCTGCCCGTTGCTCCCTCGGTCCGGGGGGGGAGGCAGACAAGGCCTTCAGGTATCTGACACACTCGACCGAAATGCACGGTGACCCCCAAGCTCGAGGTCCCATCTGGGCTCGTCATTCCCTATAGAAAAATATCACTTTCCTGGATGAGGTAGGGGTGGGGTGGGGTGGGGTGGGGTGGGGGGGGTGCATGAAATTTCTGGCCTCTTTACAAATATTTGTGAACAAACAATAGCACCATTTTGTGTATGCTTGTGTCTGTTGTCCTTTACTTATACTTTTTAATTTGTTTGTGCATCACATTGAATTTCATATGAAGCATGGATGCCCATATTGAAGCATTCCCATTCTGGGAATGTTACTGGAGACCCAGCGAATTCAGGGAGACCTCACTGCTTTGAGAACTTGAAGATGAAATAGGAAGTGCAGGAATGAGGTAGGGCCATAGCACCTGCACTTCAGGCTGGGTAATCCACATGAAGCTGCAGGTTTCGGCCTGGCCAGTACTTGGATGGGAGACCAGCTAGGAAAGCTGGGTTGCTGCTGGGAGAGGTGTTGGAGTGGCCAACAGGTTACCCCACCCTGTGGTCAGTGTGGATCCTAATGCCCCAGAGCAGCGACAGGGAAACTGTGCTATGAAAAGGGAGGAGATGGCAAGAGATGTAAAACCAAGGTCCTGATTCTCGGAGGTTATAAAATTATCCCTGGGTATCTTTGGAAAGAGTAGGTGTGGTAGCCCAATGTCTAGGCTAAAATTGCCCACTGTGGCCCTTTCAGATCTGACCTCCAAGTCATCCCCTATATCTAACTGGTGAATTTACTCCTGCCCCTTCACTGCCATAGCTACTGTGTGGTGACCGTACTGGTCCAGAATGGCTACCGTTCCATCATCCTGGAGGGGGCTACACAGTGGTGGTGGTTGAAGTGGCTCCCCATTGCTTTGGGTGTCTTGAAAAGCATTATATAAATGTGACATTCAATCATTCATTCATAGATGGAGTGAGTCATCGCAGCAGCATACCTGCATTTGGGATGCATGCGTGGAAAGTAAGTTGGACATCAGTTGGCCCGGGGAGGGAGGCCGATTGGATCTATTATGTCTTACGCCTTAGGCAAGAAGAGATTGTTTTGAATACTGTGTGTCCTTGTCTCACAGCCAGTCTGCACATAGTCAGTGTCACAGGCCCTGAGCCCATGGAGAGACAGGCAGCAGATGAGGGGGGGGAAGCCCAGGAAGGGATTCGACACTGCCCCGCCTGGCTAAGCGCAAGGGAGAGCACAGAATGTTGTAGGTCTAGAGTGTAGCTACAATATGCTATACACAGTATGTTATACAGTTGTGCATCCATAAGAGCTATTCTGTACTGTAGTTCTGTAGTTTCCCATATGGGCTTGTAGTTGGTGAGCCATACCAGCCATGAGGTGACACCCTGATGCCAGTGTCGACCAATAGAGGTGGAGGGTTATGTTTGTTGAATGTTTGAACTTGGTTTGCTGGCGTTTTGTGACCAATCAAGACTTGGACGTCCTTGTAGGGGAATTGGTGTTATGGTATATTAACTTGCTGCTTTTTGGGTGTGGCTTGCCTGCACCAGAGTGTGGATGGAAGGCTGTTCTGTATTGCTTGAATAAAGGAGAAGACAGCTCACCAACTGCGAGCTCCGCAATTTTATTCTAAGGGGCTTAACTAGGAGCTATTGGAGATGTTGATTTTATTTATCTTCCACACATGAAGACCAGGCCAGGAGATGGACTTAATGGCATCTAATAATAGTGATGTTTCCCTGTATGATGTGGTACCGAGTTCTGCTTTAACTTTTGTTTTTCTTGCCTGTAGTCCAAGTTGGTGGGGCGCTCATGGGTTGTGCTGGTGTTCCCTAAACAAAGCTGCCTGTACCCTCGGATCTGTGGTGTAGATGATCTACATGGTGCTCCTCTAAAGCTCTCTGTACCCTCAGAGCCGTGACGTTCATTATCTACTCCATGTTCCTCAAACCAAAGCTTTCTGTACCCTCAGAGGAAAGCCTTGCACAATGTGATAAAAAAAAAATAAGAAATCAGCGCTGACACTGGGTCAAGTTACGCAACCCAGAAGAAACGCCTCCAGTTTACCTCAGGTTGAGGTTTAGCTTCCACGAGGCAAAAGTAAGATGTGAGGTTCATTCTGATGCTTCCGGGGAACCTTGCCAGGTCCCAAGCTAACCTCCCTCCTCGCACTGGGCTCTCACAGTCCTTTTCTTAAATCACCGTCATTCATTAAACTGAGTGGCCCAGGAAGCTTAGGAATCATCTCCCCCCCCCCCCCCTCAGCCCAGGATTCAAGGTCGACCCACCGGTCTGACGATGGAGGAATTCAGCGAGATGCAGGAGCCACGATTTTCTAATTGGGCTTCAGAATTCTTTGGCAGGGATGCGGAGAGAACAGTAGCGGATAATCCTGTCTGTGTGACTGCTGACAGGAAATGGTGGCGAGGAGGATGTCTGATTGTGTAAGATTTCTGCGGCTCACCGACAGGATATGGTGTCTGCTTGTGATTTATTTATTTATTTTTGTCAAGGATGGAGGGAGTCATCCTCTATCAGGGGGGTCGGTCTGCCATTCACCCATCCTGCATCCGCTATGCAGAGACACGGCTGTTTGTCAGCTAGATCTTCTGATACATTATTGTTTATAAATAGACTTAATGGGAATAAAACATGAAGTGTTTTTAAGTGGAAAGGCATAAATCCGATTGGTGAACTAAAGCCGAACTTCTGCAGAAAAGCCTCTTGGCAGGGAAGCGGACGCCACCTGTCATCGTTACGAGAAACAGTGGCCAGAGAAGGATTTTGTTTACTATAGACGGTAGTTTTTTTTTTTTTTTGTCAAAGTTTTCCTGAAGGCAGCCATTGCTGAAAAGGGGGCAGTCAGCTTAATATATCAAGTTAATATTCTAATTCGAGGACACGAATGTGGCCCTTGGGGAGGTGATAAGGGTCTGATAAGTTTGTGTTTCTATTCTCAGTGTATTCTTCTTGGTTCTGCCTCCCTGTGTATTTTTCTCTTTTGCTGTGGCGCTTTAACAACTCCGATTCTGAGTCGCTGTAAACGGCTGACGTTGGCCTCATTCAGGGGGGAAGTAGGCCATCGCTCTCGGCCTCGTACACTGCCCCCCCCCCCATATCGATTCGCCCTGTACAGACCCGGCACACATAAATTAGTCGCACGCAGTCGCTAATGGCCATGTTTAGATGAGCCCCCCCGCGCTGTCAGGGCCTGGCTGCCTGGAGCAGACAAACACAATCCCAGTTTCGCCCGCGGCAGGGAAAGCAAACTTTGGAATATCCATATCCGGCAGGCTATGAAGCAAGCGGAAGAGAGCCAGAGTGTCCTTCCTGGGAGACGGCGAGGCTCTGTCACCCGCTGACGTCCCTGCTCCGGGGGGCTGCCGTCCCCGTCACATGAGCAGTCATGTAACATTATCAGACATACTGGTCGCACTGGTGATCTGACAGCCTTCGAGTATTGTGCCCCGAGCGACACACTTACAGCAAGGTGCTCCCTGTTTGAGCCACATGGGGCCACGCCCACAAGCCGCTGCAGCCAATCGGTTTTGCAGAGCCGCCCCCGCCCCCTGTGATCAGCCAACCCCATCAAGGCCTGAAAGCTGAACCTCACAGGGCACGTTCATGAGTATGGCGCCCAGAGAGATCCAGGCGGCTGAAATTCAACCTTTGCACTTTGTCCTTTTTTTGTGAAAGAGTTTTCCAGAATGAGACTGGCTGCTTAAAATAAGGTAAAAATTGAAAATTGGCCCAGGTTAAGTATAATAAGTCAGAATGTTTTATTTTGATACCATACAGTATAAGTATACAAAAAAAAATCATTTTCTTTAATGGGTCTTGAAATATGGCTGCCAGCAGCCGCCTAATTCCTTGTCCTCAGTGTGTTTCCGACGTTGCTTGTGAGATTGTGCTACAAATGTCCTGGATAAACTTCGCTTTCAAACTTCATTTTGGTATCTAGTTTGGGGGGGGGGGGAGTTTGTAGAAAACTGAGTTTCAAATTGACTTTGATTTTTTTTTTTCCCCTTGAATTTTAAATTTTTTCCCTTTAAGGCGTAGGCTGTCAAAAAGAGTAAGAAATACCCTTTATTTTTATGAATTAATTATTTAAATGTGACATTTCTGGACAGAGAAATAAGTTGAATCTGAAGCACTTTGGTCCGCTTTTTACGCTTTCCTCCAGTCAATGTGCTTACCTGCCGGAACCCAATTAAACTGCTAATTTACAGTTCAGAGCTGACGGAACGTCCATTACTGGCTCGGAATCATCTGAATGTCACCTCAAATTACTGGAAATCTTCATAATCTTTATGCAAGTCATTAGTATTAGACAGGTCTGACACTTTTTGTTGGCTGCTCGTCCGTAACATACGGTGCCCTTTCTGCTGTCCTTGTTATGAAAAGTATGTTAACCTTTGTGAGGCTGGACTTCAGTAAGGGGTTAGGGTGGGAATGCCAGGTCACCACAGGTCACACTTATATACAGAGTGGTTTAAAGGCACGGTTACCTTCAAATCCATGTCTATGGGCTGTAAGAGCACAAATGAGCTTGATGTGGGAGGATATACCAACCGTGCAGAGCCTTTAGGCTGAAGCTAGAGTGCCGTCCAGGAGGAACCCTTGCACTTATATAGATACCAACATGCTGCTGTCCATGGCACAAGCCTTTGGGTGTGAAACCTGATCTAAACACTGATCTAAAGCAGTATTTTCCAACCCAGTCCTTGGGGACCCCCAGAGAGTCCACATTTTTGCTCCCTCTCTGCGCACCTGCACCGGATATTCGGTTTCCTTGATTGGCTGAGAGCTGGGAGGGAGCAAAAACGCGGACTGTTTGGGGGTCTCCCAGCACTGGATTGGGAAACACTGTTCTAAAGGGATACCTGAGCACATCAGCAAAGCATTTCAGGTGAGAGTGAAAGTTCTGGGCATGAATGAGTGATTGTGCTTTTGTTGTAAATGAGAGGATGTGTTCCAAGAGATGGAGGATCCACAAACACCCACCGCCCCCAACTTGGTATAGACATGGGGTAACGCAGCTGTTTGCACACATTATTTTGACATTTCCTTTGCCTATTATTAGTAGTTGGCTGCACCCAGATCAAATTTGAACCAAGAATAAATGCAGGAGCAGTCAGTGGGCAGTTAGAGTAAAAATATCCACCGGTGATGCATGAAGATGGAACAATTAATATGATGTGATGTAAGCTGACGCTAGGCTGTAGCTTCCGCTTTGTTCTGTTATTGGCTGGATGATCACGCTCAGAAGCTAAACAAACACACCAGAAATAACCGGGATGTTGCGTGCCGGTTTAGCCCAAGCCGAAATACCCTATTGCCATTCTCAGCCCTGTAAGTGTGTGGCTTTTACGATGAACGCTCCAGTCACTTACAGAAAAGGCACAAGACCTGATTTTTATCTTTTCTCCCTGTCTTGACCAGGCTTTCACTGCATAAGGGGTGGGATATGAATACATCATTTTTGAAATTCCTGCAGCTCTTTGAGAAATCTTTCTGTAGAATGTTAGGAGATTGTTCAGGCCTGGATGTTTTGCTCCTTGTGACCAGGCCTGCGTGTTTAGCTCTCTGGGTCTTTCCCTAGCCACCTAAAAGCTTTTCCCGTCTGTTTCGGGGGGAAATTTACCGACAGGGTTGTCTCAGGTGGGGTGGGCCGCTCTGGACGGGAATCACCGAGTGTCGAGCGGGGGGGCTAGTCTGGGTGATCAGCTGACTGGATGAGCCTTGGGTTTGTCCAGTTTAACCAGCCTGGTGGATCTACATGCTTTCTCAGCAGATATAGATGTGTATGCCGTGTGTGTGGCTGTTACATGCATTTGTGTTTAGCTGGTTGTCAGTGGGGCAGTCAAGGTACCATTTAGCCCTGAAGGGCTGCGGTCCTGCAGAGAATGGAGATGGAGACCCAAGCCTGACATAGGTGCCCCACCCGCACATACACTTCCTGGTTTTGCAGCTTTTTTGAGTCTGGTTTGAGTCTGGTTTGAGTCTGGTTTGACTTCATATAAATTTCTCATAGAAGTATTTTGTGTATACAGGCCTCACACAGGGGTGTCATTTAGTCACGTTTCCCATAACCACCCGCCAGTGTCTCAGTCATGCACAGTGATTGGTGGGTAAATCGATGAATGAACCAAGAGCTGTAATGCAATAACACACAAATGTGCTATTGCTCCCGGCCATCTCGTATGTATCTTAATGCGAGGTGCTGAATACTCGCTGGCATTTCACAGAAGTGTGTCGACAGAACAAAGTCTCACTGTTGTTTTTCATTGTCCCCAAAGTCGCCATATGGTCCACAGGGTCCAGCTCGTTCTGGAGGGGGCTCCACTCAACATCTGTTACGTGTCGGAGCTTCAGGTTTCCAGCTGAGAGGGATCTGATTATAAAAAAGAATGGGGGGGAGGTGGCTAAAAATGTCGGCTAAAAATGCTCGTCATGACCCGCTAATGCGTCTCTGTCGCTCACGTTAAGCTGCAGACGCATGGAAATCATAAGTGAAGCTCTTGGTTGAGGAGAGAGACGTGTAAAGCACACCCTCACTCTGCCCCTGGTTATCCATGACATTCCGGGGTTGTCTAGAAGGGAAGTCTGCCTGGATCGGTTCCTCGTCCTCGGAGATGTAAAGGACAAGTGCCCTTAGCTCGCTTACTCTGTCTCCCTGGCGCCCCCTAGCGCACCTGCTTTGCACACTCTGTCCCTTAATTATGCTTCAGTTCCAGTAGCGGCCGTGACACTGATCTGCTCTCGGCGGAATATTTCATGTCTGTTTTATAACGTTAAGCCCTTCAAAGGCGGAGGAAGCCTTCCGGGGAGGGAAATGAGCGAAGATCCGGAACGCCTCGGCAGTTCGGAATGATGGGTGGCTCGGCTGGCTTTGCAGATGCCAGATTCTTTCTCGTGAGGCATCTGGAAGTGTCATTCGGTTTCCGAAGCAGTTCCCAAAATTTTTCGTTTTAAAAACAGCCACTTGGGTGTGAAGAACACCATACTTATGCTGTGTGTATTACCTTCCTTAGTTCATTCATTTTAATTTCATTTTCATGCCTTTGTCAAGACGAATGCAGCACTCTGCAGTGATGTGTTGCAGATTCCAAGAAGGTGGGGAGTGTGCCTCGATTTTTGGCTTTTGCTTACAGCTTAAAATAAAACGCTTCTTTTCAGTCTCTGGGTGTCAACATGAGGACAAATGAGGAAAGAGTACTGGTCCAAACTTCCTGTTTGGGGTAGACTCTCCATGCAGGCACCAGACCTGAAGCCACGTCAGGGTCCTTGCAGGAAGGGTCGGATAAACTCACCAGAGCATCACTTAAAGACCACTGTCCCATCTTCTAGACCTGAAACCCAAGAAACACTGCCCTGTTCACCTCGGTATCGCTGATGGTCAGGCGTGGCACTGAGAGGAGTCGTCTACACAGGGCGTCCTGACCCATCATGCCTCAGTGCCTGTTTACCCAGCATGCCTCTGGTGTCATTACCCACAATGCTTTGGAAGGCCATGTTCTTGTTGACCTTTCAGGAATAACTTTTTCCATGTGGCTGCACTGGGATCAGCCCAGATGTCCCTGACTGTGCCATTAATACTGGGGAGGCTGGACATGAATGTGCCATTAAAACTGGGCAGACTGGAAATGAAGAACTCCTGTAGACACATTTTTCCAGTTGGGCCTGAATTGGTGTTTAATCTGTCATGAACTCTATATCAAGAATGTTTGTTGTTCTTTTATAGCAGTACTGTAAATTCTAATTGCAATTCAGATCACTGTGTTTAGTCTGATGGATTTGGCATGTATCTAGGGAAGGAATAAGGTTTAATAATTAATGCAAATTAAATATTTATTTGTTGTCCATTGTCAAATGTCAAAAAGTGAAATTTGTACATGCTTGACTCTGTGTCTGGTTAGGATTCTTGCATCCCTGTGTAATTTCCTCACCTGCAACATTAATTAAGTGGAGAGCCCTGCTGTTCGGAAGGACTTAAACACTGGCTGAGAGTTCCGGAAGGGCTGAAACACTGGCTGAACGTTCTTGAAGGGCAAAAACATCGTCCGAAGCTTCCTGCAGGCTGTAGTGCCGCATAACTGCCGGACAGTAAAAATAAAGGCAATAAACGCAGCAGCCAGCCATAAATACCACATAGCAGGAAAATAACAGCACCGCCCAGGCGCATTTACACATGCGAGAGGCAGTGAGGAGGTAGGACCGGGGGAACGAGGCGTCAGGGTGTTAATTGTAGCAGGATTTGGTGGCCAATTACCTTCTGCTGAGGAGCCTGATTGCATGCAGATTGAGAGTCAGTAAATGTTGTGGTATGGGTCTAATAGCTGGAGACTGTCTAATGAAAGGGGGCGGGGGCTTGCGGCTGTGCAGGGAGAGTCCCACGTGCTGGTCCCCCCCCCCCGACTCCCTGAGGCACTGGGTTATGTATTTATTCATTGCTCCTGTGAGGTGATCTGCTTCTAGAGGCCCGCACTCTCTGTGCCGAACATCCGTCTTGCCAAGATGTTACGTAACGGCTGACTGCCCCCCCCCCGTTGTGTCTGCGGGAACCGGGCAGCGCCGCTGGTGGCATGTGGCTCTTCTGTAGGTGTCAGGGCAGGGAAATTGCCGGTGGGCTTTGTGTGTGACTGCTGAGGTGTGAAGGCCAGCCCCTCTGCCCGAATGTCCCCCCCCCCCCCACGGACTTTGACATGCGGGGGTGCCCCCCCCTTCCTTGTTCATTGTGTGGCCCAGAAGTCCCCATGGAAGGAAGTGGGTCAGGGCAACTGAAGAATGTGCATGTTCCCAGCCTGGACCAGGGTGTGACAGTCGCAGCATGTCTGAGGTTCTGATCTGAACCACTGTGGTCATCCCCCCTTCCCCAAAAATCTTTATAGCTTTTCATATAAAGCCTAACTGTTCAAATAATAGGAGTCTCTGATGTAAAAACACAAAAGCATGTAAACGGGCATATGATGTCATCGATCACATGGTCACTCATGTTCCGAGGGGCGGGACTTTGGATGCCCAGCCCACATGTGCAGCTCTCTCCCCCATAATAGTACGACAATAACCTTCTGATTTTTAACTGGAAACGAGTAGCGCCCCCGTCTGGTGAGTGGCAGCACATGCTCCTCCCCGCTGTTTAAATATCCACATGGGCTGGCGGGTCGGCCTCCCCGAACGCGACCTGCCCCAGGGCGCCGTGTGGGATGAGCACGTCAGCGTCCCCCCCGGCGCATGTTGGCACAGCGTGAGCAAAAAAAGCAGGCACTTTGTTTATTTCTGTCCTCTGAGCGCCATATGTTTTTAGGTGTGCTGGAAGGAACTGGTCTGAGCAAATCCGCACTTGAGGCATTGAAATTGCCGCCCCATCCTTTCCCTCTGTTTTTGTCCATACTCCCCCATCGCTGGTGGGCATAGAGGGCTCACATTGCCTGCTTCAGGGGTAATTTTAATGCTGGGGTTTTAGGAAATCTGAGCATGGCAAACTGGTTGCCCCTATAGGGGCAATAGTGCAGTGGGTGGGGTTAGTAAACAGAGATGCCTCACTTAAAGTCTGTTTGATGCAATACCCTTAAGGGGGGATTTCGTCAGTGTACCTGTTTGTTTGTCTAGGGCACGATAAGCCTTTGCAGTTACAAAACGGAAATGCGCAGTTTTATATGATGATTGAAAATGTGCTTTTTAATAAGTTATATCAGGGAAAAGCGAGAAAGAAAACAGCGTCTGTGCGTGTGCAGCTTGTGTCGCTGCGCCGCCCCACTTCCTGTGCAGGCCATGTGCACGGCAACGCTTCCTTAGCAACAGTCAAAACACCACCTCCTGCAGCAGGTGCGGCCAGGAGCGGCACAGTTGGATACGTGCCGCAGTGGCGGATGGCGCATGCGCATGGTCCGCTGCCGGGGGGGGGGGGGGGGGGGGGGGGGGGGGGCGGGGGGGGGGGGGGGG
>JAODLD010000069.1:23222225-23235657 GCA_026781065.1 Mormyrops boulengeri | reverse complement strand
TGCCCGCTCCCGTGTTGCGCGCCCCGGCCCACCTCCTTCCCTCCCACCCTCCCCGGCGGCGCGCCCCCCCCGGGTGTTGGGGGGGGGGGGGGGGCAGGGGGTTACTGCGTGTGGTCTGGGACTCTTGATCTAATAGATTAATTATTCATGTTTATTTGGCAGCGGGGTCACAATTCCCCCCCACATCAAATGCTATGAATTTCCATATTAATGGCCGTATGAATAATGTATGGCTTTGCAGTAGGGTGATATAGGCGCACCTGGATGTCAGAACAAGCAAGGGAACCAAAGTGTAATTAAAAGTGCGATGAAAGGACTCCGGCTTCGTTCACATGCACAGCTGAATCTGATGGCCACTCTCTCTCTCTTTTTCAAAGTTCCCGTAACTGTCTGTGAATGGTCACTTTCACTGCAGTCAAGAGAAATTTAATTAATATCCATGCTAATCCCGCTTGCACAAATGAAAGTTAAGTGTTAGTTTAACTTTTATTAACATTTCAGGGCTCTCTTATCGCTGATAACATGGGATGGCTGTACAGGATCCATCCAGGTACTTACTCTGATTTTGTTCCAACAGTCTACATCTGTAACCTTCGCCTTTCTGCTCTAGCTCGTCTCCAGCAGGGGTCAGTGTGGAGCGCGTCCAGAATGATATGGGATCTGTGTATCGACGCTTGCTGGCTACCTGTGTCGTGCTTTTAAGAAGCAATGATCGATGGCTCAGAGCCTTGAAATGAAAGGATGTCTTGTTTGTACAAATAAGAGTACAGGTACATAGGAATGCTTCTTTTCACATATCCCATCATGTTCTCTTTTGAGACAAACACGCACATATACGTGAGAGTGAAGCTTGGGGTCTGAGAACTGGGTCAGCTGTTGATCGGCGCCCCTGGAGCTTTTCGGGGGTTCGGGGCTTTGCTCACAGGCCCACAGCCAGTGCCTGTTCTGTTGAGGATGGTACTTCAACCCACGACCCTCCAGTCACAGGCACCAAGGTCCATGTACTGCTCCTCAGGCTCTGCTATGAGCACCCCCCCCCCCATACCAGATGCTGGCTGGATTAGCGATGAGCGCCTCAGCTTGGTGGGTGGGTATTGCACGGTGGCGTCGGTGAGGAAATGAGCTTCTTTCCCTTTGTTGACTCCCGCATTTGGTCTCCTTGCTCGCGTGAGTGTGGGTCGCGGACTCTGCAATGCTCTCGCCACCCCCACATCCCGGGCTGCCATGTACCACCCTGATGGGGTGCCCACGGTAGTAAGTGGACGGCTCTGCCCTCGGCCTCTGCCTTGGGGACTCCTGGGCCATGAGGGCAGGGGCGAGCGTTCAGGGCCCCCGGTGCCAGCCTGGAGCTCACGCTGCTATGGCCAGTTTGCCAAACCACTATGGTATAACCCAGTCCCAACCCCGGACAGTCCACGTTTTTGCTTCCTCTCTGCTCCCAGTGCACCTGTACCAGGTATTCAGTGTTCCTGATTGGCTGGGAGCTGGGAGGGAGCAAAAACGTGAACTGGGGTTCCCCAAGGACTGGGTTGGGAAACCCATTGCCTAATGCAGGGGTGGCCAATCTTATCCAGAAAGGGCCACTGTGTGTGGGTTTTCGCTGAAACTGCCTAATTAGATTACTAATTAGAGGACTGATTGGCTGAAGAGTCCTCACACCTGGGTTTCAACAGCTGACCTAAAGGTTACCTCTAAAACCAGCACACACACCAGCCCTTTGCGGATAAGATTGGCTACCCCTGGTCTAATGGATAAATATATCACTATTAGCAGGTACGGCTAACTGGGTTAGCCATTGTCGCTAGATCGTGATGAATCAGAACCAAGTGCATTTGCAGGCTGAACAGGGATTAATCTGCCAGGATTCATTTATATTTAAACATTGGTGGTTTTAATGTAAAGTGGTGACGCGGTTAAATAAAGTAAAAGGATTTGTTTATATGATGCTAATTGATGTTATGCTGTTACACCTAACGCTGCAAAAATGGCAAACAGTACGATGAAAAGCTGAACCAAGTTAAAAAAGTATCTTAACCCCCTTCTGTGACTCGAGCTCAGCTGCAAAACTATGAATTTTTAATGAGCAAGTGATATTGCACAGCTACCTAGTAGCAGGTAGGACCAACTTTTGCCTCTGGAGCTGTTTCAAGGGTAGACGGGTTGTGCATTCAGAGGAGCCTCTCTGCGCACCTGCTCTGTCGTATTGCGCTGTTATTAATGCCCCGGTGCCCTTTGTTAGCTTTGAGTCTGGCCATTCTCTTCTGACCTCCCTCATTAACAAGCTGTTTTCACCCACAGAACTGCCATTGACTGGATGTTTTATATCCCACTATTCTCTGTAACCTCTAAAAACTGTAGTGTGTGAAATTCCCAGGTGGGTGGCTGTTTCTGAGACTATGGGACCTCCACATGCATAATTACCCGGGTCTAGCGATTCTAATTCTCACCCAGACAGCGACTGAACCTCCTGTCCCCTGCCTCTGTTGCTGTATGTATTCGGTTGCAGCCACGTGATTTGCTGTTTGGGGCAACAGGCTTTTTGCTTTAACACGCAAGGGTGCCTAATACCCTGGCCACTAAATGTGTAGAGACAAAGACTATATCAGGATCTAGGCCATAAGCAAACTCTTTTCCTCACAGACAGACTGTGTTCTTTTTGTTTTGACAAAAAATTCAGTATCTGGCTCTGGTGTTGCAGAAAACCTTCGTGCTGTGTGTGTCACTGACCTTTTGGGTATAGCATGCTATACCTTTGGATGTGACAGCTGGGCAGTGGTGCAAGACAAGAAGCCTACTGATGCCTTTAAACTCTGGGCCTGGCGAACACTTGCAAGAATACTTTAGACCGCAAAAAAGAAAATGGATAAGGATTCTTCAGATCGATTTTCTCTTGAAGCACATATCCAGACTCAAGTTCTTAGGTTGGGGATATTGTGAGAAGACCCAGTGCACTGGGAAGGACTAGGGTGTCAATTAAAGTCAAAGGGAACAGAAGATGAGAATGACCAGCAGCAAGATGGATGGACTCGATCATCACCACAATGCAATCGGGATGCCTGAATTAATTTGACAACACATAATAATAATAATAGTACGTCTTGGTAGGACTCGCCTCTTCAGTAGGGGGCTTGTCGTTCCCCATTTGACATCCTGCACAGTTTATGCACAGCGTGTTGCCCTTGGTTGAGTGAGACATCCCGCCCCCCAACCCCTCACTGGCCACGTCGGTTGGTACGGCGTGACAAAACCACATGCTGGTGGAGGCAGGCCCAGCAGTCTGCCTAGGAGGTCATGAGACCTTCCGGAACTTTCACAAATGTGCAGCATCAGATCATCACATCTGCTCCCTAGCCATACTGCCTGATGGCACGCTAAACAAAAGAGAATAAATCCAAATGCCTGCCCTTTGGATTCGGGTGGGGGAAGCCTGATGATTAAGGGCCATTTGCAAAATGCACTTTTCTGTTCTGTCTGCAGAATGTCTGGTTAATCAAAGACTTACTTCTTGCACCACTTTAACTCGGTTTATCCAGCTGGTTATTTTTATCTTGCCAACTCTAGTTAAGTACCTTGTCTAAACAAACCATGGCTGTTATCTTTATCGGACTTGAACCTGAAGTCTTTGTTATTTTTCATCACTGAAGTCATAGGCTGTCATCTGCCACTGTCAGCGTGGTAAGATCTAGTACATATGAGGACACAGAGATTAGGGAGGATGAAGTTGCTTCTCCGGGTAAATTAAAGTCCTGTGTGTGTTTCTGTGTGTGTTCCAGTGCTGGCCAGCTTCAGAGGGACCGTGCAGTGTGGCTTACCGCTGGAGATCGGGGACACGGTGCAGATTCTGGAGAAGTGCGAAGGTAAGGTCCTTGTATTTTCATCGCCCCCCCCCCACCCCACCCCATAAAGATTCACACCTGAAAACAAAGCATTCCATTACTTACTGTAACTCATTACCGCGGAGCAGAGATACCCTCCAGTAATACATGGAGAGGAGATGATTCTGCCATTCCTGTTAGGCAATGTGATCCACCAGGACCTTCGTTTTAACCAAGTGAAGATTAAGGATGTCTGTTTTATTTCCTTCTCTTAAGGCTAAGGTGCTTCCCCTGTGGTTTGAGATGTTTTCTAAACAGGCATCTGTAAAATTTCCTGTTTTTGCAAATTGGCCATTTGGTCCTCCTCAGTTTGCTCATTTCCTGTTGAGTGAAGATAAGAAAAATGTAAAAAAAAATGTAAGCTCTGTAAACGGTGTCATTAAAACACAAAGTCCGTCGCTGATGTTTAAAGTCAAAATCAAGTCAAGTCAAATTTATTATCCCACCAAGGAAATTTAGGTTGCAGCCAGGCATTTAAAAAGGAATACAACAAATAAATAAATGAATGCAGCATTAAAACCAGATACCAACATAGAGACAATGACCTATACATATACAACAGATCATCCACAAAACCACTGCACAGACCAGCATTAACAGTTAAGCGCTGTATGTCTGCACAAACTTTCCGGTGACACAGGGGCACAGCACAGCTGCATTGGTTGAGAAAAGCGAGATGTACAGTGTGTGGGACATTGTCTGTCATTACATGCATCAATTAAGATTAATTGGTTAATTTGTTAATCACAAAACAACAGAAAACTGATACCAATATATCCATGTCATGGATGTAGGCTAATATTCAGGATAATATCAAGCAAAATTTTTTGAGAATGCAAGGTGAGTTATTAGGGGTAAGGTCTTGGTTGAGACTAGCTCTCGGTGGTGCTCTTTGAGTCTGTAGTCGTGTTTGAGGCTGTACCTCTGTGGTGTTTTCCAGTTATGCTGTTAAGTGTCTGTCTGTTCCCGACTCGGTCATTTGTCCCGTGTTTGGCGCACGCTGTCAGGGTTTCTCAAGGCGACTCTGTTTTCCTGTTTTTCTGACTGACAAACCTGTAGTTTCAGCGCCAGCTCTGATCTGGCTTCTGTTTTGACCCTTTGGAAACTCGCATATGAAAGTGCCGATTCTCTGTGACAGCCGACATTTACTGCTGACTGGTGTGTGGCATAATATGACTCACCTTTTGCTGCTGCACCTGAAATAGTGATTTAGATATTTCCAAGATACAAGTTACTTACTATTTTCATGTGGTTTTGTGTGTGTGTGTGTGTGTGTAGACCTGGGTGGTGTCATAGTATACAGTATCTTGATGGTATTTTCAAAAGCAGTGTGCTATTCTGGTATCTTGAAATCTTGGTGATAAAACCGCACCCCAAGCAAAATACCTCTGTATACCATTTTAGCTTAATATTACCCAAGGCTGTTGTATGTGTGTATGCTGTATGTGCCTCTATTTATACGTATATTTGATTATTTATATATGTATGTGTGTGTGTGTGTGAAAGAGATTATCAGATGATTTGTTCACAATGGGAATTCTATATCTTTAATCTGTTTATATTGAGTGTTTCTTGGGATGTACCCAAAGCAAATGAAAAAATTTCCAAAAGAAATTCTGCAAATAGCCCGATATCGGAGTTCTCTCTATTCCAGGGACCGATTAGACTCGGATAACTGGGTGTAGATGTTCTGCGTGAGTGGTGAATTTGGGTTCAGTGTGTGAACCCCCCCCAGGGATTTGAACCATATCTGCCGAATGCCGCCGTCCCTAACAGCGAGAGTTGCCGTTAACACTCTGCCGCGGTGTTTAATGTGGCCATATTTGACAGTTTATCGGGCTGTTTTTTTTAAAAACTGGATTAAATGAAACCCCAGACATCGTATGCTGGGGTCTTCATGCTAATAGCCGATGACTGCGCTCTTTAAGTCACCATAACAACCCCCGTAGCTTAAAGCAAAGCAGGACAACGATGACAAACCTCATGACCAAAACATCTGCACAAACGTGGTAGTGTTCCAGAGATCACCTTTTCCTGCCGCTGGCGCTTTGAAACATGCATGCTAGGGGGCGCAGTGGTTAAGAACGGAGACTGCAAAGTTCCAGGAGTGTCCTCAAGTAGTCCAGAAATGTCGTGACATGGCCAAATGTTAAAAAAGGAATGTGAAAGAAGAGAGATGGGATGGAAGAAAGGTTAATATTTTTGTCTCTCCAGGATGGTACAGAGGATTTGTTCTGAAGAATCCGAGTGCCAAGGTGAGCGGTGCCTTCAGCTGGTGTGTGTGTGTGTGTGTGTGTGTGTGTGTGTGTGTGTGTGTGTGTGTGTGTGTGTGTGTGTGTGGATTTTTTAATGTGGAGTTTTTTGTGAGAAATGCTCTTTGGAATGTGGAACAGTGGCTTCCGCATGATTTACTTTGAGCTGGTCCCTGGAGGTTGTCTGAAGCATCAAAGTTTTAACAGTTTTTATCTTTACGCAGCCATGGCCATGCGTGCATAAACACACACACACACACACACACACAGAACTGAGAGGTCTGTTTTTGTTCCCTTTCTAGCCCTGAGCTGCTTGGGCGTCTGTGAGCCTTTTTCTGTATCGTGTGCAAATTGTTACAGAAATATTTCACCTGCACTCCAATATTTAATAAAGATGACCCAAATAGCAAATGTGAAGTATACTATATCCTTATTTATTACACAAAACATGGTTGCATAAATGCAAATCTTTGTTTTCTGCACCTTTTCATTTCAGTAAGCTGTTTTTTTTTTTCTTTTTGGACGTCCTGTGCGTTTTTTTCCCCCCCTCTTCGCTCTGTGGGATAATTTTGAAGGACGTCCACATCCAGGCAGAGTCACTGCGGTCAAAAGATTTCAGCCATTTGCAGACAGCCCTACAGCAGTCTGAATCCCCAAACATTTCACAATGATTTTATAACATTTTCCAGACTGTTGTTCTCTTACTGCCCCCTTACCTGGGTGTATCACACTGACCTGTGCCGGTAAGACTAAAATGGCCAGTTATTTTTTCGCATTTATGTAGAACAGTATTTCCCAATCCGGTCCTCTGGGACCCGCAGACAGTCCACATTTTTGCTTCCTCCCTGCTTCCAGTAGTGAAAATGTGGTCTGTCGGGCTGGGAGCTGAGAGGGAACAAAAACGTGGACCGTCTGTGGTCCCTGAGGACCGGATTGGGAAACACTGGCGCAGAAGAAGGCCATCCAGACACTTATTTCAGTCATATTTAGCATGCGTGTCTGTAAATAAGAAGTTAATTGTAAAGAGTATTTCTAGCCTGTGTATAGTTCTTCTTTTGACAGAAAATCTAGTAAAATGTATGTCATTAATATGCAAAACAAGCTATATTCGCTTAGCTCATGGCTATATTTTTCTTCTCCCAGGGAATATTCCCAGCATGTTATGTTTACCTGAAAAGTGCCCATATTAAGAACAAAGGGTAAGTCATGTTTTAAAAAGCAAGCTTGCTTATGACTGCATATTCTGTGCTGAAGTGTAGGGGTGATGGGTTAGGTATTCGGGTCGGGCCGCTGTTGAAGATGCAGTACGCCGTGTGACTTACCGGGGTAATACTGTCTTCCTGACCCCAGGCAGTTTGAGACGGTCATTCCCAGCGAGGACACGGTCATCACGGAGATGACGTCCACGCTGAGGGACTGGGGCACGATGTGGAAGCAGCTTTATGTGGTAAGTGCGTCCTGACCGCAGGAAGGATCCGGCGGATCTGTTTGATTTACGGATCTATTTACAGAGATGTAGTGGCCAGCAGCTGACTGAGGCTTATTAGATAATTATAACACAATTAGCTCTGGTCTAATTAACTGTATGTTAATTTTGCTGTCAGTGAATCATCTTCACATTACATTATGCAGTGGTATATCGCCAGTCTCTTGCATTTTTATATTTTTTTAATTATTACGTTGCTGATCTCCTGAGTCAATATTAAGATGCAAAGTGAATTTCATAACTTTTAGCCGTGACCCACCTATGCAGCTGAGTGCTAAAGGAAGCTAGATAGTTTTAAGTAGGATTCATTAAAACAGCTTGGACAAAAGTGTGATTTCTTAACTACTGCTCCCCCTGCTGGTGATTGCTGTCCATGGCACCTATGACTGCATTTTCTGCGGCAAGCTACTAAATGGTTTGTGTGTGACTGCTCATGCACACAGAAGAACGAGGGGGACCTCTTCCACCGACTGTGGCATGTGATGAACGAGGTGCTGGACCTGCGGAGGCAGGTGCTGGTGGGCCATCTGACGCAGGACCGCATGCGGGACGTCAAACAGCACATCACCGCCCGCCTCGACTGGGGCAACGAGTGAGTCCCCCTCTGACCCCTTGCAGTCAGGGGCCCCATTAAAGCTGATCATATTGGGCCCCCAACCCAGTCCAATCTAATTATGTTGCAAATTTTTAGGGCCCCTTTAGGACAGTCCGAACCCCCCCCAACTTACAGCACCCCTAAAACTAAACAAGAATCTGTGCCAAGTTTTCCGGCAGCAGAGCGGACAGTCAACCCAACATGCTACTTTTACCTGTCGGCAGGCAGCTCGGTCTGGACCTGGTGCCCCGGAAAGAGTTCGGGATGGTGGACCCGGATGAGATCAGCGTCACGGAGCTCTACAAGCTGGTGGGTACACCCCGCGTCGTCCCGGCTCTCTGCCCGCCCGGCTTCCTCGCGCCGGGCCCACGTTGCCATGGTAACAGGCTTGGCTTGCCGTTAGTTCGTCTTAAATAGCCATTTTCCATCTATGAAACTGAGACGCTTAATCCCCTTCCAGTAAACATAGGGGATTGTGAAGCAAGCATATTGTACCTCTATTATTATAACAGTATATACAAAGAAATGGTAGTAATTAGGAACTAAAGGAAAGATAAAGTGTGTATAATTAGCCTGTGATTCCTTTGTATGCTAACAAGCCGTGGATAATTAAAATGTTAGTTCGTTCAGAGTCGTCGAGGTTTAGCTGTGATACCGCCGAGCTCTTTAAAGGGTCACCTGACCGCGTTTAATCTGCGCCTCCGTGTCATAAGGGGAGCCGGGCGGCCGGGAAAATCAGCTGCATCCAGCACAGAATGAGTTCTGCCGTCCCGATTGTTTCCTCTGCTGATGGAGGAGCCTGTCAGCTCCGAGCAGGACGCCAGCACTTTCCGAGTCTCCGGATAATTGGACCCCAAACAAGATAGAGAGAATAAAAGAGAGAGAGTGACAGAGGCTGGTGGAGGAGGGAGGGAGAGGGAGGGAGAGCACAATGAGCTGTCATTGTCCAAAAGCACCACCGACCTCCATCCAGAAACCTCCGCCCCCCCCCCCCGGCCCGACGCGCCCTTGCCAGCATCTTGGACAGGGTTTGTGTTTCCAAAAACAGAAGAAAAGCTCTGAGTTGGAGAGGTGAGATGTCAGGCATACTGGGAGGAAGAAAAGGTTGAGAATGGGAAGACAGACAAGGCACAGAACCATGGAGCTCATTGCATACGCCTGATCCTCACGGGACACGTTAAGGGCCCGGCACTGTGACACATTCACGTTAGCATCACCTGATAAACGCTCTCTGTGGACCCAGGGCCGGTTGGACCCTCGGGACTTGTTTGTTTGTTCTTGCCCTGATGAGGAATATGGACAGGAGATCCTTGGGATTTGTGTCGACCATGAAGAACAGAACAGAATCACAGCATGTGAAATTTAACCAGAAGTGCAGAAATTCCGTGCCGCGTGGGACCGTTGGCCTATTATTCACCGTCTAACCTTCTTCTTGGTCGCCAAGCTGGTTGCTCACTGGGTTAAACACGAAGCTGATTGGCGGCACGCAATGATCCCGGGCACTGTGGGCTTAGAAGCTTCAGTTCTCACCCTGCAACTATCAAACTAATTTCTGTGAAAAGAGGCGCTTGGGGGAATCATCTGGGCCGTCGTTAGAAGTGTACACATTCTTATTTCTCTGATCCGGCCCATTACACCCAGCACGCTTTCTGTAGAAGACACGCCCCACTACTAGAGAGTGTCTGCTTAGACTGTTAACTTTCTTTGTGCAAACAGATGGAGCATCGACACAGGAAGAAGGATACCCCCACCCCCTCGAGCACGCATCACCTGTTCGCCCAGGTAAAGAGCCTTGTTAGCTCTAACCTGGGCGAGGAGCTTGAGGTCTTCCTAACCATCTATGACGGCAAGGAGAACCGGCCACTCAGGTACACCCTTCGCCCCTCCCCTGTTGCAAACCCCCAAAGACACTGGTAGAGGAGTTGGGTAAGAGCCCATGTCTGTACATCTCCTAACAAAACAAGATTATTGAAGTCTATTTTTAATTTTCCTTTTAATATTTGCTTAATGGATTTGACCTCATGATAATGGTCAGGGGCAATTAGAGGGGCCAACCTTATCATTGGCCAATGATATGTTTTAGAATAGATGAATGACAGCGGAGGGGGCCAATGAGCTTTTAGCTGTGCTCCTGTGGTACCGCCTCGGAATATGGGACAAATATTGCATCATCTAGAAGGTGTCATGGCCAGGTTGTCGAAAGACCTGGAGGGGCGTGTGGTGTAGCTGGATGAATTTGAAGGTACTGGCACGTGAAAGAATTCAGGAAAAGTCCCCGGGCATGACGGCGGCACCATGGACTCATTTCCGGAGTGTTTATTCCGCTCTCGAAGAAATCTGCCATGGCAGAGTTGACCAGCTTCATGCAGTTCGTCCTGCGCAGACGCCGCTTTCAGAAGCCCAGACCGAGGCTGGTTACTTAGCAACCCCGCTCGGTGTACTCGCAGCACTCCAAATGCGCTTGGCTTTGTCGCATGCCTGTCGCATGCTTTAGAATGCTTCCTGGCTCAGGTGCTGCAGGATCTGTTTCTACTGCAAAACTTCAGTGCCGTTACATGATTTACTGTTGGAATTTTTCCTGTTTTCACCACAATCATATATCAAAAGTATATGCATAATGCATGTTACACATGTGTGTGTGTGTGTGTATGTATGTATGTATGTTTATCTGCATACATGTACATATCCACAGTATAGATACATTATATATATATTTTGCATACAGATACGTCGCAGTCATATGGATTTTGCCTTTGGCTGGATTTAAAGGATCCAGAATGATGTTCGTGTTAATTTCTGTTAAATTTATGGATGGAGGGGGGGGGGGGCTGGCACTTGGAGATGAAAGGGAATTCATTAGTTCCACCCATGAGTTCAGACCTCTTTTTCTTTTGGGTGGGACCTCCATTAAGCCAGCCCCTGCTGTTAAGCCCTGGTCTGGCATCCGGAAGATCCTGCTTCCTTTGTGTGTGTGTCGCACGCCACCTCCCTCCCACCAAACCTGGATGGCGTGCTGCGTGGCGTTAGGCTTCATCACCGGTGTGTGTGGTGCCCGTAACGTAGGGTGACCCTGAAAGATGAGACGGTGCATATCAGTTTCCAGTGTTCTGTTGTGTGTAGGAGATGGACCTCCGCCTCCGTTAGTCAAATATTTTATGAATTTATATGTTGAAATGGGAATCATTGTTATATTGTGCTTTAGAGTTAAATGCGTCAAGAAATACTATTTATTAACCGCTTGCCTCTCGTGCCTATAAATTGCGAATCAGCACCTCGCATGTCCGTCACTTGTCTTGAGTTCTGAGAGCCGCGATATATCTCCGTTGATATCTCGTTCCATCTCGGTGGCTGTCGTCCTCGGCCCCGCGTCCCTTAATGTGCCATCAGCGGTTTACCGCCATCCATCTCTGGCGGTGGGTGTCTCCTGCACTCGTCTGTCAGGACGCCCCGCTGGTTGCAAGGCCGTGGCTACGTGCCAGCTTTGACTAGTGCCCGTTTGGCTGCCGCTGGCCACTTTCCAATCAGTCGCTGTGACTTTTGTCTGTGTTTGAACAGTACCAGCTGGGCACTGGACCTGCTCGTTCTCAGGCCGTCGGAACTTGCAGCTGTCATGCGATCGGCAAGCCAGTCATGGCGCATGGATCTGACGCCCGTATCCGACTTGTTGGCTAAAGTCTGCCCATGGCTTCTTTACATCTCAATCAAGTGCATGGCCTGCTTGGGAAGATCAAGCCTCACACTACTGTAGCTCTGGGTTGACTGGGATAGTACAGCAATCCCAGCTAGTTTAGCTTAGAGGCATTAAGACTGGTATGAGAGCTAATGTGGCCGTTCTGGATTCTGTCTGGTCCGGTCCGGTCCAGCTTGCTGAACTCTGCTGTTTAGGGCCAGTGGGCTCCGATTCTGCTGGGGAATGTTTGTTCCACACCAAAGGCTTCTTGTTTGCACAGCAGAGTATTTGAAGCAAGGAGTGTGCCAGTTTCAACATCATGTGGATCTGTGGCATTGAAACTGACCCAGCCTGGTCCGTGTTTGTTTTTATGATGACCTTCTTTCGCTTTATATAATGGCAGCCAATCATGATTGCACTTTCACAATCCACAACAGGCAATCAGCTGGCCTTTCAGTATTCGATCTCTGCACAGACCAAGCTGCTAACATGTTGTATGCTGTGTCTTAAACCTTGTAATTATGGGCTAATATCCAGACCTCTGTACTGCCAGTATGTGGCATTGGCTCCGATCGGCACAAAGTGGCTTAGTGCCCATGCGCATGTGGTTGGTGTCAGCCAATGGATGCTAATTGAAGGCGGGATTTTGTGCGGCAGCACGTTAATTACGGCTCAGCTGATATGGAGCTATCACGCCACGCCGCCTGGGCACCGGCTTCTGCTGGCGTCCCACTGGGCCGGGCGGGGGCAGGCGGGGGGGCTCAGGAGTGCCGATGCTTCAGTGTTTCCTGTATTCCTGCGCTTGTCCTGCCCACCACGGAGGAAGTCTAACTGGATTAGCACATAGCGATTAGCCATGCGGGGAATGCGGCTCTCGCTGCGGGAACGAAGCGCTTCCCGCCTCAGGCCTCCAGACGCAAGCGGCTTCACGCTGGCTGTGCAGAATGTGCCGCATCGCTGGGCCCCTTCCGCCAAAAACCGCGTCTTTCTGGGACAGCTTACGGAGAGAGAGTGCGAACTTCAGTGCAGCGCTCTTTTATTGCATTTTGCAATAATGAATCTGGCCACCTACCACAGCACATAGGGTATATAACACCATACATAGCACATGATTAAACATATAACTGAAATACATATATAATACCCACCGTACACAGATGCTATAGAACATGCAGGGTACACACCACCAGACAAAACACAAAGCATGCCATATAACTGAAATATATATATAATACCCACCGTACACAGGCACTATACAATACATAAGGTACACACCACCACTCAAAGCATATAACACACCATATAACTGAAACACACCGCATACAGTACCCACCATGCACACACTAAACTCAACAACATGAACACAAAGAAGACCCTCTGGGAATTAGCTCATCGTCTGTTAGATCAGACCTTCCCCTAAGTCCATGATACCATTTTTGATGTGACAGGAGGACTGTAGCCCCCCCAACACACACATACAGTGCTGGTGGCTTCTGGCAATCTGTCACTCCCCCCCCCCAGGCCCCAGGGCTGTCCCAGTCCCTCCCCCCTGCC
>JAODLD010000069.1:23187757-23209577 GCA_026781065.1 Mormyrops boulengeri | reverse complement strand
ACAAATCCGAAGGCAGTGTTTTTAGCCCCCCCGAAACCCCACTCTATAATCCCTCCTTTTCTCGAACACCCACCACCCCCCCCCCCCCCCCACTTGCTTTTTAGATGCCCTGGAGCAGGCTGTCTCTGCCCCCACTGATTTTTAATATTCTGTCCATCCTGCCTGTACAGGAGCAGACCAGCTGTGTGAGGTGTGTGCATGGGTTTGGTCTCCCGTGAGTGGGCGTGGCTTCTCCCATCAGTGGGCGTGGCTTCTTTTGTGAGTGGCGTTGCCAGTAACCATTAGTGGCCATTGTTTCTCCTGCAAGTGGGCATCGCTTCTTTCATGAGTGGGCATCGCCAATAACGATTAGTGGGTGTGGTTTCTCCTGCGAATGGGCTTGGCTTCTCCCACAAGTGGGCGTTGCCAATAACCATTAGTGGGTGTCGCCTCTCTGGTGAGTGGGCGTGGCTTCTCCCGCAAGTGGATGTCGCCAGTTCCCATGAGTAGGCATTTATTCCCCCATGAGTTGCTGTAGCTTCTCCTGCCCCTGGGTGGTGCCAACCCCATGAGTTACCGCCTTCCCTGCCTGCCCTCCTGCAGGCCGTCTTCCTCAGGACGTTCCCCTGCGTTTATTGCGAGCTACTGAAGATCTTCACCATGCGGGAGGTGGCCGGGTTCGTGCGGGAGACCCTCGGGAGCCTGCCTGCCATTTCCCATGCCGACTGCCCCCTGGAGGCCGTCAAGTTGCAGTGCATTTCCAAGACTGTGGAGAGCTCACTGTACACTAACCCAGGTACACCGATGGGGTCGTGAATATTTCTTGCGGTGAAACTTTGGTTATTAACTTCCCGCTGCACCATTAAAGGCATTAAGTGATTATGACACAAATCCTGTTTACAACTGTGATTAGCACAGACCAAGCTTAAATACACATCTGATAATTAAACTGGGATTAACTCGATACTCAGTAATTGTCACGTGCCATCTGTGGGACATTCGTACACCAGCATGTGTATTATTACCAGACATAAACAATAATTTACATTGTGCTTTTGAATATGAAAAAAAAATGCTAATTTTGCACTGGGCAGGATGGGATTTCTTGGGAATCATATCCTTAAAGCTGATTTAATGAATTGAATGTAATTAGGAAGAAATGGATCCATTGTACAGAAATGGGTGATTAAAAAGTTAATGTGACATCATTTTTGCAGGGGATTTGCATTTGGGGCAGTCAGCGGATTCGCAGTTAGCCTCTTATTAATTGATTAAAATTACAAAGACCAACGGGCTGAATTTTAATGCCACCATGTTTGTTTTTCATTCATTAATTTCAGCGCCGCCGTCTTCAGAGACACAGTTTATTGAGGTGTAACGAGGGATCGCTTGTTTTTGGCTTCATTTAGGCAGGACGACGGGGCATGGTGGCCCGATGCCTGGTCTCATGCCCCCAGGACTGTGGGTTTGAATGCTGCCCCTATCTCTGTCATGCATGGAGTTGGCCTGTTCTCTGCGTGTTTGCACGCGTTTCCTCCGGGAACTTTCTCCCGCGGGGCTAAAAATTGCCACCCATGAGTCGACATTATAGATATATATACCTTTGGGAAGCAGAGGTGCAAACTGACTGTACTGCTTCACTTTATTTCTGGGTGTAGAGATTATGGTTGGCCTGCTTTTGCTGCCTCCCCCCCCCCAGCTCGGATAAGTAAATACCAGCTGCTTTGTCTGGCTGTTCTGCAGGGGGTTTAGGGGAGAAACCATCTTGGTGACATTTTCCTTTAAAAGCGACACCTATCCCGGCTGCTTCTTATGAGAAGCTGAAACTGAAGCTGGCTACCTTAATCTTTCTCTGTATAGGAAAATAAAACCCTCAGTTGGTATTTCACACATCCCGTCCACGCACCATCCCGTGGTGTCACGATTTTTGTCGTCCGTTTTCACACCGGCGTAATACTGCCAAATCTCCCGCACTTTGGAACCAACCGTTAAAACTTAGAAACTTAAGATGTGATTTCAGTTCCTGCTTAACGTGGGACTGTTTGTCCTTGCTGCTCTCATCTATGCTCTGCTAGTTTAGTTCTCTTTCACTGTCTGGTTCGCTCCCTGTTTTTTTTTTTTTTTTTTTTAAATATTCCCACATTTTGAGTCTGCTTACACACCCCTTTTTCCAGCTTATCCCCTGGGAATATCCTTACACTTCAATTTCTTAGATTAATTTAACTCTTTTTTTTCTTACGTAACTCGGCGTGGCCATGAAATCCCCCTGATGTCCGCGTCTGCAGGCATGTGGAGGTTCCTGTCCCCACCTCTGTCTGTTCCGCCTTCCTTCAGAGTCCAGGTGTATCCTGCTCCCCGTGGTGCTGCACCACCTCCAGGCACACCTGCAGGAGCAGAGGGACCTCGTCATGTGTGCCCAGATCCTCTCCGGAATGTTCTCCCTCATGAAGAAGGATGACACTGTGAGTGCTCTCCTGGGCCCACCTATGGCTCTGCCTGTGACCCTCCCATGACTCCGCCCCCGCCCCTCTCTGGAAGGTTGCCTGAAGACATCAGCTTCCATAATTCCACTGGACCTTCCTCATTTATACCTGAACTATTCACAAGGAGGATGGACTCCCCCTCTGAGTCTGATCCTCCCAAGGTTTCTTCCTTCTAGGGAGTTTTTCCTTGTCACTGTTGCTTCTGGCTTACTCTCTGAGGGCATTAGGTAGGGATGATGTAAAGCACTTTGAGATAATGTAATGTTGTGAAAATGCACTATACAAAAATAATTTGAATTGTAAGTTGACTGCAAAACACCTCATTTACCATATAAAGAAAATGCCTGACTGTGCCCCCCAGCATGGTGGGAGGGTGGGGCTTCATTTGTTATTGCAAAATATTCCTGTAGATAAGGAATCTTAAATGTTTGAGGTGAGATGATGAAGACCAGACCCTAGACTGACCTGGCATACTGAGATCAAACAGACCACACACACTTCCAGTATCCCAGGGGTAAATTACCCACAATTCCCAGCAGGCCTTATAATCTCAGGTCCTAAGAATGAGTAGGTATCTGTAGCTGTCCAGAGCCACCATAGAAACTTCTCAGGAAGGCCTTGCGTTCCTCCTAAAATAGAACGCTTAATTAGTGAGTCACATTAATAACAATCAGGAGGTGTAATCATTTCTGCCCTCTGGAGGGTAGCCAGATCTAAGAAGCATAAAAATGATTGTTTCTGGGGTGTCGCGCACGCCTGGGTTTTAGTAAGGAGTGACTTTCTTTTGAGGCTGGGCTTGGCTACATTATTGTGTTTGGTTATCTGTGTACACAGGAGGCCCCAGCCTCGGAGGAGGTGGAAGTGATGGTGAGGAGCCTTCTTAGAGTGCTGCTAAGGACCATCTTGGAGATCACTAACCGGCCGCAGCCTGCCGGCAATTCCATGCGCTTACAGTTCCAGGATGTCACGGTACGCGTTCACTCGACCCTTACGCTGTTACGGTGGCCCTGGATGTTGATGTTTTAATGGGACCGACTAACATATCTCTTTATGGGGGATTCCGGAAGTCTTACGCACTGGCGTGTGCACATGGAGCCTTACCGCTCCCCGCATCACCGCACCGCTCGTACGCCGCATCCGGTTGCTGACACCTCCGCGGTCTCACCACCAGGGGGAGTTTGTGGCCTGCCTTTTGACCTTGCTCCGGCAGATGACCGATAGTCACTACCAGAAGCTGCTGGAGAGTCTAACAAGCAAGGACGACCTGAGGGTGAGGTCCCCCTCGACGTGACACTCATCTGTGCATCGTCGAAGGATTTCATCACCGTAGCGGTGGTCGGGCCCCCGTATCGCAGCGGGGAAGGATGCAACCTTTGGTGATTGCCATCTAGCGCCATTAGCACGGCCACCGAAAGGGGAATGAGGCATTTTGGGTAATTGAATTCAGTTTGAGACAGCTCATTACAGGAGGGCCACACAGTGTGGAATTGGAATTCATGAATAATATCAGATCCAGGCGGAAAATAAATTGAGGTCTCGCTGTGACTCTGCTATGGCGCTTCTGTCTGTGTGGGCCGAGGCGGTAGCTCCCACTTTGAAAGCTGGTTAGTCCCAGCAAATGGGATCGACTGACCTGTGCCTGTAGGGGACGAGGAGAGGGGATTACTGTCCTCTGTCACCCCCTCATCCACACGCTTGTACACATACCGACACATGCACGCTCACAATGAGCCGCCCACGCATGCAAGCACAGCTTCGACACGCAAGTCTTTGTCGAAGCGCATTCTCTGTAAAGTGTAACTTCTCTATCTATGTCCAAGGATTTTCTCTTGCAAATCTTCACGGTCTTTCGGATCCTCATCCGGCCAGAGATGTTCCCCAAGGACTGGACGGTCATGCGATTAGTCACCAACAAGTTAGTTCCTTGCTTCATTTGCATGAAACTTCACAGAGCCTCCCCCCCCCAAGCTAATTGGTGCATCCTTATTTGATAAACACCCCCAAGGCAAGCCCTCTGTTCACACACCGCAGTGTGATTGGCAGAGCTCTGTGTCCATCACAGTCAGGTGTTAGTCAGGGACCACGTCCATGTGACTTAAAAGTAATTTCTCACAGGTCTGTGGTTCAGTTTGGCTGAAATTCCTTGGTACAGTTTGTACTTAGAAACCCCAGTTTTTAAGGTAGTGGCGGTGTGCATATTTTCCTTCCACATTGAAGTAGACTAGTACTCCATTACCTAGTTATTTAAATATGGCTTTCCACCCAGCATATCCCATGCCTTCTGCTTTATGCTTCCTTGGATAAGTTACAGACACTCAGTAACCTATTACTCAATAATGGTTGGATGGATTTATGAAATGCTTTCCTTCAGCCCTTTGCTTCCTGTTCTTCAGTGTGATCATCACCACGGTCCTATACCTGTCAGACGCCCTGAGGAAGAACTTTCTGAATGAGAAGTTTGATTACAAGGTAAGTGGCTCTGAGTGTGCTTGTGTCCAGGATGGTACACATGGTGAGGACAGCATAGGGAGATTACGGGCAATTCGGGCCTGTTCAGGATCAGCATGGCTGCGCATTGGGCCTCCTGGGGTAGCCTCACAGGAGACACACAGTGATGCGTGGAGACCTTCAATCCATGGCTGAATGAAGGACACAGTGCTTTTTGGCCCATTTTTCCACGTCTCCTTTCCAAGGTGTGGGACTCCTATTTCTACCTTTCTGTGATCTTCATCAACCAGCCCTGTCTGCAGCTGGAGACCTTCTCACCCTCCAAGAGGAAGAAGATTCTGGAAAAGTGAGTGGCTTCCGTATGCAGGGATCAGCACGGCGATATTTGGCCACCAGAGCCTGTTTTCGCATAACCTATGTGGTTGGTGTGTGTGTGTGTGTGTGTGTGTGTGTGTGTGTGTGTGTGTGTGTGTGTGTGTGTGTGTCCCACGCTTGAAGGTACGGCGACATGCGGGTGATGATGGGCTGCGAGATCTTCAGCATGTGGCAGAATTTAGGTGAGAAATTTTGTTGCATAGCTCAGTTTTAGATCTTACCTATTGATGCCGCTGGAGATTTTACTTTTTGTTGACGCCTTGGGCTTGGACTGGTGCTTGGACTTAAAATGTTGATCTTCAGGTTATGAATCCATGTCTTTAACCATAACAATACCGGGGGTGGTCTGTGGCTCAGGACCTTGTGTCTGCGATCAGAATGTCACCAGTTCAAATCCCAGAGTCTGGAGAGTGATTTTACTCTTTAAGCAAGACCCTTAACCCAGAATTGCTTCAGGGACTGTCAGACTCATTATTTAAATAAAATGTCAGTGTTTGTCATCGAGACACCATGTGTCCCACCCTGTGTAGTAACATGTCTCCACAGGACCCTGTCAGGTCATAGAAATGGGGTCTGTGCTGTAGTGGTGCATAGCTGTGATTTTTACATGCTCTGATATATCAGTCGATCGAGGCTGTGTTTAACCCAGGTGCTTATTGGCCTCCCCAGGGGAGCACAAGCTGAACTTCATCCCGGCCATGATCGGTCCCTTCCTGGAGGTGACGCTGGTGCCCCAGCAGGACCTCCGCAACGTCATGATCCCCATCTTCCACGACATGATGGACTGGGAGCAGAGGAGGAGCGGTAACTTCAAACAGGTGCGGCAGACACATGAGGTGTCGGCGTGCCCGCAGGACACGGGCCACCTGACTGTAGGCCGAGGACTTGCAGGTTCTGCTCTCTGCAGTTCTGCTGCCTGCGGACGTTTCATGGGGTTCCTTCACTAGTCGATCCAGCCTCCCTTCTGGGTTGACTCAGAACCACCTTGTCAAAATAGACGAAGCTCTTTCACCTGTGACATTACGGTTTGACTCCGTTTCAGGTACATTATACTGCCCTACAAAAGCAAAACAGACACTATGCTGACACTAACTGAATAAATATAAATATGATAAATAATTAAGTAACTTATTTAGTGACAGTAGTAATTTATTAAAGAAATAATTGCTGCCTTCAAGCTGGGCAATTATTCAAAATTTCACCTACAAAGTAATTTCTGTCCTCTTTTTCTGTTCAAAAGAACAGGAGACACACTTGGGTCTTTAGTAGACATAATGGGCTTGGGAAAAATTTGGTTAAACACAGAAAAAAGCACAGTAAGATACATTGTTCAGCACTGTATGAGATGTTTACGCTGGCGATCGTTTCAGACGCTGGAGGCGTGGCTGGGTGGATGCTGCCATCGCCCGGCATCAGTAGAAAGTATCGTACGACATATCGCTAGTCCAGGAACAGATCAAGATTCAAATTTTAATGACTGCTGAACATGTATCACTGTCGCGCCATCATAAAGTCATAATATTGTCAATCAAACCATTTTAAAGCAAGGAACGTCTGTATTTAAAAAATCTGAGCATAGTTGAACTAAGACGTTTTGTCACAAGCCTACGAGACCCAAATTTCGGTCATAAGCTTTGATCAAATATGCAGTTATGGTGTTTTGCCCTTGTGCAGTGTAGGCGTGCGCTGTTCATTTGCATGTGTTTCCCGGCGTGCAATGTTTAGGTGGTCCGGCACTTGTGCACGTGCGAAACACTCACCAGTGGCTTTGGTGTCTGCAGG
Source organism: Mormyrops boulengeri (assembly GCA_026781065.1). NCBI lineage: Eukaryota > Metazoa > Chordata > Actinopteri > Osteoglossiformes > Mormyridae > Mormyrops > Mormyrops boulengeri. The sequence goes on along the minus strand of JAODLD010000069.1, from coordinate 23,202,510 downwards.
TGGAAGCCAAGCTGATCGACAAGCTGGACAGCTTGATGTCGGAGGGCAAGGGGGATGAGACGTACCGGGAACTCTTCAACAGCATGTGAGTCACCTCCTACCTGCCACACAAATCAGACCATCTGTGTGTACATTTCTCAGGTACTGAGGGCTTTCACACCTAGGGCTGAAGACTACTCTTTGGGTACATCCACACTGCTAGCTTTTCAAACAAACGATCTCCATTCACACGGGCGTTTTCACATCGCTCCCAAACGCATTAGGCATAGCTATTAGTGTACATTGGGCATGTACCCATCGACACAATGACCAGTGAATTTTCTTTTTACGCACATATGCAGCATCACACTGTATAACATGCTACTTACCTGGTACAACACTGCAGTCACTTAAGGATCTGAGTCAACCGTGGATTTGAGTCACACATGCGCTTAGTCAACAGTGATAAACTATTAATGTATTAAATTATTCAAGTAATAAAGGACTTTGGATCATCTGCCAAACCTGTACCCTTAACAATTATCGAAAGTTAAGGGCCATGTCATGTATTTGCATAAATTTCCATAAAATGGCTGATTACCTTTGTCTGTTTTGACACTGGCGAAGTCCCTCACAGGAACTGGACATATACGTGTTTTTTCTATTTGGCTTGCTTTTGGTTAGTTTTCGTTTGAGTTAGTTTTCAGTTGCTTTTGCTTTTCCTTTCAACGTTGGCGCATGCGTGACTCACATCCACGGCTGACTCAGATGGTGTAGTGACGAGCGCTATTGATAACAGCTTCTGTGTATCCGCCATGTTGGGACACTGTTTACTTCTGTGTTGGGTGACTAGGTGGTCAGTCAGACAATGAGAGGTTTTAAGAACCGGGACCAAATCAGGGAAAGGTCATGTGATGAGTAGGGACCAATCAGGGCGCTTTAAAAGTTTGCTTTTTCATAAGTCTCCGCTTTCACTCACCCACACTGCAACGCAACTGAGTTTTCAGACGTATACTCGTACAGCTCTGGGAGCTTTTAAAAAGCTGAAAATGGAAGCTAATGTCTGTGTTTTTAAATGAAAATGTAGCAGTGTGGATCTAGTCTTTGATGGGTAGTACAGTATTTATTTTTATTCCATTGTTGGTGCCTTGGTGTTGCGTGCTATATAAAATGTTCATTGTGTACAAACTATACTGCCTTCATACCATACCGGTGTCCTAAACAGTGTGATGTTACATCACCAGGCCGCATCCTCCTCTGTGTCTGACACATGTTCTTGCACCAATGTGCAATGCATATATAAGGGCCAAGGCTGACCTCCGCTTATGCATTAATTTGAAAACTGAGAGCAGATTTGTGTCACTGAATTCACGCTCAGCTGTCATGTGCATTGCGAGTGGTTTCTGTGTGACTGGTGGCTGTGGGAATTAGGTGGGAGGGGGGGATGGAGGGGCAGGGGATGTGGTCATTTAATAGCTCGAGTGAACGCCCACCCCCCCTCAGACTGAGGCTGGCTTGGCCGTGTGAGTGATCATGTGACCATGTCTGTGTTTGTCTTGCCCTCGCCGCTGTCACACTGACCTGTCGGAGCTCTAATGAATATTTATAACATGACGGCTTAACTGTTTTTATGACCACACTTATTTTAATTGATGACACATTTGTTGGTTTTATGATTTTTTCATGTTGTTTTGATGTGATTTTTATGGATTATTGCATGGTTTTATTATTAATAAAGTATTTTGACAACAAGATGGATACTGTTGTGATACCAAGTTGTCTTGATCCCGTTCAGAGCAGTACAGAATTTTTTTTTTTTTATATATATATATATATGATCTGCAATAATAGCTAGTCAATAGCTAAGAATATTAATATGATTAATACAAAGGAAAACAGGCAGGAAATCAAAAGCCTTGAGCCTAATCATTACTGGAGAGAGAGTTTTATAGCTGGCTGCTTGAAAACTGCCCCCACCAAGCCTACACACTAGCATTTTAGCACGCAGGGAACAGCGACAAACATTTCAAGCGTTTTCTCTCTGTTCCTGGCCTGCATGCTGCACACTGCGCCCTCTGCAGGGCTGCTTCACTGTTATCCACTGTTTTGTCTTCATCACCCACACCAGAGACTTTCTGTGCAAACCCTGACCTGGCCTCTGTTAGCTGTAAGGCTGTTTTGCTGATATCCCCAAAGCGTTTGAATGTCACCACGGTGACACCGCCATCAGCTCCTCATTCAGTGTGAACCATGACAACAGATTACTTCCTCTTCCTTCTAGAAGATTCCATTATTTGTCCTTGCTTTTGTTTCTCTCCAACTAACAATACTAACACTGTACTAACGTGTGTGAGTGTGTGTTGATATTAATATATTAAAATGAATCTGTCCTACCAATGCTTCCTGGATTAGAATCCCCCTGTTTGGGCCCTACCCTAGGTAAGATGCCACCCTACTCGCTGCCTGCTATAGAATTGGATGTGACGGAGGGATTGACGTGGTGCCCCCTACTGGTTGGGAGGTGTTGGCACTTGCCCAGGGTCGCTGATGGCCCGGATGGTGGTGTGTGTTTACATATGTGAGCGTCTGTTGAGGGCATTTAGCAATGAGCAGTGAGTGAGTGTCTGTGCATGTCTGTGCATGTCTGTGCATGCTCACAGTAGTGCAACCCCTGTGTGTGTGTGTGTGTGTGTGTGTGTGTGTGTGTGTGTGTGTATACTCATCTGTTAAGGACAGTAACAGTTTCGTCTGTGCCCTCCGGGACCTGACAGCCTTCTTTTTGTGTGTGTGTCTGTATGTGTGTGCACGTGTGTCTGTGTGTGTGTGTGCGTGCATGTGTGTCTATGTGTGTGTGCACGTGTGTCTGTGTGTGTGTGTGTGTGTGTGCACGTGTGTCTGTATGTGTGTGTGTGTGCATGTGTGTCCTATGTGTGTGCACGTGTGTCTGTATGTGTGTGCGCACGTGTGTCTGTGTGTGGGTGTGTGCATGTGACTGCGTGTGTGTCTGCGTACCTGTGTGTGTGCATGTGTGTGTGTCTCTTGCAGCCTTCTGAAGAAGATCGAGCGAGAGACATGGAGGGAGAGCGGCGTCTCTCTGATCGCCACCGTGACGCGTCTCATGGAGCGACTCCTGGACTACAGGTCTACGCATGTCCCCGCCCGACCCCCAAACCCCCCCCCGCCCCCAATCCCATCCTGCTCCTACCCCTTTTCCCTCTGTCAGTGTTTGACTGCGTCCCTGCCTCACGAACAGGGACTGCATGAAGTCGGGCGAGGTGGACGGGAAGAAGATCGGCTGCACCGTCAGCCTCCTGGTCAGTTGGCGGTTCTCCTCGCCGTTACGCTCTTACTCGCTGCCTGCATTTGTTTATGTGGCTCTGTCGGCTTTCAGAAAGGGCCACCCCAGCCTTTTGTAAAGCGCTGTTACTTTAACACCCGTCCTGGGTCCTGCGGCGGTGGCTGGAGGGGGGTCTAAATGTCACAGCAAGCAGAGTTTGCCATCTGTGAGGACACAGCCTTTATAGAGCGCCATAATTACCCCGGCTGTCTGTGATTCGGGGCCTCCATTCAGCGTGGGCCCAGGGTCTGCTCTGAGCTCACTGCCCCCGCCCGTGCCAGCCGCCTCCCACATGCTAATGTCACTCGTTGAGTCACTAGTGCTCCCGTAATGCAACTGTTCAGCTCCCGCGCATGTGGGCGGCTTGAGTGTTGCTCTGTGGAGAAGATCACATGACCATCTCTGTGTTTTATTCACCCCCCAACCCCACCACTTCTAGAACTTCTACAAAACTGAGCTGAACAAAGAGGAGATGTACATCCGCTACATCCACAAGCTGTACGACCTCCATTTGAAAGCGCAGAACTATACAGGTAGTGAACACTGCCCCCTGCTGGTGGAAATGTTCCCATTTAGCTGATTAATCAGACAACAATCTGTTTTTTGCACTGGGAATTAAAAGAAAAAAATGAGCAAAAAATAATATGATTAAATTTTTATCTAAATGAACACTTTTAAACAACCAATAAGAAATCCCTTAACATGCTCCTCTGTAATAAGGGCATGTTCACTGTGACATAAGTGTAAAATAAAAAGGTTAAAACCAATGATAGTGGAATGTAAGTATTATATGACATTTTTACTTATTTATCTGATGCTTTTATCCAATTTACAGTAAAGAGATGGGTTAGAGTTTTTGTGTGCTCCTTAGGATTTGAACCCAGTACCTTTGCATTGTTAGCACAATACTCTACTTAAGCTACAATCCGCTGGTGTTGTCATAGATTATGAATGGGCTGGGCAAGCGGGTGGGCATGGCCAAGCGGTAGCGGTGACACTGACGGGGGAGGGGGGTGTGAATGTTCCCAGAGGCCTCCTACACGCTGCTGCTGTATGACGAGCTGCTCGAGTGGTCGGAGCGCCCTCTGCGCGAGTTCCTCAGCTACCCCATGCAGACCGAGTGGCAGCGCAAGGAGACCCTACACCTCACCATCGTCCAGAATTTTGACCGCGGCAAGGTGGGGCATGCATCCGACCACCGCGCCCGCGGATGTCAGGACGGTCGGTAGACGCGGGTATGGTCGTTTTGACCGTGGGAGTTGGACACGGGTGTGGTCTGGATGTGCGACTTGGTCACATGGTCTGCTGAGCAGATGCTTGGTTTGCGGGTGACTCACCTGTTTTCAGAATTAGTGGGAGTCATCTAAGGTGACTTCTGACTCAGTGATCCTCTCCAGCGAGGGCTGAATGTCATCCATCTTGGCACCGAGAGCCCATCTTTTGATCAGAAGGGCCCTTTGTGGATTCAGGTCGATTTATATCCTTAAACATAAGAGGCGAACATGCCGACCTGAGCTCTCTGTCTCTGAAATGGACAGGCCCTGTGTTCCCTCCCTCCCCAGGCGCGGGAGACTCAAATGACCTTGAGCATCCCAAGATGAGAAACACACTGCGTGAGTCGTGTGTCTGCACCTCCAATTAGAGGCGTTTCTGTCTGTTTGCAGCGCTCATTTCTCCGGTGAACACATCATTAGGGCCATCTGCGAGCGCCGCTGCTCCGGGGGTAGAGCAGCAGGATAGAAAATCCTCCATTTAATTAGCGAGATTGCAAGGGAGCGTGCGAGGGAAAGGGCTTTCTCGCAGCCTGTGGCCTAAATTACGTTGTCAACCACTGCCACCAAGTGGCAGGAATTGGCAGTGCTGTATAGCTAGGAAAAAAAATGGCCAGTGAATGACATCACAGTGTGTGGTTTGTCCTTTTGGCTCATTTGTATGCTAATGTTTTTGAAAACACTTTTCCAGTGCTGGGAGAACGCCATCATACTGTGCCGGGAACTGGCAGACCAATACGAGGCTTATTATGACTATAGGAACTTAAGCAAGATGAGGGTAAGTGTGTTTTCTGAGGCACCAGAGCAGAACCTTCTGATATGTTGCTGCATCCCCAACTGGCACCAACATGGCGTCTGACAAGCAATACCTCCCCTTTGTTTTGGCCCTGGCAGATGATGGAGGCCTCTTTGTACGATAAAATCATGGACCAGCAGAGGTTGGAGCCAGAGTTTTTCAGAGTTGGCTTTTACGGCAAGAAGTTTCCCTTCTTTTTAAGGGTGAGTGAAGACATAGCAGTATATGTATGTTTACAACGAAATACAAGCCACCTTCGCAAAGTAAAACCTGTTTTTTTTAATACAATGGCAAAAAATGGTGCCATACCCACTACATCCTGCAGGTGGCTCTGTGGAGCAGCTATGTGAAATTTAACTCTGATCCCGATCTTTTATTAAACGGTAGCTTTCATTTTGATTTAGGCCAGCAAACTGAATTGAAAGCCTTCTGTCCCCCCCCACCCCACCACCACCTCCACACCTTAAGGTCACGGCTGTTTAATATTAAATAAAAAATTTCAAGGACTGCAAAATCATCCATTCGCGTTCTACTACTTCATGTGCGCTCACTGCCTGAGCAATTCCACAAATGTCCATTAGGTGGCACCAGCAGCAAAGACAGTGAGGGCAGCAGCAGAAATGATCACACATTTTGCAACAAGCTGCACTATTAACAGATGGACTGATGATATAAAGCTACATGTAGCATCATTGCAGCCGGTCATTCTGCCTGCGCCCTTAACTAGGGCCTGGACATCAAACTAAGCTAAAGTGCTCCTGTTGGACAAGTCGCTGATTAATTAGGATATTAGGTGGTGGGAGGGGCCTTCTGTCTGAGATGCAGAAAGCCTGATAGGAGGAGTCTGTAGGCACTAATAGGCAGACAAACGGCACTAAATGAAGTTGTCCTGCCTTGGACTCTTAGCCACCCTACAAAGAGCTGCCCTGGTCAGGTACAGACTTCAGAGGATCCTGGCCACAGTGGCTTTAGGCGGTGGGCTCTCACCAGTTGGACTTTGGTGGTGAAGGTTTGGCAGTTGTTTCACCTGCAGATGTCTCGGTGTCACTCGTGGTTGGTGTCTCCATGCCTGTCCGCCCTGCATATCGTTCATGTGTTTAAGGATGGTTATTGAGAGGCCCAGGTTGACTGGAACTGAGTGTAGGCCTCAGATTGAAGCCTGGGCCTTTCCTTTTCCTCCCGCAAGAACAAGGAGTTTGTTTGCCGGGGCCACGACTATGAGCGCCTGGAGGCCTTCCAGCAGCGCATGCTGAATGAGTTCCCCCAGGCCATCGCCATGCAGCACGTCAACCAACCCGACGAGACCATCTCCCAGGCCGAGGCGCAGTGTATCCTCCTGGCTGAGTGCCCGAGGCCTCTGGATGCCCCAGATGGCACGTCACACCCCAAAACACCACGGCACATGAATTGAAATCCTACAGAACGCAATGCACTCTACGTACAAGAATGATATTAATGCGATTCACGCCAAAATGCCAAGCACGTCTTAATACACTGTGGCCTTTAACAAAGACCGCAGGAGAGCGCATAACTGCAGCAGCAAAACCAGTGCGTATGTACCTACGTGGGCGTGTGCTGCAGGCACACAGCAACCATCATTGTATTCATAATAAAACAAACCTATATATTTCAGACTTGCGAGGCTGTCGGACTATCGGGGCTGTAATCTGACATTTGTATTCCTGCGATGAGGGTCGCTCCCAGCAGTGCCGACGGGCAGAGATTAATCGATGGCTGCTTCAAATTTGCCGGCGTGTTTTATGACGAGGTCCGTTATGCTAATGCGGGCCAACGGATGGGACAGCTGTTTGGAAGAGTCGCGCTCCGGAGATGCGTCTTCCTCCGGGGTGCAATTATACCGGAGGAGGGCAGTCAGACTGCATTAGTGTGGCGTTTTGTTATCTTTGTTTACGATTAATCAAGTGTCTGCAGTGTTTGGCGTTCTGTCGGCCCCTGCTGGTCACACTGCTGCCCCCCTTCACTGGCACTGCATCTTACCTGCAGGGGGCGGGGCCATTGTTTGTGGCAAAGCGGGCTAGGATGCTGTGTCTGATCAGAAGGTCACTGGTTCAAATCCCGGGTCACCATAGTGGTGTCACCAATGGGCCCCTGAGCGAGGCCCTTAATCCCCAGTCTGACTCTGCTCTATCAAATATGTATGTCACCTTTCGATTAAGCCATTTGTTAAGTAAATACAATGTAAATGTATTTGTAAGCCTGGGCCTTAAAACTCAAGCTTCTCCTGGGGGGTGGAGTTTTCATAGGCAGAGGCAGGTGGGTGTTTTTTCCTTGACCGTGGCAACTCTAGATCTGCAGATCTACGCCGTGAGCCCTATCCCTGAGGCCCAGGATGTGCTTCAGAGAGAGGGTGTGGCAGACAACATCAAGAGCTTCTACAAGGTTAACCACATCTGGCGTTTCCGCTACGACCGACCCTTCCACAAGGGCACCAAGGACAAGGAGAATGAATTCAAGGTGTGTAGCAGGAGAACTCCATCCATCTACAATCCATCCATCTATCTAGGGTCCATCCATCTACCCATTCAGATGGACTGCTGGTGACCCCCCTATCCTGAGCTCATTCTGCTCCCCGGTGGTTGTACTGTTAGACATAAAGCGCTTTGATCAGCATTTATCTCTTTGTGGTCTTGGATATAGATTTAATTATACATAATAGTGTAGTGATAGGTTGTGGATGGAATCTCAGGAGTGTTAGTGGTATGTGGAAAGGCTCTCAGTAACTCTGTGTGTGGGTGTGTGTGTGTAGAGCCTGTGGGTGGAGAGGACAACGCTAACGCTGGTGCAGAGCTTACCGGGCATTTCTCGCTGGTTTGAGGTAGAGAAGAGGGACCTGGTGAGTATCTGCCTCTGATGAGAACATCCAAAGAACGTTCAGCACAGCGCTGGCCCAGCCGTCCCCTCCTGAGTGCTCTTAATGTAGCTTGTGTTTGATGCCTGAATACAGGCCTTAAAAATGTGTACAGAATCAGCTTCAGCTTCTCTCATGTTGGAATGTTCTGGTGGAGATCGTTCCCCATTCTGTAACTGTTTTCCTTAATAATCTTGACTCTAGGCCAGTATTTCCCAGACACATTTTTGTCCACATTTTTGCTCCCTCCCAGCTCCTAGTAGGAGCGAAAATGTGGACTGACTGGCAGGGGGTTGGGAGGGAGCAAAAACGTGGAAAGTCTGCGGAGCCCCTTGGACTGAATTGGGAACCACTGCTCTAGGCGATTAATTTCCATTTATAAATAACTGAAAAGCAAACTGGATGGAGAGTGGAGGCCGCAACGAGAGCGCTCAGGCATTGTGGGTGTTCTAGATGGAGGTGAGCCCGCTGGAGAACGCCATCGAGGTGATGGAGAACAAGAACCTGCAGCTGCGCACTCTGATCGCGCAGTGCCAGGCGCGGCAAGGCCAGAGTGTCAGCCCGCTCACAATGTGCCTCAACGGCGTCATCGATGCCGCCGTCAACGGGGGCCTCGCCCGCTACCAGGAGGTGAGCGCCTCGGGTGCCCAAGAATACCTCTTCGTGATCCGGTCCTCAGCCCTGGAGAACCTTTCTCGTACCTGCAGCCTCTTTGTAGGACAGAAACAGAGTTCCTTTGTATGCACAGCATCCCTTCACTGAGCCCCCTGACAGAGGTTGTCTCTGACTGTCAGTATTGGGTGGGGCCTGCTCTTTGGCCCCAACCACCCGGCCAATCCCACAGAAGCTTCATAGTGCTTCTTTTTGGTGCGAGAATGTTAGCATCCTACCCGCTGATCCCCAGTTAACCCGTGGGGAGCGCCATCCCGTTCTCTTCATCCACGGGGGCCGAGTGTCATTATGACAGTTTCGGTGAGCCAGCTGACATCTCTGCGGGCAGGAGTGTCACCACGCCTCTTTTCCACCATGGTTTGATGTGACTCTGCTTGATCGGCACGGTGGGGCAGGTCCCAAATGATGACCGCCTGGTGTAGTGCTGGGTTTAGGAGCAAACGTGGGGCCCTGAATCTCACACTGGTCCTCTTCATCTCCTGTCTCTCACCTCGCGGTGTCACCGTCTTATAACAGATTACATATCTGCTTTTTGACTTTTCTTTTGATTGGCCAGTTAATTGAGCCTCAAACACCAGTGCTCACTTTTGAGTTGAATCTCTGTTCCGGAAAAGTCTTCGAGGCCCACGCTTTTGCTGCTGGTGGCATGAAGAGGGAAAAGGACCAGTAGTCATTCCAAACATCCACTCATAAGTCACATGATTAAGGTAAAGTCACATGATTAGGGTAAAATGTATGACATCGTGTTGGGTGACTTATCTCATCACTCAGGTCCATTCCTTTGAACAGCGGGAACAGGGAGATGTCTCCTTCAGCTTAGGGATGGTCCTACCACCACATTCTTCTGATGTCTTCAACATCAAATCGAATCAAAGTTTATTGAATGATAAATGAAATGCGCAACATCACAGCAAATGGTGGTAGACGCAGGCAGTGAAAGGACATTGAGTCCTGTCCGCACTTCCGACAAACCCCCAGCATGTGGCGTTAGTGTTCGGCGCGCAAGAATGAAGCTCTGGTTTTGTGTGGGCGGTAAAAAGCCTGTCGGCACTCATTAAACGTCCCACCGGGTGAGGCCTGAGCCGGATTTAGCGGTAAGCCACGGCTAGCAGGGAGCGCGTGAGAGCTCTCCACCGTGCTGTCGACACGTCCTTGAGTTCCCAGTGCCACCCGTGTACAGTGGGGGGGGTCATGGCAGGGGGTGGGTATGGCTGAGAGAGTCTGCTCGTCTCCCCACAGGCGTTCTTTGGGAAGGACTACGTGGCGAGCCACCCGGAAGATGGCGAGAAGATCACGCGGCTGAGGGAGCTCATGTTCGAGCAGGTGGGCCCGACACGTCTCCGCGGTGGCGTCACACACCCGTCTGTAGGGGGCAGTCATTAATCTTGCAGTTTCTATAGAGTCAGCCACTTTCCCCAGCTTGGTCAGGTTGGTTTTAAGGGGACGTCACCTGTGTCTCGTGTGGAACTCCGGTTTCAAGTTTAGTTCCTTAACTACTGTTCCCCCTGCTGGCTGTTCTGTCCTGTTTGTCTCTCAGGCACACATCCTGGAATACGGTCTGGCCGTGCACGAGAAAGTCGTTCCTCAGGACATGCGGCCACTGCACAAGAAGCTGGTGGATCAGTTCCACGTGATGAAGACGAGTTTGGGAATCCAGGTGGGTCTGTGTTCTTGTCCCATCCCCCAAACACCCATGTGATCTTACATTATGTGTGAGACTCAGTCTGTTTCTGCTTGACATCTCGGCACACAGCTACATGCGAACCTCCAGTTCAGGCCTTGAGTTTCATAACAGCCCATCGCCTGCAGCCGTTCCCGCCTCCCCGTAACTACAGAAACTGCTGCTATGCAACGGCAGGCTTTCAGAGTGAGCACTGGCACCTCCTCTCTCCTGCTCGCTCTCATCTCCTCCCTCCTCCTTCTCCGGCAGGAGTTCCCGGCCTATGTGCATGCCAACCCCCTGCCCTTCATCAACGGGAGCCCGCGTGGCTGTAGAAGCTCCCTTCCCAGCGCCATCAGCCCGGACGGCGGCCGTGTCGTGGCTCGGCGCAGGTGAAGGCCCGCCTCCCGTCCTCGCCAGCTATTAGCTCCTCCCATACCTTTTTGACTGATTGCTTGGACCACTGTGCCTATTACAGTTGATCGCCACAAGGGGTTCAGCTCCTGATGGCCATTAATGAATATTGCCAGCTGAGTGAATTCGCTGTTGGGCCCTTGAGCCGAAACCCTTAATCCCAGTTGCTCCAGGGACTGCTTGTCGCCTGCTCTTTCAATTATACATTGTTTTGGGAAAGAACATCTGCTATTTAAAACAAATGTAATGGGTTTGGGCTCTTTCTATACTGCGGCATGTGGGTGGCCTTTTAGCTAAAAATAAAAAAGCCCCCCCCCCCCCCCCCAGCTCTGCGCACTCTGAATACGCCTGTATCCTTGTGTTCCTCTGTTGCCATGCCGACAGTCCCCTCAGCTACCCAGCTGGCAACCGGTACTCTTCGTCCTCGCTGTCATCGCAGGCCTCCAACGAAGTGAGCAACATCACGGGCCAGTCGGAGAGCTCAGACGAGGTCTTCAACATGCAGGTCTGCCCTCTTGCCGGCCGCGCCCACTAGAGGGCTCTGTGCTGGTTCGTGCTCCGGGGCGCCTTGGCTCAAACGGAGGTCACCCATCAGTTTCTTTGGCGATTTGTTTGCTGGTCTTCTGATCAATGCTAGTGCAGACCAGTTCTCGCACATCAGCTGTGTAAAAGTCAGGGCCACTGATATGATGTATTAATGTCAAGTATGCCTGTTTCCCCGCAACTGTAGCCAAGTCCGTCTACCTCAAGCCTGAGCTCCAGCCACTCGGCCTCCCCCAACGTGACCGGTGCCGCTCCATCCAACGCCCGAGGTCAGCCCCTTCCCCCTCCTGCCTCCCACACTTGCTTCTGAACTAAAGCCATTTTTGCTGACCTGCCTTTAACTCAGAGTTACCCTCCTGGTCTAAGGACCCAACACATTTCCTGCAGACCTCACATTCCTCAAAAGTCCTACATCGCTACACTGAAGCTGCTAAATTGCTTTTAAAATCAGTTATAATTCTAACTGCCACCGGCTCTGTTTGTCCACTCTAAGAAAAGTAGTGCGCGAGGCATGATGGGAAATCATTTTTTGTGAGAACGTCTGTTAAGCAAGTGGTTGACATCTGATCTCACTTAGCAAGTCCTTCAATTTCAAGTAGCTGTGGACATCTAGGAGGGCTTGAGCACCCATACTGAGTATAAAGCGTTTGTTATGAGCTGAACACTGAGCTAATCCATAAATTTTCCACCTGGTGAACCCTGTGTCGGAATGAAAAACCTGCCAACGGTCGTTTCCCCTTGAAGGAGCCCCCGGCGACCAGACGTCAGTGTGTAATCGGCCCTCTTCGGTCACCGACAGCGTTTCCGAGACACCTGTTGAAGGTACGCCAGCGTGCGTGTCTGTCCCGTGTCCCTGTGCCGTATGGCAGGTGTCGTGTGTCATGCGTCACCATCTGAAGCTCCCTCCCCAGGGTCCCCGCTGCTGTCTGACAAAAGTAAGCATTCCAGGGAAAACTCCTGCTTCTCTCCCCGGGATAGACCCTGCAGCACTGCCTTCCCGATCCCCGTGGACCCAGGACAGGTGAGACTGTGTCCCACATGGCTGGTACAGAGGAGTGTGCCTTTAAACCCATAAACTTACATCCCCAGCAAAAGAAAGCCCAAAGTCGGACCTCCGGACCTACGTCACCCCACCACAGGTGGCAGAAGATGAACCCTAAGAGTGTATGATTTAACCACGCTGTTTTTTTTTTTCCCCCGCAGAGGTCGCTCCCACAACTTATAAGCAATTCTTCATTACCCCGGAGTGACCCGAGCCAACCAGCACCCGAGAAAGGTAAGGTGGTCCAGCGTCACCTTCGTCATCATCATCACACGACCAGTGAATAAATAAACATGGGATTCTCGCTTGCATTGGGTGCAATTTGTAAATGCAAGTCAAGATTCTCCCTTTTAATTGATTTGTTAACAATGAATGAGTTTGTTCATTTCAGGGAGTGCATTGTGGGAAATGAATGGAATCTTTTGGCCTGCATCACTGGAACGTTTATGCAGTCCCATGTTGGCCCTGCCTGCCAGAGGGTTCATTGCTTACTGTGGACTGTCAGTGTAAAAACGACCTTGGGGACCTTTTAGATGTGTTAAGATATTCCCTATTAAATTGCGTTTTTGTGAGACTTTCAGGCCGAAGCCGGATATTACTGTCATTTATAAGTGCGTAAATCTGTCCCTTTTCTCGATCTGAAGGTTTTTACAAATGCACGGTGCCGACAGGTTTTAATTTGCAGCACTGGCAAAGGAACCCCCCCCACTGAGAATTTCAGAACCGCACAGCACGTTGGAGAACTCGTCTATGTAAAAGGCTGATTCCAAATGCCCCCCCCCCCATGCGCTCCAGAGATGAGAGCTAATTTTTTTTTTTTTTTTTTAGCTGCTCTCTACTCAGTGGCGAGGTTTGTTAGGGGGGTGGGGCAGGGTGGAGGCACTGGCTGTAATAGGTCCCCCCCCCCCCACTGACCTTTGAACTGTTGGCATATTTTCCCTCAAAAATTGGCCCACAGTGTTCCTGCATGCCTTGCTGGATAATGGCATAGATGGGTTACCTTCAGAAGACAGTAAATGTCTTAGGGCTGGGGGGGCTCAAGCCGAGGACCAGCACAGATCCTCCTCGGAGGTGGTGTCTTAAAATGCACCAGCAGGGGGTGGTCAGGCATCAGTCAGAGCCAGAATCGTGTCCCCTAGTAGCTAACCCTGCTGTCCGTGTCTGTCCCCTGTGGCTATGCATCATTTGGGTAAAGTGACAATTCATCCAGGTCACTAGAGACTAGCCGTAACTGACAGCACTCTCCTCGTGTGTCTTTTGTGAAGTCCTGAGCCCCACCGCGTGCACCTGGAATCTAGACAGTCCAAAAGAGGCTAACACGCAGTATTCAGACGCGCTCGGGAAATTGGTGTCGCCCCCCATCCCTCCTAGGCCACCGTACACAGGTAAACACCGGCAGACAGCTTTCCAGCCGCTGCTAACGTTTCCCACCCTTGCCGCTGACTTGCATCCATTGGCTGGGATCATCTGCTGCTTCTTCGCTGTGCTTGGCTTCCCCTGCTGCTGTCTCGTGCTTTTACACATCTCTCCCGCTTTCCTTGACGACATCGGTTCAGCCACTGGGCACTCGTACACAGGGCCGGTCCAAGGCATAAGTAAACTAAGGGGCTGCTTAGAGCACAGGGGCTACCGGGTGGCCTCACATCCGATCATCATGTCCGAATTTGAAGGAAGATGACAAATGACTAGGTTGATCAAATTTTGCTAAGGGTCCCGAAAAGGGTTGGGCCGGCCCTACTTGTACGCAGACCTGTACTCCCCTATCGATTGCCGCTGTCTAGAGTACTGCCTCACCTTCAGCTGCAGTGAAAACACAGGAGTTTCTAACCACTCACAAACTTTGCAGAAACACCGCCTTCATTGTTGAGGGTGGCCCGGTTCATCCGAATGGGTCGGGCTGTGGACCGCATGCAAAAAATAATAGGATATTAGCATGAGGGCCGTAGCATGTAAACCGCCGGTATAAGTGCTCATTCATCCACAGGCCTTAATCCCAGCACTGTTCTGCGGATCAGTTTTCTTAGGCTTTTACACATTTATCTCCAGGCCACCTCAAGGCTCCATTAAATCCACGATCAAGGAAAGGGAGGCCTCATCGTGTGGGGGGGGGGGGGGGGGGGGGGGGGGGGGGGGGGGGGGGGGGGGGGGGGGGGGGGGGGGGGGGGGGGGG
>JAODLD010000069.1:23157038-23167502 GCA_026781065.1 Mormyrops boulengeri | reverse complement strand
CCCCCCCCCCCCCCCCCCCCCCCCCCCCCCCCCCCCCCCCCCCCCCCCCCCCCCCCCCCCCCCCCCCCGACAAGCAGAAAACATTTCTAGATTGAGCTGTTTGTATAACATGAAGTGACAAGATAAGCAGTGTCAGCATGTCTGTGATCAAATTTCCATCGGTTTTCCGTAACCACTCATCCAGCCGTGGAGATTCTGGAGTACATCCCAGGAGGCATCAGGAGCAGGACGCCAGGGGCTCCCTGGGGGGGGCGCCAGTCTGTTACAGGAGGCACATATCGAGCGATTTAGAGACGCCGCTTCACCGTACTGCATGTTTTTGGTGCGTGGGTGGGAACAGGATTTTCTCGGAGGGAACTTGTAAATCCCCCCCAGACAAGGAATCAGGGGTGGGATTCAAACCCCGGTCTGCTGGTGTGAGGCCACAGTGCCACCCGAGTGTCTGCTTTCAGGACAAGCATAGACCTTGAGGATTGGTCAGGGATCACGCCAGCTCAGGAATGTCACACCGCAAACCGGTCCCAGGGGGTGCCCGTGGTTAAGTTTGACAGCGTACAAGGATACAGTACGATATTCATTTGCGTTCCATGCCACACAGTCTAAGAACCCCTGAGTAAGCTACACCGTTACAATTATTGCGTTTCCTGACCCTTGTTGCTAGCCGACATCCAGGACAACCCGATTCTCCGGATTATCCACTCTGACATCACATCCTGCCAGTCTGAGCTCTTTTCCCTGCCGCACCAAATGGGTGCTGCTTATTGTTGCCATGTTGCCTGGATCTATTTGTTACCGTCTGAAATGCTTATGAAGAGAGCATGTCCTCTCAGAGAAGGGCGGTTTAACGCCCGGACTCGAGCGAATGATTAGAAAGACAGCGGCGTTTGATAAGGGACCATTTGAAGTTTTCTGTTAAACGTGTAGCGCCATCCTATTTTCGTCAGAAAAAAGCAGTGTTTATGCAGTTAATGAATCCTCCATAAAACACACACACATTAATGAAGACAATGGTAAAAATAAAACAAAGGCCTGCTTTTAAGGCTCTGATGGTAAGAACAAAGAGGAAAATGGGTTGTCGGCTAGTGGATGCCAGTAATAGAGGGGTAATGGGGATGCTTGATAAAAGTATAAAAATATATTTGACGTGAAGAGCTGAACGGTAAACGGAGGTAATGGAGAAGAGACACATTAAGGCTTAGGAAACCATCACTGAGGAGTTCAGGAAATGAACTGAAATCAAGGAGCGGCTGACGCGCGAGAGAGCAAGGCTGCGGCGATCCAAAGTAGTGCTGGATGAATAGTCCAATGGATTTTCCCAGCTTGAAGCAGACCACAGACTCTGTGCATGTGTCCTAGGGGTGGGTGATTAGGGGGCATCTGGCGCTTCTTTGCGGCGCCTCCAGCTGGCTGTCGAGGCATCGGCGCCGACAGTGTGTCGAGGAATGGTGTGAAAAGGACGTGTGTGGTTTAAGGGAATGACTGAAGGATAGAACAGGGTGATAGAATGCGGGGCGGGGGGGGGTACCAGGGGTGCCAGCTGCAAGTATCGTAATGACAAGGAAAGATCTAGAGCACAGATAATACACAAGCACTCAAGGTCAGTCTGAAAATGCTGAAAATGAAGACAGCTTCAATACATTTAATAGCAGCTGTCTGGGAGAGAAAAAGGGTTGTGATTTGCATAGAGGTTGTTGGCTAATTATAATCATATCTGGGTCATGGAGCTACCTGTACAGCCTTTAATGGGATTTTTTTTGAGTGTATATGTTTTTCAAGAACAAATTACAGCCCGTGGTATAACGGGTTTTATTCCGCCGGTGTTGCTATAGAAACCGCGAGAGCAAGATTCCGGCTCTTTTGAAGGATCCAATCTTTCAGGAAAAATAAAAGTTTTCGGAAGATATGGCCGGCATTTATCTCCCCGCACAAGATTTACTGTATGACATTCTTTTAAGAATTCATACTCGATTTAAACTATTTGAAGAAGGCTAGCGATTCCATAAACTTTAAAAATGTTCCTTTAAGAGCATGTAAAACCTCGTCTACCCGTATAGGTGTCTGAGAAGTGCTCTCACGGAAAGGCAGGCCGTCAGCTTTGGTGTCCTTGATATTCTGTTTAATGAATCAACACTGTTTATAGAGCAATAATTTTCTCGTGCCGTATTTCTCTCTCTATTGGTTTATTGTCTGGATGTCATTCTTAAAAACTTTAGTTTTTTTCTCATTTTACAACATTATAAACATATCTGTATTTTCCGAAACGTGCTGTCAGCTTTAGAGAACACATTATTTGCATGAAAGATGGCATGATTGAAATGAGAAAGCACGAAGTAGAAGATCGCTCATCCGGAAATTTGCTTGCAAATATTTATTTTGTGGAGACAGACACGGGACTTTATTTTTAATCGACGGTTCTCGTGACTGTGGGGGTGGTTAACGATTCATTTGATGTCTACATGTATGTCAATATGGACAAGACGCGATCCGGTCACGCAAGAGCTGTTTGATGCGGAAACAAGCTGCGAGTCCTGCTCCACAGACTGTAACTAAGTGCCACGTTTATCGCTTTGAATAAAGTCACGGCCGTTATCGGTATTACAGCCCTTCATCACTCTCATTATGTCATTCGGCGGATCACTGGAAGAAATCCATCGCGCCCAGTGCGGCCGCAGGGCTGAAAAAAATAATCAAGGACCAAACCCACGTACCCTGGACCCAAACTCTTTACACCTCTGCCATCTGGTAGACGCTACAGAACCCTGTACGCCCGCACAATCCGACTGAAGAACAGTTACCCCACATCCATCACACTTAAGAACTCACAGCACTGATCTCGAACATTTTGATGCAATACCCCACATGTGCATTTAGACCACTGAAAACTCTATCTCTGTGAATGTACTTAAACTTACCAGCACCTTATTTTGTGTGTGTGTGTGGGTATTCTTTGGTCCTTAAAAGATCGACAACAATGCATTGGTAGATCGTAGAAAGATAAGTTGTTGGGAGAGTTTCAGATATAATTCTTTGTTTTGTTTTGTTGCATGATACTCATGCCATCTGGGGTCTAACACAACCTCCCGTAGCACTGCAAGTAGAGTATTGTGCGAATAATGCAAAATGTGTGGCTTTAAATCCCGGGAAGCACATGTAAATTATAACCCTTCGCCGCTCGATCCTGTACTGTAACTCGCTTTGGATAATGCCCTCACAAACGGACCCCTATAAATTAAAAGATTTAAATGAAAATGATGTGTCTAAGAACAGCTCAATCTTCAAATTGTGTGACAACACCCCCGCGCTTCTTACGGAGGAACACGAGATCTGACCTGGTTCATTTAATTTCTGCAGCAATTTTCTCTACAGAAACTTAATTGCCTTTTTTTTAGTGCACATTCTTTCTGCGGAAAAGCCTCTCTCCAGACTCTCTTTGTTGCATTTTTTTTTGCTGCATGCAAAAGCAGCGCGCCGACCCGTTTTGTCATATTTTCATTGCCTGTCCCTGGGCGCCTCTGGTGCCCGTTTTGTCCTGCGCTCCGTGTCTCCAGCCGCCTTCGCGTCAGGTGGGCGATTCGCTTCCGCAGCGGCAGCGGACGGGAGAAGAGCGGAGTCTGTGCAAAAAAGTATGATGAGCGGAACAAGTTTGGACCATTACTGTTCCCACAGTGCAGTATGAGAAAATAGAAGCCAGGATCTCGAGGGAAATCATCTAATCAGTGGCAAGCTTTGACCAGAGTGATTTATTTCACGAAGTACACTTAAAGTGACAGCTGATTTAATGCAGCACGCGCTCCCTTCTTATGATATCGTTAAGGTAAGATTATACCTCTGGCACCTGGTTTACTCTCTGTCACATGGACTAGGAATTTGGCAGAGAGGATTTTGGGGTGGGATTTGTGATCTTTGTTGTTTTAATTAAATGTGGCTACATCAATGTAGTATGCCTCTTGGTGAACTAGGTATCCCATAATCCTGGTTTAGGGCTGTCAGATTTAAAGTCATGTATGTGCTGGCATTTGTGTGTAGGTTATGCTGCCCCCTTTTTGTTTAAAATGAAACCGCACCTGAAGTTAAAACATGAACTTTGTTGAACTACTGGCATCTCCTTTGTCATGAAGCCACAGAACAGAACCATTAGTGGTTTTGTGTCTCACTAGTCTTGCCAGCCTCTGAGTCTTGAAGACGGATGGTTAGATGCTGTGGATTAGATTCCCGAAAAACTCCCACGTCCATGTAGGAACACGTGCGCAAGAAGACGCCAAATCCTGTAGCCTAGGAAAAGGCCAAAATATGTGACTGGCATGAAACAGATACAGGAGAGCCTCAGTGCTGCATTAGCACGCTTCCCCCTGGTGCTCAGTTCCTCAGTCACTGAAGCAAGAATATCCATGCATTTGGTATGGGAGCAGGAGGAGAGCCAGCCTGGAGCCTATCCCAGGAACCACAGGGAATGAGGAGGGACACCCTGTACGGGATGCAGGGCACGCACCTGTCTCCGGACTGTGAGAGGAATCCCACCCAATCAGGGAGAGAAAATGCAAACTCCACACACACACATACGCACGCACACACACTCACGCATGCGTCTGTATTTTTGTCTTTGTGGGGACCGTCCATTGATTTCTATGGGGAAAACTCTAATCCCAACGATGACACCCTTAACCCCTACCCAGCCCTAACCTTAACCATATGTAACCAAACAAAATGCAAGACTTTTGGCATTTTTAGTTTTTCGATTGCAGTTACAGATTTTTATTAAATTGAATTTCCCCTTGTGGGGACCGAAAAAATTGGCCCCACGACATCAAAATAACAGGTTTTTTATCACATTGTGATGTGACACCTTATAGAGAAAAAAACATTTAATAGAAAACATATTAGTAATATGTACTAAACAATGCATATTAAATAAATGAAATTAAAATGTATACATTTACTTTCTGGAATATGTGGCCTTTTGCATTAGCACTTCCGTAAACTCTGCGTGTCTTGGGTACATTCGCGGATTTACGTAAATTGGTCTTACATAAGTCGAGGGCTGCCTGTACATTACAAAGCAGCCAAAGATATTCCACTCAAGCACTGTCTCATTGGTATTTAGCATGGAGTGGAATCTGCAGCCTCTCTGTGACACACCTTTAAAAGCCTCCCATAATGACTGACGTTTGATTCATTGGGGCTGTCAGAGCTATTATGAAAATAAGTCTTGATGCACCACTGCTGTTTTGCCCATAACAACACAAATAAATCTTCACGGGACAAATTGATTGCGTTCGTTGTCACATGCCACCAAGCAATTTTGCCATTACCCACTTTATATGCCGTGGCGTGACTCTTAATTTCCTCAAGAGTAGAAAACAAAATTTAGAGCTGGTTACAAAGGAAGGCCTAACGTTAAATATTAGCAGGTATTAACATAATGTACCCACTTAATTTCCGCTTAGGACTGCGATTTAAAGGGGTCTGCGCCACAGTTGAGAAGCACTACTGAACTAATTAAACGGATCAATGGGATAATCGTATGTTAAATTAAAATCTTGCTGACCTTATACTTGTGTAGGTCTGAACCTTCCATCAAATCAATCCTTTAACCCATATGTGACCTGCCAACCCTCCTGGTTTGAAGAAGGGACTCTGACTATATAAAGACCAAAACTAATTAGTGATTTCAGCAGCTTCTCCATTATAAACCAAGATAGTGTAATGAAACAAGTGCACAGATGTCACGCACACGGTGTCCTCTCCGGGAGTTACAGCACACACAGGAAGCAGCGCCCGTCTCTCGCGTCTGCACTGAAATCACATGGTCTGAACGAGGCAGATGTGTTTGGGCCCCCCCCGTGGCGCCGGCTCCGCCCCTCCATCACTGCCACGCTGTGGCCGCCCGCCAGGAATTCAGGTGCTGCTTCCTTACTTTCTTCCCCGCGGCTTCACATCACCGCATCCCCTGACGTTTTGTTTTTTTTTTACCCTGGAATGACTGATAATGAAAGAAACTTGTGTTTTATTTCCAGCGAAAATGTTTGTGCATATAAGTTTTAATTTACATGGCTTCCTTCACAAGCCCTAGGGGAGCCCCCCCCCCCGCCAGTCAGCTGACATCACGCTCAGGCGTGGTGGAGAGTCTGGAGCCACATGGGGGCGCCACGTCAATTGTGATGATAACGAATGACTGACGTCGAAGCCTCCGGCGGGTACATGCCAGGCTCAACTGGGCTGTTGATTTTCCTCCAAAGATGGTTCTAGAAGCTCACAATTTTTCGCACTGCAGGGTTTAAATAGAAAGTAATAGATCTACAGAAAATTAAAGATTGTTCTGTCATTCTGTTGTTTCTTGCACTACGACCAATGAGATCAGAATTTCATTACAGTATATGACCCATGTGTCATATGGCTGAAGACTTGATTAGCTGCTGACATGCAAATCTCATCCTTTATGTGTCAAGCTGTAAGATCGCAGTGGGCTCCCGCAGCTGGTCGTCATTCGGAGCCATGACCCCTCAGAGGCTCCTGTTTCTCCTGCCTGCCTCTCCTCCCTGCTTCTCCTCCCTGCCTCTCCTCCCTGCTTCTCCTGCCTGCCTCTCCTCCCTGCTTCTCCTGCCTGCCTCTCCTCTGCATCCTCGCCAAGGAGCATGTGTTGCCCGGGGCTTATCGGACCAGCGTTCCCTGTTCTTATTGTACTTTTGAGCAGCGCTATGATGGCAACCAGGCTTTGAGCACTGCGTGCTTAAGCTTAAGTGCCCTTCCCTCTCTCTGGCGGAGAGAGGAGCCAAGCAACCGGGGCTGGGGGATGGGGGCCGAGGGGTCACATTTGTTTCCCATCTCTTCTTTTTCTGACGTTTCCATCTGAGATCTCACGTGTCTTTGTTATCTCAGTGTTTCGCTGTTTTTTGTTTATCTTACTGCTGAAAACTTATTTATGTGGTATTTTATTATTTAGACCGCAAATACTCTGCACTGTTTTCCTAAACAGTAATGAAGACTTTTTGTTATTACTGAGTCACGGCATATCGCTGAAAGGCTTATGAAGCAATAAAGGAATGGAGGCCTTTTAGAGGATCATACAGTATGGCCCAATCCTGAGGGATCTGTTTGGCGGAAGAGCTGAAGATACGGAGCAGATTTACTCATCTCATGGGTGGCCTGCTGTCGATGCGTGAGCAGATTTCACCCTGAATTTGTGGCGGGATTTTCCGCAGCATTTAGACGTTCCATTTTGCAGCTGCTCGATTCTGCCGTCAGTGAGTCCCTGATCTTTGGCCCTTTAGCCGGTGTGCTGTTCCCCAGATGCTCCCCCCTTCCCAATTAAAGTGGCGTTCCTCTGCTCCTGCCCAAAGATGGCACTGTCTCCCTTCGGGGGGGGGGGGGGTCACACAGACTTCCCGCTGTGAACCGTTATCCTTAACAGATCACTGCATGGGCTTTTTGAGAATGCTAATTCACGTTCTGGCAAAACCCCGCCGTGCACAGTGACACCATGCGTGGCCCCCACTGAAGATCGGCGCCTGGTATATTTGGAAGCGTTATTTGCTATTTTATCTCCTGCCTGCTGAAGCCGGCATGTCCCAGAAGATGCCAAAGTCTCCCGGCGCTGTAGAGTCCATGTGGCATAATCTCATATTCGTGTCGTATATCATCACCCTCCTCCAAGAAGACTTTTCAAATATAATTCCTACCATTACTTGCACTTTAAAGAAAAAAAAGCCTCCCCAAGAAAAGAAACAGCACAACTTTTCTCATTTCCATGACCAACAGCTAAATACATCATACCCTTCGACCCTACCACGGAAAAGTGCGTTTTATATCTGTTATACGTCAGACTTAAATATTTACAGTATACTTGTTGTTAGTGGGAAATTAATATTTAATATTATGGAGAAATCGTTATAGCAACATGTGAAGAGGGGCCATATTGACACCCGATTCGGTGGGGGGGGGGGGATTTCATTAAACTGAACGGCCCGAATCTATTTGCTTCCCCAGGAAAGAATGCCATCCATTATTTACATTTCAGATCTCATGTTTATCTTCCACTGGAGAATCTAATTCTCAAATATAATTGATATTCATTTTGAAGGCAAATAGTTCAAGGGAATGTTTCAGTCCACAAATAACATCTCATTTGCGGGATTTCAGTCATTTTGGGATGCTGTTTGATAGGAAGACTGGGCCCGCCGCCGCTGCTGACATCGCTGCTGACATCGCTGCTGAGAGCTGCCCGTTTCAGGCTTTTAGTTGAGCTCTCCTCCATGTTGCTTCAACTTTGCTGCCTATTTTGGAATGGCTGAAAGCTAGGGTGACCAGATAATCCATGTCAGGCAGGACACTTTGAGCTACTTCAGGTTTTACAAACTACTTTCGAACTGAAAGGCTCCTGTGCTCGGCTAAATAGTTCAGCTATATCTTGCGTTTTGACTGGTTCGTTTCCTTGACTGAAAGACTTATCCAGCTGTTTCACATTAGCATTAGTGACACATGTGTGATTATAGGAGACTGACCAATAAGCACACACCAAGAACTCAGTGCTAAAGTGAAATCCAGGTCCTTTTAATTGAAATGGTAATTTACAATTCCTGTCCTAGCTCAGAGTGTCCTCCACATGGGTTAACTGGTCACCGTACTGAAAGCTGATTCCTGGATGAACACGTTTCCTTTAGTTTCAATTTTGTACAACCTCATCTAGCAGCTACCATGGTTAGTGATCATTTGCAAATCTGGAAGGTAATACCAATGCACCATTGAGATACAATATCTCTTCTTCCAGGAAGTCCTGGCCAAGATGGCAGCAAATAAGAAAAAAGACAAAAGTTTCATATACATACAAAGAAAGATGATTTTTGAATATGAACACAGACTAAAGCACATACAAATACTCAAACTATACATGGAATAAAAATAATTTATATGAAACAATGACTCTGTTCTTTAAGTATATTTAAGAGATTTTTAAACACATTCAGAGAAGGCAAGGAGTCTAAATTCAATATATTTTGTAATATGTTCCACTCGTGGTGCATAACAACAAAAGGTGGATTTCCTCAGTTCTGTGCGTGTGGTGGGAGGCTGTAGAAGAAGTTTAACTGATGAGCAGGTCCTGTGTATTAGTGCGGAATGTCAGCAAACTACATATGTACTGAGGTCATTTGCCCATTTGCAATAAAAACCAGGTAATGCATTTTCCTTCTAAGACGTAAAGACGTCCACTTCACCATCTCATATAGCTTACAGTGATGTGTTCTTGCTGTTGCACCAGTTATAAACCTCATGGTCATGGTCACCCCTAGGCTACCAAGATTTTTCCTTAAAGACTATTTCGCTTACAAGCCTGGGATGTGTTTCTTGAACGCTTCCGTTAGCAATTTACATTGATGGACCCATTCAGTTGCATGGTTCCAACTATGCAAGTTGCTAATGTAGTTAGCAACTATACTTTTGGGAAACACACTCCTGGTTGTTGGAACGGAACTCGGTTGCTAAATGGGCAGTGGTTGTATTTTGTGTATGTACAGATGGATAGATGGACTTACAGTACAGTGATTCTCCAAAAATAAAGTGGCTAGACTGTTTGTCGAAGACGGATATGGGTGTAAGGTCTTTGGGTTGTCAGTGTCTGTCTTGGCATTCAGGACCATCGATGCTGCCTGTTTCTGAGCTGGATTCGAGCGACAGGGCACAGAGGTGGTAAATCACTGGCCCTAAAGCCAGCTTTCAGGTCCGTCTGGCTGAGCCTCCCTGAATCATTTTGCAGATCTGCAAACTCTTTTGATGGAGACGAACGCTCACTAAAAGAGGCTGCCGTACATTCCTTTTTTTGTTATTCCAAACAGGGACTGAACATTTCAGCTCTGGTGATTTTCTGATAAGTTTGAACCGCTCGAGAATTTGCACCATGACACTGGCAGTCCCAAAATGCACCACTCTTGCTAAGAGAACCGATTTGTTCACTAAGCTAACAGACACAACACTCCAGGTTGTGGCCTCATTGGGTTGCTTGGAACGCAGGTCTGCACAAAGAGGGAGAGATCAAATGCTGGGATTTATTCTGGTTTCTGGTGTAGCTTAGGATGTAGGCGCAGTGATTGAGTGCATATTCCTGTCAGGGGTGCTCTCTGTGATGTCTGTGTGGGAAAATGATCTGGCTCCGCCCCCCTCTGATCAGTTGGGTGGGGCGAGGCAAATAAGATGGCCCAAGATGACCCCTGTCAAAATCTCCTTCCAGCAAAATTGCCCCCTCTCACTGGAGTTCACTCAGTATGCAAACCTTTGATTTTACACAAAGAATTAATTAGCAAGCGTGGCTTTGCCCGATCGTAATTAGCACTTTTAATATGCATTCCTTCGTGCCTTGGAATCGAGAAGTTGATTCGTCGTACTTCTTAATGAGTCCGGACAGCTCCAGGGGGGGGGGGGGGGGGGGCCCCCCGGCCGCCGCGGGGCGGGGGCGGGGCCGAGAGAGTGGGGGTG
>JAODLD010000069.1:23135853-23152677 GCA_026781065.1 Mormyrops boulengeri | reverse complement strand
GGACTCCGCAGTGCTGCTCGCTACACATTGCTATCTAACCCCCCCCACCCCCCCACCCCCTTTTTCATGCTTGTCCAGATGCCTTTTTTTTTTACTACCTGTCTGCCTGATTTAATCTCCATCTGGGGGCCTTAATGCATCTCAAATCTTCCGAGGGTTCATCGAGTTGCTCTGATAGTGGAGTCTGGCTCAGCATGTTAGGCCTCCATGCCTGTGATCAGAAAGGTGCTGGTTTGAGTCCCATCCTAAACTACTCAAAGAGTATCAGATAAATGGCCTGACCCTGTGCTCTGACCTCCAGCTTCATGTTCAGCTGTGTGTATATATTTGTGTTTGTCTCAAAGGAGAGCATGATGGGATATTTGAAAAGAAGCATTCCACTGTACTTGTGCACATGGCAAATATCATCATTTTAGATTCACTTCTTTCTGTGACTGTATCCCCAACCTGTTTCAAGAGCTCCTCAGTCTACATTTCTTGGTCTTACAGAGAAACACCGAGCTCTGTTGTTCTAAAACCCCAAGACATTGCCACAGACAGACGTCGGTCCCTGAGCTAATTGTGTTAGTCATTAGGGTAATTTTATGCACGTGATTTAATTCTAGTTTGCCACAGCAAAGGGTTTATACAATATTCATCATTACCCAAATTGCCTTCTTGCTTCAATCTTTTTCTTTTTTCTTCTTTAAATACATTTCAGAGCCACCACAAATAAATTAATCTATTCTAGGAGGAGGACGATCACTGTGAAATCAGCATGCAGATTTTAATATTTAAAAATGATTGATAAATCATCTGTAATTCTTGCTTTGGTTTTATATTTAATGACTGAAATTGAATAAGCGGCTGGTTTTGACACCCAAACCCCCACACCTCTGAGGATGTCAAAGCTCTACCTTAAAAACCCCGCAGAGTGAAATATGTTGATTCTTCAAAAGAATTAATTTGTGCTTTAAGTGCCCCAGGTGGAGAAATGAGGGCCAGGCCAGGGGTGAATGTTGATGTGTCATTAATATGTTGTCTGGGCAAATTTATCCTGCTTGTTGCCGGATATTTTATTCATGAGACGGGGGCCGTTCTGCTCTGCTTCACAGATTACTAGCAGACAGGAGATGGAGGAGAAATTAGAGGTTATGACTTACAGCGTTTCACTCCTTTGCCCGTCACACCACACATGGAAAGAGAGGCAGATTTCACAGTCCTGGTTTTAATGTTTTTAGGAGTGATTAAACAGTGTGAATGGGATGACTTTGCATACAGTATAACATCATTAAATGCCCCCGCTTAGGTTTCTGCTCAAGGACCTGCAGGCTGTCCAGACTGAACACTGAGACCACATAACAAAACAACAGAAGAGTTGTTTTTTTCCCTGCTTTGTCCGGCTGTCGGGTTTATTTTCGTAGTGGGATACTTACCTCTCCGTGTCCCCATTTGGCTTCTGTTATCAGGCGTGATAAATGAACATTTCGGGCCGGCTAAATTTCGAGTTTAAAGAGTTCCCCCTTGAAGTTCGGCGCTCAGCTCGAGAGCTGGTTGGGGTAAAAAAAATTTCATCGCTCAACCGTGAGGCGACGTCAACAAAGAAAAATGACGGCAGGTGTGTTTCACTTCTTTATTGGTTGTACGTGTCAGCATGAGCTATGACTGTTGGAGGACGGGCATCGCCGTTGTGGGAAACTGGAAAACAAACCCAACAGTCAAGCTAGGTAAGGCAGAGGATCAATTTTGAGCTTTAGAGTGTCACATTTTCCCTGGATTAGGAACGATGGCAGTTAAAAGAGAAAAAATATAGTCTCCCGCCACAGCCGGGGGGGGGCAACATTTGAAATTTCCAGCTCTTGTTTTTATTGTTTTCGAATCTCACAGGAACCCCTCCCGTTCCTCAGAATCGCTCCACAATCTTACACAGGCAAGCTGCAGACTGGCAAATTTCCACGGGGCTCATTCAAATGTGACCGTTCCTTTCAATTTAAACTGCCACGTTCAGCGCAAAGAGCACTAAAGGCACGAGGAAAATGTTCAAGAGCCAGAAGCAAGGCTAGTTTTTTTACAACCATGACTTAATAAACAGCTCAACGTGCAAATATTGGTTGGGAATGTCTAATCCTAGTTTTTTTTCCAAAGGAAAATAAGACTTCAAAGCAGTTAACATATAGCCTTGCAAGGTGCACATTTTTCCTGACCAGTCATTTTTATACGGAAAAAAATATCTTCATTCAGGTTGGAGGGGACTCTGTCTTTGAAGTATGAGAGCACAAAATGTTTTGTATGGACAAAACAGGCTAATTAAAATAAAAAGTGAGTTTGTGTTATTGCCAAATAAACCAAAAGCAGTTCTTCAGTTGAGTCACCCATTCTTCTAAATCAGCAACGTAAGATATTTACTGTTGTATTTTTATATAATTATGCCCAGAGTATTGCCTCATATATTCCACTTTGCAGTTATGAAAAATAGCCTTGGTTAATCATCAGATTTATGCAGTCTGTTTATATACACTGCAAAATCAGCACTGTTAATTTAACACCGCCAGTGTCCACAGGAACACCGTGTGTGTTCATTTAACGCTGCAGACTGTTATGCGGAGGATTCGCATGTTCAGAACAAAAAAAAAACATCATTCCTAAAATAAACGCAGGTCATACGGGGTGTCTCAAAAGCCACAAAAGGAGGCTGGTAGCCCCGGGGAGTTCGGGATATGGCCCTTTGCTCCAGGAGCAGCTTTTCAGAAGCATCAAAGATAGTATTTGGCTTCAGAGACCGTGGGGACACTCAGCCTGAAACAGGGATGACCTTAACGTCCATTCTTTTCCTGTTTCTTAATATAACAGAAGCTCACGCTCCTAGATTTAACAGCCGAGATATTAGGTTGACACATTGAGGGCATGATGAAAGTACAAATTTATGAACGGGGTGTTTGGGGGGGGGCGACGTATGAGTTATAGCACAGGAATCTCCAAAGCAGGGCTATCCGTCACTCATCTCGCTAATTGAAATGCGACAACAAGTGTTCCTTTGGGACGGAGGAAGTAATCAGAGCAGACTTCTATATATTAAAAAAAGGTTATTTAATATACGTATAAATAGCCTGGCACTGTGGCTTGGTCCTTGGTGTCACAGCTGCACAGCTCCAAAGCAGTGGGATTGATTCCCGCCCCCGTCTCTCTGCGTGTAGTGGGGGTTCATGGGAGCGTATTCTCCACTAGATCACATGGATTTTCTCAAGTTTCCTCCCACGGTCGGAAAACATGTGGTTTTGGTGAAACGCTGTCTCGAAATTGCCAAAAGCATGTGTGTGTGTGCGCGTCCAGCATTGAGCTGGCGTCCCATCCAGGGTGTTCCCTGCCTCGTGCCCTGTGCATTCTGGGATAGGCTCCGGGCTCACCATGACCTAGTACCGGATTAACAATTAAGGAAGATGGATGGATGGAAATTTATTTAAGTGGTGTAACAAAATCCAACAATCTCTATGTTTTTGCCTTAACCATTCAGCTGATTTTAGTGTTTACAGATTGATAATCACCTCGAATAAAGCTTTTTTTTCTCTCTGTTTCTACTGCCATCAAAACTGCTAGTCTTGCTTTTCCCACTGATTTTGGTGAAATACTCATAAGGTAACAGAGAGTATTCACCATCATACTCCCAACCCTCGGATTTTATACAGGTACACCGAACTGTCTGGGCTGTGTACTTCGCATCGCCCGAGGAAGGCCAATTAAAACAACCCAGCGGGCTGAGGAGGGATTATTTTTGGAACATTTAGGGCTCAGAGACAGAGCTCCGTCGGCAGACCCGCAGAGACGGGATTGGGAGAGGCTCGCTGCTGTTCCTCACTGTCGCCATTTCACACCTGTTACCGGCAGAGGAGCGGAACGAGTGTCTGCAAGCTGCACGAGGCATCTGGTAACCTAGGCAACGTCACATTCTCGCGCTGGAGCGGCGCCGCGTGAAGGCGGAGAGCGACGCTCGAAAATTGCCCCCGATATCGCAAACAGTGGCGGCTTATAACGTAAATGGGGTCTTTCGAAATGAAAAGAAATATGCGACGTGTTTACCGACTGGCTCGTTTATACGGGTCAAACTAAACCTGCCACTGGAACTTGTAATCCACGTGAACGGCTGGTCTTCAGCGTCCGGACTGGAAATACCCCAGGTCTGTTACACTCGTGTGTTGTCCCACAGGGTACCGGGTAATGCCTCAGTGAGGCATCCTGCACTCATTTTCAAACATTTTGAATGTAAAAATGTATGAAAAATATCAAGTGCAAGACCGATTGGTTCATTTTCTGCATTTAATATGCTGTCTTTATAGTCCTGTTCTCTACATTCAGCCTATTATCTTACTCTACAAACATTTAAGAATCCCACGCCAGCAGCCGACGTTGTTAATGATTTAAACGAGTGAAAAAAGGATTCTATGGTGGTCAGAAAACAACTTCGCTTCAGTCTAATCCTAGGTATTCGTGAAGCCACACTGACGGTGACTGATGGCTGTTCATCCAGCTGCGGAGACGTATTATACAGTTATACTGAGTTATTACCCAGGATTGCATAGACTCGCAGCTGCTGCAGGCAAGATCCCCTCATGCAGGCTGAGTGATTTGTGCTGTACCTCACAGGGGTTACAGCTGCGGAAAATTTTTCTGTCGCCCGTCACTTTCCATATTAATGCGACACGGTCCGGCTGAATCCCCGAGGACGGATGCGGGTGACCGCGGCTGAACCGGGACGGATGCAAATACGCGCACGTGCGGACGCGCGCCCGGGGCGCGGCACCGAAAACATCCCACCGATGCTCCTTGGACCCTAAATTGGAAACCGGGAGACCGATATCGGGATAGGTACTGCGGAGTGCTGAGTCTCGGTGGTAAACTTTATGGAGGGATGTGTGTCGAGTCACACAACTTTATGTTCCCCTGTATGTTTATTCTCGTTTACAGGTAACTCCCCTTCGACAGCCCTACAGCATTTTACAAGAAGCTTTATTAAGCTTCCTGGACTTCACGGGGATAAAAGTTCATTTAAACTACTCACAGGGATGATGCAATCCCCTTGGATCTGTGATACTGAAACTTATGACTTAAGTGATATTTGTCTAAAATAAATATAGCATAAAGTTTCTTATGTAAAAACCTAAATCTTGCATCATAGGACCCCCAAAGCAAACCATGTGTGTAGGATATTAATGTGAATACTGATATTAATTAACGAAACGATCATTTTCCAAATGGACTTTTTTTTTGCAACACAGCGTTTCTTTGAGGACAGTCATTCCCATTAAGTCTAAATTTAAATCTAGACAAATATTTGGACGCAATTATTAAAAACATGTGAAAATGCGATGTTTTGCACACCTAATGAGGATGATTCATAAATAGGGCCAGTCCTTTGTTTGGTGTTAAGTGTTGAATATTATTGTGTTCGGGGAAAAAGGATGTCAACTGTTGTCTGAGTTTCCGCTATATATAGAGAATTTCTGATAGAGGGGGATGTAATCCGCCGAAAAATTGTACTGAATTGAGAGGATGGCTGCCGGTTTTACGCGTCAAACACAATCTGAAGACAAAAGAAATGGAAACTTTCAAGGCTGGGGCCGAACGTGCTGTTCCTCTTAGCTCCATCTCTCTCGGTTCTTTTTACTTGCCTCATTGTCTTGCAGATAAATGGAGATGATTTGCACTAATGTTTGCGTTTAATGGTTTGCTGAGATGCATCGTTTGTAAGGTCTCCACGGCACACAAGGTGTTTCGTTCGTGTGCATCCCCTCTCTCTGGCAGAATGCCTTAAAGTGTAACATTTAAAACTGAAACGTATCAATGGAGAGAGATATAAAAGGGAAAACGACTTCAAAGCTGCAGCATGCAGACTGAAAAATAATATCATATGCATGCTTAAAATGAATTCTGAAGCGTTTAGCCCCTTGTGAATCACACCTATGCACGCTGAAAAGTCTCTGAATTGGGGGCAATAAGAAAACGTTTTCTTTAAAGTGCTCTCGTTTTTTTCTCTGTGTACCATCAAAGCCGGGTCGCTGTCTAGGGAAACTCCAATGATCAGGCACGTGCAGAGGGGGGGTGGGGGGAATGGGGCTGAGCACCTGCCCATTTTCCCTTAACGATTAAAAGTGTCCCACTTTTGAGGTTTTGAGTGCAAAACGTACCGAGAGACCCTCCCGGCTGAACGTCCGCCCATTGAAAAGTCTCTGCGCTGCACCGGGAATGATCTTTGTTTTCAGTCGGGATCCGCATCGTCCGTCATTGTCGCGTAAAAAAAATTAATAATTCATGTAGTATAATTAGTCTTCGGGGGAGGCGGGTAAAATAAACTCGCTGGGCGAAATATTACAGTGGTGTTAAGCTACTAATCCTCCTCGCTCTGCTGACGCTCAGATTGCGGTTGGGCGTTAATAACTTACCGTATATTAATTATTCAGGGATCTTATTTAATAGGGTTAAGTTGAATAACTTCGATGCTTCCTGGCATATACTTAAGGTTCACTGTGCCACCTGCGCTGAATAATAGGTGACAGAAAATGGATGGATGGATGGACAAATAAAACAAGAAGCAATTTCATGTACTACATTCGATTACTGCCTAAACACACACAAATCAATCAACTTTGATCAAGTTTTTATAATTCAAAAATTAGTGCAATATCCTTGGTCCATTCTATCCTTGGTCCATACTGTATATGTGTGTGTGTGTGTGTCTGTGTGCGTGTGTGTTTGTGTGTGTGTAGTAGTAGTATTACCCACACATATCATGTCGATATGTAATTTAACAGATTAAAATGGGATTTTTTTAATGTGCTCCTGAAATCCTCTCACTTCACATTCTACACAAGGCCCACCTTTCGCTTCCCACGTAAGTATGTTCCCAAGTATTTCCACCGCAAATAGGAGAGATGATGAAAGACCGGCAGGTGACCGGTGACACCTCGCCGGATGTCCTGTCGTCATTTCTGTGACTCTGTACTACTTGCAAAGCCCCACCCCCGCCAGGACTCCTCCCACTCATCATCAAACTCCAGGATCTCTGATTCAGTGGTCCCCTACTCCAGAGACCTGTCCGTGGCTAGTTTTTATCTTCCTGATGCACTCCGGAAGGCCCCACACACCGACACCACGCATTTTAGCAGACATGCCAAATCGTAATCCCAGTAAACTGAACCGGAGCAGGACACAGACGCCTACTGTAAAGTTTTCCCTTTATATAATAACCAATTTGTATTTCCGGAATTCCTGATGTGAACAGACCACACTGTCGCAATCCTTCCTTAAGCTTTAGAAATGAATCCTGGGATTTCAAGCATATCTTTCTGGAAAAATGCTTCCTGCCTCTGCCAATCACCTGGCCAGAACAGTTCTGGATGCCTGATTTCCCACCTCTTTTGAGTGACCGCGGCCCATACATTAGCCCACAAATAAGCCCCAGTGTAAGATCTGGGGCAGCAAGCAAATCCATGTGACACTAGGGTTGAATGGGGATGATGAGGATTTTTATGAAAAGCTCAGCCTTGACAGGAAAGAAGATGACACACCTCCAAAACTCCTGCTGTAAACCATTCATGTGTCCTTAACGATCACAGGTCAATGGTAATTAACCATGAACTAATTAACCGCCAGTCACCAGTTAACCACTTACAGGTGCATTGCCCAGGTTTCCCTCCTGCTCTTTCCCCGAGTCATTCTTTTCCCCAGACAGACATTTGTGACCCGAATTAATGGATGTGAATGAAGCTGAGACAGTTCTCGGGGGGTGGGGGGGTCCGCTATGGGGTTAATGAGCAGCGACTGTCGCCTGTGGGTGGCCATATTACTCACAGCACAATGACGACTAGAATTAGAAGCAGCTCTGTTCTCCTGATTGGTGTAAATGGGGCTCTCTCCACTCTCTCTGGACATGTTGTTGGGGTGGGGGGGCTTTCAGGTGCAAGCAGTCTTAGGGGAGTCCTAAGGAACATCCTGTAGTTATCCTGTTGCCATCACATAGCAACAGGTAGCATAGCAACCCCGGATTAAACCAGATAATGCTGTATAAATGTGTAACGCATGAGCCTGTAGGCTGTGAAAGTAACTGATCTGTCTTCCATAACTGCTTATCCGGTACATAGCTATGGTAATCTTTGATCCTATCTCAGGAAGCACAGGGTACAGGGCAGGGATGCAAGTCCATCATAGCACATGCCATCCATCCGTCCATCCATCCACCCATCCATCCAACCACTCATCCTGGTCAGGGTCCGCACTCTATCCCAGAAGCTCCCTAGGTACACCCTAGATGGCATGCTGGCCCACGGTAAGACACATACAGACAAAGACTATCATACACTATGCGCAGTTTAGAGATGCCGGTTACTTTAACAGTGTGTCTGTGGACTGTGTGATGGAACCCAGGGGGACATGGGGAGAACTTCACATACACAGAGCTCCTGGTTGCCCATTGAAAGCCATTTTACATTACATCAGTCTGTAAAGGAAGTAAGTACTGGCACATTTTCAGTCTTCTTTTGCAAAACATGTTTTCCCTCCATGGGTTCTAACAGGCATATAATATGCAGGTACAAATGTTTCAATTAGTCCATTGTTCAAAGTATTATTTGCTAATTGCTTATATTTGTAAGCCTGAAGGGTAGCTTACTGGATTACTTGCCTTTTTCTAACACTGAGAAGGGTTCAGTAACCTGTAGTCAGAAGACATGCTTTTAGTAATGCATTTTAAAATCTTTTTAATGGGGGCGAAAGCGAGTTGTAGCGTGATTGATTCACATCATGCTTGATTTTCAAATAAAACATTCTTGATATTCCTTGAGGTAGATTAGTGTAGATTACGTGCTTTATCCTCTTCTTCCGTGAACAGCTAAATTTGAGAGTGACAGGTAGTCTACAGCCAATGGCCTGTCTTGTTTTTGGCTCAGGCTGCCCCGGACCTGGCAGGTACATAGACGCATGCTACCTGGGTCTGCCTGTAACAGGCGCTCTCCAGCTTCTCGGCCATGCAGCTTCGGCGGGTATTTTTAAATACGGTTGCCAAGGCAACAAGTTGATTGGAGATGCAGGCAGGTGGGGGGAGGGTGGTGTTCATTCATCCACGTCTCCAGCTGGCTGATGCTGTAAGGACAGCCGGCCTTGAACGCTCTTGAAAACCTCAGTCCGTGTTTTCCGTCACCCGCTGTTCACTGCTACTGTGCATATTTTATGTCTGTGCTCCTGAATCTTTCATAGCAAACTGGTCATATGAGCCCTGCCGGTGTCTGAAAATAAAGGTCTGATGTTGTCAGGTCTGAAAGCTGCTTCACGCATGCAGCTGCGCGCACACACACACGCACAGACACACACGCACACACACACACACACACACACAAAAACTCCCCACGATGTTCCAAGCCAAACACTCCATTATCTTCCGAGAACCAGATTTTAATTCTGTCATTATATGATGGGGATTGCATGTTCGCTTTCAATTATTTATTTTTTTTTGCATTTAAAAGAATTCTTAGACTCTTTGATGAGAGTACAGGGATTGCGGGAGTGAAATATTAGGCCAATTTATTTAACAATCGACACACGAAGAATCAGCGCGCCAGGTCGCACAGCGCTGGCATAATTTGTGGCGTCTCACAGCGAAGCGCTGGTGGCCGGCACTGCAGCTGCTGGGGTGTTTTATTATTATGGGCTACACTGTAGGATGGGTGATTCAAAGGGGTTTAGCAGATATAAGAAGGAGTGGGGTGTTGTGGCCTGGACAGGAAGTCGCAGGTAGTTAGCGTGGGTGACGGGTTAAGGTCAAGGGCTGTGAGTGTCTTCACACGAAAGACACAGGAGGGCGGAGCTCCAGGTGATTTAACTAGACACCAGAACCAAGTCCAGCTCTGACTATAGGCAGAATTGACAGTTGCCTGGGTCCCCAGCATTACCTGTGTTGTGAAGGAATGGCAACGATCATCACTTTTCATGTTTGGAGGGCCTCACATGTAAAACTTTGCCTGGGGCACCTGAATAGGTAGAGCCAACTCTGTCTGGGACTCAAACGGTGCCAGGCTCTTTTTCTAAATACAAGGCGTGATGTGTCACTGAGACACTCATACCTCATACCATTGACACGTTGCTGCATTCTGAGCGAAACATTCTGAGTTGATTTTACACGATGTACCAGCACCTATAGCTGAGATGTGTGCATTTTTTTTCACTCACTATATTGCTGCACCTTGAGGAATCTCGAAAGACTCAAGGTGGGATACGCCACCAGACCTGGGTGGCATCGGCACCAAACGGGGCCTGCTCTCTGCCTCGGTGTGTTGTGTAATCGGGAGGCTAATGACTTCCTGTTGACGCGCTGATCGATTTTCACATGTGCAATTTTTTTTTTTCCGCTGATGGATACTGGACCGGCGGTGTCTAATCGATCGTGTTCGCCTGGGGCCGCCACGTGCAAGCGAGCGGCTGAGTAGACGGCGAATCGAATGACACGAGCGCGGGCGGCCTGGCATATGTTAGACACTGTATTTAAAGCGCCGGTGCAGGCAATTATGGCTTGCTCTCCAAATGTAGCAGGAGGAGGCGTGACTATTTTAAAATGCCATTGAGGGATCCTTTAAACTGAACCTTTTCATTCTTCTCCTTCCTCCTTGTAATTTTAGATTGACTAACTGTGGTGATCATAAAAAAAGCCAGTCCAGGGTGTGAGCGCGGTTTATTCAGTAGCTGTACGTACTTGTCTGGATGGACTCACTGTGAAAATACAGCAAGAACCTACAATGTGCGTCATTGCTGTGATTTTAAAATTGGGATCGGAGGCATCGAGATGCATCGGAGAATTCAGGAATGTATTAACGGTCATTGAAAATTCTTTACTATTCCTCCAAGTCCAAAGCAGCGGGAGTGAGAGAGAGAGAGATACAGAGAGAGACCTTTATGTACATTCTGTTTAGTTTGTTGAATTGTTAACCTGCATTGTTAGCTTTCTCGTGGGGGGGTGCGGGGGAGGGAATGAGACGAAGGAGCAGGGCTAGGCTGCCAGTTGATTTTGGACCCTCCAGAAGTTTTTCCTCTCCCTTTTCATACTAGGGAGTCTTGTTTCCTCTCCACTCTTGTCTTGTGGCTTTTACTTCCTATTCATTTTAGAATTGTCACCTTAAGCCAGGGGTACTCAAAATCTACCGTGTGGACCCCCCGCCCCCCCAGCACCACCAACCCCGTCTGCGAAAAATTCATCAGTCAGTGGACCAGGGCTTTGTGTCGCTTTGTGAAAAATAACTGAGCATGCCTGTGCCTTGTATATCAGTTAGTGACAATGATGTTTGATTCTTTGTTAAGTGCATTGGGGTAGCTATGTTTGGAAGGACACTATATAAAAGTAAATTGGCTTTAATTGAATGGCTGCCCTCCATAATGAACTTGGAGCCCCAGTGAGCTGATGCTCGTCAGGATTTAGCACCTAGCACCCTACCAGTGCGCTGTCCAGTGGTATTTCACTGAGAAACAACAAGCCTTTAGATGAAAACAACCACCATAGATTATAGTGGCTTATCTTTAGCCAAACAGAGAATAAAAAAGTGCACTGATGTGTTTCAACACACACCTCTATAATGTTGTCGTGACCTGGTTCGGGTGTGTTTCTTTCTCCAGGAGATTCAGATGTGCACTGGGGTTGGGGTGCCGTCTGCGTCGGGGGGCTGATTCAGGTGACCCTGATCCCTGATTCACACCACGTCGCTTTTTATTACATCTCTATTTATATAACTGTGCTGTTTATTTTTGACGCTAAGATCCAGACCAGAGAGCAAGCCAAGGAGAGCATCATAGCCTTGTTTTTAACAAGCGGCGTGTTATTTCCCCATTGTGGTGCCAGTCGTAAGGCCTGCAGACTGTCCTCTGAATCCCGAACCTCCACACCATTATCCTCTTGTGTCCCCAGAATGAAAACTCTAGCGTCAGACTGTCACCTGTGTTATACAGACTGTAAACTACGATCGTAAAAGTCGAATCCAATTATACACTTAAATAAATCTTAATTGGTTAGTTTGTACCATCTATCAGGAGCAGTTTACGGAGCGTGCTATGAAGAATATTTCATCACTATTTGCAACGCATGTCAACCTGGAAGGTTTGGCTTCACACTTTGGCTGATAGCGCTATCGTGTGTAATACCATTTGGTTTTTTGAAGGGCTTAGAAAACTGGTCGTCACTCAGCTAACTTTAATCTCTTTTCCTGTTTTGTGTCATTTAGCGCTGATTTAATTCTTGCCCAACCTCTTGTACTCTGGCAGTCTGACAGGTAGCTGTTTCAACCACGACCTTCCTCTGTTGCCGTGACAGCCGGCCACTATTGGCCCAGCCTGCCACGTTATTAGCGTCTTTAGTCTCTGCCCTTTTGATCGTTACAAGAAAAATAATAGGAGGAAAAAAGAGCTTAAGGATCAGACGAAGCTGCCAGAACTTGCATCCGGTTTTTTTTGTGTGGCCTTCACGGTTTGGTTTGGCAGATGGCGGGTTATGCTGTTATCTGTATTTGTTTTTCTTCTGACACTCATCTTTGAGGTTGAAAAGGTTTCAGTGTGAGGTCGATTTGGCTTAATCTCGGCTTTTATTTTGTACCAGTGTGTACTTTTGACACAGGGGTGGGATGCTAGGATGCTAATGTCTGGCACTATGACGGATGAGGACAACATGCTATCTAGTCACTTAAGCTCCAGTGCCTTTAAATGTAATTTGGTACAGAACTGCTGCCATTTTCCCTTCCCTACCGATCCATCTGGGCAGCCTCGTCGTTGTATACGTGGATGCGGTAACCTAGACGATGTGGTTACCGAGGAGATGCCGTATTGTGAAAGCCTTGTCCCCGATCCTTGGTAACATCACGCACTGATGACGTGCTGTGTTGTTGTGAGTTGTACTAAGCCCCAGTCCTCAGCGAGGCTGACTCAAAGTGATCTAGACAGCCGTGCTGTGCTTTCCGGACCGCCTGCATCAATCCGGCGTTCTGAGCAGGCCCCTTGGCTCGCTGAGGATTTGCTCCATTCCGGAGAAGCCTTTCCATTTTTAAACTGGGGCTGTCTCCCTCGGCCCAGTGGACCACCAAACGTCCCAAAACAGAGCACAGAGCACTGGAATAACGTGTCTAACCCCCCCACCTGGTGCAGTTTCTTTCTTGGAAAACTGTTTATTTCTTTAAACTTCGATGCAAACCTCTGGGGACCGGAAACAGCGTTTGTGAATATTACTGCCATAGCTGTGGCAAGCTAGCGTGGCGCATGTAAAACAAATTAACATACACAAATATCACGGTCTCAAGAGAGGGATGTATATGCTACAGTCAGTGCGGCAGGAAAGTGCTCGATTTGGCAACATAATGAATGCTGAGAGGGGAGCGCGCCTCTACTGAAACGCAGACGTCCCTCCTTGTCATACTTGTTTTGCAT
The DNA here is from genome assembly GCA_026781065.1 of Mormyrops boulengeri. Taxonomy (NCBI): domain Eukaryota; kingdom Metazoa; phylum Chordata; class Actinopteri; order Osteoglossiformes; family Mormyridae; genus Mormyrops; species Mormyrops boulengeri. Next base: position 23,139,258 of record JAODLD010000069.1, on the reverse strand, counting down.
CCTTGCGTCTCCTTACTGCATTTTAACCGACTCGCCAGAGTAATTTAATTTGCACTGGGATGGAGGAGTGCATGCAACGGCTTCCTGCCCCCCCACCATTCTCACTTACTGGCGCCCGTGAACATTACTGGTGATCGTGGGTGGTAAAATGGTAAAATGGTAAAATGCAAGCGGATGCATGTGAGAAAAAGAGGCCACGTGTGTTTCTACGTGTTTGTGGTTGAGCGCCAAAGGAACATGGCAGAGGCTCCGCTCGCATGTGACCTGTGACCCACTGATTCAGATCCTGGTCAAAGGCTCATCTGCGTGGATCGGTGGGGACCGCCCTGGGTCTGTGCAGGTGTCTGGGATTGGCCAAATGTGGATGGCCTTTGCACTGCGCCGTATTACAGTTTATCCATGGATGTAAACACCTCTGCAGGGCTTTGGTTGTGTTTCTTTTCTTGCCGGTTTGGCTGTTTCACGGAGCCCTGTGAGGAGCTCCTCTGAGGTGTGCGGTGACCTGCAGTGTGTTCAACAGGCACTGTGTAGGAGGAGGTGTGCATCACACAGGGACCAGGGAGGGGTGTAAAAAGAGGGGGATAATAAAGAAGGAGAGGAAAGGCCACTGTATCCAGCTGGATCTTGTGTAGGGGGTTCGCTGTCACCCATGGGAGAGTATCGATGTGCGACCAGAGGCTGATCTGTACTTGGCAGAGGAGAGCTAAATTAGACACCAGATGTTTGTTTCCAGGGGTGACAGAGAGATTTTCGAACTGGGGGGGCAAACAGGGAACAAAAGGTCTCAACTTTTAAACTTACCCAGCCGTGCTTGATGAGGCATTCGGCATGATTTGGGCTAACGGTTTGATACACTAAATATTTTGATTGACACTGGCCGACATTCATACACTGTTACTTCCTTGTCTGGTGTGGATTTACCAGTCAGCTACAAATGGACAACAGCCTAAACAGCAGACAACCTGCTCTACACTACAGGTTTAGGTCTGTGTACTGAGCCCCAGTATACTGTAATGTTGCATATTATATGAGGATGCGTTCGTAGATTTACTGCTTAATTCTAATAGACATAATTACATGCCAGGTCAGATTTAGATGAAATCGTTAGCTTTGCTGTAGCAATATGAATTAGCCTGAGATATGGGAAAAATCATGTCTACAACTGCATCCAACAGTCAGGGTCAGCGCTTGTCTGACCCCGCCCCCTGTGACCTTTCCCCATTTGACCAGCAGTCATTGCTGGTCATTCCACCTTTCCTCCTCTCTGTCATACAGTCCATCTCTCTCCTATGTGTTCAATCCCCATTTGGCCAGCAGGTGTTGCTGGCCATCCCATTCCTCTGTCTTGGTCCTAAGTGTGTCTTCCTTGCTCCCTGAACCGCTGTGTAGCTCTGTGGGTTGTGTGTGGCTTGGAGGCTATTAACCCCCTGGAGTCGGAAATTTAGGTTTTTGAGAAATATATGTTTAGAGTTGATTTTAACAAAAAATAGAATAATAATGGTCTCAGATTATTGGTGCCAAGTTTGTGCTGAATAAAAGTGTGCTTTTTTAAGCTCTCACACCCCTCCAACATTCTAGGAGGTCCCACTCAACACAGCTAAACCCACCAAACTTGAATCACATTGTCATGGGGTCACATTAAAGCAACCGGCAATATTTGCTGGATACCCATGATCCTGGGTTCTCTCCTCCACCCAAATTCCATCCAATCAGAAAACAGGTATACAGAAAATCTATTACTATGTCATCATTTACTAGTCAATTATGTCCTCTGCCATTCTAGAAACACTTGAACTGCTGCCATTCTCACACTGCTAATGGCAGGGTCCCCAAACAGATGGTTAATTGGGTGATTGCAGTTTAAGGTTCAAAAAGTGGGTGGAGCCTCCAACAGCTGATCAGAATCCACTTGTAGACTTTAATGGTTAGATTAAAACTGTTTAGGACAAAGCGGGTGGATGAATGCCTTAGAAGGGTGTAAGTAATAGATCCAATCCCACCCGCCATGTGGTGTTACCGCATTCTTTCACAGAACTGGCTTAATTTCTCATAGAAGTAGCAAGTGTCAAATTGTATTTCCTGGTTAAAACCGAGTGTGAGTTCAAATTTCCCATTTTAGCAGCATGCTAATTTGCAGTTGTTTTCTCTGCACAGCTGTGTAAGTACACTTGTGAAATAGCATCTTTGTGTGTCTACCTTGGCTTGGTACCTTTTTTTCCCTCCTTTTTCCCCTCCAATCGCAGTGTTGCAGTGACCCTGTGCAGTGATCATGCTGCTCTGACCAGAAGCTCACTCCAGCATTGAGGACTTTTTCTGAAATGTAGCATCACAGTTTTATGTGAACTTTTTTGTTTTGTTATTTTTTTCACAGTCTGAAAATAGTGCCAGGCTTTTGCGTGTTGCTTTGTAGTTGAGAGGCCTTTTTTAAAAAACATCTTTAAAAGCAGTAATTTTCTGCCACATGGCGGGACGCGCCAGGAGACGGTAGTGAGGGGCGGGTGAACATGACCGGCTCGCCACCACAAATCACAGTTGTTGGATGCCGTCAGCTGTCTGTCACCGACTGCCACTCCAGGACCCTGCCTGTGCGGTGTCTAATTATCAGGAAACGAGACAGCAGCCCCCAGAATCAGGACCCTTTTAAAGGAGAGGAGATCAGGGGTTCTGAGTGGCTCCCTGTGGTGGTGCTGACGTGCTAAGTGAGGCTTGGTGGAGTAAATCAGTTGCTGAATCTGGCTATGATGGACGGGAGTCTCTCAACCAGGGATGTAGAAATCGCTCACTGGAATCCATCTTCCTAATGGCAAGGAGTTCAGGTGAAGGTGTCATCCATCCATCCATCCATCCATCGTAGGCCTGTCAGTCAACTGATATTCTTAATCATATTTTTTTATCCCACAAACTGGTCGATTAATCGCGCGATTAATCACATGTTCAATCGTGTTATAATTTGTTGAAAATACATTGCGATTATGTTCACCTACAGAAAAAAAATGATCACTGGACAGATACATTAATATGTTATTCAACAAATAAGGCAGCAGCTTGCTATTGTTCAATAATAGAAATTAAAGTACAAAAACTTTAAAGAGGATTACAGAATTTTCCATAGTAGTAGCAGGTCTGTAGCAGGCTTGACATTGTATATGCCTTAAATAAATAAATGGCAAAATTGAACACAAAATTAGTACAAGTAAGTGCTATAACTATCTGTTTATGGGAAAGAAAATGACTGAGGAAGTTACAGTAAATCTGTCACGGTGCGTGATGCGGCGAGCGGGGAAGGAGGCGAGCGAACCCAGGTTACGGGGAGAACGGGGTTTATTACGGGCAGACAGGTAACCAGGGGAGCATACGGGAAACGGGAAACAACGAACACTACCATACACGTAACGTTAATGACGG
>JAODLD010000069.1:23072392-23135753 GCA_026781065.1 Mormyrops boulengeri | reverse complement strand
GGTAAACGGGAGGATTCCACACGGGGTTAACGAGGAGGTGTGGTCCACATGAGGGCGATCGGGGCTGGGCGTGACAAAAACAGTAAACTAGTTAAATAACGAGCAGAAGCAGCATGGGGAAAATAAAGTATACATAGAGGTTACATTAGTAATATTGCATTGATAGTGACAGAGTCGCCACTGCATTCCTTCAGTACTTATACATCAAGAAGTTGAACAATAATTACAGTCAATTTTTAATTGCAGACAGGCAGCATCATATTCTGCAAGTTTGCATTTATGGATAAAACACATGGCCAGAATAATTGTTAATTACACTTAATCTATACATGGATGCTAGACTAACATTTCTGTGTAATTTACATTTTAAAAAACGAATTAAAGGCATTTCAGAGAAGCAGGTCTTATTAAACAAGGAAACAGATCTGAAACAAACTGGATTGCACGGACTCAAAAAACAATTGGACTAAAACCTAGGGAGGGCACTGGTACTGTAACATGAGGTGTTGATGTCAATGCCTATACCGGGGAATACAAGACTGGGAAGCACTTAAATGCATGACTAATGAAGGAACAGACAAGAGGCAGCTGGGAGTGTTTAACACAAGGAGTAACAGGCGTGGCTTGTTAGGGCCACGCTAGGGTGGAAAAAGGAGGATCAGGTGGACAGGGTGTGACATGAATACTTTTAAAGATGAAATCCGAAGACTCCAGTGTGAGTTTTATGTGCTCGCAATTCCCAGTGGTGGAGTCGAATTTACCATTTAAAAGGTAATTTTTTTATGTGTCATGCAATCAGTGATTAAAAGCAAAGGACTTTTATAATAAAAGGATTTATTGTCATGAAAGGATTTCTTGTTTTCGTACTGTTACCATACTAAAATGAGTGTTCTCATGCATGTGTTGTCCAAGCTGCGTTTCCGGTCAGACATATACAGAAGTCACTACGGTAGCCTGAAAAGCCCCCCCCAAAAAAAAAAATTACGGAAGCAGATCAATGACGCTGTACAAAAAGCTAAATAAATACATTGTCCTGACCCTATGGTGGGCTGTGTGAGTGTGCGTTAATACGATTAAAGGATAATAATGAGGTATGATTTTCAAATTAATCACACACATTAATGCATTAACTTTGACAGCCCTAATACGTAGGTTCTAGCTGTCCGATGCAGTGCAATATTAGCGTTGCAGTGGAACCTCTTATGAATGTGACTTTTCTTTTAAAAGAGGTGTGTGGCCTTAAATAACTTGGTTATAATACCAGCTGCACTGGAGCAGCACCTTGTGCTGCGGCTGCGCCTTGCATGCTAGTGTCGACTCGCACTTGCAAACATATGCACAGATGTGTGCAGCCTGTTACACTGTGGTTGCTGCGCATCAAACTGTGGTGGGAAAAACTGAAAAATTCAAGATATACATGTAGGTTGGAATATGAATCTACAACAAAAGCTGTCAGATTCACTTGCTGATCCCACAGTCAAACCAGTGCTCATTAACCTCTGAGGTTCTCCACTGAAAAGGCCCTAAGCCGGTCATGAAAGCTAGCAGTGAAGTTAGCAGGAGATGGAAGGGTTGTATTAAAGCTTTGGATAATCAGGCACTAAGTCTATCGGAGGGAAAACAGCCAGTCAGCAAAAGCTAATGCCAAAAAGACTCTTCATTCCAGTCAGGATCAAAACATTCCACAAATGTCCTGTATACGTTTTCTGTCAGGATGCCGTTTTGTTAAAGGAGCTCTTCCAGTGGTACTGGACCCCCCCAGCCAGTCCCCCACATTCGCACAAATTCATAAAAGAAGTGCTGACTTTGTCAAAGTGACATACTCAGCAGAGCGACTCGCGATTCCCCTTTGCTCCTCTTATAATTATTGCACAGAGTGGAAGAATATGGTTATCAATGGGCCAAAAAGTAACCTTATACTTTCCCCAAGCTGTGGAGCGTGACACTTCTCCAGCTCAGCTTAATAATTCCACAATTAGTGGCTCTGTTGTCATGGCGATGGAATGGTGATTTGTGTTGTGTTTGCCATCTTCTTATTATTGGCTGCACATATGTGCCTCGGAGCAGGTGACATGGCATGGTGTGGCATGGCGCTCCCCGGATTGCCTTCACCTCCTGGTGTGACGTTGCATATTTTGGCTCCCGGCCTGTCAGTTCCTGATCACTCCTATCCCTGCAGAGTAACAGCAGAAGGATCTTCTCTTAAGGAACGATGGTTCAGATAAAAGTGAGGCCATCAAACACCCAGAAGACAAGGCAGACTTTTCCTGTGATAACAAACGCATTATGCAAGGCCCAGAATTACACTGCATTACATTATTTTCCTTCCAAAGCATACTTGTAATGCATACACTGTTAATGGTTCATACAACAGAGTAATTATGGAAATCGGCTGGGTTATGTGTTTGTGCTTGCTCTAGGGGACAGAAGCACTTTCCTTTGTGTGACATTCTGGCTGCCTGATGATCAGAAGATTTAACCGTTTACACTTTTAACCGCTTAACCACTACACTACCCACTGCCACAGTGTCACTGTGAAATGTCACAGGAACACCATGTCTCGGACAGTATCACCCTGTCAACAGTGCACTTGAGTTTGAAGTGTTCCGATCCAGTGGAAATATACTTGACTTGTTCGAGTCCAGTGAATGCATGTTTGGACTTTGGATGCAGTAGGTTCCTGTTCTGAACTCTACAGATGCACTGAATGCTTGTTTTAACTGTTCTGATACAGTGGATTTTTGTGTAACACTGTGTGGATGCAGTGAACATTTGTCTGAAATGTTTGAACAAAAGATTTAAAAACCGCAGACTTTTTGCCTGGTATTAACAGAAAAATGCACTACTTTTTATCACACTAAGCAAAACAAAAAAGCGTAGTGATGACGATCTTTTATTGTCTATCGAGGTATATTCTGGATAAAGTAAGCAACTAGTCTTTTAATGATGATACTACATCATTGTCATGTATTAATGTGTGCCACCATGTATTTATTTATATGCAGTAATGCTAGCTTGCTGTTCCTGAAGTCACTTTCCCAGCCTCACTTCCTGTAACAGCAGCCAGGAATTCTCAACTAGTAGCATAGGTTTCATCTATCCTCGAGCGTCAGGGCCCTGCTTACCTAGAATGCCTTGGAGGTAAATATTCCAGCCTTGTACACCTATTACAAAGATAACACGCCTTTATCCTACATTAAATCCTCACACCTTACTCGCGCTGGGTGAAAAGGACTCGGATTTGTGGAGCATTTTTTAAATTCCTGCGTTGTCGTATTTCCAGGTAATGCAATGGTGCCATTCAACGTGTTTTAAACAAAATCTTCCTGCTGTTTGAGATGACATTACGCCTTTTCTGAGGTGTGAAATTGCATAAACAATGCACGATAACAAACCATTTCATTTCAAGTATGAATGGGATGATGGAATGATGTATAGACAATTATTACTGCAGAAGAAAGAGCCTGCAGAGTAGGATTATTGTCCTTCGGGTTTGCTAGACCGTACGAGACACACACACACCTGCAAATGAGACTTCACTGGGTATAACGAAGACAGACGGTTTATGTCTGCCCTCCCCCCCATAAAGAATGCCCCCACTTGCTCTCTCGCTTCACGTGCACCGAGGCGAGGAGGTCCGAGCGGATCGGCGTGGCTCAAATTGCCAAAGGGTTCCTGGCCCTGGCTCTCCTGGCTCCCCCGTCTCTTCCAGCTCACCGACCTTGGCTGTGCCTCAGTGCGGTTCTGACCCCCCGGGACGGTTTCCACTTCAGAAATAACGAGGGAGCCATCCCGCGTGAGCAGAGAAAGATAGTGCGGGGGTCACAGAGGCGGCCTCACAGGCGTCCATCGTGCATTTGTGTCTGAGCCAAGCAGGTGTAAATGAAAATACATTCGCACCAGGAAAATTCTACCCCCCCCTCCAACCAGCACACACCTCCCCAGGAAAATAGGTTCTGGTAGATGAGGGTTTTTTGAGCTGCTATCTGCAGGAACATTTAGCCTGGGCAGAAAGGCTACCTCTTCCATCTGTAACCGGCTTGCAGACAGCGGTCAGGGGAGCCCCCTAGATACTCTCTCACTCTCAGAGTGGTTTGTGTCACCCCTTGGTAAAAAACACCCTCGCTCACTCTTGGAGTGGTTTGTATTACCCCTCGGAGGGAAAGGCTCTTGCTCACTCTTGGAGTGGTTCATTTCACTTCATATGGGTGTCGCACTACCATTTGTCCTATCTGCCCACCCCTCCATGCACCTGTTCCCTCCCCTGCAACTGTGGCGCAACATAACAATGATGGCGACCACATGTGCAGAAACACAGTATTGACCCCCCCCCCCCGCCCCCTGTGCAGTGACATAGATTCTACACTGTTCTATATACCAATGTTCTATACACCTACGTTCTGTATACCCACGCCAATGTGCCAGTGGCGTAAGCACTGCATCATTATCCAGAGGGATGATGCGGTGCAGTGATTTAGCCTAAAGATTTTCAATATGCTGGAAATGATGACTTATGCACCCTCTGTTTGTGTTGGATGGGTTAATTCGGAAGTGTCTTGCGTCCGTTGCATAGCTGCGGAGTGCACTGCTCCAGGATGCACAGGAGTCGATCGGCCAATCCACCATTGACTTTTACATTTATCAGCATAACTAGGCAACCAGTGGAGGGTGTAAAGCTCCTTTCTTTTTTTTTTTGAAAATGTCACGTGAGTGAGGAGGGGGGGGGCTGCTTTTTCTACCAAAGGAATGCCTTTGGTCATATCGATTCGTTCCACCTTTGCCTTGTTCATTAGCGTGTTTTCAGTTTGATGGTATCCAGGATCCCCCTCCGCGTGGGATCTACCCTCCCCCCACCCATGTTTGTCTCGTATTTTCCTTCCTCCGCCATTTCATGCTTGTTTTTCCCCCTTCATTGTGCCTTTTCATCCCTGCCCCTGCAAACACGGGAAACCCCAGGTGTGGCTAGTTCCAATGACCCTGATGTGGGTCTGGTAACCACCCGCCATGCCATTTATCCATTTTTTAGAAAAGGACATGGGGAACAATGGAGATTGGATAGCTCAGAATATAAATACTATTGCATTTAAGGTATGCCAGTGCTGAGACCATGCCTTTTCTCAGCAGTCACTTCCCATGGCTGTATAGAAAAGGCGTGGCGATTCGTTACACCCCCGCCTGCCACGCTCACGGTGCATCCTCTTGAGACTGTGCCCCCTCTCACGCACAGACTCTTCATGGTTTGTATCACTCCCCTTTGTCCGATCTCAGTATCATTGCCCCGGACAGATGCAGAAAGCGGTCTGGTGGATTGGATTTATAATTGGAAAAGTTTTGGGAGGAGAAACTGTCTCAATTTTAAAGCCTTGGTGCCACACGGCGGGAAATCCTATGGGTGTGCAAGTGCAGTGTGAAACGAGCCGGACTGGGCGGAGACAGCGTCTCTGAAAGCTTGTTTTCCCCTGAGATTACATATTCTGTCTATTCAATAATGCTACTTCATCTGTTTTAAGGGCCTTTGAGGGTGGCCTGTGGCTCACTGGGTTTGACCCGTGATTAGAAGCTTGCTAGTTTGAATCCTTTGCTCAGCAGAGTTGCTACATCTACATTGGGACCTTAAGCAAGGCCCTAACCTGGGTTTAAAGGTCAATGGAGCCTAGCAGAGCCAAGCTCCACCTCCTTTTGTCCAAATTGCATCCTACCAGAGTCAGGTCTGCCTCCTTATGTCCAAATCGCTTCTTACCAGAGCACAGCTCTGCCTCCTTATGTCCAAATCGCTTCTTACCAGAGCACAGCTCTGCCTCCTTATGTCCAAATCGCTTCTTACATCCAAATCGCTTCTTACCAGAGCACACCTCTGCCTCGTTTAACATTGCCCTTTTTTAAATGAACCAAAATTTAGAAAAAGATTCTAAGTGAACAATTTAATCAAAGGTAATTTTTGCGCTAAAATTCGTGATTTTTTTTCCCCCATCACCTTTAATGTTTATCTTTAATGTTCAGGATCCCTGGAAGAAGAAGAAAAAGGACAACAACAAGATCAACCGGCGGCGCGGTGGATAGCGTGCTCAGCTCACACTTAGTCTCACACTTAGTCTCACACTTAGTCTCTGCCCTCTCATTACTTGTGTAGAGTTTGCAAGTTCTCCTGTGTTGTCGTGGGGTTTCCTCTGGGTTGTCTGACTTTCCCCCTCAGTCCCAAAACATGCTAAGGTGAACTGACATTGCCAAATGGCGTGTGTGGCCTGTGATGGGTTGCCGCCCCATCCTGGGTTTTTCCCCTGCTTAACACCCGCATGACCCTGCATAGGACTAGCAGGTACAGAAAAATATGAATAACGTGTAATAAGTTGTTTAGCATTTGTTATTTTGATATAAAGAGGACTTTGTCTTTTTCTTTTCTCTCTTTTAAGGAACAACTGACTATGACTTTTGTGAGTGATTTTGTTCAACCCCATGCAGCACATCACTCCCCTGTCAGCGCAGCAGAGCACACACTTTATCGGCACAGCAGTAATAACCCAACACCACACACACCGCACACCAGGGGACAGTGAGGCGGCTCCGACTGCCCTTCAGCGAGGTTCCCCTCACATGCCTTCCTCCCTCGTTATTCCCATTCCCTGCGTGGCGTGGCAGAGCGGAGTTCGTCAGGGGTGCTATCAGACTAAATCGTTAAAGGCCTGTGCCTCATAATGAAGCCTGACTATGACTGCCACATCGTCAGCATAAATGCTATCCGGTCTTTGTTTGCTTAATTGCATCCAGAATCTCGGCTCGTACCAATGATTAATGTGGAAACGTGCAGCGTCCAAAGGTGCTTGTCTGGGTGCATGGCACATTTATCATCGCTGAGAGTGGGGTTTCCGAGGCTGTCGCCCAGGCTGCTGCCGTCGCCCAGGGTTAGCGCCGATAATGTCAGTCCTATCCCTAGTCCCTTCAGATCCAGTCCAGCTTTCAGTTCTATTCAAGATTTTCCTTGTCAGCTAATTATGAAGCCCTTGACTGAGGCATGTAATTGTGAACTAGGCAAGCTGTAATTGGCTGGACATGGAAATGCTGTTAAACAGGCACAGCCACGCGCTGATATATGGCTATTAGGCTGCATGATGCCAATACTACAAACTAAAGGAGAAAAACCCATCAATCTCACTTGTCTAATTTTATGTTTGAAGGCACAAGCCCCCAGTTACCCAGAAAGACAACAAGTAAAATCCTTCCTGTCACAAATTCTGCCCATCAAAAGCATTTTGTTCATATTTCTACCCAATTTTCTCCCTTCTCTTCAGATAAAGGTGAATCCCCTGCCACATTGTTCTTAAAAGCATATGCTGTCTTCTCCAACCACCCTATCCAATCAGACAGAAGGCCCCAGAGCTGACCTCTGGACTGACCGTCAGCCCAGCCACAGAGGTGATCATCCCCTTGCCCTGATGGTCCATGCTGTTTAGACCTTGGCACCACTCTCTGATCCGTGCTTGGGCTGGGAGCCTCACCAGAACAAACTTCCAGCTCAGAGCTGCTAGCTACTGGACGAGGCTACACCCAAACAACGCTGTTGGCGGTCTGTGAGAGAGGTCAGGATGCGGTGAAGAACAGAGGTAGCCTCCTAAAGATCCTTCTTCGCCTGCTTATGCCTGCAGAAGGTGAGTCTGTGTGTTTGGCTACAGGGTATCTGGTCTTAAAGGATGTGGAGAAAGAACTGAACAAACCTCACTTGTGTTATGATACAGCTGCCGTCAAGAGCTTTTCCTATGATTTATGAGTCTGCCGTATGTGTGAATTGAGAGGAATATACTTTATTTCTGCAGCCTGACAGCGGCTTCTAAACAATATCAGATGAGTTAGCGTTGTTAGCGTGAAAGGCCTGTTGTTGCATGGTTATGGGGCACGTTCTCTCTCCCTACTTGGAGGATCCCTGCTATTCTGTGCTGTTTCTTGAACCCTGGAACAAAGATCTTCTTTTTCCAGAAGTACAAGGTCAATATTAATGGGCTGAAGAGATGGGAGCCCAAAACTTATTCAACAGAGAGTCTTAGCATCTTAGCGTCCCTGTTTATGAGGTTGTCCAGACTTCTGTCTGGGTCTTCAGGATACGGCATGGCGGCATGTTCAGCACTGTGATGATTAATCCATCCGCCTTATGCCGATCGTCCTTTTCCACTTCATCTTTTACAGCTCTTGCAAACGTTACGATCTTTTCTGCTACGTGACACATCCTTCTGTAATGGGTGGTATCAGTGTCAATGATACGAGTGACATTCGCTGGGCCCTTCATGCCGCCACTCCTCAGGCATCCCCACATGCTGTAAGATGAAAATCCGGCTCATGCCTCCCACTTACAGCCTCGTGTAAACAAACCCCTTGTCACAGGTCACGTTCCTGTCAACATCCCGTAGGGTGATGATTGGCTTAGGCCTCTGCTTTAGGGATTCGGGTTTAGTAAGATGCCTTGTAGATGGCTGTAAAGCGCTGGTGAGCAGTCTCACTAAAAATGCCCCCTTTGGATACCAACCTTGAGGCGGTTTGACCACAGGGTATACCTGCAGCTGTCTGCCTACATCTGCGTATTATCGACTATTTTTGATTTGTTAACACTGGTCCGACAGCCAGGCTGGGCGAGCCGTGATTGGATGCCGATATGGCATGTGACCTCCACAGAGGTGGATCTTATTGTGTCCTGAGGTCTCTGAATCCAGTGCAAATATCAAGTAGCAACATATCAGCAGGGTATGGAAGTTCTACTAAAAAGTACTTTTTTTTAACAAGGAAGCAAGGGTCTCTTTTCCACACAATGAAATCATTTTCACTTCTGAATGCTAAAGACTGTTTTTTTCCTCCCTCTTTGGGAAATAAATTTACAGCAGGGCTGCTCTCCTGTATAGCGAACCTCCGCAGCACAGTGCCGATGTGAGGACTTCACTCTGTAGATTTGTTCCAGCAGATGCATTGTGATTTATTTCTCTTGCAAGGTCTCACAGCAAAGTGCCAGCATTTCGATGCAGACCGTGCTAACCTTGTACAGCGAAAACATGGGCTCTGTGTAACATGTACAAAAGACGTTATTAAATCGACTGCCACGGACAGATATGGCAGCGTATAAAATTTTTATTAGCCTGTCTTTAAAATGAAATCAGCAGCCTCAATAAATGCCATGTTGATATTTCATTTGTGTCTTATTTGTGTCTTCGGGTAGCTTCTAAACTTGTGGTTTTTGGCTCTGGTGTAATGATCACCTTGTTCTGCATCCTGCGGATGCTCCTGAAATTTTGAGCTTCGTGGAATAAGTGGGTGTGCTCCTCTCCCTATTACTCTGGGGACAATGTCGCCGCCCTGCTGTTAGGCAGCATTACATCAATCTGCTTTCTGTGTCATCAGGTTATGTTGCTCATTATTTTTACCCCATGGTATGGCTGGTTGGTTCACGGATGCAGCCCTGTAAGGGCATCCAAACAGGCGGCCCTCCTGGGGCTCAAACCGGCAACATTTTGGTCATACCTATTCCATATCTCTTAAATTTGGTTACTTAAGGCCATGTTTTTAGTCATTTATAAACACGTTCAGAAAGCATTATAATGCATTCATAAAACATTATAAACATGGCTATAAATATTTATAAAAATACATAACACATTATAGCTTTGTTTATAATGCATTATGATTGCCTTATGAAGCTCTCATCTATAATTCAATTCAATTTATTTTTATATACAGACACTCCTCTACCAACGAGCGAGATACGTTCTGAACGGCCGTTTACAGCTTGAAATGTTCGTAAGTCATTATTCACCATCATTTTAAGGGCATACGCAAGTACTAAGAACTAGGATGCCGAGAGTACGCACGCTACGCTGCTGCGCGGCAGGAGTAGCGGCCAGAAGTCGTACTAGGCGGAACTGGAGCGCAGAAAAAAACATTGATGTTGCGGACAAGAAACGGGAGCCCAGTGAACACAATTTGGACTTAAAGATCCTCTTCGTTCGTATGTCTGAAAGTGCGTAAGTTGAACGTTCGTAAGTAGAGGAGCATCTGTAGTGCCTTTCACAACAGAGTCTCCCCAAGGTGCTTTACATGGATGTGTTGTGATACATTACAACATCATTAGAGAGAGTGATACAAAACAGGGGAAAAGAAAGACAAATAAATTAAATAAAGAAATCCAGATGACAAGGGAGGAGAGGAACCAAAAACTCCCGTGTAAGGAGAAAAAAGAGGTGAACTAGCGGCCCAACCCCCCGAGCATGCTAACATTATAGGAAAAAGAAAAGAGTGGGCCTGCTTGCTAAAAGCAAGGTGTAAACTGTGATTAAGGTCAAGCAAAAGTTCATCAATGAGTCAATTCTCCATGCAGGCCCATGCAGGCTGGCAGATTGGAGTCTGCACCCACAATGTTACAGTTTGTAAGTCACATCCACAATGTCACCCTTCCATGGGACTGAACCAGGACTCCAGCTCAGATGGTTCCCACCCTGGGCCCCATCCGGACATGTGGGAAGGAAGGCAGAGAGCGTGGATGGTCAGAACATGCATTGACGAGCACGGACAAGCATAGTAGATAAAAAATGGCACGTACAGCAGCACCAGCAGCCATAGTTACGGTGTGTTATGTGTTAAGTAGTGGTTAAGCTAAACTGAAGTAATAGGTCTTCAGTCGAGACTGATTCGGCATCCCAAACATAGTCTGGTGAACCCTTCCATCCATTCCAATTTTGCTCCATAATGCACTATAAATACCTTCATAATGCAGTTCAAAGCATCCTTAACGCTTATACCGACCATTATAATGCATCAGGAAAGTATCTATAGTGCATTATAGATTCATAAAGATTTCATAATGCATAATAAACATGGCTAAAATGTATTATGGCTTTTGATGAATATTTATAGACATGTTTACAGAGGCTGAAAGTTCAGGTTCAGAAAGTACAAATATAGACCAGGAGTTTCTTCAAACCAACCAGTTGAGTATAAAGAGTCACAGTCACAGATTACTCAACTGATTGGTTGAAACCAAATCCTGGTCTGGATTTGTTCTTTCTGGACCTGAAATTTCCACCTCTGCTTGTTTATAATCCTTTATGAATGCATTATTATTTGTTATGAATGTGTTTATAAATTACTAAAAACATGGCCTTAAGTGTTACCACAAATTCCTTGCCCCTAATTAATGGCTTCAGTGTGCAGTAATATCCCTGCCATGTAACGCTAGGGCAGTATGGCACCCACTTCTTCTGTAACATTACCACTTTAATGTGGGAGGTCATTGTCTGGTAGCTTGTTACTGATGCTAGCTTCCTGGTAGCATTGGCATCCTAAGTGGAGAGTTTCCTTTTCGACCTTGTGTTGGAGTTGGCGATTTAAGCAGTCAGCTTCTGAAGGGGCCTAAAACACTAGCTGAGTTTTTGATGGGGGGGGGGGGGGGCAGCTTCACGGAATGCGTGAACTTTATAACCAGAGGTGGAAAGTACAAATCCAGACCAAGGTTTTGTTTCAACCAACCAACTGAGTACTCTGTGACTGTAACTCTTTCTACTCAACTGATTGGTTGAAAAAAAACCTTGGTTTGGATTTGTACTTTCTGGACCTGAACTTTCCACCTGTTTATAACATTAGAAAACATAAAAGTGAGACTGAGACTGAAGTACTTGCCTCCATATTCTTTCAAATGTGGTGACTCATTGATCATCCAAGCCAATTATGATGACAAGGTCACTGGACAGCAGGGGGCGTAACACTTAGGGGAAGCGATTTGCTACCTGATGGGTGCTTCAACCCACACAGGATGCAGCTCTAGTACAAAGACTGCCCCACTAAATATTTAGCTCCATAAACATGAGAAATTTTAAATCGGTTTAAATAAGGGTGCGATGTGTATGTAAAATGCAAAACCGAAATGGAAAGCACATCTGCTTCGGCAAACAGGATGATAATGATGGTTTGCTTGTCTTGTATGGTGAGCTCAGAATCACAGGGAGTATTTTGCTTGTGTTTTCTCTGCGTAGGCTGAATTAGCCTCGCCAAGTCTCTGCAGTGGGTCTCAACTCAAATGCCTTCTGATTGGCGCCCAACTAGATGTTGCTAAATATAGCCACACACAGCCGCTGTGTTAGCTTGTCTTTCCCCTGTCCGTGGGTATTGGCGGCTCGTGGGCAAGCCTCTGTGTGTCAGTGGAGGCAAACTGATTTCTGTTCCGGTGTGTGTGTGTGTGTGTCCTCCTACTTTGCCCCCCCGCCTTCAGGTCAGCGCCCTGCTGTACACTAAACCCCATTAGCTGCCCACATGTTCCCAACAGCACACACACAAGAGTTGCAGGCCTGACGTTTTCGCCCGCAGCTCGCTACACTACACTCGCTACCCCTGCTGGCGGCACCACCGGAGTCGAATCCTTTCCTTGGTGCGTCGTAATGCTGATCAGCGGCTTTCTCAAACTAACCTGTCCCCCTGACTCACCTTGGCCTGAATCAGCAGGCAGAGGATTCCACGTATGAGCTGTAGGTGTGATAGAGATTCATCCCGCCAAAACTAACAGCACCCTCACATTAGTGCACCAGGGACTGCTGGAAAAACATGTGACAAGCACAAATGAGAGCCTTCGCTACTTTGCAAGTGTAATACCACTAGTTCCGAGGATATTCAAGGGCTTATTCTGAAGGGAGGGGGGTGGGGGGCTATGCGGAATGTGGAAAAGAGAACACTGTCCCATCAATGAGGATTCCCATCGCAGGAAGTTTGCCCCGGCGATGACGGAGATCGAGGGCGCTAAAATCTGTAGCTCCGTTGCCTCCCTTGTGCCATGATTGGCTGGAACTTGGCGGCGACTTAACAGCAACTCGCCGAAATCCTGAATATGTCTCCCACTGGGGCCCTGGGAAGCCAGCCGACGCGGCAGGAAGCTGGCGACTCCGACTGCTAATCCGTGCTGGTGTTCCGACTTCTCAGATCTTGACGGAGCCGGATGGCGGCGCCGGTGTTGTGTATCCAGCACTGGCCCGTATTCGGAAAATGGGCTGGGGCATTTGATGCTCACCCACCCTGCACTTCCTTTTTATAAAAAAAACCCCTTTAAACTACAATCACTAAACAGCCATATGAAATCCCAGAGAGGACCAGAGGGAGATGTTTCATTTTATTTTTTGTAAGGTTTCTATTTTAATGGGCAGCAGGGCGGCTCGGGGATTTAAATCCCACTCCGCTCAGCGTGAGTGCGTGGAGGTCTCTCTGTATTGTGCGGGTTTCCTGCAGGAGCTCCAGTTTCCACCCACGGTCCAATGACTTACAGTTAGGCTAATTGGTCTATCTAAATCACCCATAGTGATTGTGGGCGCGTATGCCCTGCAAAGGACTGGCATCCCATCCAGGCTATACCCCTGCCTTGTTCCTACAGTATGCTGTCTGGGATAGACTCCCAGTGCCTGAAGTTCTTGTATTAAAAAAAGTGTAGCACTTACATAATAATCCCCCCCGCCCCACAGACCTCGGAAGCAGGTGGTTGGTGTTGACTGAAACCGTGTCGCCCATGATATCCTGATGGAGACATCTGCAGGGTGATTTGTGAGGGGAGCGGACCGGGGATGCCCAAACACCTACGCTGCTTTGTAGGCTTCGTACCGTCCCCAAACTGACGGTGTCCCGCAGGGGGGGACCCCTGTCAAATTAAGTCACGGATGGAACCGGCAATAATATTCCCAGGCTATAACAGGGAACGATTAATACTTTCATTATGCTGTTCAATTGACTGTTACATTGTGAAGTGCGCCCCCCCACACACTTTTTAAGATCAACCTTTTCCCCTAGCATACCTACGACAGGAACAGCGACCCAAAATCCACTCAAGTTTGACAGAGATTCGATTTGGGGGCAAGTTTTATGTAATTAGGAGGAAGAATCTAACCAGGCTTCTAATTACTGTTTGTGTTACTGTCTGGTTTCATGTAAATCTCTTTGCCTGATCCATGTGGGTGGATGAGGAGTAATTCACATTAAAAGCAAAGTGCAACCACTCAAAATGGAAATCCACTCGTTTCAAGACAGACCTCAATTAGATCAAGACCGAGACATCATTTTTTTTAGGGATGTTTCTGAGGTATTAAAATAAAAGCCTGCCAACGTCAGCTTTCTGTCAAATAACATGCATCTGGGAGAGAGACTGTTTTATTTTAGAATGGAGCTCCTCAGTTTTTAGCAAGTCATGCTAAATGCTTAAATTGCAGGTAAATGTCATGTTCGTCTGTCCTGCACATAATTGTCTTTCTAAAAGCACTTCAAAAGTATTACTTAGTACTGATCCCTGGTTCAAGAGCCTTATCTGGCTTGATCCTGTTCCATCTGGTTTGATCCAGTTCCATCTGATTGTCGGGGGAGACATTTGGAGGGCAGATTTTAAATTGCATTATAGGGCGTGTGGAATCGTCATTTCCAAAGTGGCCTGTAGGGGGAGTGATAGAAGTGGATGGAGCTGACATACAGCTTAGTGCTAAAAATCCCTACAAATGTTGGGGATAAGAGGCACCTCGAAGGTGCTGGGGTGGAGTCAGATTTGGGCTAAATTCCCCCACCCTAACAACTACTAGGAGTATGGTCTTTGAACCTATAAAAAAGACCTTTTCACGGTGCATGCTATGGATTTCAGACCCCCACCAGCATGGCTTTCTGCTCTCTGGACTCTTATTAGTTACGTCTTTCCTGTGCTTCAGCTCTCAGCCGTACCTGTCGCTGATGCCCAGAGGAGACAGTTGCTGGGTAGTTCTTCAGAGCTTCTAGGGGCCAATACAGGGGCTGGCGATTGGGGCTCTGGCCCCAGCTGAAATCTGATTGGTCCCCAGCGTGCCCCTTCCCCTGTCACTCACCAATTCAAAACATATCATTGGCTAATGATAAAGTTTGTATGAACGGTGGTCCCTCTTATGTTATGCCCCCCTCCTTAAAAAAATCCCTGCATGGGCCAGACTTTGAGGCATTTTAGTCCAATCTTTATAGATAATGATAAAAATGAGTCTATTCCTCCTTTGTGGAAATGAGGTGGAGGGAGCCCAATCTTTGGCTCTGGAGACGGGATGGATTAGCGTTTTCCCAAAAGCCAGCTTGCTCAGCCGTTGGTTCTGGCAGTAAACAAATGATCTACCAGCTAAGTAAATGCAAATGACCCAAACTCCAAATAAATATGCTAAATAAATGGAAGCATAAGAATCTATCCATTATGGATATGTTTTAATCAGTCTGCTATTTACCTTTAAATACTGAGGCAGAATTATGACACGGCCACTCTTGGGCCTGGACTGAGGGTTGCGCTCTCATTACGACACCGCATCATTACCGTTTGTGTTTTCCGGGAACTTGCTTCCGTTACACTTCCTGCCTTGTTTATGAGGATTTTCCCATCATTCTGGCTGATGCGTCTGAGGGCCATGCGCTTTGCAGACGTGATTTTCATATTTCACTTCAGCTTCATTTGCCTAAATAGGTTGATTTTGAAATGTCACTGTTAAATTAAGCCCCTCTAATTGGCTCGTTAAGGGCATGACAGACGCTTGTCAGACTCGCTGTGGTTTCCAGGAATATTCACCCCACAAACCTGCCTGAAAACCATGCTGTCTGTTTCAACATAAGCCCTAACCCTGACCTGAGTCTAAATCTAGTTAGTAACTCTTCTGTTACTCAGCACCTTCCAGAAGAGTCCATGACGGTGTTGATTTGCGAGCTCTTGCTTCTGTTCCTGCACCTGTGGTTTAGGTCCTTTTTAAAGGGCCAAACATAGAGACTTTAGTTGCTGGATTCCTTTAATTAACAATAATGCCTCTGTGCGCGTGCACACAGAGCTAACAGGCAGGAAGTCAGACTCTATGCTGATCCTTAAAAGCCGAATGGTCCTGTGATACATAATGGGTTTTGCGATGGCGTGAAGTGGGTGAAGCTGCCCTTGAGTTAATGACCAGCACCTCCCCGTTATAAGCTGAAGTACATTAGTTAGCTGATCCTGGCTCAGATGGGTGGTTATGGCTCTGTAAGGCACTGACCCACAATGCCTCAGTTCGGGTGCTACCAGCGTATGCTGCTTTCAGCCCAGTGAGTCTGGTACATTTTTGCGCATCGAGCATTTAATGGTCACTCATTCTCCCTGACGGTTCAAAGCAAAAAGACAGCCCCATTCCAATTTCACTGAACTCTTGGCCTTCATGGAATTTTCCGTTATCAAGCTTGGGAGCAGAAATCTGACTTTTCCACTCCGCTGCTAAGGTTAAGCTGAGTAAATGTCCAGATAAGCCATGTCACATGCCAAGGAGACCCAATCCCACATCTCACCTGCTACTCTTCACCTATTACCGGTCACATGACCTAGAAAAAATCCCCACAGCTACCACAAGGTAAACTCAAACCATCCCCTGACTACCTTTACTGTCTCTCTTGCCACATAGTCCTACCATCTTGCTTTTGAAGCTTTGGGTATGTGAAGCAAATGCCAGAAGTGATGAGGAGTTGCAGCTGCACCTAGAACTGGGTGATACATCAATAAAATATCACATCGTGATCATGAACATTCATATCGATTTGGATATCGTGAGTATTGTGGTATAGCCAAAAGACATGTTTTCTTGCATAATTAACAGCCATAATGCACTATTTTTAAACAAATTCCATCAAGGAATGAGTCTGTCGTTGGCGTAATTTATCATTATGCTTTTCACATGCTGCACAACTATTAGTGAAACAATTTGGTCATGATAATTAGAAAAATCAAAAGCACCTGTCATATTTTACTGTTTTCTAAATATGAATTTTAGAATATCGTGATAAGTACGGAAACTCACGAAAATCTCAGAAAATATCATTATATAATTTTTATTACATATCACCCAGCCCTAGCTGCACCCCTAAATCCAAACAGGAGACACTTACTGCCCAAAAATCCAGCTGAGGAGAGAGTCGCAAGCCGTTCGGAGAACCTGAAAGCTCCTGGTTAAAGGGAGAAGATTCTGTCGAACCATTGAGTAATGCTGTTAACCTGCAGTGTTTCAGCAAAGCACCTTATATAAACTTTGTACATAAACCCGGTGTAAAGGAATGAACTAATCTAAAGAAAAGAAAGATGACACAATCCCCTACTAAAACTGGATAGAACAGCAGCTTTGTTTACTCTGGGCTGCAGGTAGTTTCACCTGGAGTTAATGTCTCTCCCTCCAGCAGGTGCACATATTTCTCCATTCCCACAAAAGAAGCCGTGATAGTCGGCACCGAGGCTAGAGTGGTTAATTATTATGTTTCTTCTCTGCGACGTGCCATATGGTCTTTTAAAAAAAACATAGTTGTTATGACTGTATTGTTAATGCACCGCCATGGTGTGTAAAAAGCATCACCTTCGATGTCTCCGACGTGGCAGAAACACGGCTCGGCGGAGTGTGGGAGGTTCAGGCGCTAGTCGCTGCACTCTCAGCAAGCCTCGGGGGCAAGCCGAGATCTTACACTAATTATAAGAAAAATGTAACTTTGATTAAAAAAAAAAAACGTACTGTAGCAGATCAGGTGACTATGAGCTTTGAGGAAGGTCAGGGAGGCGGGACTTCCTGTTTAGGCAGGAAGCTGAGCATGCCGGTGAACATGGGCAGCACTCTGAGGAGAGGTTAGCACAAACAAATGCATCCTCATTCCCCGCAGCCGATTATCAGCTAGCAGCCCGTCTGGCACACAATTTGGGGCATGCCATGTCCCATATGTGGGAGTCAGGTCCATCTCTTGAGATAAATGAGACTAACGAGACGCCCAAACACTCTTCAGTGACACACATGGAAGTGCTGTTCATTACATGGGCAGAGTGAATCGTTCTGTGATTCATTATTTTGACATCCAACCCCCCTGTGAATGAGTACCCCCCCCACTGTTAAATTTGTGTTCCCTTAAACAAAGATGGAACGCTTGCTCTCTGGAGAGAGTTTACTACTTGTTTATACCTAATGAGGTCCTACAAGGGCCAGTTATTTGTGGGATCGCTGAGTCGTCAACAACGGCGCCCTGCTAACAGCTGTATCAGGAGAGAAATACAGCTCTCCCCCCTTCTTCCACACACTTTCATCCTGATCTCAAGTAAGAATTAGGTCTTGAAGCAACGGCTGTAAGTTGGATTCTCTGATGGGGGGACTTTTTTCCATTTAATTGAGTCATCGTTCTGAGCCCCATGATTGACCTAAGCTGACCGATCAGTAAGGCAGCATCATTCCGGTTGACCAGGGATCACCCCCAGGACCGCGGATAAATCCAAAGGGGTGACCGGACTTCCTCCAATTTCAGAGTCGATTTCTCGATTTTCACCAGGGGCTTTGGTTTGGCTGAATTGCTAGGGAGATCGGCAGTGGCTGAGGAATGGACTTTCAGTGGTTACTATGGCGATGAGAGCACTGGAGTCACATTGAGAGCTACACCTTTCCCGCTATTACACATATGGCCAGACAGACGGGAGTGGTGGGGTTATCGTAGGGGTCACTTATAATTAGGTCAAAAGCAAATGTTCATTAAACCCAATGCAAGCCCTTGGTTGGGGGAGGGGCAGACATTAAAATGTCACAGGTGTGTTGTGGGTACGTCCGACAGAAACCTCAGAAGAGAATCGGGGGCTCTTCCTCACAAACGACAAGCGGCTGGCAGCTTATGCTTATTGTGTCTTTGTAATAACTGTCCCTTCCTTGTACTTTTTTTCAGAATAATAATAATAAATAAATTGATGTTATTCCTCAGGTATGAAACAGCAGCTCATCAGATGCATTCCTTTCCTACACTCTTTCTTCTCACTTCATTCCAGGCAAAGTTACACAAGAAGGAACACTGGGTGGTTTTTATAAAACTGCTTTGATGTGAAGAGCGGTCGAGGCGATGTTCCGTGTCCTGGCTGTGTGTGGTGTATGGAACGGATGTGGCAGTGGGGCTACCTGAGAGGTTAAGGCCTGGCCAGATGGTGCTGAGGCAGCCCTGAGGCACTGGGGTAGAGGTTCTAGACTGGTTTAGCCTCAGGACCCACATATTTCCTTTTTCAAATTTTTGAACCAAATTTGTTTGACAAACGATACTGCAGTAATAGTCAACAGAACATGGGGCAGTAACAGTAGCACATTGCCTTTATGAAGGCTGACAGAAAAAAGATACTAAATATTTCTTTTTACCACACACATGACCCCTACTTCTGGGTCCCGACCCACCAGTTGAGAAACAGTGGTCTACGATACTGTATCCAGTCGGACTTGGCATATGCTTTCGTTTCTCTGTTTGTACATTGATTAACGCATTCATTCATGATTCATTCATTCATTCCAGATCCAGAGAGCTTCAGAATCGTCAAGCACTATGTTTAGCATTTTAATGCTTTAAATTTGAAATTTTATTAAGTTTAAGAAACAGGTTCACGTGAAAATATTTGCATGACCTCCTGGCTGTGCCCCTCCCTTCTTGTAAACCAGATGCTGGCTGAGCCCCCCTGTTGCTTGAGGTGATGTCCCAGCAACTCCCAATCCCCCCATGCCAGCATCTCGCCCCCTGAAGGTCACCGCAACGCATGGGCTCGCCTGGGTGCCTCTGCTGGTTCCGAGATGAATTCACTGTGAATGTTCCACATCATGTATCTCATTTGCTCCACCGCAGATGATTTAGAAGCACCTCACCGCGAATCTCCGGTGATGAGATGGGTACATTTGCTGTCTCCCTTACGCAGCCCGTTGCACAGCTGACGGCGGCTCTTCGGGCTGCCCGCGAGAGGGGTTCTGAGACGTCGTCCGTAAATCACAAGCTCCGCTAATTAGCTTTTTACTCAGAGTCATCAGAATCAAGGCGCCCGTCTCCTGCCGTGTCGTGCCCTGATCGCAGATGTTTGGTGGTGGCACGCTGCGCGATCAAACATTTGTGTTTGCTGCGTGGTTTTTAAACACCCCCTATCTGCTAGCCCCTCCCCGAGGCTTTATCCCCGCTTCCTTCTTCCTAGTTTAGCGTGTGACTCTTTTTGTCCCTTAACTTTGCCTGTGCGGGCAGTGGGTAGGCAGCCCTCCAACAGACGTCCCCACCAGGTTGACGCCTTTCTTTACCCACTGCCGTTCATGTAACATTGTGCCCTGGTGAATCTGGACACCAGTCCATCACTTGTCTGTTCATTATTTTTTCCATAATTATTCTTTCTATAATAAACTGACTCATTCACAGGAAATGTTTAGTTTAATTATTAAAGCAGGGAACAGGAAAGTACACAAACAAACCCTCTGTTTTGTCATAAAATTTGCGGAATTTGCTGCACATTGCATGTTGCTCTCAAACGCCATGGTGCAATCAAACGTCCAGAGAGACGACCACAGTAAGTATCACTGGTGGGTCGCTTCTTAATAGATTTGCTCTTCTGTTGCTTGCACAGGTAAACTGATAACAGCATGATATCCTCACTTTTTTATTTGCAAGATTTTCTTAACATAAATACACGGGTTTGGTGTAATTTTATCTGCAAAGGAAAAAATAAATCTGAAGCCTTTATCTGCCTTGGCTTCCTGCTGATATGATCATGAATTTGTTGTAGTCGTGTTGATATTTATTTTTCCTTGAGTTTTCTGTGGCCATGCAGGTACACATGCATTGGTTTAAGTTCAGACATTTCGCAAACTGCACTCTCGTCCGGTATGTCATTATTTCGGATTGCCAGGGATTACATCCTTTAAAAAAGGTCGTTTGTTAAAAACCAAGTAAAGCATGACATTTCCCATCGTTCCCGTTTGAAGGGGAAGATACCGCCGGTTCGAAATCGCGTTCTCTACTAATCCGCATATCACCTGGATGAGCCAGTCTCATTATCTGCGCCCACCGCCGGTCTATCCCTATGTGCTGCCTGTCAGTCACCGCCGCCTCGCGCGAAGCATTAAAATGTGAGACAGGCCGCAGCATTGTGAGGGAGCGATGGATACAGGTCAGATGTAGCCCACGGGGAAACGGGGGCAGCATGAATCCTGGAGTGCAGAGGCAGAAAGACCAAAGTGTTTGCGTGTGTTCTCCTCGCTGCAGGCTGCACGTGTGGGCAGCCATAATCCGGGCCTGGATTGGAGAGCCATGTGGCGAATCGTGATTGGTGGAGGAGCACACGATTGATCCTCCAATCAACAGGGTGGCTCGAGCCGTAATACTCAGACGGTTGCGCGCCTTTTGCCGGGGTAGGACGCTGTTCCTTGGTGTTAACTCCATCTGTTTCTGTCCTCGCTCTTTTCAGATCACAGGTGTTGCTTGTAATACACCTAAGGTTTAGTTTCTCACCTGGGGTGAATCTGCAGTTTCAATAAAGCAGAAAGGGGAGAAAAAGGAACTTTTAATTGGCAGTTTCTAAGTAAGCTTCAGCTCTCACCTGCTGCAAATGTGATGGGATGCGGGCCGTCTGGAAATGGCGCGGCACTAATTGGACGTGCTTGGAAGTGATGAAGGATCTAATTTAACGCAAATTAGGAGCGGTGGCGGCACTATCAAATTAACCTGCGACGGCTGAGGTGTCGTTTGCCGGGTGCCACCTTCAGGATGCAGCACCCCCGGGTCGATTCGTACGACAGCTGGGGGGGCGTCTCCGCGCCAGGTGGGGGGGAGGGCGCCCTGATCGCTCCGACAAGTGGTGCGGTGCAGCTGCCTCATCTCTAATGTAACCCCCCCCCCAATCTCTCAAAGGGTATCTGACAAGCAGTAAAAAATAAACACTCCAGTTATGCAAGAAGAAGCACACTGCTGGATTTGAGAGACGTGTTCCATGGATTTATCTCATATATTTGATGCTTTTATCCAAAGCGACTTATAGTACAGGAAAGGGTTATTTTTATATGCATGCATTTTGGGATTTGGACCCATGATTTTTGCATTGTTAGAACAGTGGTCTACTTGTTGCACTACAGCAAATACCCAGTGTAGGATTTATCGTTCAAATCAGAGGACGGCATTTTAATCAGCCCTCAAAATGATCAGAACTTCAAAGTATGTTAAAAGGTGCTTATGAATAAGGCCTAGCTCTGTGTTTTAATGCTAATTATGCAGGGCAAAGTTAATTGCAGTTACTAATTATTATGTTTAATTTTTAAGGGGCTGGTCATGTTTTTTGCGTTACTCATTAAGTAGGTAAGGCTGAAGCTAAATGCTTTCTCAGTGCAGTTATGCTGCGCCACTGATTTAACCCAGAAGCTAGCAGTGCTAAGGGTCTCTGTCGTGACTATGACAGGCCACCTCTTGGCCCAAATGTCTCTGGAACCGCGCTCGCCAGGTCCCCCCGTTACCACGGAAACAGTTCACAGGCCTTGTCGCTGACCTCGTCGGACTTTCCTCAGCTTTGAAAGATGGAAAATGTAATTGGTCTGCTGCGTTGTCCTGTTAGAGACACGCACAACGGCGCATCTGAAGCTGGACCCGAATCAGAGGGCTGACCTCGACACTCTCCTGCCAGGGTCCACTCACCTGAGCTGCTGAGACCTCCTCCTTCCTTCAACCCACCCCCCACCACCATCATCAGCACATGATGGCACCCGCACCCCAAACAAATGCATGCTTCCGTTTCAGCTTCTCCGTGATTGCCTGTTATGGATGCCCCCCTGTCGGCCAGCCCACCTGTTACATGTTAAATGTGTGACTGATGCCCCCCCCATTGCCTCCTGGGTCGCACGGGGGTAGCAAATGGCGGTCTGTCTCCCCGTGCAGAGTTATGCGAGCGTCTGTCTCGCCATGAGCAGAGCCATGTGGCGATACGGAGACCCCCCCCCCGTACTGCCTGTCGCCAATCAGCAGGCGTGTCCCTGACTCATCCTGCCATTATATTTCCCCCTGTTCTTCCACATCCCATAATTTCTTCTGACATTGGAACTGGGCTCCGGCACAACGGTTTCGGAGGAATATCGATGAGTTAGGGCGGGCTAATAGGGGCAGTGGTTATGGGCAGAAATGGAAGTGGGTGGGGCTGTGAATCAGCTTGGTGGGGGGGGGGTTCTCTTGGTGTGTGTCATCTTTTTCCCAGGAGCTGACCTTTACCTCCAAGGGCGTAACCAGGCTTTGGGATTAGCCCTGCATTCCCATCCCCTCACTTGTTGACACACAAGGCCCTGTCAGAAGCTCCACCCCCTCGTTAACAAATCTACCGAACGCTGTGTTGGGACCGAATAGCAATAGTAGGTCATTCTCTCCCAAATTCAGCACGACCCACAGGCATTTAAACACACGTAAACTGCTGAGAAACAAGTGGCGTTCCAAAAGCACGCACACACTGAGGTCTTCTACAGAGCCGTGATGGCCAGACATGTACAGTTACAAACGACAGTAATAAATGTACGACTCAATAAACCTAGAGCTCATGAAAGGCCCATAGCGATCCTGTTAACATGATTTTTATGGAGCAGTGGATGAAATCCCCTTATAGGATTTTTTTTTCCGTGAACCCTGATCAAAGGCTAAACCATCTCCATATTCAGGAACTTAATTGACTAAGTTTTTGGATTATGGAAGACACCTCCAACATGTGGTTAAATGAGAATCTTCCTGATAGATAATATTGCCTGATACTGATTACAGGGAGTCCCCCGGTCACGAAGGAGATCCATTCCATACGTCCAAGTCGAATTTGTAGGTAAGTCGGAAAAATAATAATACAGTACATAAAAATAATTATAGAGTAATAATAAAAAGTAACTACAAACAGTACTGTACTGTACATCAAGCTGACAAAAAGCTGAAGCTGTACAATGTTTTCATGAGCATCACAAATTTACCTGGAATTTTTAATTAGGCTTTATGGCAGACCGTTCGTAAGTATGAGTTTCCCGTGAGTCGGATGTTCTTTACCTGGGTGGCTGCCTTTACAGCTGTTTGAACTGTGTAGTGGAACATTCACATTATTTTGTGTTTTCATCCAGTTTGAATTTAGTCTTTGATTGTGGATTTGACCCCTGGTCTGTTGTGTTGTCTGTACACAGAAAGGTGAGGTGCCAGGGATCATGATCTGCACCGCCTGGTAGCTGGCACAGCTCTGCTCCTCATCCTGTCGCATGGGCACCTGCGGGGCTGTGGGTGGGGCCAAGAGAGCAGGCAGGTGGGCGGGTGAGCTGTGCTCCTCGCAGCACGTTACATGGCTCACGAAGCCTGTGGTCCACGGGCTGACAGGAAGCAGGCGGCTGGGCTGACAGGAGCCATCCTGACTCAGGAAAGGGCATCATGTTCAGGAGGAGAAAATGTTCAAAAAAAGAGGGATGATTGGCCTGTCCGTGGGGTGCATAGAAGCTGCTCCTCAGAATAACATGGGAAAATGTATCAATTGTAGCATATTTTATGCAATGAAAGCTTGATATTAATATAAAGTGTTTTTTTAGGGACAGTATCTAACCAAGGAAAAGTGTTATGTAACACGTGGGCACATAATATAAACATTCCCAAACATCTTGTCCTAAGAGATTTTGCGCATAAGATGATGTCAGTGGCCTTTGCTTAACGTTTCCCTGCTGGGCTCTTTCTGGGAACGGATCTGTTTCCGGGCCTGGCAGTGTCGTGAGTGATCCCGCCCCCCATGGACCCTGCTGAGGTCGCTGGTCAGCTAAACGGGGCCGTGCCCGGAGGCCTTAGCCGCAGTTTTTTCCCCATGACCTTGTTGTTCCGACAAATGCCTGCCCCCTCCCCTGGGAAGGCGTTCGGGGTGGGGGGCGGTCCTCCTCTCTGCTCCTCCCTCACCCGCTCATTGGTAGAGCTGTCAATGTGCAGCATGAGCAACATCCAGAGTCACATCCACGCTTATGTGCTTCCCTCAAAGTGCCCCCCCCCCCACTCTGAGACAGCTGGGTCTGTCATCTGTTTACCATTTTATATATACAGTAAATCTCTCAGCGGCCCTGATGATAGCCATAGCAGCTTATAGGCTATATGATTTGGAGATTCACGCTTTATATAGGTTCAGATGTTTACAGGAGCTGTTCAGGTTTAGCGCCATACCAAACTGCAGGTCCCCGGGGATTCTGGTCCTGTCAGATGGCAATGCAGTGCATTCAGGGTGTGTGCCCCGCCCAGCCTGACCTTGCTATGAATTAGCTGCAGTTTTGTAGACTCTGGTGAAGCTCACAGCTATTGAGGGCTATTTGGTGTTCAAATTCTTTTCCCATGGATCCTCTGGGCTCTGTGCAAGTATTCCCTATGGTCGCATTTTGGCCTGGTCACTGACATGGACAGACCTTCTAGAGGCACTCAGCACGGTGGTATTTCGGCCTGCTCACTGACATGGATGGACCTTCTAGAGTCACTTGGTACGGTGGTATTTCGGCCCGGTCAATGACATGGATGGACCCTCTAGAGGCACTCGGTACGGTGGTATTTCAGCCAGCTCACTGACATGGACGGGCCTTCTAAAGGCACTCAGTATAGTGGTATTTTGGTCCAGTCACTGATATGGATGGACCCACTAGAGCAACTTGGTACGGTGGTATTTTGGCCCGGCCACTGATATGGATGGACTGTCTAGAGGCCCTTGGTATGGTGGTGTTCCAGTGCAGTTACTGACATGGACAGACTTTCTAGAAGCTCTCGGTACCGGGGTGTTCCGGCTCGGTCACTGTCATGGACGGCCCTTCTAGAGGCCCCACTGACATGGACGGAGTTTCAAGAAGCTCTCGGTGTGGTGGTGTTCTGGCCTGGTCACCAACATGAATGGACGACCTGCTGGAAGCTCTCAGTATAGTACTGTGGCCGGACACCGACATGGATGGATGTTCTAATAGCTCTCCGTGTGGTGGTGTTCAGCCTGGTTACAAACATGGGCACCAACTTGGATGGACCTTCTAGAAGCTCTGGGTACATTGGTGTTCCAGCCTGGTCACCAACATGGACTGACCTTCTGGGAGCTTTCGGCACAGTGGTGTTCTGGCCCAGTCACTGACATGGATGGACCTTTTACAGACATGCACCTTAATTTCAGAAACCCTTCCTGCAGCCACATGTCTACCACAGGGGGATGGGATAAACATGACGTCTTTGGGGAAGCTCTTTGTGACTGTAGGAGGCACTGTCAAAATGGCCCTGAGCTGGGCATGGCGGACAGGCTTTGATGTTCGGAAACCATGGCAACAGCTTTAGTTTTTAAGTATTGCTTGAGATGTCAGATAGCTAATGGACATGCAGCAATGATCCAGGAAATTCTGAGACGAAGCACTGGAATAAGCCCTAGAGGTCTGCTCAGGGGTCTATGAAGGGCAACACAAGGGCAAAGCTCGGGAACTGGGCCACTGCTGCTGGCTTCTTTCAGTCAGATGGAGGGAAGCTTCTGGAAAGTGACTGTGTACAAAGCGGTGTCCGGCTGAGAAAATTTATCGAGCGACCTTGTGAATTCTGAGTATGTCTTCACCTCGAACGGTGTACCTATTCACACACAGGAGTTAGTGATTAAATTTATGCCCACTGGGAGTGCCTGAGACAATTAGGGGACTGGTGAGCAAAAGGGATGTGGTGCGGTCAAATTAGGAACCGTGACTGTGTTTTCTTGACCGGGTTTAATAGGCAGCACCGCAAATGCTCTGAGGTCAGGCCGAGGGACTGTGTTTCCGTGTGGATTGACTTTGTTTTTCTGTGTAAATGTTTTCTCAAGCTACCGCAGAGCTGAGTGGGCGGCTGGGCAGGACAGCAGGCAGCCAAGTAAAACACCACAAGCAGAATACTCATTCTGCAACATCACCGCTTTTAATTCCCTGGGTCGGAGTCACCCAATCTGCTGAACCTCAGCTATCGCCACAGAGATTCCTGCCCTTACCATCCGGTGTTCCAACGGTCTGTTTTCCATCTTTGCAGTGATTTGAATTTCGGGTTTTAGAGGTGCATAAATTTTTTTGGGCGCATGTGAAAGCATAACGGACGGGATGTGGGTTTGAGTCTGGCTCTGTTTGTGTGGAGTTTGGTTCTCCCAGCATTTCTGTGGTTTTCCCATCGCTGAGCTGGTCTCCTCCTACAGACATTTAGGTGATTCATCATCAGTGAATAGCCTAGTGTGTGTGTGTGTGTGTGTGTGCGTGTGTGTGTGTGTGTGTGTGTGTGTGTGCGCGTGTGTGTGTGTGTGTGTGTGTTTGTGTGTCTGGCAAGATGTGGTAAAAAATAAAAAAATATCCAATACAACATGATCTAAGTACTGGTAATGATAAAACTGACTAAATATAAATAAATATCTTTAACTTGTGTGTATATAAATACATAGTTTTTTTTTCTTGTATATGTTTTGGGGGTGCTGCGTGTGAGTTGGGATGTGGCCCCCGAGGTCAGAACGTCGTTAGTTCAAATCCCAGAGTCAGTGGATTGATTTTGCTGATGGGCCCCTGAGCGAGGCCCTTATTTCATTTCCTTCATCTTTTTACTCGCTCATCACTCTGGGCTTTGTGAGGGACAAAAAATCCCTCAGCCGATCTCATTTTTCTGATGTCATCCCTTCGGAGAAGGCTGACCTTGACTTACTTTCCGTTTCTGCGTTCACGTGAGAGGTGCTGGTCGCCCTGATCCATTACCTCGATCGGGGAGATTGATTCCATCTTGCCGTTCTCCAGAACCATCCGTCCAGCGTCTGACCGATCCCGGAGGCTGATAAGCAGTCGCTGTCACCAGACGCGGACACCCGTCGATATCTGATAAGCGTCAGTGTCAGTGCTGATCTACACAGGCGGGGCACCTCCCAAGCTACAAAACACCAGAGTTCAGCTGCGTTTGTTCTCCTGGAAGATCAGCTGCGTTTGTCCTCCCGGAAGATCAGCCGCGTTTGTCCTCCCGGAAGATCAGCCGCGTTTGTCCTCCCGGAAGATCAGCCGCGTTTGTCCTTCCAGAAGATCAGCCATGTTTGTCCTCCTAGAAGATCAGCTGCATTTCTCACTGTTGTGTTTCGGAAGTATCTGTTTTTTTGCCTCATTTCCAAACACAGGATTTTATTGCAAATATGAACATGAAGTCTTGTTGCCTTTGATTGAATCCATTTGCATATCTTTCCATCTGGATAGTTGGATTTAAATAACTGGCTGTTTGCAAAAGTGACATTCAGCCAAGTATCCTGATCCCTGCTGTGACATGGTGTCAGACTCTTTTGAGAGTCATGTGCCTGGTCCAGGAACCCTGTCTTCCTACAGTTTGCTGTTGACCTCTGGCTGGACCTTGACCTTGCACATGAAATGCATGGGGTCTGTATCCCTTCAAATGCAGCCTCACCACTATGGCTGCAATCCGGGTAAGCCTGGTTCACCAGTGCTTCTGTTTTCAAAGATCCACACAGATGCACCTTTCAGCTATCTGGGGAAGCGACAGGCCGCTCAAAGCGTGACTGCCGACCTCTCGGTTAATAACGGAGCAACAGATCCCCTTCGGGAGCCTGGATGTCCGGGGTCACCTACGGTGAACTGCGCTGCTGTGAGTGATAAGCCAATATCCGCGGAAGGCTCCCACTCCAGACAGCTGATCCATTTCACATGCTTATCTGCCATAGTCACAGGCTGAGATGGGCTGAACTGTGCTGCTCCGCCCCCTGTGTATTCATAACCTATAGCCACAAGCCTTGCAAATAGATTATCCAATGGGCAAAGGTGATTGATTCCCCTGCTCCTGGAGTTTACTGTCACAGCTGTCTGCATCCATCTGGACAGCTCGTTTCTGAGCACTCTGCCTGACCTCTGTGTGCACAGAAGTGGGTGGAGCCATGCTCACAGTTACCTTCTCTGCACTGAGGACTTTGATTGGACCTTTTCGGGCTTCTGTTTCTGCCATTTATAATTACGAAGTCCACGTTCATCAACCCACCAGCTGCTCTATGAATTGTTACGT
Organism: Mormyrops boulengeri; assembly: GCA_026781065.1. Taxonomy (NCBI): domain Eukaryota; kingdom Metazoa; phylum Chordata; class Actinopteri; order Osteoglossiformes; family Mormyridae; genus Mormyrops; species Mormyrops boulengeri. The sequence goes on along the minus strand of JAODLD010000069.1, from coordinate 23,106,968 downwards.
TATTTAGGGTATTCAAAGCTAATAATGAAGATTTTGTAATGGTCAATCTCCTCCTAAATTATGTCATTGTTGCAGAAGGCTAGCTGATAGGAAACACACTGTGTACTAATGGATGCCAAGGATGGGTATGGGTGTGGCTGGGATGCAGGGAAGTGGTCAGTATGGGGGTGAGGCACTGGCAGGGTGTAATGTGGGTGGGGCCTAGACTGGGAAGGGGCATGGTCATGATCAGGATAGGGGTGGGGATGGGCACAGGGTCTCCCCCTTCAAATGTGTTTAACCTCAGCACAGGTGAGTATAATTGAATTCATTGCGGTTCAGCTTGTGGTTACGTAGCACTAGAATGTGCCTGCCTGTTAATGGGCCTGCTCTAGCATAGCAATTTCTCAAGCTCATGCACCTGACCTTCTACAGTCCGCTTGTCCTTTTCCATGCCTCCTAAAATGAAAAGTAATTGTCACCCTTGGGAGAAGGAGATGGGAGGAAATGGGATGCAGAATTATCCAGTGAGGTTATAACGCTGACGCGGTATCACGCTGAATGCCATATTTTGCGGGAAGACAGACTAAAGTCACGGTTATTTGGTATCTACTGTTAGAAGTTGTACAAGTGGACTGATCTCCATGAATTGATGAGCAAAACTGATCATTAAACAGAAGAACTTTGTGTTTAGACCAGAAGCCTTTCTTGCATTACAGTATGACCCCTCTGGCAGGTCATGTGCTCAGGCTAATCAGACAACGACACGCGGTGGGAGGGAAGGTAATCGGACACAGGATTTGGGCGAAACGCCACCTGATGGGGCAAAACAGATCATGTGAATATTTGTACCTATTAAGGGGAATGAGGTTCAAGTAAAGACCTGCTTTCTCCAGTTCCTATAGCTCAGACGTCACGTACTGAGTTCCTTCTGTGGTAAAGCAGAATCACGTTAGAGCTGCAGTATTTAAGCAGAGTCCTGTGTGACAAGAAGCGAAAACCAGACCCTTCAGAGACTTAAATTTTATTTTACAGGCAACGAAGCGTCAGATCAGAGCTAATTCCTGAGCTGGCTGATCCCTCACCTGGAGATAACAGTGAAAGGAACAGTGATGGATGATGTCAGCTTTCGTACATTCCCAGTGCTGTACAAAATCGGGATTCCAGTGTTACAGTTTGCAAGACGACATGAGGAGAAGCCCGGTTTTAACACGAGTGGGGGGGGGCGATCACTCTGTCGATGCGATATATTGACCTGTTTTCTATTACATTAAAGGCTCTACAATAATTCAAGGTGCATCTTTGGTTTGCTGAAAGTGACTTTCCTGGAACCTGAGCCAAGCATAAGCAAAGGGTGCCCCTCCCCCAAACAGAGAATTGAACAAATGTCCTTGCTGTCTTCCTGGACAGTCATTGACAGCCTTTAAGTATAGAAACAACAAAACAACATGGGAAAAAACAAGTGGCAACTGTTTAGTTTCCATTTTTTCTTAGCAATACGCAAGCTGAATTTCCCTGAAGTCCTGGGGGAAGAAAATGGCACTGCAGCCACAGGACCGTCGCCGTGTGCACTTTTGTTCTGTCCTCGCATTCCGATTGGTTGTGTATTTTGCTGTTATGCATCGAAGTGGATGTGGTGAACAGAAACTTGGGAACCCAGAATGCGACAGACAGGGCATTATTTTAGGGCATAGGCAAACAGAACTGCAGTCGGGGGCAAAGTGCAGAAGTAGCAAGAAGCCTGGGCGGTCAGTCCTGCACAGAACACGAGGGGAACGGGATCGGTACGGGATCGGAGCAGGGAGGGCAGGCAGGAGAGATCAGTTCTGAACGGAGGACAAAGAGGAGAAAGCTTACTGAGTCTCATAGGAAATCAACAATACCTCACTGCATGTAAGGTGGAGCAGGATTAAATAAGAAGTGGATGAAGTGTCTCCACTAAGAGAGCGTGACACTGGGACCTGTGTTTATGAACCCAAAAGACAGAGGGTGCTGTTGTTTTGCTGTTTCCCTCAGGGACCCTGATTAGCCACATCTTCTCTGCCCTTCCTGATTACCCCAGGAACTCGATCCGACTAGGAGAGCAGCGTGTCCGACACCTGCTCCCTGTTAGTCTGCAGCTTGATTCTCGCTGCCCTTCAGAACGCCGCGTTATCGTTTGGACGCCTTTCAAGTCCCGGCCATTAAACCTAATTTGATATATTGCAGTGCCGCCTGAGGTTAGCGGTTACTCCCGGTGCACTGGTCTCTCAGTAGCGTGATCGTGTCGTGGTTTTCGGATGATACAGTTCAATTCAAGTTCACCGATGTGACGTTACCTCGGGCATCTTAATTATTTGAGCTCTGAGTCAGAAGAGTGGGGTATAGGGAAACATGGACCCCTTTTTTATATATATAAAAAAGTATCTTCCTCACCCCCATGACACTGAGCCTCAAAGAGCGACGTAAAAGCCCGACCCAGGCCGATAGAAGGCTCTATGGGACGGCCGTCTGCGTCGCTCTCAAAAATATAATTGAGTTGGAGCTCGTCAAGTGCCTCTGTATTAAAGGCTGCGGGAGCGGTCCAGGGCCCTGCCAAATAAACATTAGCCTGTGATGTATCCGCCACGCTTGGCAACAAGCCCTGTTGGGTGTCGCCGACAGCTCTGAGCTCCGAGGACGGATTTTAAAGCGTGATGAGGCCGTCATGGCAGGCTTTACGCCGGGCCAGGCCGTAGGGGGTGGAACTCTATGCCACCCCCTCACCGCCGTTGCCCAGGTGCTGTTCCATGTGTGATTCACCTCCCAATTCGCCGTGTCTAATACCCCTAACCGAAATGTCCTGCCCCTCTTCCACCCCCCGCCATCTGTACACCTCATCCCCCTCCCAGCCCGCCCCCGGTTGATTTTGCATGCCGTTAAAAGCTCTCTGAATGTTCCGGAAGGCATCGCTCTTGTGGATTAAGCTGCAGCATGAATCCTGTTTAAGATGGAATTGTTGATGTTGGCTTAAGTATAAATATGTCTGAAGTTAAACCAGGAACAACTCTGTTTGTTTTTCGGACTTGTGTTATGTTATGTTTTTTCTTTTTTTTCTCAAAGTCGTGTGTCAAATACGTGATTTCTCTGCATGCTTTGGCTCTGTAGCATTTAATCGTGCCTGGGAATGTTGGTGTTTGAGTGATAAGATTCTGCATATTTTGGCTGCATATTTATACAAATAAATTGAATAGGATGAATAGCCTCTTGATTTAGTAAGGATTCCAGTATGATTCGTGGACATTTGCAGTGATTTGTAATCCTGTATTTGTTTAGCCTTTGTGTATGTGGTTTGTCAGTCCGTGTAATTCTCCGTGATGTCACGATGTCAGTCTCACGTGGGCGGGACTTCTGTTCAAGCTGTCTCTTCTGGCTTACCGCTTACCCATTAAAAGGCACAAAAAGGCAACCAATCAGCACTCACATCTGACAGCGTTTGGCTTTTTTGTGGGAGATGTTGCCTTGCTTTCACTTTTAATTTGGTGACTTGTCCTATGGAAGAAGTCTTTGATCAGTGACTGAAAATCGTCTCGAACGCATGGATGAGGGAGGATGCTTCTGCAGCCTCTGAGTGGCTTCGTCCAGAAGTGGAAGTCTTTCTCTCTGCAGTACCTTTGATGTTTCGGTGAAAGCCTATCCAGATGTTCTGTCCCTGTTCCACAACCTACACCCCCACATCACCACTAAGCAACAGAGCATCCACTGTCCCAACAAAGTTGGCACCAAACCGTCACTTGGAGGACAGGCAATCCTGCGCCAGATTTTACATTCGCAGGAGATCAGCTGGACGTTGTGCTTGATGGAGAAACATGAATTACAAAATGATGCTGTGTTTATTCAAGTTTGGGGCTACGGGTTGGATTCCATGTCCCGGTTCTGAATGTGTTTGCATGTCTTCCTGACATGCAACCATCTGTACTCCAAACACATGCTGTTGGGTAGACTGACACCTCTAAACCGCACACGGTGTGGGGGTTGTGTGTGTGGCTGCCTGTGTTCCCTGCGACACACTGGCATCTCCTCCAGGACGTCCATCGTCTTGTGCCCTCTGCTATGTGGGTTACGCTACAGGTTGACTGAGATCCTCTCCAGCATGGTGGTTATGGAAAATGGATGAATCAATAACTTATATCATTGTTGTAAAATAATTATGATCTCAGATTCACAACAATACAGTTGGCACAGCCCAGCCACTGGGAATACGGGGTGGTACAGTGTAATCAGGCCTTCAAGTCCCGTCGATGTGGCGCTTCACTTCCTCTTCCTGTTATGGTTGTTTGTTATGCGTCGCTGTCAGAATCACTCTTCCTCCGCTCACTGCACAATCATGACCAAAGCGATTTGCAGAACTGCGAATGTTGTTCTTAAAGCTCCCGTGCTGATAAAGCGGTTTGAGTTAAGTAACTGTCCTTAAGGACGGATTCCACCCCCTGCTGGGATTTTTGAACCGGCAACCTTTCCGTGACAAGTATAGATTGCAAAATAGCGCAATCCCATAGATGTCAGGCGAGAGGAAACAGGTAACCTCTTATTAGAGGACGGCATAGCTGTGAAAAGGCACAACACACTCGCTTAAAAACACAGCAGACAGAGATAAGGTCAATATTTCAAAAGCACTCTGATGGAACAAAGTCCATTAGGCACCTAATCAGTGAAGAATCTATTTACTGATGGAGACCCCCCCACCCATCACTAAAATTAGCCTACTGGATCAACACTTCCGCTAAAAATATTCCAAAAACAAAAACCAGTAAATGCTGCAAAGGGGCAGAGTGGGTCAGTCGCACGCATTGATGATTTACCCATTTGACTTATACATCCTAGTAGTGGGGTCCATAATGGCTGAGAAGTGCCAATTATGTGAAGGGGACTAAGATGCATAAACACAGCTACACAAGGGCAACATCGTAACAGCAATGACAATAATAAAAACAACAACAACAGTAGGCAAAAATCCATGCATTCATCAATCTTCTTTATGGTGGTCAGCGTCATGCTGGGCCTGGAGCCATTCCCAGGCAACATATAACACAAGGCTGGGGTATAGCCTGGGCAGCAAGAATAGGACGAAACGATTCTCCAAATCATTCGATTATAAAAATCCGATTTCCAGTTTTCGGGTCTGTGCAAGTTAATTATGGAGCTTTGATGCAATATGATGTCAGCTAGAATTGGTTGGTTGAAGTTCAGGTCAGTGCCATAGATGGGCGAGTCATGAAGACCATCGCTTTCTTCCATGGGCTGGTGGATGGACTGGATCCAAGACCTGCTCGCTGACCCAGAGACGGCTGGTACAGACCGGAGTTGCTGATTCTAACAGGAAGTGACACAGAGTGTATCACCCTAGAAGGCTGAAAGTGTGAGTGTTAGTCAGCGCTGTGCTGTCATTGGTACCTGACCTCAACTGTTGGGATAAAGTAACCAGGTACTGTATAGAAATTGTCTGAATGCAAAGTTACGCGCTGTCCGACTTTGGTAGGCAGCTGAATCATGAGAATGGACCCGCTGGGCCAGAGTCGTAGGATTTTCCGTTCGTCTGCCACAAACTGAGCAGGATGTAGCTTTCTGGTATTCCTTAGCGTAAGAGATGGTGCGGCTCAGTGGGTTAGGTCGCTCTGCCCCCGGTCGCCAGTTCAAATCCCTGGGTCAGCAGAGTGATTTCTGTTAGGTCCTTGAGGGAGGCCCTTAACCCCCAACTGCTCCAGAGACATGCTAACCCTGCTCTCTCAAAAATGTATGTCGCATTGAATGAAAGTCTTATCCTAGTGGGTAACTTTGTATTAGTCCACCATTCAGAGCGACAGCACACCTTCCCAGGAGCAGTAATGGAAGGGCTGTTGCTTAAGCTGAAATACCCAAACACAGACTGTATCTCACAAGGCCGCTAGTAGTAGCCCTGGTTCACTACGCCAGCCATCATCAAGAATAGGAAATTTCAGAACCCAGTATTCATCATGCAATAGCCTATGATAATGGTCACTCGACTCTCCTGCACTTCAATATTGTTACATATTCTCTCTTTATAATTTATGTCTTTTATAGTTTGACTACTACAATATGTTTACTTTTATATACAGTTTACTTCTTTTGTATATAGTTTTTTACGACATACAGTATTACATCAGATTTGCAGTCACTAACGTAATGTCGCGTGCAGGACAACAGCAATGAAAGCTTTGAATCTTGTCACCTTGTCACCTTAAAAATGTCACCTTTCCACATGTTCCTCTCCCAGTCCCGTGTGGGCCTCACACTGCCTTTTCCGGTTACGTGCTGCTTGGAGTTTACGCTGCACGAGATCTTGGTGGATCGTTCTGGGAGAGCGCAGCCAGGCATCACGGCTCATTAGCCGCCGTACAGGCGTCCTTGGTCCTCAGCAAAAGGCTTAAACCCCGCCGCCCTGTGCTTTTTCCGCTCTGGTGTGCGCGACGTCCCCACGTTGTCCTAGTGCGCTCCAGCTGCATTATGCCTCTGCCTTGATGCGCGTGGTCTGCTGACGGGTCTTGGGCAATGGTGAGAAACGTTGCATGGCTTCCCTTATGTCCTTGCACCAGGCTTTAATGAAGCAGCCATGATATAGAACCTTGTCCTGAAGGTCTAAACCAGGCAATTTAATTGGTGTGTGTTCATTCATTCATGCATTTGTCCATCCATTCATTCATCCATCCATCCATCCATCTGTCTATTCATTCATGATCCAAGGAGGGTCAAAACCTTGAGCCCATTTTTAGGGTCCCTGGTGCCCAGAGAATGATTTTCAAAGTGATTCCATCATTTTCAGAAGCACCATTTACAAGAAAGAAATAAAGAGTGAGAGTGAGTGAGTGAGTATAAAAGTGACTGTGGTAATTTTCTCAGTGTTCACTCTTTCAGCAAAGGAGCAAAAGGTGAATTACAACAGAAGCTGTTGTGCAGTTCCTTTGTTGGCTATAGGACTGCAGGCTCACCTCTGGCCCTCTTCAGTGAATGCTCTGCAACAGGCGTTAGGCCTGCTGATTATGTGTGTATCAGGAAAGGCGCTGCACTCACCCTCAAAATTTGCTCACGTTGCCTTATTCGCAGTGACCTTTTCACATTTCAAAGTGTTACTCTCTCAGAATGTGACCTGAAGAAAAGTGTTTCTCTTCTAGAATGATATAATGCACTGTGCTCTGTGCTCTAAAAAGATGTGATGTTCTGCCACTGTGTTCTAGAAATATGTCATGGGCTGTCACTGTACAGTGTGCTGTCGAAAAATGTAAGGTACTGTGCATATGCTCTAGAAAGATGTGATGTGCTGCCACTGTGTTCTAGAAATATGTCATGGGCTGTCACTGTACAGTGTGCTGTAGAAAAATGTAAGGTACTGTGCATATGCTCTTGAAAGATGTGATGTGCTGCCACTGTGTTCTAGGAAGAGGTGATGTATTATACACTGTACTGTGTACTTTAGAAATTTGAGACGTGCTGTGCACTGTGCTGTGCAATCTACAATGATGTGATGTACAGTGCCCTAGAAAGATGTGATGTGCTGTTTGATTGCCATTGTGCGCTGGCTCTATGAACATTCTGACAGCCTGATACCTACCTTATCTGCTATTTGTCCTCCCGGTGCCGTGTGTGTGATACACGGGCAGGTCTCATGTCCTGCAGAGACCCGGAGCCGGTCCCCAGGCCGTGCAGACAGCTGCCTCACCATATGGCAGGGGAGCATGTCGAACCCTTACGCCTGAGAGGTGTCTGCCTCTCCTGCTGTTATTCTTAGACCTTCTAGGGATGTCCCACAGCACCACTGCCTGTTTGGGATGGGGATGCAGGGGGAGACAAGCATTTTAGTCGCATTTTATGTATCATTTTCAGATTTGAGGGTATATTTCCTGTCGGTAGTACATGTTTCCCTACATGTGTTCTGGACCCACTGTTCATTGGAGTCGTGATATATGGGTTCAAGTGCCGATCCATCCCCCCTGTGGGGGGGTGATAATGACAGGCCAGGGGTCTCCCCAAACTGCCCCCACTCCCCCGCCATCATACCTACCCTAACCCCCTGTCCCTGCATCCCCATCACCATCACTGCAAGTGGCAGCAGTGGAGAGGACAAGCCTAGTGTGCTGACCATCTGCCACTTCCCGATAGAGCGCCCCCTGCTGGAGCGCCCCAGCTACAAAAAGGGGTGTCAACGCCTGACATGTGGCCCGTGAGTGCTCTGACTGAGGCGTTATCTAACGATCCACACTCTCTCACATTCCAGCTGCCTTTGCGTTCTTTAGCGTGGGGAACTGGGAGAAAAGCTGCGTTGGGTTTCTATGAGTTCCTCCAAGGAAACGAAGGAGCGCAGTTAGAAGGTTATGTCCAGCAAGGGGGGGATGTGTGGCCTCATGCAATAATGGGGTGGGGCAGAGGCATCTGAACCACATTCTGGCTGGGAGGGTCTCTGTCCCGGAAACAGCTGGTAAAAGACGGCGGAACATTGAAGCGTGAGCGTGGTTTAAATGACATGCTACATGCACGGTTTCTGATTCACCATTTCACAGGAGAAGCAGTTCTTCAGGTTCTCTGCAGGTTCTTCAGGGGAACAGAGCCCCTCTGCATGGTGAGGGGAAAAATAGCAGTACCACGGGACACTGGGAGGGGGCACTCAAGGTGTTGTGACCAGGCCTCTTAATGGTATATTATTTATTAATAGATACAGCTACATTTTTAAGAGAAGGCGGGGTCAGACAGTCCCTGCAGCAGCCCTTGCTCAAGGGCCTAAAGCCAAAATCACTCTGCTGACCCTGGGATTTGAATCAGTGACCTTCTGCTAATAGCTCACTGCATTCTAACACGCCAAGCGACACATCACTACTCTACGCAGTCTGATTAGTATTATAAAACTGCAGTGAGGGTTAAAGACTGCTGCACAAATGGCTCTGACAGTGTTTTCAATCTTTTTGACAGTTTTTCATCTTCTGCCAGATCCACTCTGCTAGAATGGGCTTCTGCTGCACACTCAGGTCATTTCCTCAGCAGGTATGTGAGGACAGTCGCACGTCACCTGAGATTCAAGGTCAAGAGAGAAATCTGCAGATGCTGAAAAATATTTCAGACAAGGCTGTGTTCCTATCATACGTAAAGCGCAGTGAGTAATGTTATTTCCTGTTAATCCTTTTAGAAGAAAAAAATCCAAAAATTAACATGACTTAAAACGGGACCTCATTTTGCAAAGTGTCCTCACCTATTTTTCAGGAATATTTCTTCATTTCTTTCTCACTGTAGAACTTCCGAGGTCGTGCACTGCTCTGCATTATCTGATGCAAGTACAGTGACGGACACACTGACAAGCCAATAGCAGAGTCCCTTGGCTTAAGCCCCGCCCCCTCGTTCTATATCATGGCCACGTAAATGACAATGTTTTGCCTATGAGAAACAAATACAGCCTGTAAATCTGCTTTGCACCCTCTTCGCTTTCCAGCACCACTGGGACATGTTGCTGCCTGGTTCCTGGCCTCTCGTTTCCCCGAAACGTGATGATTTTCCCAGCAAACGAGACACCTGCACCAGGCGGCCGCGTCACGCACCCCGGCTGCGGCCCGGAAGGCGCTGCTCTCGGCCTAATTGATGTTTTCGGTTCGATATGGGAGAGGGCTGCTCGATGTCCGGGGGGGCGGCCCTCTGAAAACACGGAGTCACAGCAGGCATTTTCCAGGGAGGTTATTACGTTATTGATTCCCGGAGTGTGTACCCATTAGCGGACACCTCGGCATCCCAAACCCCATTGATTTCTACGGTTGTAGTTAGAAAAGGTGATGAATTGTATCGAACTGTACGCAATACGCAGGCTGTTTTATCAGATAGCGGAACTACTTTCGTGAACTGTTAATAGAAAGGGTTTTTTAAAAGTCTCGTTCTGTCCTCCTTTCGTTTGTTCTCCGGGGGGTGGGGGGGACCTCTTTCCCTGTCGCTGGCTGCGCCCATTCAAACGGGCGCTCAGATCGGCCGCGGAGCGTAATTGGCCCGCCGGGTTCAGAGCGTGAAAGTTCTGGCTTTATTAACCAGGGCTAAGCGTTATCGGGCCCCAAACCAGACCTGGCCTTCTGCCTGGTCCCGCAAAGGGATTAAAACTTGAAGGGCCTTGTGCCAGCGTTGCCCTGGCAGAGCAGGTACCCTCGCACTCATGCCCGCTCAGATAAACACACACACCCTCAGCAGTATCCCCTCCTTTTCTCTTTTTTGGTGCGTGGTTCTTGATGTTTTTTGGGGGGTGGGCTGGACTGCAGGCAGCTCAGTCGCTTTCTTGTCTTTGCCCTTTTATTAGCTGGAGGGTGACAATCCAGCCCCCCCTCCGTTTTCCTCCACTTACAGACAGGGGGTCTTTTCCCCCACTTCATTGCTGCATTCTGTCTGCTAGAGCTGGGTCCTTCTGTTCGCGGTCATGCTCGTGATACGCAGAGGCTCATAGTGTCATCACCCCGATGGTGGCGGCCATTTTCAAGCGTAACTCCGCCCCTCAAGAAGGCTCCCCTCTGGTCACTTTAATTAGTAGAATTCACTTATTTCCTGTGGTGTCTTTTTATTATTGTCATCATTTATTTGTTGAAATATAATATAATATGTCTGAATTGACCCATGCATTTAATTTATTTAATGAATTTATTATTTTTATTATTACTTTTTATTTTTAAAAGATTTGAGATCAAAATAGTGTATGTATTTCTTTGCAATGTTTGGGTGATATGAGGGAATGCAGGGTGTAAATAGAGCATAACACACTGTATACTGGGGTTGAAATCGTGAAATTGACTGGCGTCCCATCCAGGGTGTCCCCTGCTGTGGGCCCTGTGCTTTCTGACAGAGGCTCCAGGGTGACAGGCCCCAGATCTGATTACAGCACAGTAAGGTGAGCACAGTTTTAATAGCAGCACAGTAGGGTAAACACAGTTCTGATCACAGGACATGTCGCTTTTACAGTGTTTCAGCATGTTTAATATTCTGCTGAGGTGAGCACTGTTCTGTATAAACACAGCAGCATAAAGCCTGCATGAATACTGTCAGGGAACTCTGATGGGGCTGTCACCTGGAAGACGCAGGAGGAAACAGACAGAGAAGCTCGATATTTACTCTGCGTCTCACCCATCTCCTGCTTTTATTTGCATTAGAGGGCAGGCTTTTTGGTAGCAAAGTGGGATGATGTCATGCGTACAAGGAAGTCACATGACACAGTATGTGAACCTATCAGACACTGGGACAGGGCTGCCAACTGTCACGCATCTGCCGTGACATGCTTTCAGACTGTCACCCTCACACAAGAGATCTTACGGCAAATTTATATTATTCCAGTATAAACCTAAAATTAGCTACATCAAAAGCTTTGGGGTAGTTTGCAAACCCTACAGACTATTTACAAGGTAATTAAATTGTAGCATATATGTAAATACGTGTGCATATGTGTTCAGACTCATCTTGTACTGAAAATCTCACTTCAGCCGGATGACCAAAGTTGGCCTGCTGGGAGAGTCTGATATTTTAAAAGAAATTTGCTCCTAAGCTTGAACAGAAGGTAATGTTTGTTATTATATTAGTCATATTAGTTAATATTAATTATTTTTGGTGAATTCACAGAGGGTGGTCAGTCACCAAAAGAGTTCAGCAGCTGCTGGCCCACTTTGAACAAGAAGTTCAAAGTCCACTGGGGTCCACTGGGGTACATCTGCAATTAGATGCCCGGGGGAAGCCCCAAAAAAAACAGAGCGGGTTACCATCTGTGCAAGGTGGCCGCCAAGCAGCCGATATCGTCACCGTCTTTGAGAGTCACACCGGAGAGACCATCGCATCACCGGCTCGTCCATCCATCTGTCGGCCGGGGAAGTCCACTCGAAGCTGACAAATGCACCCCCTGTCTCCCTCCACAGCCCCGCTCTGAACACGCGGAGCCCTACGCGGCTGAGGGGTGGGGGGTGGTTTCATCAGCTCCAAGCCGGTAGGGAGGGGGTCGCGTGCCGGGGGCGAACCAGCTCGTGTTCTTTTAGAACCGGCTTCTGTTCGGTAACCTCACGTGACCAGAAACCGCCGATTATGTGACAGGGACGCTCAGTGCGTCCTTACGATGACTGTAAGGGGACCAGGCTCACTAGGGACCACATGGTTTGAGTAAAGAGAACAGGACACCTCACCCCATCTATAATCAGCCAAACTCGATAGCAACCACCCTAAAAACAAGAACCCTAAGAAGTAACCGTATCACAAAAGAAATACTGCTCCACTTGTCTCAGTAATTCATCCCTCCTGTGGCCCATCTGACAGAGGACAATATGGCCAAGTAGCGTTAAATAGTGGCGAAATACGCCTCATGTTTACAGGATCCCCTTGTTTGTGCCAGAAACTCTGTGTGCACAACTGCAAGCGCTGGGAGAGAAGGCAGCTTGATGAAGCGTGCATGCCCTCCCGATCCTGGGGTGCTTACGGATCACGATGGTAAACGCCAGGGAAAAGCTGGAAAATGCTTTTTGGCTTTTAGATGAACCATGAGCCTGTGATTTGTTAGAGGACACCGTCGGCCGACAATAGCAGCAGCATCTGGGACACAGCATGAACGGGAAGCTTCTGATTGGCGACCCACTGCAGCGAATATACCCCGTATAGCCCTTTAACAAAGATTGTACAAATATCACGGGCTAATCTGATTGGCTCTTTTTCACCAGACTGACTCTCTATCAAGGCTTGATTTCAGCAGACAAGCTAAGGGACTATTAATTATTGAGCATAATAGAATTCGGGTTCAAGACGGTAACTTTTTTTTTTTCAGAATGGCATAAAATTGAACATAATTTGCAGCATGTTTATGAGAAAATCTATAAGTCCGAGAGGCCAGATATTTTATGGGAGGGAGCATCCACATTTGGAGACAGTCAGATGAACTGAGTAGTATACTGCATAAGTAGCGAACCACCAGGCCCTCTACACAAGCGATTTTTCCAGAAGAGGACCCGTAGAAGACGACAGAGACTGAGCTCAGGGTGTCAGCATGGTTCTGGATCCCTGATGCTTGTGGCCGCCCCCGCCTGCACGTGACACTGCGCCAGGGAGCGCGGCGGTTTTTCACGCCGCCGCCTTTCCGACTCATCGCCAGATTCCTTGAATCCAGGTGCAACATTCCGCTCGCATACTTGTGTACATCACAGAGACAGCTCACGCCATATGTGATTGTATTCACTATGTGGTTCGGCGTCTCTGGTATGTAGTATGCAGTACTGTGCAAAAGTCTAAGGCAACCAACGAAAATTATGCTTAAATGGTCTTCATGTTGGTGTAAAACTATGATATTATGTTTGTCGAAATGTGTCAGCTTAGCCATTTCAAAAATATGGGGTTTGCTAAGGTCACTCGTATTTGGTATTTGCAGTTCCTCTGTCTTTTTTGACATGACCACTAGCACACATGTCTGGCTAATCAATACCTCATTGAGCTATTTAACTAACTGACTAACTAATTCAGCTGGTGGTGAAAATTAACAAATGCATTGAATGACTGAGGTTTGAGAACCAAAGCGGTGGTATCCAACAAGATATCAGTATCTTTTTGGAGAGTAGAAGAAATTCTTAGGGTGACTTTCCCGAAGCCTTCTTAACGCTACGTCGTTCGTAAGTTCTGTGTTAAAAGATAGAACTAACGAACGACGTAGCGTTAAGAAGTCTTCGAGAAACTCACCCTTAGTTAGTTAGTTAGTTTTTATTGTTCCTGCCGATTCCTGCTAATTTACATATGTTCATATATATTCAGCGTCAAATTGTGCATTTCTTCTGAGCAAATATGCACTTACTAGCCAGAGAAATAGCCTCAGACATTTTGTCTTTTGCGCACTAGTACTGTATTTATCTGGATGGCGGGGTAAGGCAGTGTTTCGTATTGCTGCAGAGTTACAGGATGGAAGGTTAAGCAAGTCTCCCATTTTAGCAAGCATGAGGGCACAAGTGTTTCAGCATCGACAGGGACCAAACCAGCCGTGAAGCCCCCACCCCACTAAACACCTACTCCTACAACATGGGTGGGAACATGTCCCAACCATCCATACCCAAATCTACTACCGTACTTTTTTGGTAGCCGCCCCCTCCATCGTGCAGAGTCCAGGGGAACCTGGAGCCGGTCGCGATACACGTAGGGCAGGAGAAAGGGGACACCCCGGGTAGCATACCAGCTTGTCACAAACTACACACACTTAAACACTCTGATCACACACTAGGGGCTGTTTAGAGGCACTGAATCACCTAAACGAGGGGTTGCCTACCCGAATCAGGCTGCAGAACGCTCGGATTAAGGGGAAGTGTCTGGTGAATTTCCAAAAATAATCAATATGTTTTCAAGCCGTGGTTTATTTTTTGTTTTATTAGTTTTTTTATTTTTGTTTGTTTGTTTTTTTTAAAACAGTTAAACTTATTGAACCTATTATTAAATCTCCTGTTCTGGAGTTGCCACCCATTCTGTATATTGCGGGATTATCCCCGCTCTGCAAATTTTATTGTCATTTTACCGCCAACGCCTCCCGATGTACACCTAGCCATAGTCTTCAGAAGGCTAGGAACTCCAAATCTTAACCACATTTATAAAACAGTGTGTGGAGACACGCACACATTGTGAACACACACACAATGTCAGGGGGTGGGAATCAAACCACCAGACCTAAAGGTGCGAGTGAACAACACTGATGGACAATAAAATGCCGATGACAGTTAACTCCTTGTCACCCAAGCATTTTATCCAGGTGGGGGGCTGAGGGATGACATCTTTTCTACAGCACAGCTCCATTCTCTCCTTGCCAACAGAACAGACGCTCCTTCCCTGTGTCACCTGTTGTCACAGAGGAAACAGTTTGTGTTTATTGCTCAGAATTTCATCAGTTCAAAGCTGGAGCGGTCAAATACAGCGGCGCGTTCGGCGAAGTTTCCGCAGTGGCTCGCGGTCGTGGTCCTCTGTGATGGAGGGAGGTCCTGGTTCACGCATCTAATCGGGCCGTGGCTGAACCGTACACCGAGGCGATTACGATTATCACCCCGCATTCCCTGACGCGCCTCCGCGCGCTAAAAGCGAAATTAAATCCGAGCGAGGCGGTCCTGCTAATGTAATCAGCCACTTTGAAGTTTCGCTTCATATCCAGGCTCTTCTGTAGCATGCTCGGGATTTTAAAGCCGCAGGCTGACAATCACGTCCGCTAAGCCTCTGGAACGTTCCATGACGGTGTCCGCTCTGTGACGTGGGCCGCGTCGGTGACACGTAGCCTCGGTGACATCGCCAGGCCATGCGACGGACGGTCCCCCCTACATCTCTATGAGCTCGTTTCACGCCATGGTTTTATAACTAGCTGGCTTGCTCATTTAAATTTCAAATATTTTAAATAGCTAATTAGCATTAAATTCAGCTATCGTCAGTACGGAGTGGGGCGCTGCGCATCTCGGCAGTAATCCACTCTAATTTGGTGGATCCGTCTTATCGGGGCTGAGTGGGGGAGGCTGCAGAGAGCACAGGAATCAGGCAAGAGGATAACAGACATCAAACAGAGCTTCTCGGGGCGGTGCCGTGTGGCTGGCGTGGCCAGGATGTGCCCCAGGCGTAATCTAACGACACGGGGCTGCCAGATACACACCGCGGGGAGGCAGTGCGCCAGGCAGGGGATTCTGGGAAGAATCAGTTCTGGCAGGGTTACATGTGGATAAAGGGAGTGTGGGCCTCAGGGGTAAAGGTGAGGGCAGAGTGGCTTCCTCTCAGCCTGGAAGGCCACAGAACAAGCTACAGCAGTGCACAAGCCTGACAAGGAGGGGATGGCTGCACTGGGGGACGCGGAAGGCAAACATAGACTTAACCTGATTTAATCTCTGCTTCCTAAAGCACCTATGACCTGAAATTTCATGTATCAACCCGGTAAACTAAGGAACAAGGGACCCCTTTTAAGCCTCAGTCGGTAGGAATCAAGCAGTAAAAAACCCATCATGGCTCACGAAGCCTACTCATTCTTCAAAGAGCACTGGTCTCATTTCAGGGCTATTTTTCCCTCTTAAGGAGCCATTATTGATGTCTAATAGGTTAATTGAGTTTGTATAGGACAGTTTCTATCAGAAGGTACGCTGAGCACTGTGACAGTACAGAGCTTTCAGAATTACTCAGTGACTCACTGAATGTCATGCTGGCCTTCAATGCTCTCCCTGTCTCAGATAGAGGTGTTGGGTTTAGGATCAAGAGCTGTTTACCTCAAGGGGTGAGGCTGGTACCAACGCTCTGCTCTTCTGATCTCTGCTCAAGTCCAGGGGAGAGATTACTCAGTGTGAGTAACTGATTTCAACAGACTCATAATCCTTTCCAATGATTAATTATCACATCATTAATGTGTCTCAAAATCTCACGCTCTCCAGAGAACTTGCTGGATTCAAACGATCATGCTCACTTAACCATAAACTATGGAAAGCCCTAGGCTGAGGTGAAAGCTTGTGGTTTGTGAACTTTCATCCGTCTGCCAATGATTGCCCAAGTAGAAGTGTAAGCAGTACTGGAGCCTGAGCTACACTACATCTTCCAAACTAAGCAAGAACTTAATAAGATGAATATTCGATCGGCAGAAAGTGCACCATTAAGATCATTCAGGGAACATGGAATGCAATCAGGCTTATAAAAGAATTCCTGGAACAGATGGGTCTTGAGACATTTCTCAAAGGTAGATAGGGAATCTGATGACTGGATGTGGTTTGGCAGCTCATCTCACCATTGGGGAACCACACAAGAGAACCATCTGGAATGAAACATCTCCACCATGCAGCACTGGTTTGCTGACCAAAGACGGTGAGATGGGATTTAGGTCATAAAGAGCCTCTTTATGGAGATGGGTGTGGGTCCATTAATTGCTCTGAAAACCAGCATCAAGTACTTGAACATCTGTTAGGTATTTCCCAAGTATGATCATGTAAATGCTAAATCCCTTAGGTTTTCAGTAATAGTCCCCTTTTAGATTAATGAATTATTCATTTAAAAAAATGATCCTGTCTCGGTACTGCCCTTTCCTCTCACCTTTTGTTGCATATAGACAATGGGACAAAAACTGTGATATGCAAGCACATTATTTCCTGCTGGGGGCGATCTGCAACACCAGCGCTGCTTAATTATCGGGAGAATCAACACGCAAATGCAGCAGAAGTCAGCAGTGTTTTCATTGTTTTTTTTTTTTTTGGCCTGATCTGAGATGGATGAAGACCTCAGAGCCGCAGAGGCTGGCTTGCATACTGGAGAGCTCTTCTGACATTGCTTTGCATCCCCCATGATCGGGGGCATAAGAAGGGTCATAATTCATACAGAGGGGCCAACCTTGTCATTAGCCAATGATATGTTTTAAATCAGTGAGTGACAGAGGAGAGGGCTCTCTGACGGCCAATCAGCTTTCAGTCCAGGTCAGTGCCCCTTTGGCCCCGCCCCTGAATACACGCCTGCCCACAACACAGAATTAGGAAGAGGATGGCATAGGTACAGCAGGGGGTCTCCACTCCCAAACACGCTCGCACTGTGGCAGTGCTGTTTCAGGGCTTTGGGGGGGGGTATGGGGGAGGGGGGTATGCTTAGGACTGATATCAAGGGCTTTGCATTCAGATGGCTAGTAATATCAGGGCTCCTTCTCACAGACCGTTTACCGCTTTTTCTGTTTGCTCCTGGAGTACTGTACTGCTGGTTCCTACAATGTGCAGATTTATATGCTCCAGTATAAATAATTACATCTGTAATCATTTAAAATCAGTAATATATAAATCAGGACTGTAACCATGCTTTGCAATCCGAGGGGCCAGCGTGTGACTCAGCAGGTTAGGAGGCTGTGCCTGTGATCAGATGGTCACCAGTTCAAATCCCACAGCTGGCAGTATGATGTCACTGTCGGGCCCCTGTGCAAGGCCCTTAACACCCAGTCGCTCCAGGGACTGTCTGGCTCCAAGATTTATGTCGCTTTGGATAAAAGCTCTGCTAAATAAATGAAATGTGAAGCATGAACCATTTCTGAATATGGGAAAATTTTGCAGGTCAGTTCAGACATAATTTGCTTATATTTTAACATACGTAGACATCAGTCTTAATCAGCACTATACACAGCTTCACACATTTAATAGCTGATAACGCTGATTCCTAACCGTAACCCTAGGAAGGAATTTGGTGTCAAATTTGTGGTCATTTTTACCACTAGCGACAATCATCATTTAGCCGTCCTCAGCTTGGCCTTAAACATTAAATTCGGAGCAAACACAGCTGCACAAATCAGGCCGGTAATGACCTCAGACTGATTATGACATGAAGGTGATTGTTTGCTCTCTAATGCTATTATAAAGACAGGGGTCGCTTTCAGGTTTCAAAAACTCAAGCTGGGGATAGATTGCCCATAATTATTCTATGACACGGTATGTGCTAAATGACGGGAAGATTCACATTAAGGGAAGTCTGCCTTTGTCCTTCAGGATGTGTCACACCTTGCATGTACAGAAGTTGACAAGCTGGAATAAATAAAACTAACAGAGGCGTGCCGTAACATGTTCATGTTGTACTTGTCAGCTTTTGCTATTAAACCTTATCTGTTTCAGAACATGAAGAGATTGTTTTTATCCTATATCTGTGCTGGAAAAATTAAATGTCACAAGAGTGATGTGGCCCTTTAAAAAAATACTTCTCATTGCTAAACCCTGAAACTCTCCCATCCATCCATCCATCCATCCACCTCTTTTATATTGCAGAGTCACAGACAGCCCTGGATGGGATGACAGCCCATTATAATAAATAAATCCAGAATAAATAAAAGAAAAGATACTGGAGTTTGCAGAAGCGTTAATGCAAAAAGGTGACATAAGCCCGTAAGTACATTTATACTTTATCTTCTTATTTGTTTAATATATATCCTTTGGTACGTTACTATTATATGTTGGTCTATGTGTTTTGTGTTATGTGGTGTCTTGAATGATATGGAAAGGTAAATTAATTTACATAAAATTTGACTTAGATCATAGTTTGTGAAACGGATTACTTACGTCAGTCGATAGCTGCCTGTATGTGACATTTCAACACACACACGTTCATACCTTTGTGGGGACTGTCCATTCATCTATATGGGAAAAACCCTAATCCCAGAATCGACATCCTAAATTACCTGGGGGCTGTAGGCTGGGGGGGGGGCTTAGTGGGCCATTTGAGCTAGTTTTTCAGGCCAATAAAGAAACAAAAGGGAATTTAAAACTATAGAACATCAACAGTATACCAGCGGTACCAGCAGAAAAACTTAACAATCTGAGTGGGGGCAGGAGTGCCGTCAGTAATATTCGCCAATCGGGGGGAGGGGGGGTATCACACTGGTGGATCGATAGGTCAAATTTTAGAAATTTAACTGTTGCCCCTTTGGCTAAGGTTAGTCTTGCTAATTTTGCATACGCTCATTAATTGTGTCTCTTCATATCCATTTACAATTAATCTACGACGGGACAGTACCAAAAATATGGTGGATGGAATGTTAGGCTTGAATTTTTGCACCGTTTTCTTCTTCGGTTCTTCTTTGGTTTATGATTGTAGTCACAGGTTTTTATAAGATTGAGTTTCCCCTTGTGGGAACTGAAAAAAATTCTCCCCATAACATCAACATAACAAAATTTTAATACATTAATATATACATAACCCATACACATACACTCACAGAGAGTCAAGGGAGGGATCAGACCCACAATCCCTGAGACAGAAGGCCACAGTGCTCCCGCTAAGCCACCTCACTTTGAAATTCAATTGGGTTCAAATTCAAGGGGACATGCCACTTATGTTGTGTGGATGTGTACGCATACCAATCAGATGTAAGGGAGTCACAGCCCCTGCCCTATCAGGAGTGTCTGTACAGTCACATGATGCGGATGCTCTTCCTTTTGTAATTCACAGGAGTCATATACACTTTAATATAACACACCAAAATTGTGGGGTTTTTTTCTTTCAAAGCATGTTATTTTCAGTTTTGGGGAATTTCACCAAAATATATCCAGGAAGGCTGCAGGTAAATGAGTTTAAAATTCTTTCCTTCTTCCCACCTCGCTAGAGGCAATTTATCATGTCACTTTGTCTAGAACGAGCTTAATATTCACAGAGATGTACATTGTAATCTGGTGCTGCATTGAAATGGATTTTGAACTTTAGTGATTTGGGAAATATTCATTGGGTAACCTCTCATTTAATTTTTCTCTGCGCGTTAAACACTGACAGTTCACTAGTTCGTTTCATGTTTGATTTATTGGAGTTTAATCCACAGGACTGTAATATATATGGCTAAAGGAAGGGATGGTGCTGCAGCTCAGTCCGCCTGAGCTCTTTGTGCGTGATGACGAGACAGATACGGAAAGGCCCCAGCTTCCCGAGCTGTTAGCAGGCAAACTAATCTCCTCACTTTTTATTTTCTCCAAGCTGAAATGCAGGTATCCATGTGACATATTGTCATGCAAGGAAATAGGCAAAAAGAATTCTTTTTTCGGTTTTGGTTTTAGAGTCATATAACAGTAGTCCAGTTAGAAAAGCCACTCTGACTCCACACTGAATTGTAATTTGGCAAGAATCCAACACTATTAAAAGGCACATTTTAAACAAAATAGGTTATATTCGTTTCAGTGTATTTCTTGTGTTTTATATTTTCCCCCAAACTAAATGCCTGTCGTTCTGTGTTTGTTTTTGTGTGTGTGTGTGTGTGTGTGTGTGTGTGTGTGTGTGTGTGTGTGTGTGTGTGTGCGCTTGAAGCTAATGATTAGGAGCTAACACCGTGCAACACATTTGGGATGTCACAAAAAGAGACGTTTCACTACAGGATGAGAAATCTGTTCTTGGATTTGGCTATAAAGGGTTGTATTTTATATTGCATCATTTTCAGCACATCCCATAAAGGGGAACGGTTTTATATTCTCGTTCCTGTCTTTCATAACCACAGCCGTGCGCTGTGAAGGACCTCTGTTTTGATTAGTATTCCTCGCTACCTTTTCTTTCTGATTGCTAGCAAATCCGAGCTATAGATAGTTGTCATAGTAACGTGTTGTACAGAAAACACTTAACCGCGTGTGCCACGCTAGTCAGATACTTACCGTCTTTGAAAGGACAGTTCGTTACATTGGGGGATTACCGCCGTCTCTGGCCGAAAAATGTCTCGAGATGAATATACGGGAGCCGAAATGCATCACAGCGCAAATGGAAATTAGCTTGGTAACAAGAGATACATTAAGTTTAAGGCACACAGCGTGGGAAGAGATGTAGCATAACCAGCTGTCAGGGCAGCTTTTTGGGATATGCCGTCGAGGTAGATTATCTGTCACGGAACACGCGTCAGCGACTGTCAGGGAGTGTGCCAGTCCGCCAGCGGCTGGATGAGTCAACATCTGTTCTGCAGCCGTGTGTGTATAATTAAGGGAAGTATAACATGGGCTGGTGTTTGGTGCTGACGTTCAGTCGACACCGTCCCGGATCAGGTATGGATCGGTGAGGACCGAGGAGATCAGATTGGGAAGGTGGGCAGCCTAGGAGATAAGTATCTGCTCTTGTGATAGCCCAAAGGTCCATGGGTTCCAGCAAGGGAATATACGGCTTGGAGCACTGGCCCCAGCAGAAAGCTGATTGACTCTACTGTGTCCCCTCCCCTATCATTCACCAGTTCAAAACATACCGTTAGCTGGCCCCTCTTATGCCTCCCACCATAAAAAAATCCAAGAATTTCCCATGGATTCTGCTATTGGGTCTTGAGGAGTTGAGAACACAAAGGAAAACTCTATAAAAGGGCCACCAGATTGCATACACTCTGGAATCATCTGTGACGCGGTCAAAGACAGTAGTTTTGTTGAGTTTCATTATCCACCTCATGTTAGCTAAAACAGCCTGTTCATGATATATCACCCAGACTGGGGTCAAAGGTCAAGGGTTTATATATAAATGGAGGTGAAATGAAGAAACTGGGGCCTGAATCTGCGGTACAAGAATGTGTGTCTGATCCACCCTCCATATTTAGGCCTCTATGATGCGGACGCCATGATATGAGGTTCTGTCTATTAGACGGATTATCCTATCAGTCTACACACGTCAAGATGTTGATCTTTCTGTCTCTGTGGCGAGTAAAAATTGTTTTAATATTTGTACTGGCAGTGAAACAATTGAGGAACAGCCAATACAGAAAGAAAATGCTTCCACTGTGCACAGGATTGAGAGCATCCGTAAGAGATTCGTTGAGGACAAGTTTGTCTGATCCATATTATATGTTGGCCCATCCGTTTTCGATAAAAGCTTATCCGGTCTGAGTCCTGGAGATACAGAAGATCAGGGCATGAGGCTGGATACATGGAGGCCAGTCCATCAAAAGGGAGTCAGACTCACACACATTATCACACCCGGAAAGTGTCTTCAGCTTACCTGAGCTGCTTGGTCAATGGTCTGGGCAGACCCCAGTTCCTAAACAGAGAGACACCACTCACAATGGCCTGTGAACCCTAAAATCAGGAAGGGAACTCATTACCACCCTTCTCATGTTTATGGTGCAGCTAATAGCTAACTTCATGTTCTTTATGAGATTCTGTCACCATCCACCGCGGCAGTGATACACCGGAGAGGCTGACCTCCTTATTTGTGGGTAGAATTTTATTCACAAGCAATACAATAGTTGAAATTTCAAGCTGTCTTCCAGCGTTTTTATAACCCAAGATAGTTGTCTTGCTGTTGGAACATTAAACTAGAGCTCATAATTGTTGTTCAGGGGGCTTTGCTCGTGTTCCCTTGTTCACAGTCTCTAGAAATGTTAGGTCCATGTTCCACTTTAGTTACAGCCGCTCACTGACATTTGAAAAACCGGCCTCATCCGGTACTTTCAGAGACACTGAATTCATTAATAGTGACAAGGAATCAACATACGTTTCTTTACTGTTAATCGTACCCCACCCCATCCCTCAAGGGAGACCCCATATCCATTTGCGGCCGTCCATGGGATATGCCCGTCATTTTCACCCAGTGACGGCATGACATTTAATTTAGCGCCCGGACCCCAGATAGTACAAACACGCCGTTTCATCAACAATGTGCAATTAGGACCATGTATTCAGCTGGTTCTCTGGGCCGGCGTAATAAAACATTTACCAACATAAAAAAAGACAAAGCCCCCTTTTTAATAAAAAATGTATATTTCATAAAAGTCTTACATCATAGTCACCATTATGATCTATTCTACTAGGTTTTCTCCATTATAAACATCACGTGTGGCATGTCTAATTTTGCCTATTTATTTAATACAGCACACAAGGTATTGCTTGGGACCACAAGGATATTTCCACTATTCTTTACATATATAACAGCCAGTAAGGGACAACACTTTCACCTGCCCTTGGTTCTGTTTTTTCATTGTATAACAGCCAATACCCAGCAACACGAGCCACGTGCTGAGCGATAATCCCTGTGATGCTTATTAATACAGTCGCTGTAGACCACTTCTCCATTAGCATTGGCTTATGAAACATCTGCCTCTTGCCATTAGGAACCCCCCTCCAAAACACAATCTTGCAGTGTTCCAGAACATCAATGTCGGGGCAAGAAATGCATATATAGGGACTTGCGTGCTTTGTGCTTTCCCCATTTGCTTTTGTCCAATCTCAGGTCATTTTTTTGCAAGAAATCCACACACTTATAACTGAAAGGTATGTTTCTTTATATGGAGTTGTTGGACACCTCTAAAACTGTGGTCTTCACTTGGACCACGCTGGCTGGCCCCTTAGTAGAGTCCCAAAATCTCCTCTGTAGGGAGGGCGATTCAGCCAGGGGATTCAGCAAGGTCTTAGACTCCGATTTCCTCAACTCTCCAGACATGAGACGGTTCTTCATCATCACGCAGATGAGCAAACAGGCAACGGATACCATGGCCAAAAGAGCAGCGGGGGACATGATGGCAGTGGCATCCTGCCACTCCGAGTTCATTGCTGCAGGCTCTATTCCTTTCGTGGTGATGTCAACACATTTTCCGTGTCTCCTGTAGCGGATGCTGGGAATGTCCACGCACACCTTATACTGTGTGGAGGGCTCTAGGTGTGTTAGATTGTACGCCTTCACGTTGGATGGGACCCTCACTGTGAAGACCAGGCTGGGTCTGCTTTGCGTTGCAGTCGTGGACCACTTAACGTTTGCAGCCAGGCTGCCGAGAGACGCCTTCCAAGATACTAGGACATAGTTTGGCATCACAGATTCAACCTTTAAGATCAAGGACCCATTTTTTGGCTGTGGAAAGTAACCATCAACCTCCACAGAGACTGATTTGAGGTCCGCACCAACGAAGTTATGCGCAACACATGTGTATAATCCAGCTTCACGTTCCGTGATGTCATACATGTCAAACGTGCCCTCTGGATGCACGTAGTACTTCTTGGAGAAGGTGCTGGGTAGGACCCGATTTCCTGAGGGCGTGACCCAGTAGATGGCCGGCTCAGGCTCAGCAAATGCCCGGCAGTGAAGAGACAGTGAACTCCCCTTGCGTGCTTGGACTATCCCTGGGAGGCTCCCGGGAGAGATGAGCGGCAGGCATACCTCCGTCATCTCACGGACGTGCACCTGCCGAACTTGCCGTCCCTCCAGCTCAGGCGGCTCCACACAGAACAGTGATTCTGGCTCCATGAAACGAATGGCCGTCCTATTGGCATTCATCCAGCGGACGACACAGTCACAGCGGATGGGGTTGCTGTGCAGACTCACCTCCCGGAGGTTGGGTAGAGACTCCACGGTGACACGATGCAAGGCACTCAGGGCATTGCTGTTCACCATGAGTGTCTCCAGCTGGGGCAGCCTGTGAAAAGCATTTGGATGGATGTAGGACAGCTTGGGGTTGTTTGTTGCCTCAATTTTGGTCAGTTCTGGCAAATTGCTAAGGGCAAAGCTGTCGATGGACACAAGCTCAGGCATGCTGTTAATGCCCAGCTCCTTGAGGTGCAGCATGTCCATGAAGTCCCCTCTCTGTATCCTCTGAATGGGATTCTTATTGAGGTCCAGGAACTTGAGACTCTGAACCTTCTTCAGGGCGGCGCGCGGAACTCTGGCAAAGGTGTTGTCATAAAACGAAATGCTCTCAAGCTGCTCAAGGCCGACCAGCGCATTGTCCGGTATGTCTGATAGGTTCATTCTGGCCAGGACCAGACTTCGGAGGTTAGCGAGTGGCTTGAAGTTCATGTCCTCGATCTTGGCAACCGGGTTTTCTCCAATCATGAGGATTTCCAGCCGTGGTGTGGCTTTGAA
Source organism: Mormyrops boulengeri (assembly GCA_026781065.1). Lineage (NCBI taxonomy): Eukaryota > Metazoa > Chordata > Actinopteri > Osteoglossiformes > Mormyridae > Mormyrops > Mormyrops boulengeri. The sequence continues at coordinate 23,081,741 of JAODLD010000069.1, read as the reverse complement.
CCATTCGCTGCTGATGGCCTCCAGCCGGTTAGAGTTTAGGTGGAGTCGCAACAAGTTTTTCAGCCCCAGAAATGCCCCAGGCACAATAATGGAAATCTTGTTGTGGTTGATGTAGAGCTCCTGGAGGTCAGTTAGCTCGGAGAAGCAGCTGTCGGGAAGAACGGGAATCCAGTTCTCCTCCATGTGCAGTGACAAAAGCTGGTGAAGTTGGCCCAAGTTTACATCCCCAATGGCGGACAGATTGTTCTGAGACACATCTATCTCTGTGAGGTTAGCCAGGTATTCCAGGGACCTCTCGATTTTAGCAATGTTGTTAGTCTGTAGCAGTAATACCTGTGTGTCCGCTGGTAATTTTTCTGGTAGGACAGAGAGTCCTAAATCATTACAGTCAACAGTGGGGGCTTCCATATAAACAGAGCTTGGGGAGAACCATGGTCTGATTTCACAAACACATGACCGGGGACAGCTGGCTTCTTCCTCTGTTGCAGGAAGTGCAGTAGTCATAGCGACTCCCATAATGAGACAGAACACAAATGCCACGTCCTTCATTTTGGCCACGTTTTTCCTTAGCTTGTAACTGGTGCTTAGAGAATCAACGGTTGCTACCGTTAACTTCAGGTAGAAGGGAGCCATTTATTACCGAGGCGATGCCACAGACATTTCCCCCCGATCGGTGTCCCAGTCGGCGGTGCCGTTTTCCTCGGCTGAGCGGAGAAACCTTTCAGCGGTCTCACATGAGGTTGTCATGCACGGTGGATTCATGAAGGTCGCCTTGTCCTTCAAAGAGCAGAGGCAACGAGCCCATGGATGAGCCAAGTGCAAGAGCTTCTCTGAACAGGATTAATTGCTGAGGCTTCTGTCATTAGTATCTTCTATCACTTGTCCATCTGGTTTTGGCAGGGGGGGGGACAAAGAAAACAAAGATATGAATGCATTTCATTGCAGAATGGGAGGATTACTAACAGTCACACTTTGAACGTTTGAACTTTTTGTACATTTACTGTTTACTTCAAAGTCCCTGAATGCAAAAGCTAGCAGCAGTAAAGACTGCCTCATATAGAATAATTTTACACGAACCTGAATTTATCAAAAGGAGATTTTTAAAATATGTACAAAGATTTATTGTTATATTCAGTATGAGCTAGTGATCTTTGAATGACTGCTTTCTAAAGGGGAAATTCTGGAACAGTGCCTCTTCCCAGTCCCTAAACCCAAAACCGCTCACACCTTCTGCAAATTTTACAGCTCTCGGTAAGATGCTAGCAGCCTCAGCCCTGAGAAATCGGGCCAAATTGATTCAGTTGGCAGCACAGGACAGTCGAGTGATCAGGCAGAGGGTTCCGACTGAACTCCCCCGCCCCCCCCCCAGGACCAGGGATGTGAACCAGTGCCCTGGAACAAGATGTCCCAGTCCCGTGTGCAGTGGTTTAGATCCATCTGGCTTCTTTGTCCATTAGGCTTGATTGGCAGTTGTCTAATCCATCATCGGGATGTCATATGTCTATATACCAGCTATGAAAAGAAGTGAAAAAAAGTCCTTGACATTTTTTTTCTCCCCACTTAAAAAATTAAGCATTTGTGTCCGCCTTCCCAGAAAAATATTGTTTTATTAGCTATTTCCTTATATTTTTAGATTTATGCAATTGATAAACAGTAAATATAGCTAATAAAACATTAGGTTTTCAAATAAAGTCGGCTCTCGACTGGTCTTAGGCAAATAATATCTGAGATACATGGCGTTTATAGAAGCAAATGATGCAAAAGGGCAAAATATACTGAAAATATTTTGCCTTTATCTTTTCACTTATTTAATATGTGTTCTGTAGTGCATGTAACTAGTGTATTTTTGGCTTTTGTGTATGTGTGTGTGTGTGTGTGTGTGTGTGTGTGTGTGTGTTTTGAAAGGTGTGCTGGATGATTTGGAAACATAAACCCAGCTTGGGTAATGTTTGACTTACATTTCAGTTACATTTTTTGTGGAAACATAAGTCTATATCTGTACATAAATGTTAAACAATGGCAATGGGAAGCATATCTGAAGGGGAAAAAAAACTGAGCAATGTGAATTCACAGAAATCAGAGAAAGGGCTCGGTCAAGGCTGGTTGATACAGGGCACAGCTTGCGTGAAGACCAGCATGCTGAGGGTGCCCGCCAGGATCAGGGCTAGCAAAAGGTTACTTTGATGCCCAGCTGGGGTCTATTTTGATCTGGGACCCTGACTGAGGTCTTTATGATCCTCAGCCAAAATCAGCCACGGCAGTATATGAGAACTGCTTTAATCCAGGTAACGTAGTTTGGGGAGAAATTAAAATAAATTATCCAAAAAATCTCTTTATTTTAGGCTTCATAAAACAACACCAGGGTGTGCTAGGAAAAAAGCAGAATCGCTGGTGATTACATGACCGGCTGTGCAAAGGTTGTGATGGATCGCTCTGTTTATTTGGCTCCCATTCACCAGCTATCATACAACATTGTTAGTTTTGTGTTCATTAAAAATGTTTGCTTTAACGTTATGATTTCTGTACAGTAGTAAGGATGGTACACATTACTTTGGTGTATGGAACAGTCTGTCTTGGTACAAAACCACTGTAAAAGGGTTATGGGAATATCATTCATAGAAAATAGTCTAATATTTGATGACCCTTCAAAGGCCCAATCCCTGGAAAGCCATAGTATAGTCTGGTATTTCTATTAAAGGTACACTAACTTAGTCCATTAGGCAACCCATCCCTTTAAGATCTTCGTTTTATTGAATTTTTATTGCCCCATTATTTTCCTCAGTGTTACAAGATTCAGCACCCAACAAGAAAAACCACCTGTTGCCCCTCCAAAGGGTTTGAGGAAGTAAACAGACAGATGAACAAACAAACAACTGAACACACAAGCATCCCATTGGTTGCGCTAAAGTAACCATGCGGCAGTTGTTGCGGCCAAAAGGACTCCTGTATTATTGATGAAGGACAAGGAGTGGAGCGCCATATTGCTATACAGTCATCCCACAAGCACTGCTATACCGCAGGTGCAATCATACCACGACCACCGCGCCTCCAGGGAATCGCTTCAGTCGGCAGTCTCCATTGACGCCCTGATTAATGTCTTGACCTTGAGTGCAAAAATGCCCCCTCACTCTTGGGCGATAACACCGACAAACCCATTAGATGGAATCTTCTAGCATTACGGGGGTTGCAAGCGAGCTAAATTCAGAGGAGAAGCATCATTTCCTGTCCTTGGTCTCCTGCTGTTCGTGTCATGTTCCTCTGGGTACTCGGGTCTCCACCGTCTGCCCAAAGGGCTGTGGTTTAGGTGGATTAAAGAACCCAAACAGCCCAGAGTGCGTGACTGTGTGTGAGTCCTGAACCCCAATGGTATCCTTTCCCTTCGTTCCTTCATACCCTGTGCCCCCTGGGATAGGCTGCAGAATCTGTAATGGATAAAACCATTATGGAGGATGGATGGACTAAAATATCTGTTTAAAATTGCAGACCTCTGTGCTGTTCATCAGATCATTTTTGTAAACCTTTGCTCCCTTAATGTGTCTGCAGTCAGGGGCGAATTTAACCCTAAAGATTAGCAGTTAAATGAAGAAATATTTACTAGCATACTGTAGCTTCTCTTAACCAACAGTTCTAGTGTAGCTTCCATCAGCAAACGGTAGTAGCATAGCTTTCCATTAGCAAACCATACTAGTGTAGCTTCCATTAGCAAACCATACTAGCGTAGTTTCCATTAGCAAATGATATTAGTGCAGCTTCCCATAGCAAATCGTGCTACCTTAGCTTCCCTTAGCAGATGGTACTTGTGTAGCTTCCGTTAGCAAACATGGGGCCTAGTGACGTGTCAGTAGTACATGTTCGTACATCACCGCATATCTGGGTTGGGGGTGGGGGGGGATGTGACCCCTGTTCCTTAGAGATAAACAGTTTCTCTTGGCCGGAACTGCTGCTGAGATGAGGGCCGGAGCAGAGGATAGCGACACGCCGCAAGCTCCTTCTCTCCCTCCCACTCGGCTCTCTGCCTCACAGCGCGAAGCCAGAGCACTCGCTCCTCGGACAAGGACGCTGGGGCATTCGGCTGTGGGGGAAGCCAAGCTGGCTGTCACGGTGGGTGGAGGAGCTTATGGCAGCGCCGGGCCGCGCCTGCCACCAAGAAGCGGGGGTGCCTGTCTGCACTAATTCAGAACAGGATATGCCGCTCACGGGTGGAGAGCTTTGTTTGCGTGCCGTTATGGGCAGGTGAAGATAAAGTCAGATGAACAAGGAGAGGATGGCTGTTAGGGCTGAAGGACTCTGTGTGTGTCTGTGTCTTTGTGTGTGTGTGGGGTGGTTATGTATATATTACACTCTGCGGACATTTGGTCCCCACAATGTGATAAAAACCTGTTATTTTGACATTGTGAGGACTGTTTTTTCGATCACCACAAGGGGAAATTCAATTTTGTAAAAATCTGTGACTGCAATCGAACACCTAAAATACAAGACTTTTAGCATTTTTATTTGGTTGCTTATAGTTACGGTCAGGATTGCATAGGGGTTAAGGTCTTGTGTGCGTTGCTGGATATCTCTCCCTGTGTTTACATGGATTTCACCCCGGTGCTCCCGATTCCTCTAGTGGCCATTATAGTAAATGATGTCGCTAAATTACCCTTAGCCATGTGAGTGTGAGTGTGTTTGCATGCATGTCCTGGGATGGACTGGCATCCTGCCCAGCTGTCCTCTGCCTCGTGCCCTGCACTTCCTGGGACAGCCTTCCATCTTGCCATGACCCTGGGCTGGATTCGTGGTTATGGGAGATGGATGGATGGATTAAAGGCAGCATGCTGTTGCTTCAGCGAACATCTCAGGCTTCCAGAATGAACATCTTACATCTTCGGCTCGGTCTCCTGGTCCCAGTCACCTGCTTAACCTAACACTTCTGGCTTCATTAGGACGATGTGTCGTCAAGCAAATTTATATATCCAGATGTTTGTGTTTCTCCCTGGTACTGATATATGTGGGTCTATTAGTTTAGCTGCTATTTTTCACAGCAAAAATCCCCATATTTCCATTCTGAAAAAGCTGGTCAATACAAATAATCCTCTTTTTATTGTGAATCCCAAAAAAACCAACCTAAACCTTCCGGAAACATTAGTATATACCTACTTATAGTATATATAAAGTATATAACATATGTTGCATGACACTGGGTAACCATTATTATGGCTTCACATGAGTCTCTTTTTAATTGGTGTCCAGCCAACCTGAAAAGTTCTTTTTCGCTAAATCTCCGTTTTAAGCGCTTTGGGACAGCTGTGTCAGGAAGGGCACTGGGTAAAGATTAATCAAATCACTCGAGGTCAATTCACGTGAACGGGCTCCAACTGGGAGCGGCTGTGCATGTCTGCAGGGGGCACTGTGGTCTACGGAGGCAGCTGCTGCCGGCTTTGGGGGAGCGTCACCGGTTTTTGTCCACGCGGATGTGGGGCCTGATATATCTGTGGCGATGGTAACGCCATTACTGCTGCTGCCGATGTCGGCGTGACAGCAACAGGAGGGACGCGGCACGAGATGCGACACTGCATCACCTCGCACTGCACTACACTTGCTCGAAGGTCGCCGGCAAATGTGGCTTCTTTGTTTGTTTTCAGGCTCTGTTGGAACGCGGAAAAACCACATTTTATGTTGCGATCCACCAGCTGTTTAAAAATACAAAAAAAAAACGACCACATGCCATTAATAGCCCCGCCCACTCTATAAAATGCAGTGAACTCTCTGTAACCCACCTCACACAACACTCTTCACTTCCACATCTATTATGGTAATGTGTGCATATCCGCTAATTATCACGTCATCCATTTTCCTGGTAGGGGTGTAGCTGACACTGTTTTCGCATCCGATCCCGAAGCTTGTAGCGCATATTTGTAAAATGTACTTGTTTTTGACACAAATGAGCTAGGGGAGGGTGCATGCAAAAACCTCGACACTCATCACTGATGCAATAAATGTTGATTTTCTGTAACATGCAAAAAACAAGGGAGGCAAAAATGTAATTAAAAAGTGATATATTCTTTTTTAGCTTTAGTGATTCAGGGATTCCATTGCTTATATGTCATCATCGCTTTGCAAGCAGAGAAATGCTGATTACACAATGAATTACCTTTTCATTTTCCTGGAATGGATCACAGACACTGTCTTTCATCTTCAAGCCGAGCTTCTGGTGAAAGTTTGTAGATCCTTCAATTTTACACAGGTTATGGATCTGGGATATGATGAGTTTTGAGGCACATTCATTCCGATGACAACATAACGTGTTCTGCCTGAACTTTTTACTTGAGACCCATCCCGTCAACTGTTTTGTAATCTAAGAATGGAGTGAACTTTAAGGCACCTTGAAAGCTCTGAAGTAGAGACAAGTGGCCCTAGTTGGGAAAACAGTAAAATCCAAAACGAATTGCCTGTATTTATGACATGGAAAAAAAGCTGCAGACAGCTATCTGAGCCGCTAAGAATTTAAACCCTTTCAGAGGGAATCTGGTTCTAAAGACTGAGTGCTCCTGACTCCAGACTGCCCCATTAAAGTGGTTCAAAGTGCATTTTTGTGAATTTTCCTACAAAGTCAGGAGAGGTGGCCAGTGAGCAAAGGGCTCCTTATCATGCTGTAACAACTGAAGGTGTGACCCACCGTCCCACTCCTGGAATACAGGGCTCCGGGAAAAAGACGTAGCCCTAACGTGATGTCGAAAACACTAATGGAGCACCATTCAGGCTGAATGGATGCACCAGTTATTGTTATTTTAGCAGTGCAGGGCACAAACAAAGTCCTGGGTTCTTTGCTATCCAGCAAAGTATAATATGAAAAAGATGGGCCACATGTTTTACAGTCTGATGGGGACAGGTAACTATTACAGAACCAAACTTTCACCCAATAACGTCTCTGCATCATTTCTGAAGCACATGTTCACCTCTCCCGTCTTAGTGGATCGGCAGAACAAACATGTCTTGCCCAACTTGCTCCATATTGCAGACAACTCATATTAATCGCTTCAGCCTGATCAGAAATTGCGAATCAGACTGGAATATGTCGAAATCAATTCTGCTGTTTTATGAGCCTGCAAAATTAGTTAAATCTCCATTAAATGCCAAGCGCCCCAAGAGGCAAACATGTCATAATAATTATGTGTATGTGCCCAGTAGCTTGTGTGTCCATTCAAGAGAAAAACGTCTAAATTATGATTCTGTCATTCACGCGGCGAGGGCACATTTGATCACCAGTCAACCAAGCAGATAGTCTGGTAGATGTGAACTTCAATTTCAAATCATCTGCTTCAAATGACCGCCTGTAATTGTAGGAATTTTAGATCTCTTGCAAAAGACAATTGAGTAAATTCATCCACCCATCTTCAAACTCATTGTGCACTGCAGGGTCATTGGGTTAGACCGGAGCCTATCCTGGGAATTTAAGACACCGATTGATGTTATGGCAACTAGACATAACCCACGCAGAGGGACCATGCAAACTCCACACACACTAACGTGGGCGGGATTCAAATCCCCCAGCCCCCTGAGGTGTGAGGCAACAGTACTGCCCACTGTAACCCTGCCTAGCTAACTTTAGCTACTGAGCAACTTTACCTAAGTTTTAAAAAAAGACGAGTTGCAAATGTGAAAAACAGCTTATGGAAGAGGTGATATCTTACGTAAGCCTTGAGTGTTTCTGCAGAGACACGTAGGTAACACTAGAGCAAATGAGACCCACAGATGAATGACCTGCATCACACCCTCATCGCGGCACCACTATGGCAGAAGTGTGGTATTCGACAGTGATGGAATAGTCACTGATGCAACTGGGCTCTGCCTATGGTGCATCGCAAACGGGAGCGTCGTGTACCTGCAAAATTAGCATGTGTTGCTGCTTAGCACATGGGTCCTTGCAGTTCAGGATAAATCAATCAAGAGTTTGCTTCGCCTGCTTGGTGCCTTTTGCACTAATCCGCTAACAGCTTCGCCTTGGACACGGTGGATTGCTAACATGCTAATATATGATGATATATTCGTAGGCGCGGTGGCTAAGCGGTGAGCCCTGCAGCCTCACACCTCCAGGGATAGGCATGTAATCCTGCCCCAGATCTCTGTGTGCAAACTGCTCTCCCCGTATTTGCTCAGGTTTCCCAAATGCCATTTAGGTGAACCGGTATCTCTGAATTGGCCACAGGGTGGGATGTGCGATGGGCGGGCATCCTGGCAAGGGCGTCCCCTGTTTCCTGCCCTGTTTCCTGGGATGGGTTCCAGGTCTCCTGTGACCCACTGCTGGATAAGCACTTATGGGAGATGCATGGATGGATGGATTAAAAGCCGTATTAAGAGGCTATGGAAGACAAACGGGTAGATTATAGCCTATGGAGTTTACAGTCTCGGTATTCCATAGAGAGGGCAAAATGTAATATTATTCTCATTCATTAGGATTTCACGCAGCGTGTATATGACTATGGCATGGCACTGTCAAGCAGATTGAATCTGAGTGTGGAGGCAGCCTGACAGCAGTCTGGGGAGGCAATGGATAGCACCCCGTGCCCCCCCTCCCTTGAGGGATTCATCTTAACCATCTGCAGCTGAGATGGCTATGAGCTGGAGGTGGTGAGGAGGTGGGGTCACCTAATGGCAGATCGGAACAAGTTGGGAGGGATTTAATTTTTTTCCATGCCCCCGTGAAGCAAAAGTGGTTTGATTGGCTTTCCCTGCTTGCATGGGAATCGTCCTTCTCGGTTAATTTTAGGAAGGTCACTTAGCCAGCATGCAAAACGGAGTCAACGTACGGATGCAAACAGGGGCTGTGCTCATCTTAGATCTACATCCCGAGGAATGGTCTGAAGATGGAAAATGACAGATCTTAATCACGCCAATAAGAATGGCTGAGTGAAGAGGAATGAAGTGTGGTTTAGGCACAGTAAGGCAGCATGCCATCCTTCCTGCTAGGACACGCAGCAGTGCAGATGGCAGAGCGGTGATTATGCTCTCGGACTCCCCAGAGGGGGCTCTCTGCTTTTGTACCCTCGGGCAAAATAAATTATGCTAAATCTCTTTAGCAAAACGCTAAAGAGATTTGTACAAGCTTGCGATACCATACATACAGACTGCAAGTATCTTGGGATGAAATCATCCACTCGGAAGCTGAGCGGTCACTGTCATTCGATAAAAGTATCATGGTGGACGGACTGTCAACAATGTGCGATGGATAATGGGTAACTGCAGCCGCCCCAAACCCTGTTCCCACTGCAATCGGAATCCTCCGATTATGGCTCGTGGCCATAAGTGGAAATTAGTGGGAGAACATTTTAAAATGAATTTGAGGAAGCACTTCTTCACACAGCGTGTA
>JAODLD010000069.1:23029444-23043740 GCA_026781065.1 Mormyrops boulengeri | reverse complement strand
GTTAGGTTCTCCCCAAACGAGCTTGATGGGCCGAATGGCCTCCTCTCGTTTGTAAATTTCTTATGTTCTTATGCATCTTGGGGCGTTTCCACAGTTCCCACGGTAATATGCGGAAAGACTTAAGACCACTTTAATTTCCCTGAATGTAATCAGGGACGCTGAGGAGAGCACCTCAGAGCCCTGAGTGTGTATTTACCTGAGAGTCCTCCGATAAGGACGGCTACTCTCTGCCAGCATCTTGGCCTGGAGAAAGGCTTTCATTATTACTTAGCCTAATGGTATTTCTAATCTGCTATTACTACCACATTCAACAAAAGCCCTGGATTTACTGAAATAGAAATGTGGTATTAACAGGCAATTTTGTGTCTTACTCCACTCGAAGAAAGGTCTTATTTGCTGTTCATTCTTTTGGGTTTTTTCAGTGATGGCAGCTTAGCATTCACAATTTAGCATTCGACATTAGCCATCTATAAATGTCAGCCACAAAGCTGTTACCCTGTTGCCATTTCACATTGTTTCCTGATGTGTCGGCCCAGGGCTTGTTACCAGGGCCAGTGTTTTGTCTAAGAATCTAATCCCTTTCATCTACAGGGAACTTGTGGGGGTGGGTTATTGTGTTTTGGATAGATTTTTAGGTGAAATGAGTGGGTAGTTTATCTACTGGCTCCATAACGGACTACAGTGGGGGTGCAGGTTGGGGGGAAGGGACACCACACAATACTTTTCAATTGAGAGCTCCCCAGATGAGGTGGTTTAACCATAGTGGCCAAACCGCAAATTTGTAGCTGTATGTAAAATGTAACACTGACTCTAGTCAAGTGCACACAGCTCATAAGCATCTGACGCCTTTGTTAGCTTTTGGATTGAAGTCAGTCAGCAGCTGAATAATATTGTAGCACATTAAATGAAGTAATTATATGTGATCATTTAATTCATTTATTCGTGCTCTGTCCTTAACCATACATTTTTTCCAGAATCTATTGTGCCACTGCATGTATGTTGATAATAATTATTTTATTTCTGTGCCTAGAAGAGTCATTTGAGTCAAATAACACTGTATTGTAGTATCCTTACATAATAACGGTATTATATAAATGAATGCTAATCTTTTGTAATGTTTTAGAAGGGAAATCTGGCAAAATGCAGTAGTGCAATGATTACGTTTATTTTAAATCATTGAATGTCAAAGTTTGTGTACTGCTTTGTGAATGTATGCTGGTTTAGCAGTGAGCCTTAATGTGGTAACTGGTGTTACTCTCTGGTCTGAATAGGTAGCCATGTAACTGTAGCCTTTGTTCAGTGGTGCCCCAAGGGTCAGTTCTAGGTCCGATCCTCTATCTCCCTTTATCTCGAGACGAGTTCATTATTCACAGATCACACATCCATCCTCATCGTGATGTTGTGAAACTGCACCTTCTCTCTCCTCCCGCTGCCAGATTCTGACATGTCTCCACATGACTGGGGGCTCCCTGGGTACTGACACGTTCGTTCCGCACTTGCAGAGCAGTGCGGATCTTGGACAAAAGAAAGACATATCACTTTTCAAAGCAGATGGTGGGGAATTCGTAAAGGTTGCCAAGAGGTAACACAGTGAAATTGCATGTGAGAATAGACGAGCTGAGTGAGCTGAAAGTGTTTGAAAACGTGATACATCTCCGTACTGTTAATTATTGTGAACCAACAGATAACATCCCTCTGTATAAATACTGTTTAATGAGTGTATCTGAGTCATCCTGGTATGATATAGAGATGAAAGTCTTTAGGATGTTGAGCCTTTTTTATTTCCAATAGGATGGCATTCATTTTTTTTATATCCTCTCACTCAAATTTCTGCATGTGATATAGAATGATATTCAAAACATTTTTTTTTAAATTTGACTGTCTGCCTTTTCTGTTGCGTGATCCGTTATGATCCCATGGGGTGAATTGAGCTCATTAAGGGCTGAAGATCAAAATATGGCCTTACTGCCCTGCGGGATTTAACAGGATGGGGTTTGTTACCAGTTCAGTTCCTCTGCTCCATGCTCAGATGTGAGGGCAACCTGGTATGATCAACTCAGCCGCTGGGAGAATGTTTTTCTTTTTAAGGATGAGGTTTAGCGTTCATAAAACATCTGTAAAAACCGTCCCACAACGGAGGGCAACGGGTTTGGGATTTTACCGCGCACACGCAGTTTACAGTCCAAACACAAAAAAACAGAAAAAAGCATCCCCCTTTTCATCCGTGTTTTACAGAGAATCGCGGCCATATATTTTCAATCGTCTGCTCAATATCTCAAATGCCGGTCTCTAAAGGACGGACGGAAAATGATGATGGCTGTCACTGCAGGGGAGGAGATAACATGCTTGATGTAGAGGCATCTTCTCAGAAGCCCCCACCAGAAGAGCACTTAAATATAATCATGTATAGCATCGCGATTTATAGACCTTGTCTAGGGTGCAGATGTTTCCGGACATGGTTTATGTACGTGTCGCGTGGCCCTCGTCATCCTGCCACACTGGCGGTAAAAACGTTGAATCCCCTTAAAGGGACGCCTCATTTCTGCTACCTTTAAATGTATTATTCATACCTGCGTTAAAAAAAAAAAAAAGTGTTTCCTGCCACCACCTCTCTGCATGAATTATAGATGATATTTCCCAAGACAAGGTGGCCTTAGCGCATATTTCAGTTTTCCCTGTTCCTCCGATTAAATGTTGATAGAAACCTACCCCCCCGAACCCCCCCACTGCCATCCCACTGTACATGAAATGAGCTGCATTTTTGATTATTTGTAAAAACCGAAAAATGCTAACTGGAAATTCAGGCCCAGAGCTGATGTGTGGGGGCTGTTTTCTGATTACTTTGTGCTGCTGTAAGACCCACACATCGGTGCAGTTTTCTTTTTTTACTTCAATCCAAATGCTGCCACACTTTCCGGTACATTCCTCAGCAACATTTAGATAAATAGTGCCCCCCCCACTCGCACCATCCCCTCCCCCTTCTCGATAGGCAGGTGAAAGAGAGAGACAGCTCTCAGATATAGCCCCTTCAACAACTGTGAGACGAAATACCCCAAAAACAAACATGACAGTGCTGGTTCTGGACGGCGCACTGGGTCCATCGGCCAGCTGCTGTGATTCCAACAGCGGTGGGTGACCCCAGCGCTTCCAGCTGATGGCGGGGTGCGCCCCTCTTCCCACCAGGTGACGTTTTCCTTGTCGCCTCTTTCACATCAGCACACAATTAGAGGACGACGCCATCTCCGGCTAAATGAGCCCCCTCCCCTGTGATTGATTTAAGCTAGCGGGAAGAGCATGGGCTCTCACGGGGAGATGAGATTAACAGGCCGCCGTGTAGCCCTGAGCGCAAGTCAGCCGGGTAAACGGTGCGGTTAATCTTAATCAGAACACCCTCCGAGGGCCACTAATCGATACGGGGGCTTTATAGACCGCCCGAGCGGCTCCATCCCAAAACTGCAGCCAGTGTGTACAGAACATGCAATCCCGTCACAGATCTTGGCGGTGTTGGAAGAACTTTCTGGTTCCCTGGAGAGGCCGCAGATTGAGGATAACTAGAAAGTACTCCTTACATTTCACTTCCTTGCGTCAGAGGCCCTGTAATGCCATTTAAAGACTTTATTGTATGTTCCTAAAAAGGTGGGGTGATGCAGTGGTGGTGCAGGGAGCGGCAGGGTCACCTCACACCTCCAGCCTGTATGTTGTAGGTTCCCTTTGTGTTCTATGTTTTTCCTCCCACAATCCAGCTGCATTTAGGTGATGCGGTTTCTCTAAATCGGCCTTCATGTGCCAGCATGGGATGCCTATGTCCTGTGATGGACTGGCATCCCGGTCTGGGAGTACCCCTGCTGTGGGCCCTGTGCCGAATGGGATAAGCTCCAGACCCCCTATGACCCCGTCCCAGATAAGCAATCGGAAGATAGATAGCTTTCATAAAAGGTTGGTGGGGCTTGTCAGGCACGCTGAGCTCAGACGGCTAGAGGCAGCTCCCCGCCCCCGCCCCTCCCCCACATCATGTCCCCACGGACAGCCACTCACTACGAGTGCATCCGTGACCAGCATGGACCCTCAAACCTTCACCTTTCTCTCATTTTTCTCCCCCTTCTTTTTCATCTCCAAGTCTCAAGCATGTTGTCACACGGTCCTCGTGATCCAGCTGTCCCTGCTCCACCCACAAAACCCTGCCCCCACACAAAGCCCCCCCCCTAGCACGGCCCCGCCTCCATGCCGAAAGTTCTGACCCCACCTTCCTTGCCTCGCCCACCCCTGTCTGAAATCGAGTAACTGCTTGAAAGATTTTCATCAAGGTCACCGCTTCCGACCAGCTTAAGCCGGGTGGCCAGATCTCCTGTCCCGAATCCCACTACATCCCTCCCGGCGTGTGCCAATCAGCCTCGGAAGGCTGGGAGTTTGGAGTCTTCCGTGAGATGTGAGCAGGGTGCTTTGCGGCGAATCCCCCGGCTTCTCCTCGCTGAGGCCACGTCTTGATGGGCTGCATTAGCCACCTGCCGTGCACAGAATTCAGGACCTAAAGATATTCTGTATGTTTTTCCATGGCTGAATTAAAATAAGGAGAGTTAAAAGGAGCCAGCCACATTCAGAATGAGAATCAAGTTTGCTGGCTAAGTTTGCTGCGCATACAAGGAATTTCACTCCTGTAGCTGTACTCACTCGCCGAGAAATTAGAGACAATAACTTACAAGACAACAAAGCAGAAGGTAATAAATGATAAATACCATAGAAAACCCTGTACAGGCACTACACAATATATGCATACCGGAATATAAAAAGTACAGGACAATGCATTTACAGGACTATAAATTATGTGCAGAGATTTGCACAATAAAGACCACTGTCATACAAAAATGAACAAGTTAAAGTGACAGGTTGTAGCTGGTTAGCTGGTGAGCATGAGCACAATGGCGAGTGGGGAGAAGCGGTTCCCCTGCTGGCTTGTTTTGGCACCTAGAGATCTGTAGTCCCAATCAGACAGGAGCAACTGAAAGAAACTGTGGCCAGGGTGAGAAGGGTCAGCGATGATTTTTCCTGCCCGCTTCCTGACTTGGGAGGCGTACAGGTCCCGGGGGGTTGGGCAGAAGGGAGTCAGTGATCTTTTCTGCAATCCTGATTGTCCTTTTGCAACATGTTTGTCTCGTTGGGTAGCTGATCCCAGCCAGACTGTGATGGACATGCAGAGAAGAGACGCGATGGTTGCTGCGTGGAGCTGGGCCAGCATCTTCAGAGGCAGGTTGAACTTCCCCAGCTGTCGCAGAAAGTACGTCCTCTGTTGGGCTTTTTTGGTGGAGACGGTGTTGGGCCCCCACTTCAGGTCCTGGGAGATCGTATATCTCGGAGGGCTCCATGGATGCCACAGTGCCTCTGAGGACCGCCAGAGGAGCTAGTGTTGGTGGAGGGGGGATTTATCCGGAAGTTCGCTGTCATCGCCACGCTTTTGGGTATGTTCAGCTCCAGGCTTATGTCAAACCTTTAGTAACCTTCACTTCTGTGAGTTACAACCAGTAAGAGCCTATATTTAAACATGTTTATTTAAGCATATTTCAGGATGTTGGTACTAATACATACTACTGTATTGTATACAGTATTATGCAAAAGTCTTTGGCAGTCAAAAAAATGTTTAAAGCTGTTTATCTGGGTAGTTAGTGTATATTTGCTCAAAAAACACAATTTAACAACAGAATATATGCAAATTAAAAGTAACACAATAAGAACTAAAAAGAATTTTTTCTGTTCTCCAGAAAGTTACTGATATCTTGCTGGATGGGCACCGCTTCAGGTCCCAAAGCTCCCCTCGGGGGCACTGTCAAATTTTACCACCAGCTCTCTTAATTAATTAACTTATTTAGTTAATTACATAACTGAATGAGGTATTGATTAGTCAAACATGGCGGGTAGTGGTAAAGTAAAAAAATGCATGGGTGTATTGGACGGTTGCTGCAAATCCTGACGTGACTAGCAGAGGTTTTGAAACAGCTAAGCTGACACACTTTGACAGACATGATATCATCATTTTACATGAACATGAAGAGCATTTGAAGATCATTTTCTTTGCCTGAGATTTTGGCACAGTGCTGTATGTACCTGTGTGTGTAGATGGTTATGAAGGTAATGGTTGTTTAATATATAGAACCCTAGCGTTGGGGGCTTGAATCCCCCCCGTTCTGCCTGTTCTCGCTGTAGTGTGGGTTTCCTTCAGGTAGTCTGGTACCTTCCTGTAAACTAGTTGTTGGGTGACTTGGTGCTTTTCCACTGGCACCAGGAACCAAGCCGTACCCAAATTGTACCGTGAACTGACGGTTTTCCATTGTAAAGTATGCAAGCTGTACCTGACCGGTACCTGTGCTAAGACAGCCCTGTTTACATGCAGGGCCGAAAGCATATTTAAAGGGAGCTGGCTGCATCACCACCCTCTGATTGGACAAAATACACAGGGACGAAATACAAGTAAGAACCAGTGATCTGTGTGATCATGACGTACACCATGTGAACGGTAAACAAGTGTCTCATTAGTTTTCCGTCACTGTC
Organism: Mormyrops boulengeri; assembly: GCA_026781065.1. Classification (NCBI taxonomy): domain Eukaryota; kingdom Metazoa; phylum Chordata; class Actinopteri; order Osteoglossiformes; family Mormyridae; genus Mormyrops; species Mormyrops boulengeri. The sequence continues at coordinate 23,037,200 of JAODLD010000069.1, read as the reverse complement.
GCTCTCCAAACCCAGCAACGCCTTTACCGAGCCGACCCTTCAGCGGCGGGAAATCAAAGCAAGCTGGAAACGTTCTGTAACTAGTGGCAGTACAGGTGGGTACAGCTCGGTTCCCGTATGCCAATGGAAAAGCGCCACAAGATCTCTTGGGTTGTGCCTGTGCTCTGTGATGGCCAGGCTGTCCATGGTGTTCCCATGCTTTCTATGGATAGTCTCCAGACCCTGCTCTACATCCCTGGACATACAACTGGAAGACAAATGGTATAAATATCAGACTGAAGACTCCTCTTAGACTGATTTATGGCTGTGTAGCTCTACAGATCACATTTGAGACAAACCAAAAACAACTGAGGTGAACATGAAATGGGCTTTAAGATGTGGCCTTACGTGCAACATCGTGCTTATATCCTGGGACAGGCTGTGAGATCACATCTCCTGTCCCTCACAAAACTAACGGGTTATGGAGTATGAGGATAAATAGGACCATCTGAGATCTGTATATCTGAAAGGGCCAGCATCGCTGCATGCAGGTGAAGATAATTGGCTTATGTGCTAATTACTGAGGATCAAAGGCTTTGCCGTGGACTAAATGTTTGCTCCTGTCTTGTGAGACTGCTGTGAAGCAGAGAGCTTGCTCTCTGGGACTCGGAGGAGGAGCACTCACAGTTTCACCTACACCGCTAGTTACGGGTCGCCACTCGTGTTCTAACAGTCACTCACAATTCAGCTGCCCCTGATAATCACAATTACGAGGATAACGAGGGGACGGGGGTAACGGCAGGGCACAGGAGGGTGGCGGGATGTCACGGACTTTAAAGGGGGCGCGGCCTTCACTGCAGTCTGTCATTTTATCAAGCGCTAATTATTCGACAATAGAGCACAATGCATTCTGGGAGAACACGGCAATGTTGGACAAATAGAGGCATTATCGCGATCATTTTCAGGAAGGAAGATATACAGGCTTGACCTAGAATGTCAAGAACTCAAATTATCCCACCGAATGGGGTGTCATTTTCCATCTTTTACCTGACATATTTATAAAGTTCTGAAGTTTCTTTTATACAGTTCTCTGTGTACACATATGTGTTTGTACATGTATGTAGCCTTTTATTTATTTCAGAACATTTATTTTACAGGCATGAATATGTGAGGACTGCGGACGTAATAACATTTCTTTAGCACCCTGTTCCTCTTCTGCTCAGATAAAAGTTAATGACCTGGTGGTATAACTGTATGACATCACCTCTGAGGCTAAAAAGGTTACATAAATTGCATTGAGAGAATTAATATTTCCCCCCAGCGTTTGATAGGAATGAATATTTTTTTCATGTTCATTGAACAGCCAAATAAAATAAAATTATAGCCTAACTTGACATGTGACCATGGTTTAAAACTCCATCAAGTAAGGATTAGTTTTTTATACCCTTGAGAAATAATTCTTTCATTTAAGTATCCATCCAAATGCAGTGATGTTCAATTCTAAGCCATATACTCTGCAGACAGAAATACTTAAGTTCCTAAGTCGATGTTATCAAACCATAACACTGGAGTGGGAGATCTGATAGGTAAGTTGTACACTATTCCAACTGTCAGTTTGGTTAACTTAACTTGTTCTGCCAAATCGGGTCTTTCTCAGCAGCGGAAAGCATCAGGTCAAATTATTTTCGAAGTGCTCTCCGTGTTAGAACATAAATTCATTCGCTCTGTTGGCTGCTCAATTCCTAGTCTGTTTGTCAGAGAAGACAGATGAACAGGTGAAGTGATACAGTTGGCCAGCCAACAGCGACAACCCTATATTTAACGTGTCTCCGGAGAAATATACAAGTCTGTTCTCTCAAGGACGGAGGCGTGCAGAATGTGTGGGGGGTGGGGGGGCTTGCTGTCTCTTTTCAGGTGTTGATATGCAAGATCAGTGGTAATAGATGTGCTGGCGTGAAGGAATACAAACGCACATTAAGCACACATTGCTCAGAGCTCCGCCCCTCACATGTTATTGGCCACGCAAAGCACGGAGCTCCACCCTCTGGACACTTCGGCCAATCGCTTTGAAGTCCCACTGGTGTGGACTGACAAACAACTGCATCATTGTGCCACGTGAAGAAAAAAGGGAGGTTTGGGATGTTGCCATTTTTAAGACAAGGACAGCATGACGTTTGTACAGATTTATTCAGTCGATTCATCACCTTGTGTTGCTGTTTGAAGTCTCATACTGCATCAAAATGATGGGGAGTGCGACAAGAATAAATTTGGCTGGATTTTGCTTGAGTACAGTTAACCAATAAAAGTATTTACACAGGAGTATTCATGATATCAACCGGTTATTGCTTTTGACTCTGCAAAATGAACTAAAATACAAAAGTATGGATATTCTTCAGATATTCCCCTGCCTTGTAAAGTGTTATTGCAGTAGTGAGTATCTAAGGTCTCTTTAGAGCTGCCCATAGCTCCAAACAACATTAAGGGATGAGCGCTGTTTCATCAGATTACCCAGAGGCCTCCTCTGCTCTCCACAAGGGCAGGGCACCATGACATGAAGCTTCTATTGCCGTTTGAAGGAGTTTCCACTCCCAGTCTTTAAGCTGTCAATCTGACAAGGACACAAACCGGTCTGCATCCTCAAAAACGAGCCTCGTTCTCTTCTGTTCGGCGTCCCTGGGGAATAAGCTCCAATATGCCATGGCTGTAAGCTCACAGCTACTCTCAGGCAATTATAAAAAGGAGAGCACAGTATCGATTGCTGGATATGTTAAAGGAACAGGTACTGCCTTCCAGTGTGCCGCATCTATTTGTTTTAAATGCCCAAGTAAATCATCCCATTGTCTCGCTTGATTGTGCCATAACATAGCGAGCGAATAACAGACTTTATTTTATATTTAAAGTGGCTCCGGTAAAAAAGCCTGCCTGCTGACTGTAAATTGGAAGCTCAGCCAGTCCGTGTCTAAGTTATAATTATTGTTTTGTAATAAGGTAGCTTGAGTATTCGCTAAGTAGCGGTCCTGTAAATCGACGGGCTCGGAATCCATTTTACTGTCATAAACGAGTGCCATTGTGACTGTACGCTTACAACATCTGGACCTGTATAGATATGACTGTGAATAATTAGAGTCACACGGCCAGTTATGCTTTATATTGTAATCCTTAGTACCTCAGTGTAATTTATTGTTACTGGTAATGCCCAGTTATGTGTAATCTGTATGCAAATGTGCTCGTTTTTAGTGTGATTCGCCATAACTAATGACTTTTAAGCCCCCCCCACCCCTGCCCCATCAATGTGTGTCCTTGTGGGGGATGGGGGGTGGATTGTCGTTATGGGAATATGTGTGCACGGTGGGTATATTTGTACCATTTTGTGTGTGTTTCTGTGTGAGTGAGGGGGATGTCCAATCTCACACAGATCCAGCTTTAATGTGATGCGATCATTAACCCCCTGCGCCCCCTAAAAAAGCCCCCACTGTTCCAGAATTTACAGCTCATTATGTCCCCTTTCCGGATGAACCAGTTCCAGTTATAGAGGCCTGAATGGGTATGGTGGCGCACAGGCTCAGTGGGTGGCACTCTTTCTGTGAACCTTCAGGATTTGGGTTCAAATCCCCCCCCCCAATCCATGTTTTGTAATTCTTACATTGTGGGGACCAGATTTCCCCAAAATGTGATTAAAACCTGTATTTTTTTCCGTGTGGAGACATTCTTTCAGTCCCAACAGTCTTAGTCTTAGATTTTGTTTAGATACTGTACTTATAGGTTATTAGATAAAGTTAGGGCTGGGTAGGGAAGAAGCAGTGGAAGTGATCATGGCGGGAGAGCATGCCTCACACCAAAAGGTTGCAGGTGTCACCTCCTATCACCCCCTGTCCCCACCGTCTGCCTGGCCTCATGCCCACGGAGGGTGACAGACCCCGTAGCCTCCATGTGCAGCCTTATAATCACTCCCGGGAAGGTTATGGACCCCCGTCAGCATGCATTCTCAGGAAACATGTGACCAACACAACCACGTCTCATTAGCAAACATCCCAAGAGGCACCCCTTATATGTGATTACAGCAATGCCAACAGATAAAGCATTTACAAGGAAATCCGTTAATGCACCAATTCTACAAATCTATTCAACAAAAAGAATTTTGTGCAGTGTATCATTCTGTAGTATTTTTATAATTATAATATAAGTAACAGGTCCATGTCACTGCCAAAAACACGTGTGTGCATGCATTTGTGCACTTTATTTGTTAACTAGAACCATAAGCAGTAGAATTTTTTAAATATAAAAGTGCTCAACTTTTAGTTAGTTGTAATCGTCTTTTAATATAATCTTTTCATTTGCTCAGGATTATTAATTGTTAAATGCATTGAAATGTGTGCAGCAGAAGGTGCCCCCATGCATACACACTTCTGCTGGTATGTTTTAGGGAAGCACGGCTCTAAATGACATATAAGGACATTTAAGGAAATCGGAGAGTTCCTCTGGCTCGTTAATAACAGAGATGGGATGCTGGTGTCATGGCATCGGTCTTGTGACCATGGTAACCGTCAGCACGCATCTCATCCTGTGTCTGAAACGCCCGGGAAGTCTGTGCATTTGGAGACGGAGCTATTCAAACAAATCCTGACAAAGGGTACCGGCTTTTTATTTTTAGTATGCTCACAATAGAGTGCCTTTGATTGGCCCGTGAAGTGCCTGCAGCCAATCAGATTTCACTCAGGAGAAATGCCTTTTTTTCCCTCAAGTGCTAAAAGAAGGCAGTGATTGGAGCAGAAAGGTTTGTGGGTAGTGGGTTTCTGTTTTGGGAGGAGTGGGGGGGGGGCTCTTGTCTCTTTGAATCAAAGACTGCTGCAGTAGATCACCCAGCTGTGCAAGTGTGATAGTGTGAAGAAGTTTTACGCTGTGGAACACGCTTTTGCTTAAAAGCGTGTGCTGGGAAGATAAAAGCGAACAGCAACACAGGTACTGTACTGTATGCTGCAGCAAGGGGGGGTGGAGGATGGAAATGGAATGAAAGTGGCCCTCCCACACATTAAGCGCCTCCTCCACTTCCTGCTGCCTCCACTTCCTGCCGCCTCCACTTCCTGTCACCTCCAGTTCCTGCCACCTCCACTTCCTGCCTCAACCACTTCCTGCTGCCTCCACTTCCTGTTTGTTTCCGTGGCTTCATCAGTCCCTCGTCCCCTCAATCAGCCTGGGAATGCGGGGGAGGACAAGATGCTGGAAATTTCCACTCACTGTCACACAGGAATACTGGGACACAAGAGTAGCTTTTTCTTGGAAGATTTACAGCCCTTTAGGGATGGGACACGTGGACCAATTCAGAGAGGGAAAAAACACAGCCTAACATTTTAATAGACTGACATTTTTATTTGATTCATTTGTTACTTATAGTCAAAAATGACTCAGGGCAGTTAGATACATGTTAATATTTTATATTCTCAGTCTAGATACAAAAACTGTATCTGATCATGGAGTCTCTTACTGCTCAGATGTTCCCTCCATGAATGACACACAGCCTCCTTCTCTCTTAATTAAACACCCAGTTGGTAAATTGGAAATATTTTTAATAGCCCAAAATATAACTTTTCTGCAATATTGCTTTTTTCCCTTTAGTGTTCCTCTGTGAGTAACAGTTCTGCTGTGTAACAGTGAAAGATCATCAATTCAGATGGCTGGAGGGATCTTAGCATTTTAGCCACAATTGGAGTATTTAACACCATTTGTTCTGGTAAATATGCAGCAGCATGAAAAAGGAAAAAGACCATTTTTATTGGCTTTCAGAAGATGATAAATTCTTTAGTGAGATAATAAATTCCTGCATTGGTAATTAAATGTCATTACAGCCCACATGGGAAGACAGGAAACGGTGTTAATGTGAGTTAGGCTACAGTAAAACTGTTCAATCCACTTACTGTTCAGACAAAGTTGACATTATCTTGCTGATGCCACTATTGTGGCTTCCAAGAATTGCTCTTAATTAATCATGTGGTGAATAATGATGTAACTAGCAACAAGAATTGGCCAGAGAGTATAAAGGTGAATCCTGTCTCCATGACAAAGCCCCAGGTGATGCGAAGGTGCCACCCCATTTGGGAAGGAAGTCTGGACTGGTGACTGGTCGACACCATCACCACTGGCCAATGATTATAATCACGGCTGCGTGTTACAGGCTGCCTCCAACCCTAGCAGGGGATGTCTCTGCTGTTCACGGCCAATCAGATGTCAGGTGGGCGGGGCAAGCCCTCAGGGTTCAGCTGTGCTTCTCCAACACATGTCAGATGCAGAAATCGGAGAACGCATGCCAGCATTTCAGGGGCCTGAACACTACCCTCTTTCGGTGAGAGGGCCAGATCGTTAGCTGTGTTCGAAAGAATATGGGACACCGTAACCCAGGTTGGAAGGTACTCCAGCTCCGGTTTGAACTGACATCTGTAATCCATCAGCTGTTTCCACTAATGGCTGCTTCCCAGCCGCACGACACTTCACTCCTTCAGCGGTGCACATGCTCACTCGCTAGCACTGATATCAGACCTCGGTGTTTACCTTCTCTCGGACAGCGGCGCTCAACATATCTCTCCACTTAAGCAAATTCAATCTGGCCCATTCTCAGCTTAATGGCACTAAAAGGGGCCCCGCTGATTATCTCATTGTCCGATAAGAAGAGCGCAGGCGAGGATGTAGATGGTGTGCTGGTGTGACAGATGGGTTTCCACTGCCACATCATTATGTGTTGTTAAACAGCTGCATGTGCAGCCAGAATTCCTGAGCCCACAATTCAGATGGTGCAGAAACAACCTGAATAATGTTCAGTATCACTCTCTGGTATCATCGCAGTTGTATTAGAGGCAGGATATCTCTGCTGTTTAATTGCACAATACTTAATTTCAGTCTTACAGTCAAAAGCATGATTATAACATTAAGGAATTAAAATTCACTGTTATATGAACGTTTAAAAATGTTACCCCAACAGTTTTAAAATGAAATGGTGCCAGATCAGCCTGGTTTTTCACGGTAAACGCTTAATAGGCACTGCATTACATGAATTGTCCACTGTGAAATGAGTAGGATTTGCTGTCCTCTGGCACACACAGTCACGGCATGTTTACAGCGGGCCTTCTTCCTCACGCACCAATCAGAACACAAGAAAAAAAAATATCTTTGGCCAATAGGAAAGAGAGTTTAATGGGCTCTGTCCTAATGGCTGCCACTCACATTGCCCGGTCCCCGGGTAGGAGAGATCATCTCCTGAGGGGCAGAGCAGATGAGGGGAGAGCTCACCCGTCCGCATCGTCTCTGAAGGGCCTTGGGATTATCCGTAAGTGGGCAGCAGCAGGCCTGTCACTGTAAGTCAGGCAGTCAGCTTTCCATGGCCTTCAAGCAGTTAAGATACTGTGCACTTCGTCATTTTGTGGCATATGGCACCTGCTGGCCGAGGGCCTGAAGGATATATGAAGTATATATAACACCATATGTCCATGATTCTGAATTATGTAAGACTATGCTGTCCATAGTCTTGAAGCACATAGGACACTCCTCTATCCATGGTCCTGATCTATGTAAAAACCACACGCTGTCCACCGTCCTGCAGTATGAGAACCACACGCTGTCCACCGTCCTGAAGTATGAGAACCACACGCTGTCCACCGTCCTGAAGTATGAGAGAACCACACGCTGTCCACCGTCCTGAAGTATGAGAACCACACGCTGTCCACCGTCCTGCAGTATGAGAGAACCACACGCTGTCCACCGTCCTGAAGTATGAGAGAACCACACGCTG
>JAODLD010000069.1:22992274-23006595 GCA_026781065.1 Mormyrops boulengeri | reverse complement strand
CCCCCGCGCCGCGCCGCCCCGCCCCCCCCCCCCCCCCCCCCCCCCGCCCCGCCCCGCCCCCCCGCCAGTAATTGTACTAAACAGGGTTAGTTGAGGGCCCTTTTTAGCGGAAGCCCCTGGGCTTCAGCCCCGGTGACCCCATGCATTAAGCGCCCTTGCCTGTGAATTTTTGTGCGTACATTACATTTTTAGACAAATGCCCCAATCTCTTCCATCAGATTTTAGGTCTGCGAAAGCTGTCGATGTAATTTGGGAATGCAGTTAACGAAATGAAGGAGGGCCGCAGGTAATTCTGTAGGTGCCTTTAGCATGACATGATCCAGCTTTTAAGCCATTACTAAGGGAATGTGTCCAAGTAGAGAAATTACCACGAGGGCATAGACGCATTTCAAGAAACCGCATTTTTACCTAAAGTCGAGCTCGGTTCAGTGGTTAGCTGTGTAACCTCTCACTTGCTGGGCTGTGAGTCTGGAATGTTCTTCTGGTGTTCCTATGGACTTCCTCTGAGTATTCGTCTTATCGCCCGCAGTCCAAAGGCAAGCAGATCGCGTTCTTCCTGCATTTTAGACTGGTACTGAAGTCTAGGTGAATCTGTTTCCAACATGTCTGCGTCCTTGCAGTGGACTGGCACCCCATCCTGGGTGTCTGCTGCCTTGTGCCCTGTGCATTCTGGGATAGGCTCCAGGCTCACCTGGACGCTGCACTGGATGAGTAGTTATGGATGACAGTTGAATGGATCCATGTTCTAAACCATCATTAAAGCAGGAGGGAAGCTGGATCTTCTGAGCACTGCACTGTTTGCATCATATGGCTCTCCAGTATCTCAAGGCAAAAGCAGCATGCGATGACATCATCTTTCATTGTGGAAGTCAATCCAGGAAGTCTTAAGGATGATGGGAAGTAGCCCGGGTCACCAAACACGCGGGAACCTCCAACATCCTCTTCGGTTATTCTCTGCTTTGTCCTTTTCAATTCCCAGTTCTTGTCAAATTCATATTCTACAACAGAGGTAGTGGTATTCTAGAACAGAGATCTGCCCCGTAGTGGGGCGTGAAGCAATATCCCAGAGTGGCACAGGTGATGGTAAAAAAAACAGAGAACTGTGGAGGAGGTGATGTGGGGGGAGACTTATTTCAAAACTGCAACCTTTACAAATATTAAAAACAGAGAGACTTGCAGTGTCCAAAATCTCCCTGTGATAAACTGCATGCAGGAAGATTGGCACATGCTGCCCATTAATCTGCAAGGTAATGTTTATTTGGGGTCTGTTTGTGAGGGGGTCGGGGGCCGGAGTGTCAGGACAAATATATCAGTCCTGGGTGGCCCTGATATGTTGGAATATCAGTGTTCTGGAACATTCCTAACAGTCTCCTTTTCTGAAACATGAGGATGCGTTACTTTGCTCGTGGAGACATGGAGACGGAGTGTGCACAGATGGGCGGCCCTCTCACTCACACTCACGTCAGCAGATGGGCGGCCCTCTCGCTCACATTCTCATCAGCAGATGGGCGGTCTCGGGCAGCTCCGGATCTAATGTGTTTTCAGCTCAACTTGCAAATGAGTTTCTGATGCTAGGGAAGACTTATTTTCACGTATCAATGGAAAGCGACCGGAAAGCCACGCTGGCGGGAGGCAGTTTTGAAAAGGTTAAAAACATTATATCCGTTCACTGTACAGATGCACTATTTACATAAATACAGCTACATATTTGTTGATGTATGTATGTACGTTTATTATTTAGGCAATTTAAAAGCTGGGTTTGTTATATACTTAGTGGATGTGTTTACTTGTTTACGATTTTTACGGCTGGTCTTAGCAGAGTTTTATTTACTTTTCGGTTGTGTAACTGCTATCTTCTGGTCCATGAAGGTGTGTAAGAGAGTTAGAGGTAAACGCAGCGACGGTATAGGTGATGTTAACTTTGTTAATGCAGGGCAAATACGATTAAGGGCAAAGAGAGCCCCTCAAAAATGTTGCAGGCCTCCATTGATTGACAAGGGAGTTAATGGCATAACAATATGAGCCCGGGACTGGGTGCAATAAATTAGAGATTATTGCACTTAAAGCCTGTCGCTGCTTTAATTAACATATTATTCCAGAAAAGCACATAAGCTTTGAGTCCCAGCATTATGGAGAGACGACAGACGGCTCCCACACCTACCTCAGGTCCAGAATTTGGTGTGTCCATCATGATCTCACTGCCCCCCCCCCCCCCTCACAAACACACACACACACCTCAGATCTTACTGTACATTAAAGGAACAGAGACTGCACAATCATGGTTTTTTTGCTGAGCAAATGATGAGGTCCAAAAGAATGCATTACAACTATACAACTTATGCTTTTATATTGCACACCATATCTTTATTTTGTCAAAAGGAAATTCACTTTTGCTGAAAAATAATATAATACATGCATTTTGCCAGTTTAAACTTAAAATTTAGAATATTAATATATACATTTTCCATATAAATATCATAGTAGCCTCAAGTCCTTTTAGTGTGCGGCTCAGAAATGTATATCCATATCGGAAATCTGAGACAACTATATCTAAATGTCTCTGGGACCAGCACTATAAATTACTGCCCCAGAAGAATATGCTCGATAATCTTCTCTTTACAAAATCAAATACACAAAGATAAATCGCTCCTTGTATCAATGAAATCTTAATACAGCAGCTGTTAACTGAAAAAGTAGATCAGTGCATTTTAATGGCTTAATTAATGAGATATCATATACTAATAATGATTACACTAGATGAACTCGTTTCCAACCTGGCGTGTTGTGAAGCCTTAATCGCACACTTTGGGATGGCCGCGTTGCAGCGTCAGCTGTGTCACGCTCAGGATCCCCTCCCCTGTGCGCCTCTACTGTGCACTATGGCAAAGGATGCAGCGAATTCAAACAGGAAAAAGGAAGAATGAATATTTCATTCTACATTTCGTGGGCCACCCTCGCCTCCTCTGGCTTATGCTGTGTTTATATAAGTGCAGTTTACTTTTAAAAGATAACCTAAATTGGCTTTAGCTTAACGTGCTAATTCAACTGTTCTGCACCATTTGATTTAGAAATATGCGATGGAGGTATTGAGGAGGAACTGATTAATCATAGCTCAACTTTAAAGCTCAGGAACACACAGCAGCTATATTTGGGTATTATTGCACACTAATTTGTTTGCCTTCTTTTCAGTTTTTATTTTTTGAAGATAAAAAACACTGTTTAGCGGTTAGTCAAGAAAAGGTTCTCTAAGCCTCTGCCCCCCCCCACCGGCAGGATGTATGTTATGGTCTGATTCTCATCATGGCACCACACATTAGCCACTGGTGCTGAAAGCAGGCCAAGGAAGCCCAGCGTTCCCCAATCGCTGTCGCCCCCCACTAGGGTGTGCTTGACATTTATGGCTGGCCACACAAACTCGTCCACACAGCGGTGCTCTGAAGCAGCACGAACCCCTCAGCGGAAAGCAGGATAACTCACTTTTCTCTGCTTCAGCAGGACTGCACCTTTGGTCCACGGGGGTTCCCCAGCCACCTGCGGGTGTGACATCCCATGGGCTCTGACCTGGCCAGCTTCTCCATAACTCTTGGCTCTGGCTGAGTGTGCCATACCTCGCTGCTCCCAGAGGCCAAAGACGCATACCTTCCTCCAGGCAGTGACTGGCTGAGTGATGCAGCCAGTCTGAACACAGTGATGCAACCGACTGAACACAGACATAGCATGTAGCTATCTGTAACAGGCACGGTGAGTGGTTACATCACTGTATCTGTAACAGGCACGGTGAGTGGTTACATTGAGTGGTTATGTCACTGCATCTGTAACAGACGTAGTGAGTGGATATGTCACTGCATCTGTAATGGGCATAGTGAGTGCTTGCATCACTGTATCTGTAACAGGCACGGTGAGTGGTTACATTGAGTGGTTATGTCACTGCATCTGTAACAGACGTAGTGAGTGGATATGTCACTGCATCTGTAACGGGCATAGTGAGTGGATATGTCACTGCATCTGTAATGGGCATAGTGAGTGGATATGTCACTGCATCTGTAATGGGCATAGTGAGTGCTTGCATCACTGTATTTCATTTGTAATGTAAATCCCTTTATATAATTGTGTACAGTTTGCATATTCTCTTCATGGCATAATTATGTTGCCCACACTGCACTGGGACCTCATTGAGTAAGGGGTGAAACAACCTTACCATTTGCTCACGTGTCTTTATCTAGAATTAATATTTTACAGAAGTTAATTAAAAAGGTTTTTATTTTACTGCAGCATTCAGGAACGGTGATCTGTACCCTCAAACTGCTTCCAGTTTGATTGCCATTAAGTCTCCATTAACCTTCACCCAGCAGCTAAATTTAAGGGGGTGTCAAGAGACATTCCCCACCGCGCGGATTGAGTCAGCGGCTGGCTCCCGGTCGCCGTCGGATATGCAGCATCATGGTCAGGAAGTTCAGTGGCGTTGCTCGGAGACGCTGCTTAACTCTTCCTGCTTCCTCACGTGCGACTCCACAGGACAATTTATGATGCAACAGCGACATAAATTTCAATACGTATCACTATCAATTATTTCCGTGTAGGTTTTTCTTGGCAATCATCTGTATATATAAATGATAACTCCATTAAATGCAATGTCATAAAAAGTGATTACTTCCATTTATTTTACCATATTAGTCATGAACGCCCTGTTCAAAGTGTGATTATTCACTTTTATGGTTTGTTGAGGCAATAGAAATTTTGCCCTGGAAGTCACACATTCATGAAGATTGTGTGATATCTCTGAATTAGTCCCATACTTAATAAATCAACATGGAATAATGTACTTATTAATGTGTCTGGTTAAGAAATAAACTATAGCTTATGGGTATATTTTGTAGGACAGTATTTCCCCAGAGATTTTTGCTTGTTGTATAATGTTATAAAATGAAATAGCCTGAGATCATTAAAGTGTAAGAACATCTTTGTCCTTCAAATATTAAAAGGTCCATGAATGTGAATCTCAAATCTGCAGAGATGCATGCAGTAACAGGTCAATGTACACAGGATCGCCGTGTTCAGTGGCAGAGGCTCACAGGATGGGAGGTGACTGTGTTCAGTGTCAGAGTGACAGAGGCTCACAGGATGGCAGGTGACTGTGTTCAGTGCCAGAGGCTCACAGGATGGGAGGTGACTGTGTTCAGTGTCAGAGTGATAGAGGCTCACAGGATGGGAGGCAACCATGTTCAGTGTCATAGTGACAGAGGCTCACAGGATGGCAGGTGACTGTGTTCAGTGTCAGAGTGTCAGAGACTCACAGGATGGGAGGTGACTGTGTTCAGTGTCAGAGGCTCACAGGATGGGAGGTGACTGTGTTCAGTGTCAGAGACTCACAAGATGGCAGGTGACTGTGTTCAGTGTCAGAGGCTCACAGGATGGGAGGTGACTGAGTTCAGTGTCAGAGTGTCAGAGACTCACAGGATGGGAGGTGACTGAGTTCAGTGTCAGAGTGAGAGAGGCTCACAAGATGGCAGGTAACCATGTTCAGTGTCATAGTGACAGAGGCTCACAGCATGGGAGGTGACTGTGTTCAGTGTCAGAGTGACAGTCAATCACTAATCTCCGGTTAAAAATATCCAGTGAAAGGAAAAGTCACAGCTTTCCGGAGGATGCATGATTTATTATCTTCCGGAATTTCGATTTCAGAGGGAAAACATTCCCAAATGAAAGTATGCCATCCTGCTGACAGCCCTCTATACCCAGAACTAATTTGCAGACCAAAAAAAGAATTTAGCACAGGCTGGGATTGATTAATATTAAGCATGTCTGTCTATGTCAGACGGCTGTAAGCTAATTAGGGAGAGAGCCCCAGAGTCCGGCTCTGCACTGTGGCTCAGATCCGAAACTATTTTACTCTAAATCCACAAAAGTTCCCTGGCTGTCCAAAGGAATCAAAATTAAATTTAAATAATCTGATTTTCATAGTGGTGCCTATAATATCTCCATTGATCCAGGACAGATGACCCACAACAACACGGGGAGAACACGCCAACTCCACACACGGAACCAGGGCAGAGGCTCTGGTCTCAGATGCAACTGTGCTAACCACTGAGCCACCCATTAGTAATGCCTTCAAACAATATTAAGAGTCAAAGTCAATGGAGTCTAGCTCTGACTCAACAGAGTCAGTGTGACAGATGTCATGACCAACCAGGCAGGACAACTGGTCCACTAAGTTCTGAAACATGCGGTACTGGTCCCTATTGAGGGTGACCACCATCCAGGGGTGTAGTTAGAAATTTTGAACCCCCTGGCAAAATGTCATCTTGGGCCTCCATTGCTCAAGGGGGCCTGTACAATGCTGGCCCCCCAAATATTCCAGGGTATCAATGCCCCCGCTGTGCCCTTGCTACCTTCACACCCCATGTACACTGCAGACTAGGTGATTAAATCATGGAGTTGCAGATGGGGTTGTGTTGCTGTTGATCAGGGATCTGCATCTTGGGGCAGTTTACTATAGCTACACCTGATAGCAGGGAAGACCCAAGGCATAAGCGAACGAAGAGGCTGCTTAGGCCTAAGCAGCCACCAGGGGGCGTACCCCAACGAATCAACCTGTCAGAATGGTAAGGAAAATGACCAATGATAACTAGGTTAATCAAATTTTGCTTACGAGCCCGAAAAGGGTTGGGCCAGCGCTGCTTGATGGGCATCATCTCGATAAGGGTCCACCGGCCCCAGACAAGCGGCCGTAACACTGCACACAATGTTTACTAGCTACACAACGGCTTGAGATTATATGTCGCCCCTGCATGGCGGGTAGCCTGGCCTCCGCTCATCTGTCAGGATACGGACGGTCCGCATGGGGAGATTAGCGAGGTCAGCAGCAATGCCACTCCCCCATGCAGCTTCCAGCGACCCGTTAGATAAACTCAGTGGAGGGATCTCTCCGCTCACTGGCCTATTTACACGGGCCAGTGCTTGACACCTGCACTCCTGTTTCATTGCAATAATTTCATTGCAGCACAAAAATTGCAGCCCTTTTGCTTCTCAGCCACATGCCACCCATGCAGCCTCGGTAAGCAATGCATGCAGCAAGGTTTTCTGCATGAAAATAAAACATGATGGCTCTCTGCAGCTGCCCAACGCATCCCCCCCCCCCCCGTTAGCAGGCATAATCCCCCCACGCATGGTCACCACGGGATACCAGCCCCCACAATCTCCGTGGTGATTCCTGCTCCTGAAGAAAGCCGGCTTCTCGCTCGCTTCTCGACAGCCAGCAATGTCACTGGAGCCGTATTGTAATATTTGTATTTATCCACTATTATTGCCGATCATTTTTCTGATTGCTTTTTTTTCTGTGTGTGGGTTTAAAATTAACATTGGAATAATTTGAAATGATGCTGCAAATGAAAGTGCAGTATACTGCATGGTATGACCTGCCTGTTCTTTATGTTTATTACAGGTGCCTTAGATTAATGGCCCTCCAGTAAAACACCCAGGGTTGGGGAAGCAGTGAATAATAATAAATAATTTTGAATTTGAACAACGGAATCTTTATTTTTAATAATGAGTGGATAACTTCCCCCAGTGCAAAGGGGGTATGTTGTATCTATGAAGTCAGTGCAGATGTGCAGCTAGATGTGATTGGGCCAGGCAAAGCTGTATGTTCATTGTGATTGGGCCAGGCGAAGCTTTGTGTTTGCTGTGATTGAGCCAGGCGAAGCCATATGCTTGTTGTGACTGGGCCAGGCAATGCCGTATGTTCGCTGTGATTGGGCCAGGCAAAGCTGTATGTTCATTGTGATTGGGCCAGACGAAGCCACATGTGCCCTCTGCTGCATCATCATCACAGGTATTCCCAGACACAGAGAGGGCCACACCATTAAAAGCACACAAGTGGTGGGGGGGGAGGGGACATCAGTGAAAGGTCAGCACCAGCACACTGAACTTAATGATTGTTAATTGAGGGGAGGCCCCTGCCAGAGTGAGGGGAGACCCGGCAGGTCATCCCCAGTGGTAACAGTGACATCAAGCCTAACAGAGATCCCTGATAGAAGATGCAGTGTCTCCCTGTACAGTATTTTTATTGCTCCTTTTAAAACTTGTATAGGCCTGTAAAGAGAGGTAACGCAAGGACATGGTGACTCAACGGCAAAGCCATCAATCCATCCTCTGTAACCCAGTTACCCAGTACAGGGTCATGGAGAGCCTGGAGCCTATCCCAGAATGCACAGGGCACAAGGTAGGGGACACCCTAGACGGGGTGCCAGTCCATCAGAGGACACAAGGCAGGGGACACCCTGGACGGGGTGCCAGTCTATCAGAGGGCACAGGGCAGGGGACATCCTGGACGGGGTGCCAGTCCGTCAGAGGACACCAGACAGGGGACACCCTGGACGGGGTGCCAGTCCATCAGAGGGCACAGGGCAGGGGACACCCTGGATGGGGTTCCAGTCCATCAGTGGACACTCACTCACACAGGCAACATGTGTGATGTAGAGATGCTGAATAATCAAACTGCATGTTTTTATACCATGAAAGGAAACCAGCATACCCAAAATGCACAACAGGGACATGCAAACTGCATACATACAGAACCTGAGGAATCAAGCCCTGAAGGCCCCCCCCTTCCCGGGCCACAGCGCACAGCTCTAATTTCACCACGTTAAGTCTGGAGGTGGAGACTGATCCTGGGATGATGTAAGAGGTCCTGGATTTCTGGCCAGCAGCACAAAGCCTGGGGACTGCGTGGGGGTGGCGGGGGGGGGAGGGATCACCATGATCCCACATCATGCTGCCATCAAGTCAAATTTGTCAGCCCACCCCCTCCGCCTACAACAGATGTGTGCAGAATTCCAGACCAGTCCCATGGCTTTCGGAAGCAGTGTCCCAGTAGCACAAAGTGATTAAAATAATGCGTCTGCATGCAGCTTGAGGACGGCAACATTTCCATCCTGTCCCATTATTAGGCAGATAAAAGAAGAGGCACAATAAGAAAACATGTTTGTCTACTTAACTATCTTGGGGAGGGGCATCTCAGGACGGAGAGGTGGGTTCCCCAAATTATTTGTGTTGATTGGTTCTAGTTCTCCACCACAGCCAGTGATTGGTTATATATCGGTGCACTTTATTTCTCCAGTTTCCGGATACAGAGCTTCCCGTATCTTGGCCCAGAATCACTGAAAAGTGGGTGTTTGCTCCCCAGTAAAGCAGGAATCCTGCATTTGTTTACATTGAAGGTCTTCTTTTGACCCGTTGCCACCCTGAATTGTAATCATCTCCAAAATCCCAGCCCTTTTAGACATCTCTGGACCACACCGCTCTGTTTGTAGGGTGCTCCTGATTTTCTCAGACTGCAGCTGTAACAGCTCTGCTTGCATTTAAATGGCAGCCCAGCCACAAGCGCATCCAAAGTTTGAATCTAACAGCAATTAAAAAATAAATTCTCGGCCTCTCATTCTGCAGACACTTAGCATTTTGAAAAATGTTTTGAATATTAATGTGGTGAAATACTACTTAGGCTTTGTTAATTTGAAACTGCAGATGTTCGCGCCAAAGCACATATGGCGGGAAAATTCATATGTTTTTTTAAAACCATGACCTGCCCTGCAAAAAAATATATTTCAGGATGTATGGTGTTATTTAAAACTCATAAAATGAGAAGCGACTGCATCCTGTATGGCATCACTGGGAGCCTGGGAGGCACTGGAATCCATTCCAGTAAGCACGCGTCCTGTGGGATGGGATGCCAGTTCATTGGAGGGAGGACACACACACAGACACACACACACACATGATGGCAAGTTTAGAAACACCTAACTGCATGTTTTTGGACAGCAGGAGCGAACCAGAATAAACCAGTCCCAGTTAAATCTCTGCCAAGCGACTAATTTTATCCATTTAGATTTTTCTTTTATCAACCCTTTTCATGTTTTAATTTTTTTTCTTTCATTAAAATATTCTCTCTGCTGTGCACTATGAGCTCCCAGAGGATTCTCGGTAGTCGATGCATTCAGTTCCTCTCCGTCTGAATGAATGAGTGTCGCTGTTTATAACAGCGGCACCGATGAAAAAACAACCATCAATAAGCTTTTAATCTGCGCAAAAACGGCCCAAAGGAGCGTGGCGTCAGCCATGCTCATTTCTGCGGCCCGGGATCTGATGACGTTCTCTTATTAAATGCGACAATCACATTACAGAGCCTGTCGTGTAAACACGTGCCGCAAATTGAATTGCGACAAGAGAGACAAAGACGTGCCATTTCAGCGACGGTCACTGCAGGAAGTAAATATTTGTGTCAGGATCACTTAGAGGAAGTCCTTCGTCACCATGGCGTTCTCTGGAAAGATCTTCACAGGTGTCTGTCTCCAGATCGCAGGACTACATGTCAGTGTACTGGACACAGGGTGGCTAAATGCGAGCTGTGCAGTTTTGTAATGAAATGCATTATCAGGGAAAAAACACCATCCTTTGCCCCTCTGCCACAGGAAACAAATGAATAGGTTAGCGGTGATTGTATTTACCAGAACAGCCTCTATTTCTGGAGCAGTAGATAGACACACATTTAAACCAAGATGTTGTATGTATTACGCAATATTCTGTCCAATTTGTTCCGGTCCCTGTGACATTTTGTAATCTTGGTCCTAGGCGTGAGATCTCTCCATGTGTGTGGCTCAGCCGGTTAGAAGGCTATACCTGTGATCAGAAGGTTGCTTGTTTAAAACCCAAGGTCAGCAGAATGATTTCGCCATTGATAAGGAGTGTTGAACATTCTTCTTCATTTACTCTGATCTTACCAGAGGAGGTTCAAATACAGGTAACTGCTGAATGTGGAGGAATGTCCATGTTATTTGACCAGTTATACCTCCCACCACTATAACTGTGAAGATGAGGATTTAAGGCTGAGGCACCTGGGAAGAGACATTGTGGCAAGAGAATCCACAGATTAGAGAGAAGTTTGTGTGTCATCATGCACTAAAGGTGTCCACACCTTCCTTCAGGAGCCCCCACACCATGGTCGTGGCTGCACTGCATCGTCTCAGCGTTTGGAGGATATTCTCACCTGGGCTGCCAGACAACCATCTCACAGACCTAACTGTGACCCCGGCGATGGGGCAAATACCCTCAGAGAAGGTCTCGTCTAACCTAACATTCCCATCAGAAGCTCATTATCAGGTAATCACAGCCCTGATTGAAACATACTAGGAGGCTGAGAGTATGAGACCCTATGTCCCTCCTTTTATGGTATCCTGGGGTAGCTGCTAGGATTTAGAGGTACCTTCGTTGCGCTAAACTAGTGCAGGGAGGAAGCAAAATTGTGGACTGTCTCAAGGTCCCCAAGGACTGGGTTCAGAAACACTGCACTAAACACTAAACTGTAGACCACTGTTTCGGTTTCTTAAAGTTTGAGAGGGTGTCAGAAATTGAAGCGATAGGTGTTATACAAATAACACTTCCAAATCGAGCGGCCCCCACAACTCATGTTCTCAGACATAGCAAAATAACGTGAGGCTTGATTATACCATTTGGAATAAAAATTATAATTACCCGCCAACTTTATGAAGTTTGTCGACTGGAAAAAAATTCTGTAGAAACATTGACAATCAACAATAATCTCCAGAATGTCCAGATTTATTCACCAGTCTATTAAACAAGGCATTAGATGTCCTGTGAGACACTTCAGGATTCATTATGAGGAGGAAATTTGAAGATGCAGTACAAAAATAACAGCTTCAATGCAAACCGCTGTCTGATTTTAAATAAAAGGAGGGAAAAAAAATCCTTAAAAAAATCTTTGAAATGAACTGCAGGAGAACTTCAAAGAAAAAAGCCAGCTATTGAAAAACATAATACTCAACAAAAAGAATTCTTCTCCAGTTAAATAACTCTTGTCACACTGGTTAAAAAGAATTTGCCCCATGCTAACTGGAACCGTAAAATTTATGCCGTGCTCATGCGAATAAAGCTGAATTATCGTTTTACAATATGTTTGGAATATAATTATTTTTAGATTGACAACAAGTGGAGCAAAAGATTATCGATAAAGAACAGATGAGTTTGAGCTTTTTAGCAAAAGCTCCTACGGTACAAACTCAGGGAGTAAAAAAAATGAGCATTTGTTCTGGGAGTAATTCAGTTTGAATGTGATGTTAATTTCTTAAAGCCTGGGAGTTTTTGGTCTCTCTAATTTAGGCCTCTCAAGTATCTATTCTTGGCATGTGGGACTGTACATTTACCGTAGCCAGATTTCATTCGGCATTTCTCAGCTCAGATCATTCTCAAATCCTCCTTGGAAAAAACTGCTTGATCCACGGGCCGTATCTAGGCTGAGGTGCTAATTTCATTGACCTACATAATCGTTTTAAATAAATAAATAAATAAATAAATAAATAAATAAAGTGATGCCTACGAAAATGAACAAATTTTTGCCCTGAAATCTTTCTTTGAATTAATAATAAATATACAATGACCCCTTCACAGTCACACATTTGACATTTACACTTCTGGCTGTTCACGAATATTTATGAATTGGTGTGTGTGTGTGTGTGTGTGTTTTTGTGTGTGTGTGTGTGTGTGTGTGGTGGGGGTTTCCAGATTTGGGATATGCGGTATTGGCAGATATTTGTGAGAGTTGCGGTGAGCAAAATGGGAATGATTGTGCCTTTAAAATTTCTGTTGCTACAACTTCGCGTTACAACTTGAACTTTTGAATTGTACCGATTAGATGGGGTGGGATATGGGGATGAAATGTCTGTAAGATTTTACGACCTGTATTGTACACACCATCTTATTCTGTGTTTAATTTAATGTTTCATCTTCCTGCTCAGGGATTACAGGCGGAAAACACCAATACTTGCTAAAACCTGGTACAATGCATCTTTCCTTGTTCTAATAAAGGTTAATGTTTTATTGTGCTCTGCCCCTGTTCAAATAAACAAACCAACAAAACTAACTGATCGTGAATAAACAGGAATATTTTTGGAAAAGATCACAAAACTTGTAGACAATGCATGTAAAAAACACATGTTTGAATCCCATAAAATCATACAATATATAAATGTTAGTAATATTTGTCAGTGTAAATGCATACTATATCTTTAATATTAAAAGTATTGGCTTGGGTACACTGCACATCTTTCTCTCAGCAACCAGCCTCACTCACGGTAGCTGTTTTTGCGACTGTGGAATCTCGAGTTTCTCGCAGTAACTTTTAAACTTTTCAGTACTGTTAACTTAGCATTTTTAATAATGGGCCCAAAACGTAGTGCTCCCAGTGCATATAGTAATAACTTTGTACCTGCGAGGGCATTTAAATGTTTTGTATTTTGTACAAAATGGTCTTGATAGTAAATGACAAAGTAATTTGACACACACAAAGTGCACAGCCCTGTTTTATTTGTTTAGAAATTGATAATAAACAGACTTATGTTATCGTTCAGGCTTGCAGACTGTGCTGGGGTAGCGTCAGGGGCACCCAAATATTATCGTGAATTTTCACATTCACAGAGAACTTCGGACCCTAACCCTCACCAATGTGAATGGGTTATTGTCAATCTAACAAGACTATCACTGTAGCTTTCATAGAACATGAAAATAATATATTTCTCTATTGCCTCTATTGACATGGTGAAGCTCTGATTTGGCCCTCCACAGAAAATACCCCGGCCTGTCTTACAGTATTACAGTCACCAGTAAAAACTGAAGGCCCCTGCGCAAGACCCTGAGGAACACCTTTTCATACATCTCCCCCTTCAGCCGTAGTTTTTTCGTTTCCTCTGTGTGTGTCTTAGGACTGCACTTGATTTAAATGGAAGCCACATGTGATCTTATAGATAGCATTCCAGTCAAATTCCCTGTCATGCAAAAAGGATTGCTATTGATTTCCCATCTCAAGAACACACAGGAAAGAGAAAACATGAGTGAGTTTGTTGCATTTATGTATATTTGATATCCAAACATCAAATATTTATTCAACATAATAATTTCCCAGACACAGCCGATATGTATGCAGTTTTAGAATATCAGACAAGAACAGACAAGGTCACCTACTCATGAACTAAAATCTCTTTCAAGAGGGCCTGTGCGATAAATTATGCATTCTGATACACACACTTGAGACAGATTTACACACTAGCACTCCATTCCAGTAGGAATGTTTAGCCTTGGGCCTCCGACACTCCGGAATCTGGTGCTCTGGAACCCATGTTCTGAGGACAGAAACATTGCTTGGGGGGTTTACGAAGCATGGTGTGGGTGAGGGAGTCCTACTGTAGGTAGGTAGGTAGGTAGGTAAACTTTTATTTATCCCTCGGGATGGTTCCTCCGGGAAATTCAGTTCCCAG
>JAODLD010000069.1:22934798-22992174 GCA_026781065.1 Mormyrops boulengeri | reverse complement strand
ACTTGGTCTGGACCTCCCAAAATCTATAACCAGTTCCTTGGTTTTTGAGGTGTTGAGCTGTAGGTGGTTTGTGTGGCCCGAGACCACACAATTGTATGTGCCCCTCCCAGTGAAAAAAAACTGAGCGTGTGTGGATGAAGGATGTTGCAAGGATGGAGTGGTTTAGCCTGGGTCAGGGGCCCAGTGTTTATTTTGCGAAAGTGACTGGGACATGGTGACTGGACCGACCCGGCAGCCTGAATTAGCCTTATGAGGTTTTAACTGGCATACGCTCTGCCCCCAGTGCTCCCCTTGAGTATCCATAAGGCCCCTCACACTCCCATTGGGTGTTCATCAGGCCCCTCATGCTCCCATTGGATATCCATAAGGCCCCTCACACTCCCATTGGGTGTTCATCAGGCCCCTCATGCTCCCATTGGGTATTCATCAGGCACTTTGTGCTCCCATTGGGTGTTCATCAGGCCCCTCATGCTCCCATTGGATATCCATAAGGCCCCTCATACTTCCATTGGGTGTTTATCAGGCCCCTTATGCTCCCATTGGTTATACATCACCCCCCACACACACATACACACACACTTCCCCTGGGTACGCACCTCAGCCAGCAATTGTGTGTAGTGTCCATCTCAGGAAATACAGGGCACTGACCTGTGAGCCAGACCCACGACTTCACATGGATCAGTGTAATTCCTTCAAAGATGAGCAGGGGGCGCCCTCTGCACAATCGAATTTTACCCAAGCCTGCATCCCGTGGGAGCTCATGCTGTTATATGGTCACATTTAACCTGAATGGGCTGTCCTTGGAACCTCGAGTCGGATTGGTTCCCTATTTTGGCCAGATCGTCACATTCAGAGCACAAAATAGTGAAGACAGAGCTGCAAACGAGTTAGATGTTGTAAGTTAGAGGGGGCGTCCGGCATGGTCGGGCCTCCATAACCGTGCTCCGCTGCAAGAGCCATGTAGGGCTTCCTAACCACCTGTCCAAACTTGAAAATGAAAGACTGGTTATATGAGAGAGTGGGGCTGCCCTCTGCCCCCCCACGGGCACGCTCAGTGTCCCCCACCCAGGTTCAGTGGATGCTGAGAGGCACTGGCGGCTCCCCGCTTTGAAGCGGTCGCCGGTCCTTGCCGGTCACACTGAGACACAACGTACACGCAGGCCTGACAGGGACGGCCAAGGCCCTCAGCCCGAACGAATTAAAAATCAATTTGATGACTTAGAGTCCCGCGAAGAGGGACGTACGCATGGCCGACCCGATAAGGCAGGCCGCAGGTGTAGCTATTTCACCGCGCTGCCGCTTTACAACATGCTCCAGCTAAATCCGTTAGCTAGTGATAAGGTAATTATAGGCACGAATCCAGCCAACCGACACATTGGGCTTCTTAGTCCAAATAAAGGTACTTCTTTGCTTCTTATTATATATGTGTGTGCAGTGTAGTAGACAGATATACGTCCATATTTCACTGTTGACGCACAGGAGGATTCTGGGATTTTATTTAAACATAATATCTTCTGAGTAACGTGTTAACTGTCAGATGTAGTACTGAGTAATAGTTCCTCATGTCTGTTAAGCATTCAAGGTCACGTTCCAGACTGCATCACCAACTCGTGCGGCGCCTCCTACTGGTGATTCTGTCACCATCGCCTTGTTGTCAAAGAGGTGTTCTACATAGCGATGAGAACCTCTGCAAACCACCTGTGCAGTATCCAGTGAGGCCATGCTATGTATCATGGGGGCATAGTCAGAAACATCACAGGAAGTCCACCCCTCACAGACCCTCCCCAAGCAGAAACAGAAAGGCAGCACTTTCCACGGGGGAGGTGCGCGAGGAATCGGCCGAGCAACAAGTAGCCGAGGAGTCGTACACGACTGCTGACCTCAGCCGCTACCATCTAGATGTGCAAGCTCCACACGCATCATCAGCTCCACTGACAGTGCGGAGGACCGTACCATTTCTGGCAGACTTGCGGGGTTCAGCTCTCTGCTAGATATTTCCTACACTGCTAATATAATGGAAATGTAAATATATAAATGGGCTTGTCTGGCATGATGAATTTAAAAGTACAGCACTTGGAATACAGTGGTGTTAAACAGGAAATCCAGTCGCAGTAATGAGGAGATGCCCTCTGTGCCTATTGTTTGTCCTGGCCAAACTAATTAAACAGTTTTGTTAGCGAAGTTGTTCCAAAATTCAATGTCCTTTTCGAGCACGGAATTCATGCAGCAGTAACTATGTGGGATTTTCTCTTTCCATTTTTATTGTGCACTTGTATTTGGCACGTTTAGATATTAACCTGTTATTTCAAACACCAAACGCAGTCCGCACAGTCAACGGACGATTCATTTTTATAAACTCAGCAGCACAGCGGAATTTCGCCCCCTTGTGGAACTCCGAGGTAGCACACCGCAAAGGCGATGGAGACGCACAGATCGATAAGGTGAATAAAGTGAAGCATTACAAAAGTAGCTTTCATGTAGAACCAGTGCAAACCAGCCACGAAGTAAAGCTGAAAAGTTAATCACTGGCGAAAGTATCAGACAGGACAAAACACAAAAGTGCAGGTCTCAAAATTAAAGTCCGCTAGCCATGTCAGATGAGAGCATAATGGAATTGCTTCTTTGCCTTTTGCCCAAGAAAAACCTCATTCCTATAAATGTTTCCGAAGCTTTCAGCCATGATAATTTGGCCACTTCCTCAGGGAAGCCTTTCAGACTGTAGTAAAATATGTTGTATAACCAGTCGGGTGTTTGCTAAAGATTTCATTAGTGCTTTAAAATATGAAAACAGGGAAATGTGTTTGTGCTCACCGAAGTACAAAATGATGTGTGAAATTTAATATTCGACCGGCGACGGTGGCGTATTGATGGCGGGACATGGGTGATTGGGCAGGTCCTTTGAGCGGCTGATTTCCCCATTAAACTGCACCGCCTAAATGTGATGCAGGCGGTGATGGAGTGAATATCGCAGATCTATTAAGGTAAAGTGCTTCTCATATGCAGTTGCTTCTATCCCTTGGGACTTATAAGAGGTGATCTTCTGTTTGGGTCGTTCTACTCATATCGCACCCCTTTGTAAAGGAGAATCATTTATTTCTTAGTAAATAAGCATTGTTAATCATGAGACGTTCGTTATGTTCAAATCCTAGCTAAAATAAAAAATAAAGTTATTTCTTAAACACTTAATTTGAATGGGAACAGTGAAAATGTGATAGGAATACAAATAATGAATTGGAAATTACATTTACCCATCCCAGATACGGATTTTCTGTTGTACCATTAAGGTAAGTATACTATTAAGATTTCAGCTGAGTTGCCATTTAGATGGGTATTGAACACAGGTCGGGGGCTGTGGATGACCCATTTGGTAAGGTATACATCTAAGGAAAGACACTTCTGCTCTCTCATTGAGAAAGACTGAAATCTCTGAAAGGACTCAGCTGTTGTACCATCGAGCTGCCTACCTAACCTATGACAGATGGTGATGCTGTAACACTGAGAACTGTTAATCCAACACTGTTATTAAAAAAAAAACTGTGACCTATGTTTACCATCAGCTACAGCAGTAAAAGGCAGAAGCTCTTCAATCGCCTCCAACGGTCCTCTGCAGAAGAGCCGAGAGCCTCCCCAGCTGATCAACAGGGGGCATCCATACCCCCGAAATTCATCCAATTACTGTAACTCAAATCAGACCGTCAGAACCACCAGGGAGAGGCGAGGCGTGACACGTTATAACACTTTTCAGAAATCCACATATTTCTAAGAAATGTTTTTTTAATTCACAACCCGGTCATAAAATTGTAAAATGTGCTGCGGCCTCAGATACATCCAATATGCCATTAAGCGGAATTACAGAAACTTACGTGACAATTTCTGTCACACATAAGCAACCAGTCAGTGAAGCATTTGAGATGAGATGCCTTTAAAAAGGGGAACTACAAACAGCTTTGCCTGGAGCTCCATTCAGTCTGCTAACAACCTATTTGGGTTTCACAGGATTTCCCTGAACAGTGTTGTCCTTTTGTTTTACTGTGAAATAACAAAATAACAGCTGTATTCCGATTATGAGTAATGTGACACCTGATTCACCGTGTCGCTGTGCTAACAATGTAAACCCGACTCTGATTTTAAATGAATATAATGGTTTCCCCCGATCTAACCAAGGAACAGCGTGATCTATTCCACACGGCCGTGTCACCTCGGGCCAACCTCTCGCGTGATGAAATAGAGGAAAAACGGGCATGTGAGCTGGGGGAGGTTCAGCACCTCGATCCTGATCGCTGCATGGAAGTGGGCGGAGTGCAGGTCACCAGCAGCAGGCCAGGCGTGCTGTGCATGTGTGCCCACTTCTGCACATGCAAGAGAGCGTGAGGACACCGCACCAGCAAATACGCACGGGGACAAATGTGGAATGTCACTGTCGCGGGACACGTCTCGTTCGCGGGGACGCGCCGCATAGAGTTCATAGAGAACAGGGCTCGGGCTGCCTCTACGCGGGCTGACACCTGTTCCTGTTATTTAAAACCCGCTACATAAATCACATCCGAGACTTATACGGAAGCGATCCTGCGTCCAGAACGATAGCGCACCGCATTTAGCCGTTATCGAGCCTTTATGTGACGTAGCAATAACCGTAAGCATAGCAATTAATGGAAAAAATGGAAACGGG
This sequence comes from Mormyrops boulengeri, assembly GCA_026781065.1. Lineage (NCBI taxonomy): Eukaryota > Metazoa > Chordata > Actinopteri > Osteoglossiformes > Mormyridae > Mormyrops > Mormyrops boulengeri. The sequence continues at coordinate 22,987,505 of JAODLD010000069.1, read as the reverse complement.
ACAGGCCCCCTGAACCAGTACGTGAAGTGCAATCGCATTGACTACCCTCTACTAGACCGGGTGCGCAATAAATTTCAGAATCCACTCGATTTTGTTTCTCCAGTGATCTATCTGCTCAGTCCGTTCGGGATTCTCTCCAAGTGTCTGACACCAGCACCACGTGCGGACATCGCAGCATTGTGCTGTTCCATCAATTCATTATTTATTAGCGCTGATCGTTTTGAGGAGGATCTCAGTTCAGCCAAAAAAAGGGTCTCAGCTTGCAAGCCAAATGCCATAAACTGCTCCACAACCACAAAGCACTTACATGTTTTTATCTCCATGCGACATCTAACGGTTAAGAGAGGTCATTTGGGTTGTAATTTCTTACCCAGCTGGGATACTCTTGCTTTTAATTATTTACCTTATTCTCTGTGCTTCTATTCAATGTTAAATGTGAAGAATTATATTCTTAAACTAGCAGTACAATCCTCCAGGACAAGTAAATAGCTTGTATGTAGGATGCGTAAAGGTCAGGGTCAGAGGTTAAGGCTACTCAAGGAGAGCGATCATTCAAACCCATTTGGATGGTGTGTGTCAAGGGTCAGGATGACTGGCACAAGCGGGGGTGGGGAGGGGGCTAGGGGGAGTGTTTCAGCCTACTTTCATGGGCGGTAGACCCCATAAAACCATCAATCAAGGAAACATATAACATCATCTTCTATCTCCTTCTGCCACAAGCCAGCTCGTTCGCTCACACCAGAGGGTAAGTGGGGAAAATTAATTACACCCAAAATAATAAACATATAGAATATCCTTTATTCTGTTCTAACAGATATTAGTCAAGACAATTTATTAAGGTTGGTGAGTGATATTGTATTTTCACAGGGGTATTGCTTTTGAAAAAAAATATCAATCTGTTTGATAAGGTATGACGTCTTTGCTGGGGAATTTGTGATTGCCTGGAGTCTATTTTACATCTTTCCTTGCTGGTCTCTTTTCTTTTTTGAGTTAACACTTGTTTATGATGAGACACGGTAAACAAATCAAATGCCGGAACTGTATGAACGCGTTGCTAATGACAACGGCTTTTTGGAAAAAGGAACTTAGTCACACGCCTTTATTTTTCCGGGACGCAGTTCTGCAGTCATTTCCACGCACGAACTGCACGCTTTTGGGAGGGCGGTTGTGCGCTTTCAGTAATTACCTGCCGTCTTTGTCCGCCTGGGGTGACTGGCGAAGGGATTTAGGGGCGATAACAGTAGCTGATTGATCCTGATCACCTATATACTGGCCATATAACATTTTTAGCCCTAAGCTTGCATCCCAGCCTGAGTGTCTGACGCTTCTAACATGTGCCTCAAAACCTGTGAAGGTCAGGTGACAGCAGGTACTCACCAGATTGAATCCATGTGGCCGCCCACGAGCGGAAAGGCTCGGGAAATGTGCACGCTAGAGTACCGTCGCCCCTAACCGGGCACCGCAGGTATCTGCCAGGATGTCCCCGTCGTGAGCGCGATGTGAAATGTGTGACAGAAATATGTATGCACTACAAGGGACTCCCCACTGGGGTGGAGAGAGGCTGTCTTCTTCAGAGGCAACACTTAGCTTTGTGGGTAGACTCACGAACTGCTGCGGTCATGTCCTGCTGTCCTCTCATAGCAGTGCACGCATGACGTCACCTGTCCCCGAGGCCGAGAACTCGTGTTCGGGTTAATGTGATTAATACGTCAGACCAAGATGTCCAGCTATTATTGCAGCACCGTGACCATAGACTGACAAAACGTTCCTCTTGTATTTCAGGACAGAATCTGGAATCACCATGTCTGAGGGGTAAGAACCAAACAGCAAGGCTTGTACCTGTAGTCATAAAAGCTTGTTTAATTTCTTAATTAAAGAATGACTTGTTGATCTCCCGTAAAAATCTCTTTGTTTCATTCTCTGTTCGTTTGTTCTCTGTTATCCACAGACCGGTGAGATGGGTTATTTTTCAATTATAGACCAGTTTGTTTTTTATTCCAAGTTAATAATTTACTCAGCCATTTAAGTACCATTTAATATTAATATATCAGTTGCTTTCCAAAAGACATTATTAAAAGTTAATCCTAAGAAACAATCAAAGTGATGTGTGACATGCCTGATAAGATGCTGGAAAATGATTCATTTTTTATGTATTTAGTGATTAATCAGTGAGACTAACATCTAATTTGTAGCCATTAATACTTTTGTTTCTTAACAGCCTAACGTTTGCAGGTTGGGGGCACCTAACTCCAGCTGTTTGTTTCAGAATTTATGTATACAGGTGAAAATCCCTGTAATGACAGTGTAGCAGCTTAGAGTCTATGCGGAAAGAAATCCAGGTTCACTGTCGCAACCGAAGACTGGAGTTAGGCGCCCCCTGTCTGCGGGAATGTGAAGCGCATCATCTGAACTGAACCGCAGCCACTTTCTCTTTCAGAAAAAATCGAAGTACTCAGCCACACGTCGGCTTCAGCTGAAGGTGAAGTTTCAGGTCGCACTGATGTTATTGTATCGCGCCTAATTTTGGGATATTACTTTTTTGATTGGTCAGGCTCCCACATATACTCACCCATGCATGTAGATTCAGGGAACACCTCTGGACAGCCAAATGATACACTTTTTAAGCATTGTTACCTTAACATTACTGTCCGCTGCATGCCTTGCCTCATAAAACTACATAAAAATGCATAAACTGCTTTAGTAAATATGTGTACAATATTATTGATCATAGTGGTATAAATGGCTGTAGAATTGTTGCCACCTACAGAGAGAATGTGGCACTCCGCCCCAACATGGCTCCCCCTACAGGGGGAATGTGGCACTCCGCCCCAACATGGCTCCCCCTACAAAGAGAATGTGGCACTCCGCCCCAACATGCCTCCCCCTACAGGGGGAATGTGGCACTCTGCCACAACATGGCTCCCCCTACAGAGAGAATGTGGCACTCTGCCCCAACATGGCTCCCCCTATAGGGGGAATGTGGCACTCCGCCCCAACATGGCTCCCCCTACAGAGAGAATGTGGCACTCCGCCCCAACATGGCTCCCCCTACAGAGAGAATGTGGCACTCTGCTCCAACATGGCTCCCCCTACAGGGGGAATGTGGCACTCCGCCCCAACATGGCTCCCCCTACAGGGGGAATTTGACACTGATCATAACTCTGGGCCCCAATAATCTCAGTATATAATGTGCAGGTGAATTTCACTGGCCACTTGCTTCATTCTTGACAGTCTAAACTGCTGAAGAAGGCTGCAACCATGCTGGAAGCCGAGAAGGAGGAGAAGAAGATGGAGAGGGAGAGCACCTTGAAGGAAAGGGTTCCTCCTCTCAAGCTGGCCGGTTTGTCAGTCAAGGAGCTGCAGGTAGGTGTTCCAGCTGCAACTGAGTGATTCTTCTACAGAACTGGGCATCCTGATGGTCCATGGAACAGACGACCTTCACGCAAAGTCACCCCCAGTATTTTGAAGGAGCTCCAGGAGGGCAAATAGCCACAGCTGAAATGAATCTCACCATGCGGATCGGTAAACACCTGCCGCGTGTCCTCCAATCTCATCTCTTCACAGGAACTCTGTAAAGAACTCCACCGCAAGATCGATATTGTAGATGAAGCACGGTACGACATCGAAGTTAAAGTCGGCAAAAATGACAAGGAGGTACTGGGAACCAGGTCACCTGAAGCCTTAGCTGGAAAAGGCTTGCTTTATACCCAGCTAATGTGTGAGTCTTCCTTACTGGCAGATCGAGAACCTGTGTCAGAAGATTGCAGATCTGAAGGGCAAAATGAAGCGACCCAACTTGAAGAGGGTAAAGAAATCAGCCGATGACATGCTGGGCGCCTTGAGCGACACCAAGCTCATGAAGGCCGACTTCAAAGCCAACCTCAAGACAGTCAAGAAGGAGGAAGAGAAGGTGAGCTAGCCAGGAATCATGTAGGTCAGTCTGACCAGAACACCAAGGGCCACCATGTCTCTGGTGTTTGTTGTTAGCTGGCGTCTGAAATATCTGATGTGATTGTGAAAGTTGGTGATTTTCATGGCCAGACTGTAAAAAGTATGGCTAATTAACACAGGCTGTCAATGTTATATGGAATAAAAAAATATGACCAGGATTCACACAGATTTAGTTCTGCTTTTGAAGTGCAAGACCTTTGCTAGCATTCACTGAGAAATACATACTAGAGTTACCATCAAAGTCAGGCTATTCACTACGCTAATATCTTTCAAGTTGTTCAGCAGTATCACTGAGCTCTACTCTAAACTCACGGTCTTTGCAGAGGGAGGAGGTGACAGACTGGCGTAAGAATGTGGAGGCCATGTCAGGAATGGAGGGCAGGAAGAAGCTGTTTAATGCCGCTCAGTGAAAGGTACCAGTTCACAATCATCTATCAGTTTTACGCAGTAAAATAATAGCATATAGAAACATGCAGACATATGTGTGGTTACGTGTCCCGTAATTCTTTGGAAAGCCTTTTACCATCCCTTTGACTATTCATGCCCCCCCCACTACAGGCTCAGAACTGTCAATCATTGATCATACAGTCTTCCTCCATCATGTTCTCCTTATTCAGTTTTCCCCATCTGCATTACAGCTTGACGTTGTCCTCAAGTAATTCTACCCAAGCAACTCTCTCAGAGGTACAACAGAAATGCCCTCCTGGGACTTAACCATGAAAACTTGGGTAAAATTCCAGGTCCTTCACTCCGTTTTTGCCGCCATTTCTGTTGGCTGAGACTACGGTTTGGCAGACCACAGAAGATATGGATGTCGAACGCATGGTCTTATCGTGTCAGATCTTGTCGTGTCTTTCCTTATAAGTTAAATCTCATATTGTAAAGCGTTCCTGGTGTTTTGTTGGCTTTCTGGTCTTGTTGTTTGTATTGGTTTCCAGCCCAGCGATATGCCCCCGAGGCGGAAATCCCCCCTCCACCGTTCACGTCGATTCAGCGATATGAATTAAAGAAGCTATAAAAATATACGAGACCCTGTCGGGAGATCGGAAGGCATCCGTCGGGATTTTATTTCGTGACGCGGCACGGGCATAGCACCAAGCTCCGAGCCCTGAACATAAAAACAATTACTGTGAAAGAATAGGGTGCCGGTGTTGTATCGATTGCTCTGAAATTGCATTTTTGATTGAATGGTGTCACTCATAAATAAAAATCAATATTCCTGACCTGAATCCCAAATATCTGTCCTTTCTATATCCAGCCTTAGCTGGAATGTTATTCTGCCGGCTACCCTGCGGTCTCCGAGCGTCATTTCACCTTCCTTTGCTCTCGCACACTAAAATATTATGTTATTTTTAATGTCATTTTCTTGCGCCCACTTCTGCCGCAGTTCAGCGTGCCTCTCCATTTCACATCTGAACGACCACACAAACACAGAGATGAACCAACCACATTTTATTTAATTTTAACTTTACGCAGCGTTTTATTTTCACAAACTGTGTGTGTCTACAAGCAATTTCACCGCTGTTGTGCAAGGGAAATCAAAACACAGGGAATACAATGGTACTTGGTGCACCAGCTGATCACAGACCCCAGTAGTCAAACTGTGCTTGATCACTGCCTCTGACACTCAAGGCACCTTACTTATCATTTAAGCACATTGTTCCTATTTTTAATCTTTTTAAATAATTTAATAGTGTAGTAAAACATGAATAATCTTGTTTGTTGTATTTAAATCTTGACAAGAGAACCTTGCCAGAATTCCAGTGTAGTTGTGCTTCTGTACCTGTGCAAAAGGCAAATAAAGCCTCAATTCAACTCAGTCCAATTCAAACAAATCTAGTTGTGGGGCATATGGCTGTTAGAGCCTGGGGGGGTCATGTTGGCTAAGATGCCAAGGTCCCTGAGCTCCCTGCCCAAACCTGGCCTTATGTCCTGCTCTCATTGTTAGGATTACGTCAATACACCTTCAGCACTGCACGTTTCTGACGTTTCACCATATTACATGGTGTATGTGTGCGTGTCTATGTTTGCATGGGTGCATGTTTGTGTTTTTAGTCAAAAAAAGATCAATATGTGGACAATCAGTTATATTTTTTCATATACCCCCATAAAAATCAGCTTAGATAAACTCTTCCTGGACAGTCTGCAGTATCCTTCCACACAGCCCATAATCCGTACACGTACAGTCTGGGGCTGATAATATCTTTTCTTCGAGGCATTACCAAAACACGTGGAAAATGCCAGAAAAATGACAGGAAGCTTGTGGCCGAGGCTGAACGTGCTCTTCATCGTACCCGCATGTAATATCGATTTCAGATTTTGTCCTTTTATTACATTTTCAGATGAGAGTATGAAAGAGTGTGTCAATTCGCTTTTTTCTGGTTTCAGTCAAACTCAAAAGAGACTTCCTGTTACTTAAAAAGGAGAGGCCATGCTTTAAAATGTATTTATCTAGTAGTCTTGCTTGTCTGTCGACCTGGGAAGTACGAGGGGAGCGCCATTGGCTATTTGGCCCACCCATCTGTGAGAGACCAAGTCCTGGGGTTCAACTATAGCAAAGAACACGTCTCACATGCAGCTTCAAAAGACGAATACAAGAGTCCCTTCTCACAGACCAGTCACGCGAACCTCCGCATTGTTCTCAGCCACACACACAATAACAAGGACGCGATGTCGTTTCCTACTACTTCGTGCTAATGCTAAATTGCTACATGTCAAATTCATGAACATTAAAGTATTTCTGTCACATCCCAGTTGACGAGCGTCATGAGATGTAGTCAGTAGCACAGCACTCATTAAATTAGTGCTAAAATCCATCTCATCGCTTGTAAAGGTAAAACAAATGCTGGATTTCATTTAAATCCCTGCCTAATCCATCGCTTGACCTTATATTGTGTCTCCTTCATTAATTAACAGTGGAATATAAGCAGAATTATTACTGACTGCATCAACTTAATACTGACCTTGGGGAGCTTCCTCTTAAGAATTGTGAATGGAAAATTATGCACACCCACTTCATGGGGACGGTTTAATAGTTAAATAAAACAATAATTTCCGCACTAAATCCAGGTTTAATGCATAAAAACTATGTATGTAAATATTGGATACTGTTCATCTCCAAATAAAAGTCACAAAAGAAAAATTACACTTCAGCTTTGAGGAAAATAAATGAATTCATAATTAATTATTGAGGCATATTTGGGCAAAGTTGTGTACTAAATTCCCAAGACAAGGTAGCTCTTCTGCCCATAAAAGGAGCTCCAAATTTGTCCTGCCTTCAGCAGAATGTTAGCAGTAACCTCTGTTGGTGACAGAAACTGTTGAGAATTGAAAATCTGTTTCATACTGTGCTCTGTAATAACACTGTGAGTGATGTTTATAGGTTGTGTGCCACCTTATGAACCACCGTAATTCCTCGGTGCACTTTTAACCACGTTGTTAGCTATTCTGCTAGCTGGAGTTAAAAATAAATAAAAAAAATACTATGTGTAACTTGAGTCTTATTAACTTACAGTCCACAATGTACCAGGTTCTCTTTCAAATTGCCTGGGTACGCGGTAAAGGTTTATAACCTACAAGGCAACGGTTTATCAGGGATCATTTCATTTGTTTATTGTTAGCAAGAGGGATGCTAAAAAAGCTAGCCATCCCAATAAACAAAGTCTGTTGCCTTGCAGTGGCTTTTAAACCCCTCCCCCCAGAATTTTCTGAGCGATTCCAGACTCGAGTGCCTGTTCCAAGACAGCAGCTTCCCCGTGTATTTTTAGAGGATTAGCCTTGACAAAGAAAGGTCAGGTGTCAATGCCGAAAAAGATGACCTATTATCACAGACAGCCCCTGTGAAGTTTATAGAGAATGGACTTTTGACATACCACCATAAACTGCACCAAGGCAACCCAACACCTGTTCCAGCCACTCCAGATTGCTTAATAAATCACACCAAACATTTATGCACTTGTTCCTTGTTCCAAGGCATAAAGCCTAAAGCATTTTGCAATTTTCAGTGTTAGACACCTTCGTGGCTTTAATTACCGCTTTAAAAATACACAACAGAATTTTGACTTCAAATCTGGATGAAGTCCAGCTATGAGTCTTCTGATTTGTGCTAATGCTGCCCTCTGGTGGACATTGAAAGGAATTGTCCTGGCTGTCTGAGTTTCACTATTGCTGCAGCATTTTACATTTAATTTTGTACTACCTCTAGACCACATGCATCTTCTACATGGGGAACTGGAGGGATCAGGACACCCTGGGAGACTCAGAGGGCCTAGCACTTTACAGAGGTCAAAAAATATAGTTTGGGCACCCAGTCTGTGAACCACTGCCCCCTTTCAGTCGGAAGAATATACCGAGGTGGCCCAAGGTGACATTTTGTTGGGGGCCCTGAATTTCTAGCTATGCCCCTGGTCCTCGATTCCAGTAACTCAACTCAACTCTGTTTGCATGTGAGGTTTTAATACTAGTAAATAATTGCTTCGGTAACCTAAGCTTAAGTATGGATCCAGAGGAATACTGGGCAGTGGCTGTGATCTTGCACTTTTCAGGTTAGGAGTTTGAATCCCACCCCTGGCTTTGAACATCTTCACCCCTTATTCTGCCCATACTGTTTGATTGCCCAAGCCTGGTGATGGTCTGGCATCTCATCCAGGGTGTCCTGTGCCCTGTGCTACGATAGTCCCAGGCTCACTGTGACTCTATGGATACCCTTAGAGCAGTGTTTCCCAACCTGGTCCTTGGGGACCCACAGTCGGTCCATGTTTTTGCTCCCTCTGAGCCCCCCACCAGACAGTCCACGTTTTTGCTCCCTCCGAGCCCCTTACCAGATAGTCCACATTTTAAAAACATTGACAGTATGTGGGTCCCCAAGGACCGGATTGGGAAGTTCTGCTTTAGAAAACTACCATCTCACTAATTAAGCAACATCACAATATCACAGTAATGATTTTCTTATCCAAGGAAGAGAGAAATGTGTTTATAAATTACAACAAAAATTACAGTTCTGAGTTATTCCAAAGTCGCTTGTTTAATCATTTAATCTCAAAAATAGAGGCAGTACTACCATCTCTACCTCTATAGACCTCTACCTCTACCTCTATACCATCTCTACCTCTATAGACCAGTCGCCTCTGTTGAGACACAAACCAATTGTTTGCAATAGGCACTTGTTGTCACTAGGAGGCACTGCTTGGATCTGAGTACAAGTGCTTCCCTTGTTGTGTATTTTCTGTGAATATGTAGATGTCCTTTGGTTCAGACTGGCTTTGGCTTTAGAGCCAACGAAAGGGCCCCAGTCTGCGATGCGAGTGAGGGCCAGGCAAGGGGGTCACGGTCACCCTGCCCCATAGACCCACGTCTCCAATTTCACCTCATGTTGCTCAACCCATCCGTCTCCACTGGCATCTTGGCCCCAGAAATTTGTTTATTGTAACTCCATCCATAACAAGTGTCCAGCAGGAGAGTGTGTTAGGAAGAGCGGCAAGGAAATGGCCCCTTATGACCCCACAAAGGGGCACTTTTAAAGTCGCACAATGCAATACCACCAGTCATACAAGCAATGACACTTAACATCGTTAGACTTTCCTGGCCGAATTGAGTACGGATGCCAGGCACCGTGGTAAAATCAGGAGACTGACATGACCAGATGTCCATTTTCATTATCCGTCAGCTTTTCGCACAGACGCCACAAACTATAAATCTGATTTTATCTCCTCTGCCCACCTTCAAACCAGCAAGACTGAAGGATCTCGCCTCGCATCACATTTGGCCTCCAGCTGACTGAGTGAGTGAGTACAGCTTAATAACACGGCGTGTATTTACTGTTCACTATTTGCATTTGTATCACTTATGGCGCTGTCGGTTCCAGAACAGAATGACTGTGTGCTTACTGTCCATGAATAATTTGAAAGCAAAGGCTGTACTTAATGTCAGTGTGCATTTGTGTAGTTAGAGATGGGATTGCGGTTTCTGCAAACAGATTGCACTGAGATTCTGCCATCTGTGAACATTCTTCTTTCGCCATTCAAATTAACCCTGGACAAATTAAGCTCTCAATTTTTGTAAGGACTGCATGCAAATTGATAATTTTTTTCTCCTTCCTTATTCAGTAAGTCAGTTTATTTATGAGACAATATTTTAGGAGAATAAATCAATAGAAGAAATCTATCAGAATGATTAGCAGCATAACAATGTTTTATACTTAATGTTAAATAGTACTGAAATGAAATTTCCTTTGCAGTTCATTGAATAGGACTTTCATGTCAGCACCCGACAGTTATTTATATCGAAGTCATAAAAATGTAACTGTTATCCGAGTTTTTCATTTTAAAGTTCAACAATTGGTGGTCAGAACCTTAGATTCTCTGACAACAGTTAGTCCTCCATAGCTCTCCATATTTCTGGCTCATGACTGATTGTCAAAATAACTGGCCTCTCCAGAACACACCAAACCTCCAAGTCCTCATTTAAAGCATTTAGCATGTGTAATTTAATTGGCTGGCTGGTCAGATAAGGAAGGAGCTGAATAGTTATCCTTTAGACATTTTCTGAGGCAATAAAGTTCTGTAGTACCTATTACTCATAGGATCCCCAAGAGTAGACGAAATATTACCATATCATGTTTCTCTCAAACGGGCCTAGCTATTTGTTCAAGTAGAACCTTTTCACAGGACTTGAACACGCATAACTGATATTCTGATCTTCTTTCAGGTCAAATCCGCAGTGACAGCCATGTCTGAGAAGTATGTATACTTTTGGTGCTCTTCAGTTCCATACTGCATTTCGTCCTTGTCACTGTTTGAAGTGCATCAAAATTGATTTCTTCCATTTAATCTTTTTTTTATACCTCCGTATGACCGAATGCTAAAATAGCCCGGTAAGTGTGTTATTACTTTTGCAGAAGACTAAATGTGTGTCTTGAACTATTTGCTACAATTAAAATAATAAAGAAAAACAATTTCAGTGCTGAGAAGTTATCTTTCAATGTTCTTATTGAACAATCGTTTAACAGCTGGCGGCCAAGAATATCAATACTTCTAGAGCAAGTAGCCATAGTAATCCAATAAAAAAGTGTGTAACAGACTTCAGAAGCATAGTTGCTTAGAGCATGCAATTTGTTGAGCTGAATTTTTTGTTCATTTTTCTTGGCGATCCTGCTTGACATTTTCATCTGCATGACAGATGTTCACTTTCAGCTTCCAGATTAGAAACCAGATTATAAAACATGTGTTCGCTGTTGTATCAGTAGCAACGACAACAAGTAAATTCAGGTAAAGTGCCAAGATAAAACAGATGGTGTTGTGTTAGGTGGAGCAGCCTGTAAATTCTTAATAAGCTTTATCATGTATCTGGTGATCTTGACAGCAAGAAGAAACAAGACCAACGGTCCATCAAGATCCAAGGGAAATATTAACCATCTTGTCTTATTAAGTACCTTCTCTGCTTCTCTTTCTTCTCCAGAGGAAGTCCAAGATCACTGCATCCCGAAGACTGGGACTAAAGGTACATATTAGCCAGCTTTTCATTGGCAGCAGAAAGGACTGAAAGTAGAAGTTAGTCAGCCTTTAATTGGCCGTGAAAAGGACTGAAGGTAAATGTTACCTAGCTTTTGTTTGGCCGTAAAATGGGCGTAAAGGCACACGTTAGCCCACCTTTGATTGGCAGCAGAAGGGACAAATAGTACATGATAGCCAGCCTTTGAGTGGTAGTCGAAAGGACTAAAGGTAAATGTTAGCCAGCTTTTGATTGGGAGTAAACTAGGCCTAAAAGTACATGTTAGCCTGCCTTTGATTGGCAGCAGAAGGGACTAATAGTACATGTTAGCCAGTCTTTGATTGGCAGCAGACTGTGAAGGTACATATCAGCAAGCCTTTGACTGGCAGCAGAAGGGAGTAAATGATACATTTTAGCCAGCCTTTGACTGGAGGAGACAGGAGCAATTGACATGAGCACTGACAATCATGCCACAAGCTGATTTCTATATTGATACCAACACCACCTGCCTTTTCGGGGAAGGTCCTAAGTTCCATAAAAATGAGTTCATCGTCACTCACCCTGTTTCATCACAGATCAATCTGTTGAAAAAGGCAGCCTCAATGCTGGAAGCTGAAAGGGAGGAGAAGAGGCTTGAGAGAGAGAACACTCTGAATGAGCAAGTCCCTCCCTTGAAGCTCACAGGACTGTCTGTACAAGAGCTTCAGGTACCGCACCCGAATTCCTCACCTGCCGAGCATGTCATGCGATACAGGCAGCTCTTGACTGACATAAGTAATCCATTACACAAACCCTTACATAAGTAAAAATTCACATAAATTAGATTTACCTTCCCATATCATTCAAGACACCTTATAGAACACAAACGCCAGAAATATACTAGTAATACATACTAAAGAACACATATTAAATTAATAAAAATTTTTACTCATCACAGAATCTTTGCAAAGAACTGCACCATAAAATTGATATCATTGATGAAGAACGTTATGACATTGGGGTGAAAGTGGCAAAAAATGAAGAGAAGGTATTTAATATCCATCCATTTGTCCATCCATCAATCCATCCATCCATCCATCTTCTAACCACTTATTCTGGTCTGGGTCACAGAGTATTTAATATCACTGATAACATTTCTCATGTCCAATATTTACTTTGCCCAAGTAAATTATACCCTATTTATTTTTTACTTGTCAAAAAATTAATGGCTATTGAGCCATCAAGCTCAAATAATTGTTTTATGGATATATTACCTGTCTGTTCAAGTACAGTATGACAATACAGACCATTCAGGGTGCTTTCGGGTACTTAGTAAAGTAAGTCTGCCAGTGCACACTGAACCTCACGGATGTGTGCGGCCAAAGATTCAGGAGTTGTCCCAGAAGATCTTCGAGATAAAGGGCAAACTGAAGAGGCCCAACCTGAGGAGGGTGAGAATCTCGACTGAGAACTTGCTGAGTGTCCTTCTGGGCTCCAAGCAGAAGGAGTCCATTGACTTCAAGGCCAACCTCAAGACCGTCAAAAAGGAAGAGGAAAAGGTAGACCAAGATTCCTCTAACCACAGAACACAGATGGTCAGTTAGTGTCAGTGCCAGTGAGCGTGGTGCACTTGTCTAACCAGAATCCTCTAATAAAGCAAGGGCCTAGCTAAATTCCAGTGTGACTAACACAGAATCTATTCATCAAGCTTATTAACTGGCAACAGATCAAAACCTTTTGGCAGTAAGAGGCTTTATCTATACCTGGCATACTCTGTGATATTTCAGTTCAATTATTTTTATATCACCTTTCCCAATATAATTGCCTCAAAACGCTTTAAAAAATCACTTACTGAAATCCAACCATTAAAGAATACAATCGTGCAAAATAAATATTGAACAGAAGTCAACTTCTAAGTTTGAAATGCAAGAATCCTTGGCGTATGCAAACCAGTATACAGAAAATACACAGAAAGCACAGGACACAGGGCAGGATGTGACATACAGGGTGTGAATTTCTTTGCTGTGTCCCCACTGTGGATGTGTCACCTCTGCAGAGGGAGGAGGTGACAGACTGGCGTAAGAATATAGAGGCCATGTCAGGAATGGAGGGCAGGAAGAAGCTGTTCGACCCCGGACAGTGAATGGGACGGCAGATCTCAGTCCACCTCCGTCTGAAATTAAGACACCACGATCTGAAAGAATTGCCTTCAACACGGCCTTTTGCAAGACATTCGCGCCTGAGCTCCTAATCTGCCCCAGTGTTATCTACAACATCTCGTTTGAAATTTAGTAATTAACCAAGTAATTGAAATTTTGTAATTATGTATTTCATTTAGTAATCAAGAACAGTAGGCAAAATGCTTCTTTTTTAGATCTCTCCAAGTTTTATTGTACTGTCAAATGTACAGAGATTTAGACTCTGTGGATTCTGAATAAATATAACTTTGTACAGTAAGGACATTTCAGAAGATGTAGACGGGCTGATACAGATTTTAACATTTTGTTTCAGGAAGGTTTACAAAATGAAAAAGACAAGATATGGACACTATTTGTAATTCTCTAATACAAGATTAGTAAAGTTCAGTACTGCTGGCATATTTTAAGTGTGCAGTGTTCCTCTTATTCAGCTGTAGGCGGCGATATAAAGCGATACGTGGGGCGGGTCCCTGGATAGTGCTTGCAAACATAAACTGATTTTGTTAATATGTATACCGTAAACTCGTTCTGGAAGATTCCTGTGCATTTCGTATGAATGTAACCTTGTGGAATGTCAGAATGTAAAGAGTAATACGGCTGCAAGACCGGAATAAGACATTCTGTTCTTTGTGTATGTGTGAAGTGATGTGGTATATTTTTCCACTCTAAACTCCATAATAGTATGGCTTTTTTTGTTACTACAAATGCAAACATTCATTCGTAATAAAACTATTCATTAAAGAATTAAACTGCCAGGTGCCAATCTTTGAAAATTGCCAAGCAATTTTCTGTCCTGTGTTTCTTGGGATAGATTACAACCTCACCGTATAGCTGTGTTGGATGAGAAGTATGAAATACGGATGGGCAGCGTACGATTTTGCCATGCAAGACGTCAGCATGCAGTATATGTTTAGTTCTCAAAAAAGAGGAATGAGGGGGAAACTGTTAACAGTAACCTAACAGGAGAATTGAGCTACTGCCTGTCAGTCATTGATACCACATCGGATAGGCTTATTAATAAATCCTCCTTCCACATACTTAACATCACTATTCATGCGATGAGTTGTTTAGCGCTTCTAAACTGCCTTGCAAATATACGAGCATAAGTTCCTTTAAATAATTTAATGAATGTGTTAATAAATCAACAGTTTTACTCATTTAAAAAAAGGCGTTCGCAATATAACCGGCCGGGCAACGCCTACGTCTGGTTGGACAGAAACTACGAGAAGCGCTGCGAACTATTTATGGATTTACACGACAAGCACCGCCTACTCGGGCGCTCCCGGCTCTCTATTGGCCCGTTTGCCCTGCCACTCAAACCGTAAAGGAATACGAAAGTGCTAATGTAAAATTCTGACAGCTGTACCCTGCGTGGAAACGGCTCGGAATAGTGGACACTGGGTCAGTATAAGGTCTTTTTAATCATTAATCTCTTTTACTTGTAAATATGAAATGCCGGAAGTGTTAGAGAAAATGAACATTAAAAGTCGTTCGCTGTCGATGTGATTCAAAGACGGGAAGTTACAAGTAGCAGCAAGCTAAGGTGGCTATTCTGTATATGTACCTAATATTAGAATCAATATTATTGTAGATATACCGATAATGAGACATTTGCAGTTTTGAATCTCAGTTGTTAATTGACCCGTATATGTTTTGTGGATGAACTGCGTATTTTTCTGACATAAAAACGGAAATCGGTATTCGGGGAGCAAGATATGCAGTGTGAAATAAGTTGACCAAAATAATTCTCGTAGTGCGTCCCAATGCGCGCTGCTTCGATGCTCCCTTGCGTGTGAACGCGGTGCTAATGTCGTTGTTTGCCGTCTCTTCGCTCTCAGCAGAGTGTGCGGGTTCCTGCCTTGGGTCAGTGGGATGCCTGAACACAGACTGTTCCTCCTGAGGCACGGGGAAGGGGCCTGGAACAAAGAGAATCGCTTCTGCAGCTGGGTTGACCAGAAGCTGAGCGAGGACGGTGTCAAGGAGGCACAGGAGTGCGGGAGGCTCCTCAAGGGGATGGGCTACCAGTTCGACATGGTGTTCACCTCCATCCTCAGCCGCTCGGTGCAGACAGCCTGGCAGGTGTTGGAGGTCATGGGGCTGGAGTGGGTCCCTGTGGTCAAGAGCTGGAGGCTGAACGAGCGCCATTACGGGGCACTGATCGGCCTGAACCGCGCCGAGATGGCTTTGAACCATGGCGAGGAGCGCGTCAAGTTGTGGCGCCGGGGCTACGACGTGACTCCGCCCCCCATCGACGAGTCCCATCCTCACTTCACGGAGATCTACAATGACCGACGGTACAGCAGCTGTGACATTCCCAAAGAAAACCTCCCCCGCGCCGAGAGCCTAAAGGATGTGCTGGATCGCTTGTTGCCCTACTGGAACAACATAATCGCCCCCGAGATTAAGCGTGGGAAAACAGTGCTGCTCTCCGCCCATGGCAACAGCTGTAGGGCTCTCCTGAAACACCTTGAAGGTATCTCAGAAAGCCATAACTGATACCACATCCATCAAACCTGAAGATACTCACTTTATACTCACTCTCTACACTTGGACAAACTTAACAGTAGAAGTAGCTAAGCCTATATATTTCCTGTTTTGGAAGGAGTTCTGTTTTTAGTCTTAAAATGACAGCCATAAGTTTATCTAAAGGGCAGGCAGTTAATGTTACATTGTAGGAGTGGATGCCCTTTAAAGGTTTAAGGGCAGCTATATTTCAGTCAGCTGTAACCTCTGAGACTCACTGTACTTCTAAATCTTGATTGCCTTAATGTTCAAAAATAAGCAGGAAAGTGGGCGGATGGATACATATTCTCTGAGTGTTTCTAACAAGGCCACCAGACTTCCCATAATCCTGCACTGCATTTAACGGTCTTCCTCCTGTTTCACTTCCACTCAGCCAGACAGGAAACCTCTTTTGTTTTTTTTTATTTTTGTGATAGGGATCTCAGACAGTGACATCGCTGGCGTCACATTACCCACCGGCGTCCCGATTCTGCTCGAGCTGGACGGTGAGCTGCGTCCGGTCAAGCCCCGGCAGCTCCTGGGAGACCAGGCGAAGATTCAGGCAGCTATCAAAAAGGTGGAGGACCAGGGAAAAGCCAAGCCGGGGGGCATATAATGGACATGGGGATGGATTCTATAGTTAGGGTTACTCTGCTGACATGGTTTCATGATTGGGGTTCAGTGGATTCATCAGAATGTTTTTAGCATATATTTGAGTTCAGCCTCTCTGTGCCACTAACCATAAACTCTGATGCTGTAGGCAAAAGCTGTACATTTATGCAGATTTCAGTAGGACATCCAAGGAGGACAACCTGTTCAATGCACATTTCAGGCACATTTGCGCTGTTTGTTACATCCTTTGTTTGCATGTTTTTGTTAGATTGTTTTTTTAAAAAAAAAAATATATATGAGTTACAGAAATATTTTCATACCTTAGCCAATGGTTCTCAATCCTGTTCCTACCGCCCCCCTGCCAGAATATTTTCATTCCAACCCTAATTTAATCAGGCTCATATGGTCCTTAATAGGCTAATAATGAATGTGGCAGGTTGAAAACAGTGTGGGTTGGAATGAAAACATTTTGGCAGAGGGGACAGGAATAGGATTGAGAGCCACTACTTTAGCCAAATGCCTTAAAGCTGCTATACTTCCTGTGAAAACACACTGGCAAAATGAACCACTAGGTGGCGCATTGCCATAATTGCAGCACATAGTACAGTACTTACACATCAGGCACTCTTCCGTTCCCCCACTCCCACGTTTTCTTTGTCTCCCTTACTTACCAAACATTAACATCACAGTTCAGGGACATATTTATTTAGAATTTAATGCTTTTTAGTTGGATTTAATTGTTAACCTGATACACAAGTTGGTTGCGTTGTCACGGACAAATAAGATAGGTGTGCCTCTGGTATTTGTTATATAAAGATGTCCATTGTTTCAGTGAGGTAACTGATGACATGCTTGGCATCCTCCAGTGTCCACATAGTGGAACCAGTAACAAGTATGGTCTGCTAGTTATATAAATCGAAACGTCGCCCATTAATGCTGGCAGCCCTCCATAATCCACAGCCAGGAATTTCACTTTAAAATAATGGTGAGGACTTCCGTGATGTCTATTTGAAGGATATCTGCATCAAACTAAGAATTTCAATTTACCCCAAAATTGGTGATACCACCAACATAATGCACTTTGTTGATAATGACATTTTAATGCGTTTCTACTGATACATTATTTATTGAAATTATTTGCTTATTTGAAACACAATTCAGGTTCTGTTTAAGAATTATAAACTTGAGTCAAACATGTTTAAATATTGGAAAATGTATTTATTTGTCAATTACAATGTGATAAGTGCATTTCCAGGTTTTTAAAGACTCTACACAGAAGATAGAGAATCCAGCCAGCTGAACACTGGGTTAAGCTGCAGATGGCACTGTGCACAAGATAGATTCATTCTTTCAGGTCTTTTCACTGCTGGTAACTTGCCATTGTTTGTATGTTTTGTTAAGTCAAATACAGATGATATTATTGTTGAAATATTTATTATAAGTTTATATGTATTTATATATATTTGTTTCCATCCTGTAATATAGTAGACTCAAACAGATCTTTCTAAATATGGAGCAGTAACTATGGCGCAGTAGTGGGTAATGTCTTTATAATGTCTTAATAATGTCTTTATAAAGGCAATAAAATAGCTTCTGAACACCTGAAATATAGCATAAGCCTCTCTTGTTTGGATGCTGAAAATCGGTAACTTTGCCCTGAATTTAGTTTTTGCAAACCCTACCTGAACTTCCTTCAGTCTGCAGGTGACATCTTCCACTGACTTAACAGAACATCTGCCATTCCATTCTGAGATTTGGAGGGTTTATCACTTAAATGTCAGCGTGCTTGATGAAGGATGAGGACTTAAGTGGGAGGGGGCTGTATTCTCCGCATGTCACATGTTTCATTGTAAATGCACTTTAACATCAGCCTACAGTGGGAACAGAACTGTGGGTATTGCTGGATATGCATTGGATCACCAGAAGGAGGCGCCAAAGTGATCCTCTATCTTAGCCTGCTGGACGTCCCACTGTCTGTTGCAGTATCTTTGTGAAACTGATATTTCAAAGATGGATCTTTCCTGGCTGTCCTCCAGTCATACAGACTGATGGCAGATGACAAATGACAAGTGATATAGATGATAGATTTGTCATCTAAAGCAGCATTTTTTATCCGACAGCTGCTTTCCGGAGAGATGCACTTTAATAACTTTTTGAGTACAACCACTTGAGAAACGGATAAATTCAAACACATAAACAAAACTCAGTTACTGTCATGTTTCAGATGTAAAATTTAAAAAGGCAATACTCACAAGTCAGAAATAGGCAGGCTATAGATGCATACTTAGTTCTACAAACATCGAACATTTTTGTGATAAAATATAAACAAGAATCCATACTTATCCAGTGACCTGGACACATCGATACAGTTTGCCACTGACGCTCTCATGACAGGCTTCCAGAAAGTTCTACCAGTGTTCAGAGGCACAGCTGCAGGGATTCTGGCTGCAGCAGGAAGTGAGCTGAAGGAAGGGAGGGTGAATTGGCGTATCCTGGTCAGCAGGGAGGGGGGTGCATATCTCCACTGTATGTCACTGTGGTGAAGCCGGAGGTGGGGGTTGGTGGTTTCTGCAAAAACTGTTGACACTGGAATTTACACAAAAAAAATGACTGGTTTGCCTCAGAAATCCCAGCACTGGATCCAGTAATATAGGCTTAATATTGAAGGCATAGGGTATATAGATGACACATTCTCTGATATTTGATATCCTGCACTTACACATCCACCACACTATTCAAAAACATTTTGCAAAGCATTTATATAAAGTTTAACAAATAAGGTTCCTGAAAGCAGATGTTTTTGCCAACCATTACAAATATCCAGGGTAATAGCATCAGGTCATTAAAATTCTCACTGCCATCACGATGACATTAATTTGAGGCTTTTTAGTAATATTTCAATGAGAATATGTTTAATCTTAAGAATCTAGCTCTTCTGAAGTCTTCATATCTTTGTTACACTGTGCTATATACAGCTCTATGTAAAAGACGATATCATGTACGGTTAGGTCAAAGAAACTGTGATATGTCCACTCATAAATATTTCTTTTGTGTGGTATTTATAGAACTATCAGAGTCCATTTAAACTCTGTTTCTTTAAAGCACACAGAATCAAACATGTTGCATGTGTGTCAAAGAGCTATGAACAAATCGAGTAGAAGTTTAGGGCCTTGGATGGTGTCTTGTGTCCTGCCATTCTCATTAAGACTTAAGTATATAATTAAAAAGAGCATGACCTGGCACCCGACGGATGTTTACAAAGCAGACACAATGGGTGACGACGCAGTGGAAACGACGGCATCTTCATGATGCCGTGATGATGCTTCATGAGCAAACAAAGCGTCATCAAGGTAACAACTTATTGAGTGACAAACGCAAACAGGCCACTCTGTAAAGACCGTTTCCCCACTATTAAAATGCTCAAATATCCTTTTATGGCCGAGTTCTCTTTACAAATCTCCCCTTCTCAAAATAAGTGTGATTATAACCTGGCAACAACCATCTTGCTGGAGGTTTTTCTTGTTCCGTTATATAAAAATCACGTCCTGGATTCCTTCTTCATGAGGACAGCTTCAGATCCCTTAATTCTAAACTGGCGAAAGCGCAGCATGGTTTAAAGTGCGTTTTATCAGAGCGCCACTGGGGTTACAGGCAGGCTATTCGTCGTGCAATTAAAGCATAGCGTTCATCATTAATTTAATGTCCCGTTACATATTTGAATGAGTTACAAGCATATCATGTTCTCTTTTCTCGCTCTGTGGGCCTTCGCATGCTGTCACACAATCTGTCATCACGGCTTTGATTTAAAGCCCTTCATGTTAGTGGACATTCATGTCCGTTTAAGGATTAAGCCTGAGAGAGGGCCATTTGATACGGTTGCCTATTTAATTCTACTCCTCATGTGTCAGAAATCCAAATAAGTACAGACTTAGTATGAGTACGTCCATCCATTAGCTCATCCTGTATAGGGTTGTGGGTAAGTTTTGAGGTGATGAAGTTAAAATAGCCATTTTTTATTTTTATTCAAAATAAATGTGAATGCCAAGGCCTCATTTCGAGTATGTACATTTAACCTTCAGAAGACAGCTGATAATCTTTAATGGCCTCACTTATAGGAGAGCTCAGGTGTTGGTACAGCTGGCAGACAGCTGTTTCTTATCTGTTTCCTGGTGTTTATGGTGCCCATACTGTAGAACTCTGACTGTGTACTCCAGGATTCCCCAGTTCCGGTCCTGAAAGGCCAGAATTCCACCATAGTTTGCAGATTTCCCTGCTCAGACACACCTTAACCAGCTAATTACCAGGTTTAGTAGGTGTGCCTGAACAGGGGAATCTGCAAGCTGTTTTGCAAACTGCCTTCCAGGACCGGAGTTGGGCAGCTTTGGTGTTGGCTTTAGTAGTAAGTAGGTTTCAGCCATTATTATTGTCTTTGGAATCAGATTTTGCTACTTTAATTCACCTACATATAATTTTCACCAGTGCATTACAGAAATAATAACTATTTTGACTTCACCATGGCAGCGCTTATGAAGGCCAATGCAGCTGGAGATAAAAGGCAATTGGGACACACCCACTCATGCTTCCTGTCCAATAGCATCTTGTTTTTTGCAGTTGGACACGCCCAAAAACATGTCATTCATCCAGAACTGTTAATCCACGTCTGTCCCCAGCCGACACAGACGATGAGAGAAGCCACATCCTGGTCCGGAAATTATAGATTTAACTCTGGAGCTTACACTGCTGGTGTAGTTTAAGACGAAAAAAAATGATGGCCATTTAAAACTGTGGACACTTCATAAAATGTGAGGTCGTGCGGGACGTTTCCGTAGGATAAGTCTTTTCAGCCCAAAGCCCCACAGGAAATGACCAACGTCTCAAACGTTTAATTATTACACTTCGGCTAAATGCAAAACCATGCCGCAAGCCTTTAAGAAAAGTGTCTCGCATCCTTACAGCAGCCAATCACATGCCCCCCCCCCCCTACCAAATCCTACAGCATGTAAGCATGTGCTTTAATTAAACAGGCGGGGCAGCGCAGTGCTGTGTTTGCAGTTGTGTGCCCGTCAATGCCAGGTCAGACCGTGAATGATCATTACCCTTCATTACAGCCCAGACAAAGCACCGAACCTCCCTCCCACTGCATGCTGGGTCTGAGAACAGCTCTCCTGTTTTTTTGGGGGGAGGGGGCTCAAATTGAATATCAAACTTGGCAATGCAAAAACATCATTGTTCAGTGGAACAGACACAAACCTTTCCCATAAAAACTCAAAATTCACAATTGCATAATGCCGTTCCCGTAGTGACTATTTGATTAGCACGATTTTCAGTATTTGATTTTTGTTATTAAACCGGTTTAATTAATTAATATAAATACACAAATCGATGTCGACGAACGGAAGAGAAAGTAAGCACAACAGAGAAGGCTAAGTCACCGTCTTTGCTGTGCAAGTTGAGAGGTTTTTAACTAAATTGGGGCTTGTTTTTTAATTCTTTCCTTCTCACGGTTCACCGTTTTTAAGTATTCAAACAGAAATCCCCCCCCCCCCCATGTTTTTCTCGCCAAGATTAACATTTCATATGATTGTTCCTGACAGACGATTTTCTTACAGAGGCCTCGTGAAGGATAACCAAAAAAGGGCATATTGCGAGTCTGTTTTGGCAGCTTACTGGGGTTTTAAGGTCTAGGTATTTCATTCCCCTCCTCCTTCTCTTTTCACTTTCTTTTCGCAGACAAAAATTACTGGATTATACAGGAGAACCGGCGTCTCGCATAAAGTGGATCACATTTGAGGGTTTTTTTTTTTATTTTTTAGGCGAGGGGGGAGTAATTGGTTTCCAATTAGAAGAAGCAGCGGGGAGCGCCGGGCAGGGGCCGTAAACAGCGCGCAGACGGGGGCTGTGATTTCCTCAGGGAGGGGCGGCCGCCGCTCTGCCGTTTTAATCTGCGCTTTAGCTCCGCTCCGCTTTTCAAGAAGCCAGCTGCGCCCGTAGACCGCACAAGTAAGTCTTCTTTCCCACTTTCCGTCTCGGTAAAGTGTTTTATGCGGGGTTTTAAACTCGCATCACGCCGTGAGCAGTAAATGTGCGGCAGCTGCGTGGGATCTCTCTGAATTTACTCCGCGGTAGTACGTGCGCATCTAGGCTACTTGGGACAGGGGTTTTCGGATCTATCGCTGGCTCTAACCTTGTTTTCGTTCAGTAGATGTCTTTGAAGGTTAATTGTAAAAAAAAAACAAAAAAAAAACATTACAGCTACTCTTTTATGTTTAACATGTCTGGCAGATGTATGCATTTTATCTATCATATGTAAAAATGTGTATGACTAGTGCGGTTATATTGCATGTGGTTTGAACTTGCTAGTTATTTTAAAGTGTGTAATGTAGCATATGCGGGGCGGCTGTTTAACACAAAGCCAGTCCGGGGCTGGTGCGGCCGCTTTTAGATGCTTATCTGGCACATAAGCGCAGAGGAAGCGGGCGCCCTTCCCGGTATGCGGGCCGGCCTTAAGGTCGGGGTGCGATGCTGGGAATACTTTATCTGCAAGGGCACTTGGGCATGGGGAAAACTGGAGATCAGGGGTCGCCGCAACGACTGGAAAGACCCCTTAATGTAACTGCAACGCACTGTTTTTTTTTTTTTGTTTTGTTTTTTTTTAGGGTTTGCAGTTGCGGTATACTTTGATCATGATCGTGCAGTGGTCAGTTTTTTTTGTGTGTGGCATGTTATCCATTATGGCTTTATAAGTCCGAGGAGACGCTTCCCGTCGCGATCCGTGCAATCTGAGCACCAGGATGGGTTGCATGTCGTCTCGTTTTGGAGAAGTCGTGGTTAATCCTCGAGAGCCCAGCATCTTATAGCGGTGTGAACGCTATCGCGTGGGATCAGTGAAGTGGTGAATAACGGCCTTCAAAAGATATCACAGCTACTTTTATTTATTATCCATTAGACTGTTTTATATGATGACAATATTTATTCAGTCTTCTGTTTAATTATATAAAATGTTTTTGCTTTTCCCCCCAGGCTTCTGTTGAAATCCTTAATTGCTTTTGTTTTGTAGTCCTTTAACTTGTATATAAAACATGGGAACGTTACAAGTTACTATTTAA
Source organism: Mormyrops boulengeri (assembly GCA_026781065.1). Lineage (NCBI taxonomy): Eukaryota > Metazoa > Chordata > Actinopteri > Osteoglossiformes > Mormyridae > Mormyrops > Mormyrops boulengeri. The sequence continues at coordinate 22,963,669 of JAODLD010000069.1, read as the reverse complement.
TTGCTTCAAGTAAGTGTTTAGAAATACTTGTCGGATTTGATGCATTTACGTACATATGTATGAGATTTTTTGTGTAAAACGGGCAACCTTTCCAAAATGCAGAATAATGAAAAATATCTCAGCATTTGCGGTAGCTTTGGAGTGACATGATCAAAGTAAAAGTTTGAGCTTGTTTGCCTTCAGAAATGACAGCATGCTTGATTTAGAATACAAGCTTTATTATGTGATCATTCACCTTTTTACTTCTGTAGCTGTTAATGCTGTGGCCTCATTTTAAGACCTAGTCACCATTTCAGGTTTCGCAAAACAAATATATTTATTTCATGATCTCTTGGATATCAACCCTACGCTATCCTGGGCTTTACCTTGTGTTTGTAGTTGGAATGCAAATGATTCTGTCGTCTGTGATTACCTCCGGTCAGTTCTGTTCGTGTTTTCTGCGTGCGTGCTGTGGCGGCGCACTATCCCTCTGAGTGGGAGAGTCGGGGGGAGCTTCTCAGCGTCAGATTCCCCCCCCCCCCCTTCTTTTCTTGGAACATTTACTCAAGTTCTCTGACGTTCTTTGGGGATCGACTGCAGTTTAAGTCTTTCCGCAGAGTGAGAATAGTACTCTAATCTGGAATAACCAGGTCTATTAAGGATAATTGTTTGCTCGTTCCTTGGCTGTTCTGTGGAAGAGTTTTTGCCCTTAACTTGGGTCATTTGAAAGATGCGTTTTCAGCCGTTTTAAAGTACTCAGAAGCCCCACAATGGTCATCCAGGAGTATTCACTTTTATTCAGGTCATTTCTCCTTTGATCGTAACGTCTTGCTGTAAGCCGACCAAGGAGTACTCTCCCTACGGAGCCATGCCGGACGTGCCATGTGGCATTTGTCCTTTGACCGTCCCTTTTGGACCTATGTGACCCCCAGCAGGTGGGGGGTATGTCTCCGCTTTGAGTAATGGCTTCCTTCGTGCCGGTGTGACGTCCATGCCCCTTCCAGGACTTCCTCAGTTCAGCTGCTGGATCCTGCGGCCCCTTCGAACCCGCTGCTGGTTTCACACCTCTGCTCATTCTCACGCTTACCAAAATACCCGTCTAATTTGGTGCGTGATTCTGGCCTGTGATGGAGCTTCCTCTTTGTGAGCATTATGCTCTGTAGACGTTTTTTATTTTATTCAGGTATTTTGTGCAAAGGGTTTATGTGTGATCGTTTATATGCGAATGGCATCAATTGTATGAACTGTGTAAAAGCCTTTTGCAAGGCGTCGTGTGTTAGTGGGTTCTAATCGCCACTTTTTCGAGGACAATCTTCTGCTTATACCCCCAGAGTGATACATGGACCATAGTACTGGCCTACAGGCTTTGTAGAAGAAGGGGAAAAAAAGAAATCCCTGACCGCACAAGCAAGCATTTTATTTATTTAGCAGGCGCTTGTATCTACAAACATCTTTTTTTCCTCCTGGAGTAATTGGGGGTTAGGGGCCTTGCTCAAGGGCCCGACGGTGACATCACTCTGCCGACCCTGGGCTTCAAACTGGTAGCCTTCTGATCACAGACTGAGACCCAACCCGCTGATTTTTTTCTCTTATTGGTAGAGAGTAAACTCGACGTGCTCTGTACTTTGTTCTTATGAATTTTAAAATGAAACGTTTTATCATTCATGAATACTGCTACAGTAAAAATTATGCATAACACAAAATGGTTATTTCAGGTCATGTTAGCCCCGTCCTGGGATGCACGGGGCACGCCCTGGGTGGGGGCTTAGTGCACCCCAGGGTGCACATTCACAGCCACACGATGTGCAATTTAGAGACCAGTTCAGTGTTGTTGTTTTTTTTTTTTTTGGATGCAGGCATGCAGACTCCACACCGAGCTGGGATTTGACCCCCCAACGCTGGAGGTGTGAACCTCTGTCCACTGTGCTGCCGTCCTGCCCTCCTCTCCCTCATTATATAGGATAATTTAGAAAATATCAGGAAACTCAGTTAGGCGCGAATCGGCAGGGTAAATGCACAAGTGAATCATTGTACAGTTTGAGTGCAATTTGTGTTTCTACCCGCTGACGCGTTAAACCGAAACAGACCTTTGCTGTAACCAGTCTAACGATAACAGCGTAGCCTGAAAAGCCTTAATACACCCCCCCCCCCCTCTGTCCATGCACCTTTTGCTAAGCCACACGATAAGAGCACACGTCTCCCTGTTCATTACCAGGATTTTCGTTTTGGCAAGGCACACAGCCGCACTAAATAAATGCTTAGCGGCCCCCACCTTGCTCTCAATTTGCCATTTTTATTGTGTGTGTGTGGGGAGGGGGTGGCAGTAATGGAGGCAAGTTAATCATTTTAATCTCCGTTATGGGGTGTAGCTGGGATACAGACCTGTTGATGGGGGCCTTGCACCAGGGGGCCTGACCAGAACCAGCCAGGGATTATGAGCAGGCAAATAACCAGAGGGCTACATTACTGCCTATGGTCTAATTACAGAGCGCTGTGATTTTTAATGCGGCATGCGGCAGAAAGCATTAATCCTTATTTTGACGTTTCTGGTACGTTCTTTAAAAATGACAGGGGTCAGGCTGCCTGATCTGCTGTTCAGCTCCTCCTTTCGCAGATTAATGTCGATTAGGAATTTAATGAGGAATCTGATGGGTTTTTTTCTTTCCTCCAGATATGTATCCAGGAGGAGATATTTTTCAGTCCGGAGAAAGCTCCTGAAAACCGCTCCAGAAAGTAGGCAGAGTTTGGGAAATATGAGGGGAATTCCGGCCCTTATAAGGAACGGCACGAGGCTGGGGGGTTGACGATGGGGAGACGTCCGGAATGCACCGTATTTTCGCTCGTTTATTTTCGTTTCCAGCGAGAGCGAGTCGAACCTGAAGAAAATTCGGCAGAGAGGCTGGACGTGGGCCCAATCTGGGGGAGACTGAAGCATCCATTTCCGGTACGGGATGGACCTTGACCTAAGTAACAAAAGAGGGGTTACCATGGAAACAAGGAGGTGGTACCCTGCAGTGGCAAACCCCTGTCGCTATCCCTTGATGAGTCACCTTTAGGTGCCCTGAAAACTCCACACGGTATATACATGTGATTGTACATATGTGTGTGCCGTCTTAACCTGAAAGTTGTGTTTCTGAAGCTAATGCACTTGTCATCTTGGTTGAGGGGCAGCCCAGGCGCAGTGGGGTTAGGCTAGGTGGAGGCTTGGAGGTCATTCAAGTGTAATGCATTTGTCTGCTGTGGTAAAAATGGTGTAAATCACTATAGAGGTTTGTTTCCTGTGATATTGGGTCCATCTTTGGGTGTCTTCATGAAGGTATGTGAATTAAAACCATCCTCTTCACCTCATTCTGCACAGTGTCATACTATAGGTTCTCACGCACGCTTTGATTATTGTATTCATAATTAACTGCGTTTTCATTTTCAAAGCGATATTAAGGCTTTTGTCAATCTGGGTCATCAGATTGATATCGATGGATGGCATGTTGTTGCACAGTTGCCTTTCATGCCTTTCCTCTTTCTTGCCATTGCTTTGTAATGAAGTAGAATCAAGTATGTGAATCGGGGCTCCCCAATTTTTGTCCTGGGGGGCAGAATCCAGCAGTTTGTAGATTCCCCTGTTGAAATACGCCTCCTAAACTTGGTAATTGGCTGATCAAGATGTGCTTTTCAGCAGGGAAATCTGCAAACCGCGTCGCGTTCTGGCCCCGCAGGACCGGGACTGGGGAGCCCTGGTGTAGATGGTGGAACCGGAGCAGAAATGTGGATTTGCCTGTGGGTGGCGGCATGGGTCGGGGACCCCTCTGCTGTGCGGGGATCCCATGGAGTGTAGAGCAAAGCTAATGCCTCTCGTGTCCAGAGCAAGTAAAATGACACCAAGAGAGGCGTCAGTAGGGCTGGAGAGACAGTGGAGTGCCCTGGCTGATGCTTGCTGCAGCGAGGGCTTTGCAAATGTGCGGCCAGCGATATTACATTCACTAAGCCCCCTTAGGTTATCCTTATGGTTCTGCCGTGGTGGCCATCCTCTCGGACCGCAGGTAACGCAGTGCACACCGGTGGTGCCGGTGATTCGAGATGGTGCTCAATGTTTGGGAGTCTGTAATCTCCGCAGCTCACGGTTGTGGTGTTGGTAGTCTTTAAATGTGTGAATGCAGGAAAACTGATGTTCCGCCGCATCCCCCGTCGGCGTGACCGTCTGCTGTCACGCCTGTCTGCTCTCTGCTCCTTTGCGAAATTGTCTGGCAGGCACACGCGAGACATTAGCGAGGACGTCTCCCACCTCTCTGCCGTCTGCAGTGCTGTGCCAGATGTGCTCGCAGCTGTGGAGAGCTGAGACCCAGGATACTGCCCCCCCAAGACACACACACACACACGCGCACATACACACACACATCACGGCGTATTATAATCATGATGATCTATCTACCTTTTAAATGAGCCTGAACGAGGCTGAGATTCTGTAATGATAATCAGGTTACCCTTGTTTTGAAAAGATGTCCTTCACACGTCAGGTTTGTGCTGCGCTTCGGCCCTTTTGCTTTGGGGAAAATACGAGCACGGAGGTTAAGGGTAGGGTTAGGATAAATCGCCCATCTGGGCTAGATTAGTCCACACAAGGGTTCCCGGCTGGTACTTCTGATAGTGACCTGAAATCCTCTCTCGTTCATCCTTAAACACGCTATTAATGGTAGAGGCCAGCAGGGGGCATGGTGGTTAAGTGTGCAGCATTGATCCGTCCAAGTGCCCCTCCTGCTGTTCTCTCCTCGAGCAGGATGTTTACCTTCAGATTGTGTACAGTTGTATACACAAGGAAACTGGCCGCGTGCTCTTCTTAAAAGCATTGAGGAACGCCAGCGTAGGCAAGACGATACAAACGGTCAGACATGTCGAGAGGGCTGTGACGATGTTAGCTCTGAGCGTGGAGAGCGGCTGGTGAGGTGGAGATCACTTCAGCCTCCGCTTGAAGCGCTGGGGGGGGGGGGGGCATTCGCTGGAGCCACAACGTGTGGTGTTCCTCGGTGCCTCAGGGAAGTAATTTTCCTACCAGTGTTTATTGTGTTTACTGCGGTTAAAAAATAAGTTTGTGTGAAGGTGGCTGTCTCGTAAGAGGCTGAGATTAACCTTATTTCCTAAGGGGACCGGCTCAGTTACTGGGGGAGTCTTGAAACTGCCCTACAGCGTTTGGCCGGCTGAGATTGCATCGGCTGGTTGTAAACCCCCCCCCAGTCACCGGTCAGTCCCGTGTACTCTCCCTCCTCCCTCTCTAGCTGCCCGGGAGCTGTCTCTTGTATAACCGCAGGAATGCTCCCGCCATGCTGCAGGGCGCCCAGCGCACTCTCCGGAATGCAGCTGGCGAAGTTTATTTTTTTTACCCTGAACATCAAATGTCACCGGGCAGCATAATTAAAGTGGCAGATCAAAGCCCCGACTACGAAGCACGCTGGCTCCCCTCAGTCAGTCGTGTATGCGTGCTGGTGGAAAGCTAGGAGTAGGTCCATATGGCAGGGATATAAGCACGCTTAAGAGTGACTGCGTCTTATCTGGGCTCTGCTCCGTCTCGGCTGATCTCTACCAGCAGGGGGTCCAGAATTTTATCCCCGTCGCTGTGTTGCCAGAACTCAAACGTGCTGGATTCCTGCTCTTGGGTTGATCTCAGTGCTCAGGGATGGAACGCTGTATGGTTTTGTTACCATGTCAGAGAGGCGAGACGGGAAGCACTGCAGCCTCACCTTCAGGGTTGGGGGTTCGAAGTGTGTGTCTGTGTCTAAGCAATATTCCCCCTGCTTCCTGGAATAGGCCCCAGCCCCCCCGCCACCCCATAACCCACATCAGGATTAGTAGATGAAAGATGGCTGTTTCACTCAAGCCCCGATATTCCTGTGTACTCATTGTGAGAAGTGCAGTAAGGTGACGCAGACTGCTCCAGCATCTCACTCCCTTTCCAGAATTAGTGACGCCTTTTTCTTTTCAGAGTTCTTCGAGATTACACTGTCTATCATAAAATTGTCTTCGTTGGCTGGCAGAGCTTGTGAAGGTCTTGTCTGAGACGATGGAAAACGATGGATCCATTTTAGGATGGTTCCCAGCCCCTTAGAGGTTATGCGTGTCTGAGATTCTCTGGGGCTGACACACACACACACACACACACACACACGCGCATGCACTCACACAGACACACACACACACACAACTGCTTTCCCACACACCAAAGTCATTCAGCTGACAAGTGATTACAATCGGATCCCGCACCCAGAGGGACCCTGGGCGCTCTGTGGACAGAGACGAGCCTTGAAGTGGGATAGGGATCTGACCGACACCTGAACAGTCGGAGGACACTTTCCCACAAGGGTGGTGGGGGCTAGCATCTGGGGCAGCTCCTTGCCAGAGGAATCCATATTAACATCGACGTCCTCGTCTAGCCTGCCGGCTGCGGGTGGAGGAATCCCAAACTCCGAATATGAGAACTTCTCCTGGAGATATTTGGAAGAAACTCTCTAGTTTGCGGTGTCAAATCAAGTGCTTGTGGTTCTCGTTCAATTCTTCCTTTTCACTTTCAGTTCTACAGTGCGGTAGCTTTTGGCAAAAAGATTTAAATGTAGCTTAAAGCGGTAAGTGGTTCCTTTTGTTTAGTTTTTGTTTAGACAATGGTTGTGAATATTTATAATTCTAATGATTGGTCTGTTTAAATCTAGGCAGTGAATTTGTGCCCTGTGAAATCGAATTGGTCTTCACAGAACACCATTACAAGTCTCAGTGTGGTTCATATCGCTGCATTCAGAACACAACAGCTTTATTCTACACTCGCAAAGGCCTCAGCCAATGGGAACTGGCACCTGGGCAGGTCTCCTGTATCCCAGATCGTGGCTGTACGCTCTATGGTGAGCTCTGTCTTCATGATCTGAATTTCAGCAGAACTTTCACTGTGGTCAAAGTTCAAAGTCTCAAACTGAGTGGGTAAAAAATAACATCTCTTTACACAGGCAGCGGCCTCTGTTTACTGGAGAGGAAAGGAAAGACAGGATGATAGAACGGGTGCTAGTTCTCGACTTTTTCACTGAGGTCTATGTTTTGGCATTCTTGGGACACGGGTTGGCTGCCAGCGGCACTGAATAATTCGTGAGTTTTTTGGAAAGATGTGCTGGATGGGACTAGTTCACGGCACAAAGTAAGCCTGTGAAGTCTTGAAGGGCTCGAACGAAATGCCTGCATGCCAATCGCTAAACATCAGTTCTGGTTTGTACCTCAGATCTTAAGCAAAGTCCCGCTTGATTTCATCGACCTGGGGTTGGACATATAGTACGCTGCTAAACTGGGTAACTGTTGCTAATGGCAACAGCAAGTCGACGATGTGCTGGAACAGGAGAATCAGCATGGTGGCTCCCATGCAAGTGGAGGTGCTGCAGCTCCAGCACTGCGAGGTCTAGGTTGTAGACCTCTCCTGTGGAGACCTCAAGTCCTTACTTAGGATGTACTCTGGATGTAACAGACGAAAACTCTGACATCACCCCCTAACTGTCTCAAAATAAGCCGCACAATGAGGACATTAATCATGAGCTCCATTGTGCTGTGTGAAGGCACTTTTCTTCCCATATTTTTATGAATTTTTTTTATAAACACAAAATGTCGCAAACTGATAACAAAAGTGTGCTTGGGCCTGGAATGTTAAACGCAATGCGTGCGCAGACCGACAGGGGAGGGGGCACAGTCGTGCTTTGGCACGGTACAGGCTACCCAGCTGAGTGTGAAATCGCAGATCTCCATAATGAGGTAGAGTATTATGGATAACGGGAATGTAATTTGCAGGTGGCCAGGGAGGGGCGCAGAATTTATGGATTTTTCCATTTTCAACACTTGCTCAGGTTTTGGGATTTTTACTGGACCGTTTTAACCTTCGACCCATGTAATCCTTGATGAGGGGGGTGGGCCGGGTAAATTCACGCACATGTTCAGGAGGAATGGTGAATCTGGGCCTTCAGAAGGTTTGGGGTTAATTGTTAATCCTGGGTAGCTGTCATGTCCCCCCCGTGTTAATAAGTGCTAAACCAGCATGCTGAGGCCTGACCCGCCACGGTAACCTGAAGCCGCCGTCTCGCAGGCCGTTCGTCAGGGCTGCCCAATCTTCTCCATCAAGTGCCCCCTGGGCTTTGTCTCCTCATGTGAGGAATGTGGCCCCATCAGCGGACGAACTCTCGGTCATGCGATGCCTGCAAAATTCTTCAGCTGTGTCAGTGAATTTCCGACATGAATAATTGCCCAGGCCACTATTCTACCTAATTTTTGTGTCCATGTTCAAACGGGCAGTTTGAGGTGCTTAGGTGTGAAGTTCGGGCTGAGAAATGAAAGCCCGTTTCTAACTACAGCGACGACAAAGGGATCGTGTGGGTATTTGCTTCGTATAAGTCCCAAAAATTCAGCAATATCGTCAAAATTTTTTTTTATTTTTTTTAACTTATCCTCTCCCTATGTCATGAGATTTTCATCTGATCATTTTGACTTTTACTCGTCATGTGGGGAGGACTCGCAGACAGTCTGTAGTGCAGGAAAAAGTAATCGCTGATAACTGCAGTGATTGTATTGGTAGCTATCCATGTTGACACTAACCAATAACTGGCTGCTATGGTAACCGCATGCTAACTGCTCTCCAAATACAGATTATAGGACATTAAACTGTCATCTTTATCTAGCAATGGGAGATGTTAGTCTTTCGGATAAATGGTGGGTGCGATGTACTGTCAAATTGGTAGTAGCTTATGTTGGCGTACCCCGTTTCATTACCCACAGTCCAGCGAGCTCCCAACACATCTGGAAGTCTTTTTTTTTTTAGGTGACATTTTACGTTCCATAAAATACTGTAGATAAATATTATTGCTAGAAATACTTCACTCATAGATGGTGTTCAGAGTTATGACGGACGGTCACTGGCAGTTGCGTGACGAAGAGGGAGCACCTGACTCTGGGCACGCCATCTGGATAGGGGTCACGGGGGGGGTGCAGAGGAGGGGGAGGAGCCTCAGAAACCTCACTGAGGGAAGTGGCCAGCCCTGCCATGCACTTGTGCAGGAGAATTGGCCCAAAAACCACACGACGACCCCCCTCCCCTCAGCGAAACCATGTCTTCCGTACTCAGCACGGATTTTATTTTTAGTCTTGGGCAGGTTCGGCAGGACAATGTGACAGTTTGCAGGCCCTTACACACATATTTGGCCAAGAGGAGTCAAGTAAAATGTCATGAAACATTATAAATAACCCCCCCCAATAAAACAATGATGTTGGGACCCATAAGCCTTGATGTGACAGGTTTAGGTTCCTATTTCGTGGTTTTTCATTTTGGGTCATCACAGGCTACTACTAAAAACACTAATAATTGTGAAAAATGTGCACAAGTGGACATCCGTGCCGGTCAGTGAGTCACGTCTCCTCTTGGGAAAACAAACATCATCCCTCTTCCTCCGGGGTGGGGGCTGCATGCTTCGTACTGAGCAGTTTTTAAGGAGAGAAAAGTCATTTCTCTTACCATATTTGGTCTCGCAGAGTGATGCCAAACGGCCGTTTGATCGTCTGCACGGCGATTCAAAGGTTCAGGTTTTCACTTCTGATTCTTCCCGATAGCGTCCCCTCCCCACCGGAGGGGCATTTACTAGGCTCATTTCTATCAGTCAGACCAAGAATGAGCCTCGTTTAGGCAGATGCAGAGATGCATGCAGAGAGGCTGCGTGTTTCCCTTCCCTGTGACAAAGGACGTAGGGATAGATTCAACACTGATGAGGACAAAATCAGTGACCAGTACTAATCAGAGCTGTACGTCAAGGCGATTGCCTTCCTTACTGTCTAATTGTGTGTATTCAGCTACCGTAAACCCACACAGTCCTCTGGGATCATTTGTCTATCCATCTTATCTGTCAGTCTATCTGAAAACTAGCAGCAAAATGGCAGTAGGTCCCGTTACAGCCTTTTCATACATCTCTGTGTACAAATAGCTGTGTGAGTAAAGCAGAGAATACAAACATCTGGAAATGGGGAGATCCGTGCGGTCAACTCACAGCGGAATGTGGCGGGGGGGGGGGGTCCAGACATCAGTGGGAAGTGGTGGTGAGTGGGAGATGGGGTTTTATGAAGATGAAGGCCTCCTGATGAGGAGTGTGGAGTTCACCGTGAGCTTCTGCTGTGGAACGGCGTGAGGGAGTGTTAGCATCGCATGTAGCGCGCTTTGTAGCGTGTAGCGAACCCCGATGTTTGTTTGGATTCCAAGCCGAAATGAATCATTCGGGTTCAGAGCAACATCCACTGAAGGATCCTGTAGATGTTCATGCTGTTGTTCGGTCTCCTATTTATATTCTGTATAAATGATGTAGGAATGTATCACAACACACCCATGTGAAGTACTTCGGGGTGACTCGTGTGAAAGGCACTATATTAAATTAATTGAATCCAGTCGCTAACTCTCAGGGGAATAACCATGCAATGTCAACCATGTGAGCGACTCAACAAATGTTTATAGATGTGATTGCAGGCATAATTGCATTTTGAAGTATAAAGCAATTCACTTACTTTAAGATTGTCATGCTGTATTGATTTATTGATCTGTGGAGTTTCTTGTGAAGTGCAGATTTGATTTTTGTCATCTTTTCACAATAATTCATCACTGGAATGCTGGTCTTTTGGGTTGAGTCTATAAGCCCTTCAAGAAACAAGTTACCTAGAATTTTACCAGTTTTAGACGGCTGAGCAATTATCCCGACTGACTCCCATAACTTAACAGTGAAAAGGGTGGGGGCTTGCCTAGACTTGGGCTGATCTTTTACAGATAAGAACCCTGCACCTTCATAAAGGATAAAGTTCCAACCCAAATGGACGCCCTGTACACGTGCGCCTCCTGCAGGTCAGGGAGGGACGTCTCTCCAAGTATGCGTTGGTGAATGTGAAGTGCCATGTGGATTGCTTTTTTTAAAATTAATTTTTCTAGTTTAAAAACAAGATGTGAGGGCAGATATCTTGTTCATGATGTTGGCCTCCTGTGCTTTCTGAGAGGTTCCAGACTCACTGCTGCCCCCTACTGCTGTGGATGATTTCTCAGCAGGTGAACTGGACCCCAGGTTGGTCCTGTACCCCGTAATGGAGGGCCTACTGTTTCTGTTCTTCTGTGCAGGATTTTCTCCTGGTTCTTTCCAACCCTGGTGCACATGATGAGTTTCTGATCGGTTGCTAAGCAGTGAGGATCGGGGGAGAGGGGCATGTCCCTTTTAGGAGGGTGTAAGGAGCACCTCCTTTTGTGACTCGTGGGGGGGGGGGGGCTGCTCTGAAGGCTAGATCAGCCGCAGATGTGGAAAGGAGAGCAGAGCTGCAGCCCCGTCCATGTGGAAACGATTGTCCAGCCTGATTTTCCTTGTGGTTAGAACAGTGCACATGGACAGAGTGGAGAACATGTACTGTCCAAACAGGAGAATCAGTCCCATAGTTCTTAGTGTTCTGGGAGCATTCCTCATCCAGACTGGGCACGGAGAGGGAGAGAGTGTGTTTCTGAGGTTTCAAACATGTATTTTAACGTGGCAAAGTGCCTGGAGATCTGGGCGCGTATCCGACACTGTACAAAGGCTCTAGATAACCGTTGTTTCAGCTGCAAAGATTTATGGGGATGAAGTTGTTTTTTTTTCCTCCCCAAGCACAATCTGGCCTTTATATGCATTTTAATATTTAGAACCGCACAAAGAGAGGATTCGTTATTGTGACAAAAATCATCAAGCCAGCCAGGAGGTTACGCTCCAAGAAAACGCACTTCATCTCTCCGAGCTAGTTTGAAATATGCGGATTTTGTCCATCCCACAGTGCGTTTGGGTAAATGTTTCGCTCTGTGGAGGAGCCATCGGGTGAATTAGTTTGTGGGCGTTTACCAGACTGGATGGTGGTTTTTCTGCCCAATGCCCACATCATGGAGTCAAAGTGAACAGATTCATCTCCAGCTCCCTTCCGTTCTTATCTTTAGTTAAACTTGATTTCTTCAGATGTTTTTTCTTTTAGATGTTCATCAGAGGCCCAGGTGTAATAGTCCGGGAATCTCCCTTCAAGTAGCACTACACTCGTACCTAGAGATGTATGAATATACCAATATATATATCGATTTATATCAAATGGCCGACATTCATTAAAAATCAAGACGAAACCACTGGTCCCCGTGTGTCTGTCTTGGTCGTTATTGCCAGCAAATTATTTGAACTTCAGTCAATTTTCAAAGTTGGCAGCCCCAGAACTAAAATCATAATTGGCCATTTTCCATAGTGGAGGACAAGGGATTTCGTCTGCTCATTCACCACTTAGAACCTCGCTAAGTCTCCTGAGTTGGCAATACAATGCTGACGTGTCACTGCCAACATTGTGTGACGTGGTTGATGCACAAGATCTTAAGAAGTAGTGTAACTGCTACAGATTTGTGCAGCTCAGAGGGCAAAATCAGTGCAGGGCTGCTCATAGCTCAGTCTTAATTATGGAAGAATGTATCTTTTTTTTTCTTCTTTTTTTTATAGAAAAGTGACCAGGAGTTGTTTATCACGTTTCCTGCTAGGACCTTTAACGTAACATTTTCTGCGCTGTAAACTTCCGGGACAGCGCCAACAGTTTATGATCTGAGGGTGGAGTTATACAGTGGCACCTCCCACAGGGGTGTGGTCTCACTGGGTGGGTCCACGAGGTGTGAACAGGCATGCAGTGGAGGTTTAATGGAGCGTTCATTACTGGAGGGGTGTTCCGGAGCAGTGATGTGGCAGATAAGGACCTAGATCCTTAATCCCTATAGACCAGAGATAATCAGGGAGGATATCTTTCCCAAGGCCTTCCATGGCCTGCTGTATACAGTGACGGAACAGTCCGACTATATGGAATGATCTGGCATTTCTGTCGGAACACGCACGCAGTAGACGCAGAAGTGACGCCAAGACGGTCGGGTTCAGATGATTTATTTTCTGCAAAATTCAGCATTTTTCCATTGAAATGTGCAGCTGCGGTGCTCTTCATTTTATCTATTTTTTTCTCCATATCCTGGCAACTGGTTTTAAGCGGTAAAAATGAAAACTGAATGTCCGTGGTTTACCGTTTAGAAACCACTACTGGAACTCATCTACCACGTCGTTAAACGGTTGTTTTGCGCAGGATTTGCAGAGCCATTTCTGTGGCTGGAGATTTTAAGGGTACGACTGTTCTGAAACCTGCAGCATCTCGGGTTGCGGTGGGTTCCTTAACTGCCACGCCACCTGGTGTCCAGATTTAGGTAGTCTTAGGAGAGGACCATGTTTCTGCTCCCACTGACACATCGTGGTGGGTTGTTTATTTCCCAGAACCCTTTGGGACATTTTGCCTTTCCCTTGTCTTTTTCATCTCAGTGCTTTTGGCTACCTTTCCCCAGCATTAGTATCGATGCTTGTCAACAAAGTCAAAGAAAACAAACTGGGGACAGGCGAGGGTAATTACCATTCACATGTCCTAATGAGCTCTTTTCATCTGCATTCCTAAGCACTATCTTGGGTTTAAAGGGACGGTCCAGTACAAAAGTTCACTCCCCAAGCTGCTTCCACAGGGTAAGTGTTCCCTGACTCGCACATCTCTGCAGATCGAAAAATGCAGCTTAGGAATGTAGGCTGAATTGCTAAGGGACCGTCACCAAAGAGCAGCACCAGTAGCAAGAGTGGGGACACTAAAAACGTCCCATAAACCTGTCAGGGCGGTCGTGTACATAAATGTGTAAAATCCATATGACAAGCTCCCATCTTGTAAGGGTGAATCGAACTGTTTTTTTGTTTTTTTTTTTGTAAATATCCACCTGTGGGAACTGTCTAAGTATAACTATCCAAAATGACAGCTGATGAGCATTTAAATGTAAACTCTTTAAATTCCCAAACGCTTTTGGTTAGTATAGATAAAGGATGATGACTTTGTACCAAAATAAAATGTAGTTCACACTTTTTGTACAATAGTGAGGACACCCCCTGACCGATTGAAGTAGGGACGGCTGTCTGAGTCCCGGTCTCTCTGCAGGTGACAGACCGCCGAGACAGGGATGGGGACAGTACAGCCATACAGCCTAGGGCCAACGGGAGGATCGTATGTGCTTCCAGAAAAATCTTTACGAGGATCAGGAGTCGGTTGTCGGTACAGAAGTAGTCAACCCTGTCAGCTAGGTGCTGTTCTGGGATCAGCCTTGGGCCGATGGGAGTGACACTGCTGTCATCACAGTAACGAATGAAACACAACCATATCGAGCTGCAGACGGCCGCCGGTACATGTGGTCCCAGAACTCTGCCCGTGCCTTCACGGTGACCAATCAGGTACCTGTCTGATGTCGGGTCCGGACTGTGGCAGGAAGAGTGCTGGGGTGACCTCACTGAAACGTGCAGATGGATTAATCCGCGAAGCAGGTCATCCAGGAGAGGAACCCTAACTAAGCTCAGATAAGGCAGCCCCTCCCTGCAAACACTGCCGCAGTAATTATCCCCTTTGCTTTCCCTCACCACCATAATGGAGCCAGTCGCTCTGGGGGTTTCTCATAGGGAATGAAACCCGTTTGGGAGTAACGATTTCTGCTTTGAAATGTGACTCCGCGTCAGTGCCCTGTGCGGTTCCTTCTCCGTGTTCCCCGGTCAGTCAGAGTAATATTGAAGTCAGGCTTCTGGGGCCTGGAGCCTCACATGGGCCACAGGCAGGGTGTTCGTGCTTGTGGGGTGGCATAGGGGAGAGGCGGAGGCTCAGAGGAACAGGGACAGGGGCCTCCTGTGTGACAGGGCCCCGGTTTACGCGACTGCATTCTTCAGGAGTAAGTTTGGCCAGTAGGACGCAGCAGTGCATCAGCCTCTTGGAGTAGATGCCCTGAAAGAGATGGGAAGGCCTTATACGAGTAAAATAAGACGGCCTACCATAGTATGTCGTCGTTAAAGGCCGGCAGGCTGTTGGTCACTGTCAGTCTCCGTGTCGTTTTCAGGCCAAACAGCAGGACATCCAGCCCCCAGTCAGGACCCACCATGGACGACGACTTCGAACGGCGCAGGGAGCTCAGGAGGCAGAAGCGCGAGGAGATGCGTATGGAGGCGGAGAGGTAAGCCCCCACCCTACCCCAGGCCTGTCGCAGTGCCGTCAGACCAGCTAAATGCTAACTCGCACCTTGCGTATGGACAGCCATGCCAAACTCTCACGTTTTAGAAGTGAGATTATGGGAGGCTCCGGGGGGGTATGACACCCCTCTGAGAGTCTCACCTTCTTCGCGGCCCCCAAAAGTCCTCTGATCCGCATGCCAAACTTGCCTAGGGCTAGCTGACGCCCTGCTGGAGCGGCTTCAAAGACGCCAGAGGTGGGCGCCGATGTCAGGGGAGGGGCGGCAGAGGCGGCGATCTCCCGCAGCCAAACTGATCGCCCCCCCCCACTGGCGTTGACTTCGGCATTCGGTCGATCTGCCCAGAAGCCCCGCTTCACGATGGGTCTTCGGATATCGATCATGGCCGCCCAAGATCAGCCATTCATTGTTGTCCTCTGCAGAGGATGTTGCGTTTTTCGTTTTTGCTCATAGCTAATGCTACACATGCTGCTCGACATTCTGTCACTCCTTAAAGAGCAGAATTGGGGCTTTAAGGTGATGTCACATATGTGGGACTGTAACCATGGCAACTTCCTCTTCCATCTCGAATCAAAATTTTAATCAGTTTTTTTTTCCCCGCCGGAAGGATATTTATCGTTTTGTCGGTCTTGCAGTTTTTGGATGCTGGTCCTTGTAGTTTGTGCTTAAAAAAAAATTCTCTAACTTTACATGTTGGCTCATAACTGCAGGGGCATTAAAAATGATAATTTTCATTTAGCTTATATATCACTATACTCACCCCTCCCCCGTGCCGGTTTTTATACAAAGAAATAGTTGAAAGGAGTTCGCTTTGTTTTTTAGAATTGTTTCAAAATGACGTATGGGGAGTTTAGGGCCAAAATATCCATTGTTGTGGTCTGCGATGTTAATTTTGTGTGTGTGACAATTAAATTATCATTTTTCCGTTACTGGCACTTTGAAAGTGTGTCGAATTGTGGCAAAAATGCCAAATACAGAATCCAGCTTTGAGGGTCCTCTGTCATTTATGGACACGCGAGTATCTGCGCCTTTTATCAGTTGTCTTCTTCTGACAGAAGTAGAGGAATGTCCTTGAACGTATGTCGTTACTCTCGACCCCCCCCACCCCAACATGCCTTATACAAGGTGCAGTTACTCGTTCCCCAAAAGGCAGTGTAACGGCGGCACAGAGGCATGTTTTTCAAATTAAGAGCAGGAGAAAGGCAGCACAATCTTAATGGGAATAATGCAACGGCTTCCCCACTACTGCACCGCGCACGCCTCGAAGGCCGCGCGCAACACATGCGACCACTTTTCGCTGTAACCGAAAACATGTGAGGGAATCCGCAGCCGACTGTGTCCGGCCCCCGCGGATCTGTAATCAAGCCTGTTGCAAACACATTTCACACACACATTTCTCTGCCCTCTGGAATTCCAGCCGCTCACCTTCCGGGTGGCTCTGTGGAGTCCTGCTCTTCTCCATTAGAGGCTTCGCGTCATGCAGTGGACCCTTCAAGTCCCGCTTGGTCACCCCACCTGACGCTCAGCAGCCTGGCCCTAAGCGCAGACGTGTCTGTAGCCAGTTAAGGCCTCCCCCGGGGGGCGCCAATTTCCCCCCGCATCCACTTACCCGCACATTAGGTGTTTGGGAAAATCTTTTTATTTCTCAGCTCCTTGGCATTTTTTACACAGTTAGAACTTTCATAATATAAAAATATTTAAGTGAGGGTTCAGGGGTGTGCGAATTTATGTAAGCATATGGTAGTTCACTGGGCTAGCACTGGTGCTAATGGTTAAAAAAAACAGTAACTCAAACACAGAAGTTCAGCAGAAACATAAATTCGAATGAATGAATTAATGAATGAAAGCATTAATACTGTTACGAATTCCAGGTCCTTTACACTCTACACAGATGGCAGAGTCACACATGCAATGAGTTGGTTATGTAATTATAACAAAACGGCTGAGAAATTTCTACAGAAACATGCTCATACAAATCTGTTTTTGTTTATATGTTTGTTTGGCTATGTTTACACATTATCCTATCTAAGAAAAACCCAGTTATGGTTTTTTTTCACCCGGTTAGCATTTCACCTGCTGCCTGCAGTACCTGAGTATGTACTTAAGCACAGACTTGTGTAAATCATGGGAAAGCAGTAGAACATACATGGCTGAAAGGTAAATACTTTAAACTCAAAGATCTGTGTTTACCTGTAGGTTTGCGGAAACTGACACCAATTATTAATCTATATTGAAATGTAGGCTAATATCATCTGGGTTCAACCTGATTGGTACTAAAGAAGTAATTTGAAAATGATACGGTTCATCTTCCCAAACTACCGTTCCTTTAAGAAACAGAACCGCTGCATACAATCCAGAATGTGGTTTGGTTTCCCCTGAAAGGCTGAGTAGCCCATGAGCCCATTAAGGTTAACTGGTCATAAACAACCTACAAAATGTTTACGAGCGATTGACAGATATATTAAGCTATAAGTTAATCGCCATTTGCCAAATTATTCTCTTACTAATTGTCACTAAAGCAGACCTGCCGATCATGACACAGAAATACTGAGGAAACTCAAGAGAGGATTTTTTGCCAAAATGCACATTTAATATCGCCGCGTTCTTGGCTGTGTGGACCGATTTGGCATTTACCCCTTGGGTATGAAATCCGGTACAGAAAGACAAGGCATTTTTTGATACTCGATAGTATCTAAGTAATTCAGTTGGTGCCAAAAAAATATTGAAGTCTGGTACCTAAGCCCTAGCCTTGTGCTTTTTGGGATAGGTTCCAGGACCTAGGACCCTGTGGATGGATGGATGGATGGATGGAGCCAAGAATAATGTTTTCAGTACAACAGAAGCTAAGCACCTCATACACAGTGCAAAAAGCAGATATAAACCACATCAAACTACTGTGTGTGTGTGTGTGTGTGTGTGTGTGTGTGTGTGTGTGTGTGTGTGTGTGTGTGTGTGTTCTGCAGCCAGTCATGTCCTTCTGTTGCCATGTCCCCAGTCTTTTGTGTTTGCAAACGGTCCGTTTGCTGCAGAGAAGTTTCTCACAACCCTGCCCAGCTGCCCATGTTCTCCCGGAGCCTCTGCCCCACATGCTTGTCCCAGGAAAACACTGAACTCACTGGAATGTTTTGACTGCTTTTTTTTTAACCCTGAAAAAATATCCTTTTGGAATGTTCCATGGTCTGGCGAGAAGTGGGGGTGGGTTTAAGGCTTCAGGGTGTACGGGGCCCCATTTGGCCCCTGGTCCTGTGCTGCTGCACGACAGTATAGGCATTTCTCAGAAGGGACCAGTGACCGTGGGAGCAGCTGGCCTGCAGGGGGCGACGATGCTGTATGATTGTTTGACCTAGAGTTTGCGGGGCCTCTGGGTGAGACCGCCTCCTGCGGGGGGGAGCATTTCACTGGAGGCAGGCATTCTCCGGGCCTGGGGTGGGATCAGACCGGGATTGGCAGGAGGGCACCAGTGCCTCTTGGCTTTACGCCAGACTGAGGAACAGTGGGGGGGGGGGGGATTCTTCATGTTAATTTCAGACAAAGGAAAGTAGAAGTGTTCACGTCTCACAGCATGTTCATCTCCAGCTTTTTCAGCCTCTGTGTCCCCCGAAAGCACGTGATTTTCCCTCCGTAAAGCCTGCCCCGGCCACGGAGCTGCTGAATCCTATCGTTTTATAGCCGAACATTTCAGAACAATAACAAATGTGACTCTGCGCCGAGATGAACTCCCCTGCTCAGAGCCAAGGAGCCTATAGTGCGCACACAGTCAAAAATGATCATATTCACAAGTTGAAGTTTCTCTGGTGCACCGGCTTGAATATGCTGCACGTTTGTAAACAAAGATGGATGCTGTGCCCCTTCTGTGTGTGTTTAGGCTGATGTACCAGCGAAATGAGGATGACGAGGAGGAGGCGGCCCGCGAGAGGAGGCGCAGGGCTCGTCAGGAGAGGATGAAGAACCTCGAGGAGCCAGTTACTATGGCAACGGAGGGCGAGGCTTTGGATAGCAACAGGTAGCCCTCAAGAGGCGAATGCTCTCCTCAGCTGGAGAGCGTGACGGAAAATAGTCAGATTTGAAATTCGAAAAAGAAAGGTTTGTTTCTGCTGTAATGTTGAGGAGACGTGAAAATATGGTATCAGAGGGCCGAGTGTGAGAACGGGGCAGAAATGTTACGATCTGTTTTTAGAACTGGGCTCATGTTTACTTTTCTATAAATGCGTTTATACAACGGTGAGATACTCATAGGAAATGCGTGTGGAAATCCACAGATTTACAGCAGGCCGCGTAAATATTTATCATTTCAGTTGGAATAGCAGTGCTAGTCAGTGTCTCGACAAGACTAACCACACTGAATGAAAGTTGATTACAGTAGACATACCTGAATATGGATGGACCTAATTTATAAAGTGAGAATTGTTTTGATCCATTAAGAAGAGTAATGATGCTCAATGAAAATAAATACGGTTGGTGCCACTTTACAATAAGGCTACCCATATAAAGGGTTTATGAATGGTTTATAAGCAGGTTATTAATTAGCTTGTAACACTTTGTAGATTATTAATAAATTTTAAACGTTTTCTAACAGATTTCTTTTTATTAATGAGTTACTACCATTTACAAGTGGCAAAAGGGAGCTACCACTGTAAAGTGGTACCGTATGGTCAATCACCCCCTCCACAGCGCCCCCTCATGGGGGCATGAAGAACGCCTCACTTTGTTGTTTGGCAAGCAAAGAGGCTGTCCACTTTTAAGATGCATTTTAAAATTTGACTTGTTAATTTTTCATCCTAGCATTTTACTGACCTGTGTTAAATTGCGTATCCGCCTCCCCGCCAGCGTGGCGGAGAGGGACGCGGCTGGCGGGAAGGGGGAAGCGGTCGGCCACAATGACGAGGAGGGGGACCATGCACTCCTGGAGAGACTGGCCAAGCGTGAGGAACGCCGGCAGCGCAGGGCGCTGGAGGCCGCAGAGAGGCAGTGGCGGGAGCTGGAGGCCCCGGCGGAGCCCGAACGCAGCCAGCCTGGCGAGAAGGAAGAGGAGGAGCCTGAGGAGGAGGTGCCAAGGAGGTCCTTCCTGGGCGAGCAGGTTGGTCATGTTGGTTTTGATTCTGCTCACTGAATTTTATATTTATCCCCTCACAGTATATTTCTCTGGGTGTGGTGGGTCCTGCTGTATTTATTGAGGCCACTGTAAAATGCTGTGCCCCTTAAATCTGCCAGGGTCATTCATGCCCTCTGAAGCTCCTGGGTATGGGGTACTGGTGCGTCGGCTTTGGGGGAGTCGGGCTGGGGGGGGGATATAATCTGTAGGGGCTAATGAGAGTGGTGCCCTTGCTTCACTTCGTAGGAAACGGTATTGGAGCGACCGGCCAGGTCCCTTACAGAGTTAAGCGAAAAGCCTGTGATTTCAGACGACGATGCAGAAAGAGCCATATCCAGGGCAGAGGTGGAAGAGGAAGAAGGAGGTGTTTCGGGGAACGAAGCTGAAGGGGGCACTGTAGCCCCCCTGGGGGAGGAGCATGGGGAGGAGATGAGACTGGTGGAGGTCGAAGGGACCTCAGAGGAGGAGTTAGGAGAGCGGGAGATGCCAGGGGAAGGTGCTGAAGGAGGAGGCAGCCTGTCTGAGCAGGAGCTGGTATGAGCTCCTCTGGCCCGGAGGTGGCCTGTCTCTCTGACCCCGGATAACTCAAACTCATCCGTCTGCTGGGGCCTTTGACAGGACTGAGAGTTGAGTTATCCAGACTGCACTGCTTCTTTGTGCTTTTATATGCTCACGTATGACGTGTGATCACTGTGTGTCACGATATGGCCACGCCACGTTTCTGACCGTTCAAGCACCGTGTGGTCACCGTGTGGTCACCGTGTCGGTTTGTCTATGTATCATGAGGCCGTTTTGTGAAGGTAGGTCACAGTTTGGTCGCTTGCAGCACGCTGACACTTCTGGCCTCGTGGCGGAGCACAAAGCGGCATTTCCAGACAGAAAGGCGTGCGACAGGCTGGGATAGACGACAATCCCTGAAACCGCGCTTCTCCTCCACTCCGTGACGACACCCCGAGCCGCTCGCGGTTTACAGGATGTTGTAGACCTCCCTGTGTTTCACAGACGTCTCCTGTTTACATCAAGGTCTGCGAGGAGAAGCTGAGGAGGTCCTTTTCTCGGGATGAGGTAAGAGTTTCTTCTTTTTATCATCTTGCTTCATTTCCTCCGAACACTTAAGGCCATAAATTCCAGGCTATAAATGCTACACACGCATTTCTGCTATAATGTGACGGATGCGTCGCTGTAAAACCTTTTGTAATGAAAACCAGTGTTTATGGGAAAAAATTAACATCCACTTGTAACCTAACCAAAAGCTTAACCAAATTTTTAATTTCAAAACACTTTACACGACTGATTGTTTTAGCTTATCTTTATCTTAGTTTTTAAATTTTAACTTTCACTCTTGTTCACTCATATTTATAGCAGTGGAATAGATTTCATGAAAAATTTGCACGTCTAAAACTAAACACATGGGCTAACTGAACACTGACTGCAGGTCTTCACGAATGGGCACATTCAGGTGTGTCGCAATGAAAATCAAAACGTAAACGGGTAAGGGGTGAAACTGTGTAAAAGCCTTGTGAGCAGTGGGTTTTATGTAAGCCTGTGTCCCCTGTTTTCCAATGGGCTATGGTTTACTTAGCATTTTGGGTTGTAAATGAAAGCCTGTCTTTGCACATATCGGTCATGCTGCTGTGGAGTAAGTTCTCCTTCTCCAATGTGCAGGAGACCCCAGAGGAGAAGCCCAAATGGTCCCTTAGAAAAGAGGAGGTAAGACAAGTGTGACTATCAGGACACTCCTATTGGGGGGTGGGGGGAGGCCTGTGGAAGCTGCTGATCTTTAATCCAGACATCTCACGTCTCCCGGAAATTCCGGGAGTCTCCCGCAAATTGACAGCAGCTCCCTGACACCCGCAAATGACGCGCAATGTCCCGGAAATGTGCTGTTCTGCTGTTCAGCGGTGGTAAAATTAACCGCTGCAGCCTCGCCCCAAATTTTACCACCACCATCTGGCCCCGTCAGCAATATATATATACGTTATTACTGCAATTCTAGCCAAGCCCTGGCCCGTGCCCCCACCCTCCCGGATCCCCCTCATCTGCCTCCCTGAAATCGATATCCCTAACATGGGATGTCTGTTAATGAGTGAGAGCTTTATTCCAGTGTTTTGAACCATTACCCAGAGCAAATCAGTCTATGGACTCACCATTCAGTACATGGACATGGCTACTGTGTGACCTAAACTGCTGAAGAGCGTTAGCTGTTCATGTGAGGCGTCTTTAAGCGTGTGGCTAAGGGAGAAAGCGGGGAGGCGGGACTTCCTGTTGAGCGCCTGGGTCCTGTGCCGTCATTGACCAGCAGAAGCCGCCCGGGGATCCGGAGCCTGTCTTGCCCCAGATGGAAAACTCTCCACAGTCCAAGCAGCCGAACGGAGGTCTGAATGAAGACTTCACGGCCAGACACCGGAAACCAGAAAGGACTCTGAGGTAGGCCAGGCCAAAGCCGGACTAACAGGCAGGATTTCCCTTTTTTTGTTGTGTGTGTGTGTGTGTGTGTGTGTGTGAGATATGTATAACGGTGTGCATACGCAGCCGGGGGAGCACGCACTCAGCTGAGGAGGAGCAGGAAGATGTGGCCCGGCAGGAGGCGGAGCGCAAGCTGGAGGAGCTGAAGCGGAGGCGCGGCGAGACTGAGACCGAGGAGTTCCAGAGGATGCGGCAGAGGCAGCAGGAGGCCGAGGCCGAGCTGGAGGACCTCAGGAGGAGGCGGGAGGAAAGGAGGAAGGTGCTGGAGGAGGAGGAGCTTACCAGGAGGCAGGAGCAGGAGGAGAAGAAGGCCAAGGAGGAGGTGGGTCACACCTGGGAGAAATGGGGAGGACTGCTGTTGTACCCTTGAGGAAGGTGATTTGTCTGCTTTGAGTAGCTGGTTAGCTAGTCAAATTACTGTGTTTGTGTGGGGCAGGAGGAGAAGAGGAGGATGAAGCAGGAGATCGAGAGGAGGCGAGCTGAGGCGGCGGAGAAGAGGCACCGGGTGGAGGACACTGCTGACGGCGAGAGCAGGAGGCCCTTCCAGTGTCTGGGGCCCAAGACTGGATCCATGAAGGTTGGGCCCCGCAGCTGCAAGCGTTCCCGCGAGGGAGGGTGCCCGCCTTTGACCTGCGCCAAAAATATGCCCACGCTGCTGCTCCCTTCCTGGGAAAACATAGGACTGACTGCCGCAGAGAGATCCGAGGCATTGCAGGATGGGTCCACCAGGATAGAGGGGGAAAGGAGCCGTTTGTGTAGTTCAATAGTTAAATAATTTAGATACTGAAAAGAGATGTTAGGATTTGTGTAAGATCTGAGCCAAAGTAATATTGGATTAAATTGTAAAGACCACGAATTAGACAAAAGCAACAGTACCCTTGGTATCTTGGTGCTGGTGATCGCTAATCTGTGGTGTTGTTCACACCCTCTAAAAAGCAGAACGCTTAACTAATACTAGTAAGCAGGCCCTAGCTTTCCTTCTCCTCTACTCAGGTTCTTGTCCTGCACATCCGCAATCCTCAGCTTTTGTTACGCCAAGCTGCATTAATTCAATTAAAGCTACAAAATCTTCTTGAATAAATCGGACACTTGCTCAGCAGGAGCCGATCTGTCAGGTCAGTTAAGATGGCGTCATTGGAAGGACGCTTGGAAATGCTTAGGTTAACGGAATTAATTGTGCTTAAATATCGCCATTTGAGATGAGATTGAGGCTGGGGAATTTCCTGTCACGAGTATTTTGGGAACTCCCACATTAAGCTGAAGTGCAGTGAGCCTTTTTTTTTTTTTTTTTTTTTTTTTTTAAACACTGCAGGAAAACTTGGTGTTTCCATCTTCTGTGGTAATTTATCATGAGGGCGACAGTCTTGTTCCCACAGCTGCAGAGACTGCTTGAGGCTCTGCTTTTTCTGGCCAGATGACAGTGACGGTTTTGGGGAGGGGGGCGGAACGCAGTCACGTTTCACATCACGGGCCGTGGGGGGGGGTGGACGTCCAGGCGGTGCTCGCTTGCCGGGCCTCGAGACGTCCCCCGACACGCGTTCCGCCCGTGACCGGCAAGCCAAAAAACGCAAAACGTTCCCGGGGCGCCGCCATAAATCGAAAAAATTTCACGGCAGATGAATCCGGGTCATGGTTTTGGATGAATGCTCAGGCACACGGTTGGTGCACGGATGCATTTGTGTGGATATATGGGAACTGTGAATGCTGAGACACGTGCTGTCCGTCTTCTCCCTAAGAAAACTGTGGGGGTGTGGGGGGGGGGGGGTGCACAGAGTTTGACAGACCTAAGATTCTGTTTTATGAGATTTGCATACGCATAGTGCGGTAACCAACAGCCTTGTGTGTTCCCTTTCAGATCGGGGAGCGGGCAGAGTTCTTAAACAAGTCAGCCCAGAGAAGGTCAGTGCTTCTCTGGTCACCAGAGCTTTGTGTGTGTCCCGTGTCTCACTCCTGTTGACACCGCAGTCAAAACACACAGAATTTACTGAATACAGAGCGGAACAGCCATCATCTTGTGTACTGAAAATTAAATAGTCATGGACCCAGCCGCCCCCCCACTACACGTGCACACACATGCACACACATGCACGCACGCACACTTGCATTCATATCTTTAATAGAACATTGGCAAATAACTGCAGTAATAGCAGTAAATAGGAAGTAGCACAATGCCTTCGTTACTTTTACGTCTTTTTTAAAAAAACTCTGACATTACAAAAAGGATTCTAAATATTTCTTTTAACCACACACCCCATGACCCCTATCTTTGGGTCATGATCCACCTGTTGAGAAGTGGTGCTTAACAGACTGCCAGGTGTTTCCCCCCTAGGGCTCTGACGACCTGCACCTCTCTTTGTTTACTGCAGTTCCGTGAAGATGTCGCACTCCCCTGTCGTGTCCAAGATCGACAACCGACTGGAGCAGTACACCACTGCTGTTCAGGTAATGTGGTGGTTCACATCTGCAGACAAATAATCGAAAACTCTTTGAAGGACTGAGGTGTGATGGAGCTGTCTGTTTGTCTATAAGACTGACAGGATAGTTTTATTTTCTAGCAGAAACTTTGCCATTTTGGTAAGTGCATACCAGAAATCTCTCTCTGCTTTAGTTCAAGGCTGCATTTACTCTTTTTGAGCTCAGTATTTTATGCTTCATCATTTTTGGTGAGTTCCTGGTTGTTAAAGACTTTTAGGTACTTGTGAATGGGTCGAGGGTTGTGGACATATTGTGGAGAGATTGTGCACAACTCCAGATGTTTCCCTAGCAAAAGCTAAACCACTTGGAGCATCCTCCTCTGTTCTGTAGACCAACAAAGAAGTTAAGGCCCCCAAGTCGGCGGCCATCGACCTGCCTGTGGTAACAGACGGAGTCCGTAACATCAAGAGCATGTGGGAGCGAGGGAATGTGTTCAGCTCTGCCGGAACCCCAGGCTCTACAAACAAGGTTGGGCTCTCTGCTGCTCCCTATGGGCCTGGAGGTCTAAGTTCACCCGCTCAGTTTTTAACCCTTAGTCGCATTTTTCCGGTCTCCTGCTGGTTTCAGGAAACAGCCAGCATGAAGATAGGTGTCGCCGGAAGGATCAACGACTGGCTGAACAAGGTCCCAGAGAGCAGCAAAAGTGGGGGAGGGAAGCCTGTCGTAAGTCATCCCAGCGATTAGAGCGCATTGGCTGTCCGGCAAGAATGTCAAAAGGAGTCGGGAATCGCAGGGACAGCAGGGCGTAACGTTTGGCCACCAGACGCGATTCGCCGCGGGAGTCAAAAGCCTCACAAAAGGTTGCGGGGCGTTTTCAGTTGGTGGAAACGGCGTAGAGGAAGCGTTTTATGATGGGCTGTTGACGGACAGCAGGTGCTGTTTGGCTCAGCCCCACAGTAAATGAGAAGCGCTGCATCCGGGGCGAGTAACATTGGCGTTTATCAAGCAGCTTATCTGCAGCCTCACCGTCGCAAACTTCTCGCTGTGTAGCTGATGTCATGTGGGACAGATTTGATGACAGTGTCCCCCAAAGACCATGAGGGCTACTGGTTGTTATTTCCTGTTTTTTGACTCAACCATTTGTGGGGAAAAAAAACATTGTTTGGTTAGGAAAAACAAACATTTTTTCCTTTATTGGGGGGAAAAAAAACAGCCCAATTACCTGTCAAGTCTTTTTACCTGTTGAAACAGTTACTCCGCTTGTTTCTAGAGCAGCAGAACTTAATTAAAACCTGGAGACAGTAAGATTTATGGTCTGGTATCTTTGCTTGTCAGCACAATAGGGGAATCCTTAATCTATATTACTAGAGCTCCCTCTGCTGGATGGATAAAGTATCAAACAATTAGTAGTTACACCAAGCAGTTCAGTTTACAGTTCAGTTAGTATATTGATGTTTAAATCCTCCTCACTTTGTTGTGTCCTTTTCATCTTTCCTTTTGTCTAGATTGCTTCTTTTTCCTGTCCTCTTTTCTCTCTGCGGTGTTCCCTGACGGTTCTTTATCCTGAAGGATTTCTCTGTTCCACTTCTCTAGCTTTGTGGTCCAGGTCAGGTATTGTACAAGTTCTAGAAACTTACTACTGCATCCACTCTTCCTGCTCTTTAACGTAGTTGATTTCAGTTGACAGAAATCAGGAGGCATCTGCGAGTCTCCCTAGAGCTCACAGTGGTGGAATCTATTTGGGCTGCGGCAAAATGTGTACACTATTCGGCACGCTTCTGTCCTGGACAGTTTCATATACTTTGGCGTTGCTCTTCTTGGCAGGACCTGAGGCCTGGTGACGTCACCAACAAGCGTAACCTCTGGGAGAACAAGGGCTCCGCCCCTGACAAGGTACGCCCTCTTGAGGTGGTTTAGCCGACTCACAGGAAGACAGATCCTTATAATTAATGAGAGTTGCTGATGAGTTTCATACAGAATAGATCTCTCTTAATCATTTTTGGCTTCATCTGTGTTTAGGATGGATTCAGTTGCCCTGTTAGGAGGTATCATAACTTGGAACATGGTCTTTCTTTTGTTTTGTCTTGTTTTCAGTACCTTAAAACCCCACTGAGTGAAACAGGTCGGATTTTGACTCTGAGCGTATGTTGTGGTCACTAAGGTTCACTCAAAGCTGATTGCTGCTGAAATCCTCTGACTGTAACATCCCAGGACAGAAAATGGTGCTTCAGATCCCTGCATGACCATTAACATCTTACTCACTTAGCCGACGAGCACCAGACGGGGAGATAATGACACTTTTGCGAGTGGCTGGTCGAAGGCCATCACGGCTGCCTGTGTATTTGGCAGACATGGCAAAACCGGCTGCATTCTCCCTCATTTGGGTGTTGAGGTGTGTTGAGGAGGCAGCTTTCTGTCTTCTCTGAAGCGTGTGTTGTGGTGTGAGCTCCGCTGGCCTGACAGCTATTTGGGCCCTGATGTCGCCTGCATGACAGAGTGCTTTTGAGCTTGGCGATGGCATCTCTCACAGCACTGACACACATTACGCTGTTGGTTTGCACATGGGGGGGGGTGAAATTGATCCAAATTTAACATAAGATGCCAGTCAGAATGCAAGCAAAGGTTGGTCTCACAGGGGAAGACGGACGTGGGATACAGGTCAGTGAGGCTAACATGTCACCAGGACACAAAATGTGACATTTAGGTGCCAGGTCACTTGTCTTTTTTTAGTGGCCTAATTTTTGCTTGTCTTTCGCACTTGTCAGGTGACCGTTGGAGGAAAGAATAAATCGGCCTCCAATGGTAAGTGATACGGGGCACCAGCAGGGGGCAGTGTGGAGGAGACGACTGAGGAGTCAAACATGTTTATCTACTGCTGGGTCTGAAAGAGGGTCATGTTTTGTATGACCAGATTTTTTTTTCTTAGCAGGACACTAACAGCACCACCAGGTGGCAGAAGGAGAAGACCGCACCCAGCAAAGCGATTCTCCCTGTCGCCGCAATATGCGTAAAATACCAAGCAGGGGAAGGAGGATTTTCTGTAATCCTGGCGGGGAGTCGGGGAGGGGGGGGAGGTTCAAAAGGGACTATAAATGCATATTAGCACTGTATGTAAAAGCCCAGCACCTTAACACATCACCGTAACGAGCCTTTGCACAAAACCTTTACTGCTCTTTGGAATCGACGCTGTGAAACTCTGGTCATTTTCACGTCTGATTTCATGTCAAGACACAGAGGAAAACAAAAGCCAGGGTAAGTGGCGGCACAGGTTTGACGCCGTATTTGCGAGTCGCTCCGTGGCTGTGGTTTAACGCTCTCCTGTCCACGGCGCGGTGTTCTCCGTCAAACCTTGCGCCAACTAGCAGTGGTACTGATGGTAGAAACTCACGAAATACTTCAGGTCAAATATATGATATACGAAAAAATATCAGATGAAAATATATGTTAGTGCATATATTTAGTCCTGATCTTTTGATTATATGTCACAGCTTTATTTCATATTTGTTCACCTTTTGTATGCAAACCTAATAGACGCATTTACAGAAATATCATTATCGAGGCCACTGTCCTCTGAAGCTATATTTTTCACGTTTTACGAAAGCGCAGTGGTTGTGCCCTCCTGCCAACAGAGGCATGGAGTGACGCCGGTTTTCTCGGTTAGTAGTGCTGTTGACTAATCTCTCTCTGCTCCTGGGTGCACAACAACGACCGCGTCTGAGTTTGCAGATTCCTCCCGGGTGACTGTGGGCCTCATCTGCTAACACCAGCCAGGACTGGTTATGCTGTGGTCTGCACTGTCAGCATCTCTCATCATTACCGGATTGTTAC
>JAODLD010000069.1:22864242-22882348 GCA_026781065.1 Mormyrops boulengeri | reverse complement strand
TGTCGGGGGGGGTGGGGGGGGGGGGGGGGGGGGCGGCCCCCGCTAATTAATAGCATTTAAATTTCCTGCATACTCCACATTTCTCAGAGACGTCGGACAGCTGCTGGGCACTTCAGTGAAAAGCATGTTGATATTGTAACGTGGCTTTTTAAGAGCTGCAGTGGAGTTTATGAAGGCGAAACTTGGTCTTCAGAGGCACAGAGCCCACGCAAGCTGTTCCCACTGGAAATACATCTCAGCGCGCGTGCTGCGGATAATAGCACTCGTCCATATATGCTGTGAAATATTCGGCCGGGGAGGTTTATTTTTTCATTTGAGGTTCTCTGGCGCCCTCTAGAGGCTAAAGGTCACTGCTTCAAGCTGGTGGAGGAAGCAGATGGGCCAGTAATAGCTTTGAAACTCCCTGTTATGTCATGACAGTGGTGAACAGATGAGCCGTGCCAGCCCACGTTTGGCACAGCTATCAGAGCGTGGAGCTTTGGTGGTGACGGGAGCGGGGTGGCCCAAAGTGACCCAGATACAATTCGGCCTCTCACGTTTCACAAGATGTGGACTTTGAAGCGACACGTTGTATTGTAACAAGAGTGTGAGCAATTACTGTGCTGATCTCTCTGAACTGCGCTCTCTGCATTTCAGCAACGGTATTCCTGGAGTTCTGGAAGAGGAGGCGAGCAGTCCTCGCTTACGACTGGGACCTAATCGATTGGGAAGAGGAGGAGGTCTCTGTTTCATCTTTGTCTTCATTCCATCCCGGTGTCTTATTTTCAGAATCGTACAACTGGAGATTGATTGTCTCTCACAGGAAGAAATCCGACCACAGTTCGAGGCCAAATACTCGAAGAAGGAGAGGATGAACCCGATATCGGGGAAGCCGGAGCCTTACCAAGCCTTCACAGACAAGTGCAGCCGCTTGGTGGTGTCGGCATCAGGGATCTTCTTCATGGTCAGTCATCTCCTTAGTCAGTTAGTGCCCCAGTGCTTCACTGCTCAGGGATCTCCAGGGTCAGTCAGTGTCCCAGTGCTTCACTGTTCAGGGATCTTCATGGTCAGTCAGTGTCCCAATGCTTCACTATTTAGGGATCTCCTTAGTTAGTTAGTGCCCCAGTGCTTCACTGTTCAAGGATCTCCATGGTCAGTCAGTATCCCAGTGCTTCACTGTTCAGGGATCTTCATGGTCAGTCAGTGTCCCAGTTAATCACTGTTGAAGGATCTCTATGGTCAGTCAGTGCCCCAGTGCATCACTCTTCAGGGACCTCCAGGGTCAGTGCATCACTGTTCAGGGATCTCCATGGTCAGTCAGTGCTCCAGTGTGTCAGAGTGATATTAAGATATTGTGAGGTGTTTTCCTTATTTTATCCACTCTTGTATGATGCCTCTGTATGAAACTGACCATTGAATATAATACGAAAGGGACACTTTTGTCCATAGAGGAGCTGAGAAGCATCATGACTGGGGATTTCTTCTGCTTCAGGTTTTTTCTGGAGCTGCATGCCACTGATGGTTAATGTCTGGTGTGCAAACGGAAGATGACAGCCCAGTCAATGACTTATAGCTCAGTATTTATGCGACGGAGACATTTTGCATTAAAATGGGCGGGAAATCGGTAGCCCGTGACAGGCAGGTTAATCTCAGTCGTCTGTCATATAGGCGCCCCGCTTTTTCTCAGCCGCGTCATGGTGACGGCAGCCTGTCCGCTTTGCACGCCATCCAACAGATCCTGGTGGTCATCGCAGCCGTGTTCGGCATCGTCATCTACCGGGTGGTGACCGTCAGCACGTTCGCTGCCTTCGATTGGGCGCTAATCAGGAATAACTCTCAGGTCGCAACTACAGGGACAGCGGTGTGCATTAACTTCTGCATCATAATGTTGCTCAACGTGGTAAGTTGCCCTTCACATAGCCCGCTGCGCTCCTTCACTTTCTATAACTGCAGCACTGTAATATATTCTATTCACCATTCAATTTCTAGGTGCTACGACTGCGATTTGTTGCATTTAGCGGCTTTTATTGCCGCTTCCTGGTTTTGGGAGCTGATTTTATTTCGAGTGTCTTAAAATTGAACGGTTTTTTATTCATTGGGCTGTAAATATTAGCTACATGAAAAGGAGCAGAGAGATTTTCTGGTACCCATGGCAACGATAACTAAGGGATGCAGAATGTTGCCTGATGGGCGTCACGTGATCTGAACAGTGGACCCATTCACCATCAGGGTGTATCACAAGCCCTCCCTCTTTGTGTCTGAAAAAGTGTGTCTATTTGCTTCCCAGGTGTATGAAAAGGTTGCTCTTCTCCTTACAAATTTAGGTAAGAAATTCTGTCAATTACTCTTTTTTTCACATGTAATAAATGCAACAATGCTAACCAAAATATTTTAACCCCATGGCGAATATTGATAGTGAACGGAAGGCCCATAGACTAAAATACTATACAAATATTTGCTCTTAATTATTTTCGCTAGTTAATATATAATCAGTTAGTTATCATATTAAGCTAATAGTTAACTAGTTACGGTTGTAGATGTGTAATGAATACAGTATGTGTTGTGTATGTGTATATGAACTGTTGAATGGATGGTTATATTGACGTTGCACTAACATTCTGCTGGGAATGCATTGACGTGTACAGAACAGCCCAGGACGGAGTCAGAATGGGAGAACAGCTTCACGCTGAAGATGTTCCTGTTTCAGTTCGTCAATCTGAACAGCTCCACCTTCTACATCGCGTTCTTCCTGGGGAGGTCAGTGCTAAGAATCTGATCCGGGGCCAGGAGGTGGCCGCTGCCTGCACCAAACCCATCTCACGGGCTCCTGTTCTGCAGATTCACCGGCCGCCCAGGCGCATACCTGCGACTCATCAACAGGTGGAAACTGGAGGAGGTGCGCTAACATATTCACCGTCTCAGCTACCCATAATGTGACACGAAAATGCTACAATATGATGCAATGCTAAAAAGATACGCGATTTAGCATAGTGGCTCATGAAATTAACGCCAAAGATTTCAGAGGGCGACTGGTAAATATGTCAGTGGTTCTGATTAGTCTCTCCCACTGGGCTCCCTCCTTGGGGTCCTCCTGGCAGTGTCACCCAAGTGGATGCCTGATTGACCTGTGCATGCAGATGGGCATCATCATGGTGCTCAAGCAGACCTGGAACAACTTCATGGAACTGGGCTACCCGTGAGTACAGCTCAGATCATCTCCACACAAGGGGCCATCACAATCAGTGCAGTCAGCTTGCTACAGGCTGCGTCATTTGGACATCTTTGTGGCTCCCTCTAGTGGCCATTTGATTTAATGTTTTACAATGACTCCATATGGTTTATTTTTCCTTTTTATCCTCTCCAGATTTTACAGAGCCCACATAATCCTTAGCATTACGGTACAATATTTATTTGTCTGTGTGTGTGGTTATTTGTGATTATTTAAATGTTTGTTTTCATGTGAGCATATCAAACATGAGACAGAAGACAATCAACCACACAATTTAGGCGAGTCAAAAAGAAATCTGTGTCTAGTTACAAAAGAGCAGAAGTTTGTTCCAGAAATCAGACACCACATTAATTTGTGCTTGTGTATAAATCTCATATTGGCCCAATACTGCATAGTAAATTCAGCTTCATTTAAGCAAAATGTGAAATTCACAAGATGTTTCCTAACAGACCTTCTCGTTCGTACATGCAGCAGTATAACAGGATCAGTCCAGATGAACTGCATTTCTGAGTTCGAGGTGCCTGTCTCAGTGACACTCCTTACGTGTTGCGTCCTGACTCCGCCCCCTGCCCTGCCTCATGCCGCCCCCCTCCAGGCTCATACAGAACTGGTGGACGCGGCGGAGACTGCGCAAGGAGCACGGCCGGAAGGTGAAGGCCAGCTTCCCACAGTGGGAGAAGGACTACAACCTGCAGCCTATGAATGCTTACGGGCTCTTTGACGAATACCTAGAGATGAGTATGTGCACCTCCCTGTCACCTGTAGCTGAGATTTCACCATAATAAATCACCTCCTGCAGGTGCTACAGATTCTCTAAGCACTTTGTTAGATTGGAATCCTGCACACTACATTAAACATGTACACTGTATTGTAAACCAAAAGTAAGTTTATGGGAAGTGAGGTGAGAAAAATTGTATCTGGCTATTTGTGTGTATTTACTACTTGAAACATTGCTGTTTGTGTACTTGTATTTCAAATGATTATCTATCTATTTGTTCACCTGTCTATCAGATTGTGCTAGCAATGTCTCCCGGTTTATCAGCTGTTTTTGGTATGTAAATTCAGCAAGGAATCACACTTTTTCTGCAGTCCTACAGTTTGGCTTCACTACAATATTTGTGGCTGCTTTCCCATTGGCTCCTCTGTTGGCCTTATTGAACAACATCATTGAAATTCGCCTGGATGCCTACAAATTTGTAACACAGTGGAGACGACCTCTACCCTCGCAAGCAAAGGACATAGGCAAGGCCTGTCATTTTATTGCAAAGTATGTGTGTATTAAGGGTTACATGATTCTCCTAGGACACTATTATATTTCTTATTTTTGTATTTTGAAGGCATCTGGTATGGCATCTTGGAGGGCATTGGCATCCTCTCCGTCATCACCAACGCCTTTGTCATTGCTGTGACATCAGACTTCATCCCTCGATTGGTTTATGCCTATAAGTATGGCCCTTGTGCTGGCCAGGGCCGGGCTGGGGAAATGTGAGTACCAGGCCCACTACAAAGTCAGTTACAGGAGTACGCTGCCCACTACAAAGTCAGCTTACAGGTCTACACTGTCCACTACAGAGTCAGCTTACAGGTGTACACTGTCCACTACAGAGTCAGCTTACAGGTGTACACTGCCCACTACAGAGTCATCTTACAGGGGTACACTGCCCACTACAAAGTCAGCTTACAGGCATACACTACCACTACAGAGTCAGTTACAGGTGTACATTGCCCACTACAGAGTCAGCTTACAGGTGTACACTGCCCACTACAGAGTCATCTTACAGGTGTACACTGCCCACTACAGAGTCAGCTTACAGGTGTACACTGCCCACTACAGAGTCAGCTTACAGGTGTACATTGCCCACTACAGAGTCAGCTTTCAGGGGTACATTGCCCACTACAGAATCAGCTGACAGGGGCACACTGCCTACTACAGAGTCAGCCTACAGGGGTACACTGCCCACTACAAAGTCAGCTTACAGGGGTACACTGCATGTCAGAAGATTTCAATGAATGTAACAAATTATTTTGCAAAATTGGAATGTTTCTCAGGAACATAAAAAACCAGTCAGTCCACTGATATATAAGTGCCCATGAATATTAAATGTTAACCTTGCGATCAGTGTTCTGTGCTTTGTTTGAACTAAAAAGACACAGACAAATTTATGCACAATTTATGACGCTACAGTAATACTCATCTTAAAGAGTATTCTCAGAGTATCACATCCAAGCTGTGCTGTCGGAGTCCTCTAACCATATTTGAAATATTTTTTCCTTGTCACTTCTATCACATTCACATGAACAAGCCATCAAAATCTGACTCTTGGGTTTTCCTTCTTCTCCAGGTGCATGGTGGGATATGTCAATGCCAGTTTGTCAATATTCCTCGTTGCGGACTTCGAAAACCGATCAGAGCCCCGGTTGGATGGATCCGAGTTATATGGATCTCCGGTGAGGTATTGCAGGTGGGGTCTTCAGGCTACAGTCACTGTAATCAGCATCGTAATAAACATCACCAACATGTTGAACTGAAAGTCATACGCATGTTTACTCTGGAGTTGCCCTGGCAGTTTCAGGTAGCGATGATTCTAAAGATCTGATCCTATGCTTCTTCCTGACCAGTGCAGTGTCTCTGACACCCCCGCAGGTATCGGGATTACCGTGCTTCGCCTGACTCCGAGGAGCCCTACGCCTACACACTTCAGTTCTGGCATGTTCTCGCGGCGCGGCTAGCCTTCATCATCGTGTTCGAGGTAAACCCAGCAGGTCACACTACCTACTGTGCATATACTCTGTCAGGAAAACTGTAGCTAGAATATATACCATACAGCAACCCTAATGTATATCCCAACTAATACATATCCCATATAACCTACACACTACCTAATGTACTGGACCAGCCATATATACTATATACAGTTCATAGAGTACTGTGTCTAGTGTATTGGATCTCATGTTCTGTGAATTATATGCATTTATTCATATAAATATTGATATATAGTTTGCAATGTGAATGCATGTGAATGCATCACATCCTACGTTTTCTGTTTCTGCATTCCTGGTACTGTATTCCAGCTTCATCCAATCAGAGTTGTGCTGTTGCTGTATTCTAGCTTCATCCAATCAGAGTTGTGCTGTTGCTGTATTCCAGCTTCATCCAATCAGAGCTGTGCTGTTAAGGTATTCTAGTGTCATCCAATCAGTTGTCTGTTGCTGCGTTCCTGCTTCATCCAATCAGATTTGTGTTGTTAAGGTATTCTAGTGTCATCCAATCAGTTGTGCTGTTGCTGCATTCCTGCTTCATCTAATCAGAGTTGTGCTGTTAAGGTATTCCCGTGTCATACAATCAGTTGTGCTGTTGCTATTTTCCAGCTTCATCCAATCACAATTGTGCCATAGCTGTGTTCTATCTTCATCCAATCAGAGTTGTGTCATTATTGTATTTTAGCTCATGCAATTAGAATTGTACTTTTGCTATATAGCAGCTTCATGCAGTCAGATCTGTCCTGTTGCTTTTTTTTAGCTTCATCCAATCAGAGTTGTGCTGTTGCTGCATTCCAGCTTCGTTTGATTTTGATTTGTCCCTCCTTTCACAGCACCTGGTTTTTACCATTAAAAACCTGATTGCCTACCTGATCCCAGACCTTCCGAAGGACCTCCGCGACCGCATGCGGCGTGAGAAGTACCTGATCCAGGAGATGATGTATGAAGCTGAGCTAGAAAGGCTTCAGAAGGAGAAGAACGAGAAGAAGAGGCACGACAGGTCCCACCACAAAGAGTGGCCCTGAAACTGACCAGGGATCAGTACGGTGGTCCTGTGGAAAATTCCAGCGAAACTCCGGAACCCAGATTTCAGTTAGCACTGAACGTACCCATGACCGAATCATACGAGTAACTAATGGTGCACAGTGATAGATATTTTGACCTCAAGGGTACAGAACAACATCTTGGAGCTGGTTCTATATGGATCACCATGGTTATGCTACGTTAACAACTAAGTTAGTTGTGAACTCCAGTTATCAGGCTTAACCAGCCTTCCCTTTTTGATTTAGTACTTGTGGATCTGTAGTCTCGGATCTAATAGAAGTACACTTTAGGGTTTGCAGGTAATACTGTAGTGCTGGGACTGTTTACTCCCCCTGCTGGAGCTGTCTGGAAATGGACATGACAAAAAAGGAGCTGCATGAGGCGGTCCGCAGCCATGCGGGGGATCCTGGGAGTCGGTATGTGTACATACACTAACACATCAAGCATGGCTCTCTCAAACGTAACGTTGTGCTCCCATTTCTCTTTTAGGAAAGTTATGTATCGAAGAACATTTGACAATAGTTTGCTACTCTTTTTGCAGAAGTTTGCGTTGTCCACTGTTTTACATCTCCTCAACAAAACTGAATGTAAATAGAATATTGGGGACTTTTACAGTTTGTGGTCTGTTGCAAATCTAGCCACGTTGTCTTCTGTTCTGTTTGAATTAAAAAATAAACAACCTGTTTACAATGCAACCAAATCTTGATTTTAACATCTTATGAATAAGTTGAGAAATGATGACATATCGCTTTACTGTAAATATGGGAATATTCAGTTTTTGGCCTAAGGCCGTGTTTACTGCTTGTATAGTGTGATGCAATAAGACAAACTTATATGTCTGAACTCTTAGAGTTGGGTCCAGACTGCTCACGTCTTCGATACCTCTCATGAACCATGGAAATGATTATAATAATAAAAAGGATTTATTACCAGCTGTTCAGAGCTCCTGGTGGTTTCTCAAGTGATGCATCCTGCCCTCTGGACTGAATGTGTCGCATGTTAGGGTCAAAGGTCATGGTGCGTAGCTGAATGTAGCTCTGGATATAGGTACCCCAGCTGGAACATTTGCTGCTAATTAGATTTCTGCAGTCATTATCACAAGAGGCACAGAAGTGCTGTAACAGGGAGCCTGCGGGCAAGATGTTCCACTATCTCATGCTGCCAATTTAGGGTATTTAACAGGGAGGGTGCCAGAAGGAGACCCATGAGCGCCTACCAATTTCCTATACAGGTCATCTGACGTTTATCAAGATGAAAATCTGTTGGAACAAGAGTTGGTTTAGACTTCTACTGCTCATTGTGTACAAAAACGCACACTCAGCATCAATGTCTGCTCCAGATGAACTCTGTTCCCATTGGTTAATATATGATGCAAGCTCAACTTGGGCATATGTAGCGAATATTTAATATAACATTTTAAATTAACTTGGTTTTGGGTTATTTGAGTAAAGTTTAATGAAGGATGTCTAAAGTTATGAAGTATTATGAACTTTTTGGTCATGTGATTACTTACGTATGGCCTGTATATGGAGGTGTAGTGTCTTGTATCCTATTGGTTGTGATATTATGACATCATGAATTGTGTAGTGTCATACATCGCATTGGTTTTGATATTATGACATCATGCATTGTGTTGGAGCAGAGACCTCACTGCACCCTATTCCCAGCAGCTGTATGAGAAAAACAGGATATGCCCCAGCCGACCTCATGCCCCATTTACTGCGTGAATGTGTCGTCCTGAAAGAGCAACACGTGCGAGCAACATAAGTTATATAACGTTTTATGTAACTGGTCTGCCAATTAAAAGCCTGAGAAATTTTAAAAAGAAAACAAGCTTGAGGACATAATATGGAAACAATGTACAACTGAATTTGGAATTTAGGTGATGCTGATTCTTTTTGTGAGAATTAATAATTCAGTGTTTTAAGTAAGCCCCAAATTGTGTGAAACGTAGACCCAGGCGTGCAGACCCTGCTGCTCACGTGCCTGTTCTGGTCCCTCTGATTTTGATTTATCAGTCCGAGTCATAATGTCACCTCACAATCGTATCTTTACAATGCTATTTTCAGTTTCGGACTTCATCTCTTTTAGGAAAAGTGGGGAAAACAATAGGCGTGAGCTTATGTGGGCCAGATTGGTAGAACTGTGAGGACTGTTGGACAATGTGCATGTACATGTAGCTCCGTCCTCATGGTCATCTGTCAGGAAAATTGAGGAAAAGTAGCAGAAAAATGATGCATCAGTACAAACTACAGTAAACAGTAGGACAAGTCATCATAGTAATTATGGACAATCTCTCATTAATAATACACAGCATTCTTCTCTTATAATTACACCGCCATTTCCTTTTGCTCGTCCCTGAGGAGCGCCAGAGATAAAATGGATTGTGGGCTAATTAAATGAGCCTCTGATTTTGATTGGAACCATTGTCTCTATCTTTGTAGTCTGAAGCTTAGTTGCGCTGAATCTCCAAATCATAAAATGTTTTCTGCAGTCATAACCACCAACTAGGACACTATGATTCTGAATGAAGATGTGAGTAGAGCTCGGCATTCTGGGACAGGAGGCGCTGGGTTGGAATCAGCATATTTCTCATTAACTCGGTCACACTGGGCGCTGGGTGGCTTTGTAAGTTAGGCCTCTGTGCCGGTGTCAGAAGGTCGCTGGTGTGAACCCTGTCCTTGGCAAAATAGTGACATGTTTGTTGGGCCCTTAATTGCACAAAAGGCTCCAGGGGTGCCAGTTAAATAACTGACCCTGAGTTTGGACCCCAACTCTCAACTGTATGCATATGTCTCAGAAAAGGAGAGCATGATGGGATACGTGGGAAGAAGCATCTCCATGCACTAATGCAAATGGCAGGTGAAGCGTTGATTCATTCTGTGGTTTCACAGTGTATATCTATGTTTTGTGATCTTTCCCTCATTCAGGGCCACCCCTGCTATTATGGCTCCATTAGTCTCACATTCAGGCCTGTCTGACTCCCTGCACGGTCATGGTGTGTCGTGTCATTCCTCTGCACTCCCCGGCTTCCTCCCTCGTTCCAAAAACACGCTGTCTCTATATCTCCCATAGCGGGTGAGCGTGTGCACCTGCCATTCAGGGAGTCCCCTGCTTCGTGCCCTGCACATTCTGGCAGCCTCGCCAAGACCTTGTACTGGATAAGCAGTTATGGAAGATGGATGGATGATTATGTTACAATTTAATAAACGTCTATAAGTTCTGAGAATGAGGCAGTATGTTACACCCACCATATGTTACCTGATAGGAGATATAAACCGCAATGCCTGCTCTTGTGATATCAGCCTACCCCTGACAAACCTATACAGTGTATCACACGGCATACCTTTGACACTTGACTTTGTTCTGGAAGGGAACATTCGGAAATAGACCCCCTAGTTTGCAGCTGGAAAATAGTTTATTTGAAAAACCTTTATTTATTTACACGCAGCCCAGATGTTGAGGGTAAGGAAAATAAACTGAGACCAGACAAACATTCCAGTTGTATTTACTTTCCAGCGAGCTTTTTCACTTTGTACTCCCAGAAAATGATCAAAGACTTCAGCTGTAACAACAGATTTGTCCGCCGGAAAGGAGCAGGAGCTCCACCAGCAGGGGGCGCTATCGCTGACCTTCCCTTAGCTCAGTCTCAGGTTCCTCATCCACACTAATAAGGAGTGTGACTTCCTATCCACCTCTCATGTTCTTCTCAGTTTCCAGTTCCTTGAACTGGGGTGTACAGGGGTGTACCATCATACCCCCCCATCCAATTTCACATAAGGCCCCTACAAGGCACTGGGCCCCATGAATCTGCCTGGGTGTACATGTTCCCCCAACAGCCCTGCTCACAGAAACATGGATGGATCCAGATAAGAATCCTACTGCAGTTCCCCTCTCTTCTGTGTAATCCATTATACCGTGCAGTATTGCTGTTTGTGATCCTGCACTCACAGCTGAGAATCGCAAGTTATTTATTTTATTCTATACTCTTTTTTCCCTTAAACTTTCTTTATCATGGATTTATTGAGGTTTCTAAAGAAAGATTCAAACGTCATCTCACTGTACTCATACACTAACAATATAGATGTATTATCTTATATACTCGACCCATCTCTAATCTTAATTAGTATCTGTCAATTCACATGGAATATGGTCCCTGTATAAGAAGCGATGCAGGCCCCGTTCGTGATGAACAGGCGTGAGACTTTCTGGGTCGGACTGGCTGAACTGTGAGGACCGGCTCTTCGGGGCTTGGAGAATGTACATTTCTGCTGTTTTGTTGTACTTGCAGCTTTTGATTGTTGCCTGCGGTGAGATTTCCTAAAGGGCCATCAGCGCACATTTACGGTAAACACGCCCGGGGTGCCAGATAAATGACACGACGTTGGGCTCCGACCTCAAGCTTCAATCTCAACTGTGCACACGTGTGTGTTTGTCTCGAAGGAGAGCATGATGGGATATGTGGAAAGAAGCATCCCAATGTACTCCTACTCATATTTGCTCAAATGGCAAATAAAGCATCATTAGTAACACCCTACCTACATAGAGTGCCCTGACTCTTGTCGCCTTTCCTCCGCTATCACACCCTTCCCCTTAGTGAAGCTCATGTTCCTTCTGGGATTTCAGCATCCACTGTGACCCCTCCTTAATCCAGTCCTTTCCTTCTCTCCCTTTCAGCTTTTACTGAAGAAAACTAACAATATCTGTTCAGCGTTTTAAATAGCCAATAGCTCATTAATTGATACTAGCTCCTAACCAAATAGCGTGACTTAATTACAACAGAAATTGAATGACCGGAGATTACATTAGGATAAATGCCAGAGAGGTAGCTTTTTCTTGTCAGCTTTACCTCATCGCGCATTGATACGCCACGCCTGCGGGCTCATATCGCGGGCAAAACTGGGGCATCCTCTGGCATACGAGGTTGGGCATCAAAGAGCAAATTTCCAAAATTTACTCAGTCCACAAGAAACATATTCAAGAAAGGTTCTGAAGACTTAGTGAGTTTTATGAATTAAAGGGAAGTTCTTCGTTGGATTACGTGAGGAATAAGTGTTTTGGTTCCTAATACTGTAAGATATGATGATAAAGCCTTGTTCCAATCATTCCAAACAATCATGCTGCAACACTGATCAATCTTGGTTCTGTACAAAAACTGGCTTTCTCTCACTGAACAACATGAGGAGGACATGTAAACTCCACACACTATGAAGTAACAGTAATTCTATAATTAAATGAATGAGTATAATCCATCTATGTGCTAGAGAATATTATACCCGATCAGACAGATAAATGCTGTTTAATAGGAACAGGCCATCTTGGTTAGTTAGATGATAGTGGCTTTGTCATGGTATAAGCATTTTATTTTTGTTTACGGTTGTTTGCACCGGCAAGGTTCACCTGCTGGAACATTGTGCCATTTCACATGTTCTACTGATTCATACAGGAAAATGGCATAAAGGCGTAGATGTGAATCTGAATGGCTTCTTCGCTTCAAAAACGGGGCAGCCGATGAGGAGAAACGTATTGTCATACTGCTGGCGTACTGGCTCTTTGCAGGATTTATCGTTCTGACCTTTTCACAGCTCGCGGGCTGAAACAGACGTCATAAGAGCCGCGGTTTAGCGTAAATGGCGCAAGATGTTACAGAAAAAGTCTTCCGTCAGTGAGAATAAAAGAGTCCCGGACACAGGCCCAGTGGCCTTCACAACGTCAACCCGGCAGACAGAGAGCGAGAATCGCTTATGTGTAGCTACATGCAGGGATCCCTGTGAAGCGAAAACATGAGGGCAGAGACAAAACAAAAGCCAACTGCAGTCACACCACACGGACATGCCGGAAAAACGCACAGAAAAGGACGTCAAAAAATAAGCACGCCGTTTGAAGCCGCTCTGCTTGTTTAAAGACGTATTTTTAGCTGTTCATCAAATTCCGTCTTTGTTCCCTGTTTTCCAATGTCTTTCTCCTATCTTTAGCTTCAAAAACAACAAAAAGAAAGAAAAAAGCAAAAATTTCAGTTTGTTATACGACTCATTTTGCCAAGGAAGATGAAAACATGTTCTTTTTTTCCATTTTAAAATTAGCCATGGACCCTTCTTCCAGTTCAGATGGATATTCTGCATCTAATGACACAGGGGCCATTAATCTTCGGTTAACTTTTGATTTAGATGTTTTATTTCAAAATGGGAAAATAACAAATACTGTAAAAGTTGTTACTTCATATATCCAGGGGAGTGAGTTCATATCCAACAGCGTGTGTTTAATGTGTAATTTATATACCATACATCTTGGGGACCAAATGTCCCCACAATGTGATCAGAATCTGTTATTTTGACCATTTTCAGTCCCCCAAGGGGAAATTCAATTTTATAAAAATCTGGGAATGCAATTAAAAAACTAAAAATGCCAAAAGTCTTGTATTTTGTTTGGTTACTTATGGTTAAGGGCTGGGTGGGGGGTAAGGGTGTCATTGTTGGGGTTAGGGTTTTTCCCATAGAAATCAATGGACAAAGATATGAACACAAACATGGATGTGTGTGAACTTCTCATGTTCACCGCAAGTTCATATGGATCTTCTCTGGGTACTCTAATATGCTAAGGGATGATGATGATGATGATGATGATGATGATGATGATGACGATGCGAATTGCACTGAACGTGCTGTAGGTCCAGCAAGTACCCTTTGACACCCTGAGCTTCATGGATTAGTCTCCGCATCACTGCACTGTCACCATGGATAACCTAAAAAAGGTTTCTGGAGAAGCATTCCTTCATCCATTTCCATTACCACCTGTCCCATACTGGGTACTGGGGCTTTCGGAGCCTATCGCAGGCGCAAGGCCGGGAATTACCCAGGACAGGGTGCCAAACCATCACAGCGCACATACACTCATGGACAATTTGGCAGGTCCAGTTCACATTATCATGGTTTTGGATTGTGGGGGGAAACCGGAAAAAAACCCATAATGACATGGGAAGAACACGCTAACTCCATACATGTACAGCTGGGTCACCAGCTGGGGAACCCTGACCACTGTGCCACCGCAAGAAGTAGCCCTAAACATGATAAACAGGTAAAATGAGGTGAAACTGAGCCACACATGCGTCTCCTTTAAATCTGATGTAGCCTAGCTGGGAAGCTACGGCTGGAATCATGACTATATCTCTGCTGACCTCGCCCCATTCCAGCCAGCCGAGAGGCCTGCCAGTCAAGCACCAGGCGGACATCCAACACACTGCTCTGAACCTATACGCTTCACTAAGCTTTAAAAAACTGCCAACGCAAACAATCTCAAAACCCTGGGCTCAACATGGAAACCCAGGTATTTCCTTCTACAAATACCACCCCTTCATATTGGTGATAAATGCTCTTTATCAGCCTGACCCCAAAATGTATCGCAGCATTATAAATTTTGCCTGCGAATCTGACACCATCCAAGCATTTGGGGGAAAACGTGATCTTTTAGACGCTCATGCTGACAAGAACAGAACAGGATCTATAGAGTGTTTAATAGCAGGAGCCCTGTTCGCACCCTTGTTGATTTAGTTGCCCTTGGCTTTGGAATCTCTCCATATTTTGCTCACCCTCCCTCTGGCCTTGCGTTG
This sequence comes from Mormyrops boulengeri, assembly GCA_026781065.1. Lineage (NCBI taxonomy): Eukaryota > Metazoa > Chordata > Actinopteri > Osteoglossiformes > Mormyridae > Mormyrops > Mormyrops boulengeri. The sequence continues at coordinate 22,867,730 of JAODLD010000069.1, read as the reverse complement.
TCCATATCACGCTCGCCTCTGGTTCTCTACTTTCCAAGGCCTCAGGCATTCTCAGTTACATGCCCCCCCCCGCCTGAAGGGACCCTCCACTAGTGTTCAGTACTAAGGGTGAGCTTCAGTCTCAATGGCATGATACACCACATTGCATACAGTTAGATATACATTTGGATATACAGTTGGATATTTTAATGGGTGGATTGAAGCTGAGGCACTCTGAGCAGGGATTGTACTGGAAGGGTAACCTGCGGCCTTCCAGCCCAAATGGGATGTAAACTGGCTGCCTCCCGCCTTCTTCATGTCAACAAGCCCATAATAGTCATCAAGGGATGACTATAAGACTGACTGGATCAAGCCAAGTTATTGGGCCCATCAATAAATTCACCTGGAGTTTTTTCCATGAATCTGCACCAACATATACTTTTTAAATGCCATTTACAGTGAACTCTACAGCTGCTCAAAATGTCAAATGTTAACTTGTAAATGATAAATGAAATTGTAATGGCAATGCCATTAGCTTCAATCACCAGTTTCAGAGGTCCTAAATATCACGCTACGAAATCCATCTATTTTCCAAACCAGGTATCTAATACGGCAAAGAATCTGCAGCCAACCCAAGGAGCACAGGTCAGAAGTCAGGAGACACTTTGGCTGGGATGGCGGTCCTTCGCAGAGCACATACCCACAGACTAAGGGCACGGTGGAGTCACCAGGTCACCTAACCACATGTTTTGGAGAAAAGCCACGAGGCTGGAATGGGGACAGAAATCAGACCCGCGGTCCTGCTAACCACTAAGCCGCTGTCCTGCCCAGACCATAAACCATCGATATATAAACATTCTCTGCGGCCAGGTTTCAGACTATGCTGTGACCTGATGTGAAGTTTTCTGTATGGACCTGACCTCACTATGCCGTCATGCCAACGCATTTCCAGTAAGACCGTGGCTATTTTCGTTAAGTGGGTCATCGTTTCCCAGTTGTTGCATTCCACACCTTCCCAAAATATTCACCCAGAGAGGCATTTGGTTACACGGGACCTACTCGCACAAAAAAATTGTCCATGGAACACTGTCTGCCATCGAGAATCCTCATCGATTATTCATCAGACTCCCTTCCATTTCATAAAACACATTCTTACTGGAATAAGAGTCCAAAGAGAAATGGTTTGTTCTTATAGTTGAACAAAATTTTTAAACTGGATTTCACAGACCTGAGTAAACACTGGCATCCAGTGGACAAGTTGTCTGCGTGTGAAGGTTTTATTAGGTACACTGAAATAACTCACCATATCCACTTCCAAAATGCTGCTCTAGTCTTTCAAAATTAAATGTTTTGTAGAAAGAATGTAGATCTAATTTTGCTGTCTCCATGCCAAACGCAGAGTGATTACAATTTATAGGATGCATTTAAAGTCTAGGCTCTTAGACTTCAATTTGGATCGACCACAAAGGCTTTGAAGAAAGGTTATAACGTGAAATGTAACATACTTAAATGAAGAGGCCTGACTGTAGCAAATGCCACTGATGGTAGAACAGTATCAGTTGCTCGCGGAAAGATGAAGCTAAGAAATTTATTAACAGCCATGTTTCTGCTGGAGATCAGCATCACATGACCTGGCCGTGTAACTTAGTCTTTTTTTGGGATTCCCTTTACATGAACATTCGAGAGTCTGGTTGCTGATAGAGAAAACACCAAGTCCTCTGTGGTGCGAATAAATGTAATAATGATATTTGGGTTGGGGTTAAACACACAGATTACTTGACCCGTGCTTTTGCCTCATGCTGAGAACAGATTCTGCCTGGAGATGTAGCAATGGAAGTAACGAAACTGAAAAAAAAAAGGACGCACGAATATACACAAAGCAAACCACAGGTGCATGTGTGGGGGTAGGGGCAGGGGGTGTAGCAAATGAATACTAATTATGGAAGTCAACTGACTGTCCTTCCTAACAAGGACTTTGCTCCCCTCTTCCTTACAAAGTGTCGTGTGAGAAAAACAGCACTGATATCGAGTTTGTAGGTGCATAAATGAGTATCGTTCATTTGTGAATTGTTGCCTTTTGACCAACAGGGGGCCGCCCTGCTGTGCATCTCACCCTATCATTTTATAAGTTCCAGTGCAGGCAGCTGTCCACCTGTTCGCAGTCTCCTCTGGGGGGGGCTGCAGAAGCACACCCATAACACACATCAGAATTTCTGGCAGGAGGGTGAGCAATCCTTCTGATTCCCGCACAGCCCCTGTACGGAAACAGTGTCTTTCCAAGGACCTCGGTAACCTGCTCGCCTGACTCATTTTTGCCTTATTTTCATCAGCTTTAAATATAGGAGAAAAAGCCTGCAGACTTTCCTGTTTGAACAGGTGAAAGAGTCAATCCAATTTTCCAAAAACATTCATCCAATGCACTGATATAAACCTAGAGCACATCCAAGGAAGCACAGGGCAGGATACACCCAGCCAGCGCATCGCAGGTGATTTAGAAGCAAAAAAACCTCTAAATCAGGTTTCCCAACCCAGTCCTTGGGAGCCCCAGACAGTCCACATTTTTGCTCCCAGAGAAGAGGTGTTGGTGTGGCCAAAAGGTTAGCCCATCCTGTGGTCAGTGTGAATCCCAATGCCCCTGAGCAGTGACGGGGTAGCCCATCCTATGGTCAGTGTGGATCCTAGTGCCCCAGTGCAGTGACGGGGTAGCCCATCCCTGTGGTCAGTGTGAATCCCAATGCCCCAGTGCAGTGACGGGGACACTGTGCTGCACAAATGGTGCCGTCCTTCAGATGAGACGTAAAACCGAGGTCCTGATCCTCTGAGATAATAAAGGATCCCTGGGCATCTTTGGAAAGAGTAGGTGTGGTAGCCCAATGTCTGGGCTAAAATTGCCCACTGTGACCCTATCAAATCTGGCCTCCTAATCATCCCCTATATCTAACTGGTAAATTCTCTCCTGCCCCTTCACCACCCTAGCTACTGTGTGATGACTGTACTGGTGCAGAATGACAGCCATTCCGTCATCCAGGTGGGGGTTACATACTGGTGGTGGTTGAAGTGGCTCCTCATAGGTCTTAGAAGGTGCTTTGAGTGTCTTGAAATGTGCTATATAAATGTAACATTCATTGATACGACACACCTGTGCCAGCTATTCAGCAGTTTTGATTGCATGACTTAGGTGTGCTGGCAGCTGGGAGGAAGCAAAAACATGGACTGTCCCAGGGGGCCCTGCGGACCGGGTTGAGAGACACCCTGATTCTGAAGTGTGGAAGAGCACCCAGAGCAAACTCACAACTCCCAATTAGTTAACCAAAATGATACCAAAACACTGTTAAATCAGCTATTTTAGTAACAGCTAGCATACAGCTTCGGTACAGTCGTGTACGAGTGAGTTATAGCGTGTGAACCAAATGTTCATCGGGGGGGGGGGGCTACACCCCCCGGGTCGGTAAGGAGAAAAATTCACAAAAGAAAATCACATAAGTTTTGGGTATCTATACGCAAAAATT
>JAODLD010000069.1:22848239-22864232 GCA_026781065.1 Mormyrops boulengeri | reverse complement strand
CCCCCCACCCCCCCCCCCCCCCCCCCCCCCCCCCCCCCCCCCCCCCCCCCCCCCCCCCCCACCCCCCCCCCCCCCGGGGGGCGGGGCAACACCCAGCGGGTCTGTGAGGAGAATCATTCACAAAAGAAATTCACTTCAGTTTAGGGTATCTATACGCAAAAATGACAAATCACCTCATATTACTGTATATTTGGCCAACATGATCACCTCATTTTACTGTATATAGGTTATTTATTTGGCCAACATGAGCGGAAATGGCTGTAGTCTGTATAAGCCAGCATACGGTTTCACTGTGAGGCACCGGCGGGGGGCTTAACTCAAACTGAGCACCACCACAGCACTGAGTTATCCCATTCGCAACTGCAGAATTAAAACTTACTGTATCCCAAACAGGAAGATATTAAAGCTTCAGACAGGTCACTTGTGACACAAAAAAGCGGTTTGACATAAAACAGCATCCTTAGAACAGGAAGTAACAGCTCAAAGAAATTCATTCCGGACAATCTCTCCCGTAAGGAGTTTATCTTTCATCCTAATCTAAATTGGCTGCCAATTACTTTTGTGGCATCCTCCATTCCTTGCATTCCTTAGCCATCGCTAACACAGGCGCCAAACTTGACCTTGTCCATTTTGATAGATTTCAAGGACTCAAGATCCTTGCGGGTGGCTGGTGCCGGCAAATAAAGGGATCTAACTATTCAAACCCATTATTGTATGGCGGCCCATTAAGTCTTTGTTGCTGTTCCCTACAAACCTAAGCAGCTGTATATTTTTTGATTTTTGATCTGGCAGGGGGGGCACAGGTGACGTTTCTCAATAAGACAGTAAAGTCAGCCTTCTGTTGTTGGAGTCTCACAGAAAGCCTAGATTGAGCGATAGTCACAACGATATGGCAAGCGTTTGGAGTTTATCGGTGCCAGACGCTCAATGCGCCGACTCGGAATAGCAAATTAAACAAATACACGGATCAGAAAAAGGATCGCCCGAACCGTGTTTTAAAAAGAAGGCTTTCGTTGCTTCCAAAAGTCTTTCATATAGCCTAATAGACTCAAAGGAAACGTTGCTTAATTTTATACAGTTTCATACCGCCTTAAAATTAAACCCAGAAGGGGAACATGCCTATTAATCACCATTCCAAAAAAACTGGAACACAACTAAGAAAAAAAAAAATTACTTGGACCATAATATGGCAGATAATTAAATTTAAGCAACTATGTAAGACGAGATCGGCAACCCAATTGCCCAAAGCCTCAGATATCTTGATTTATATGTAAGTGGTTAAATTAGCGTGGCGGCTTTTTCAATTAGCTTGTCAACTTTTTTTGAATTCGACAGCAGATGTTTTAACTCAATGAACGTGGATGTTCGTAATTTATGTATATTTAATTATATATTTTTATTTTTTAACATGAACATTTACGGTGCATGCCATGGATTGTACTATGGTAATTTATCCCTTATTTATAATTTTGCCTTTATTATGCAAGAAAAAAAATCTGATTTAATTTTTAACCGTATGTTTTAGCAAAGAAACTGTGATTTCCCCAAGGACGCAAAATGCAATCGTTAGGCCATCAGCCTATAGGTAGTAAGCGAGCCTACCGTGATAGAGGGAATGGACATATTTACGCCCTATGTCGGCTTCAAATTAATGCGTATTTGACGATTAGAAATTATGACAGACTCCTCGATTATGCTTTATTTTCGTTTTCTAGTTAATGAATCATTTAATTCAGTAATGTGGAATTTAACATAAATTGAATACCTTAACGTCCTATTGTCGAATTACATCTATTGTAATATTAATGGTTTTACATTGCCGATATGTACTGGTGTTCGTATTGAATTATTCCGTATTCTCACAACAGACATGTTTAAAATGAACACGTATATTTAGAGGTCTGGGAATCTTTTTCCGTGCTTGCTACGGCACGAATCTTCTCATTGCATCGCCGCATTGAATATTTCACAATTAAAATGAATGAGTAGAGCCTTTTGTCGGAGTGAGAATTTACGTCTATAACCTGGGCAAACCTGTTGAACACTACATTGGGTGAATATATTTGCATAACAGGTTTATGAAAGAACGTCTCAGTTACAGTTTTAAATGCAGCTGGGGTATTTGTATATATATAAGCGGTGAAATCGGTACAAGCATGCTTTTTCCCTTTGGAGATTTATATGGGGGGAGAGATTATGGAAAACGGTAAAAGTAATGTCGATACCTGCCTTTTCATAAATATATATTTATAGTAATCAATGCATGCTTTAAAGTATTATGCATTTAAACATTCATACGATGCTTTTCCAATTTTAAGGGACTGGCTGTAAAATCCTGGTCCTAATCTCAGTTGGTTGCGTCGAGTCGCTGGGTCTTAATGTATGAAACATGATGCTTCTAAAAGACCACCGTCACATGGTGGAAATTTCCACTGTTTAAGCTCCGCTGTTAAACCAAAGGGGCTCGTGTCCTGGGCGCTCACTTCCCCGCGTTTCCGTGCCGCTCATCTCCGAAACCTGATCAATTAAATAAGGTAGGTCACAATAAAGGTTTCCGATATCCTGCACTTTAGTTCAGCGCTTATTTGATTTTTAGAAACGTGGGCAAATACTACCATAATCTCTGTAAGTGTGCAAAACCATACTTAGTAATACTACTCATCTGTTCGATTGTTCGATACAATAAAAATATAGCCTATATGTACAGTGATCATTGTTGCATAGGCCAAATGGATATACAAAAATGGATCGGTCATAAAGGGCGGTTATGCCTGATCACAGTAATTTCAATGTTCTAGCACAGTCGAATACTATATTGCCTTATTGTCATATTTGATGTATGCTATCCAGTACGTAAGTCGTGCCTGCGTTAGGGCGTGTTTTAATTATAGCAGCATATAGAGCTTGATGCATTTTACTGTTAGTGTTTTTGTAATGAAATAAATTTGTATGTGAGATGTTAACGTTGTTAGTTTGAAGATGGGCGGACAGCAGGCATGTGAAAACACAACAATGCACAGATGGGGGTGTATCAGTAGCGACGCGTGGTCGCAGCGATCCCGCACACGAGGCGGTCCCGCAACACAGGAAAATCATTGTGAATCATGGTGTCTGTTTTAAAGACTAATACAGAGACTGATGTACAAAAATCCCAGCCGCCGGAATGTTATAGATTTTTCAATGAAGCCCTTAATGAAATGGTTTGAACATTCACTGCCGTCGCGTGGGGGAGGGGAGGGGGTCTCCATGGTGTTTATTTATTTTTTTATTTTGGACAATTTGTCAAATCACAAATAAATAAACATAAGCTGGAGGTAGTGGGACGTCCAGGTACGATCTTTTGGTGACATCACTTGCCTGTTGGTATCTACATAAATGACTTGAGCAGTACCGCTGCGGGATCGGGGGTGGGTCGGTGGGCGCGCGGACGGGGGGGGGGCTGCATGCTGGAAGATTCCTCTTAAGTCGCGCTTCGTGATTGATATAGCCTTCGTAAGATGATGTGCAGTTTCTGAATTGCATGCTTTTATGAAATCGAATTTTTTGGGTAGTGTTAGTAATCAAAGAAGCATGCAATCGCACGTTAGTATGCAGTCGTTTAGTGTAAGCCGCTACCCGAAATCGTGTTATAGTAAGGTTGCCAGTATAGACAGCTTGACAAAAGCAGTTAGGCCTATTAAGGTTTAAGGAGATTATACTTATACAATACTTTGTGTAATTGTAAAATGACGTTTCCATGCTAGGGTTGAATAAAACTGACGAGAATGTGTGTGTCAGGTAATTATGTCCGCCCTCTTTACATTCACGTAGATTTTACTATTCACTGCCTCGATTGTCATGTAGAAACTCGTTGGTTTCTGTGGAAGTTCCTCTTTTTCCATACCTCCTTGTGAAGCTCTAAACAAAAGATTTAAACTTTTTTAAAATTGCAACATTTATGTAGACAGTATTGTATGTTATCAACTTGATGCTTTCACATTGTGTTGCACTGAAGACTTTTTTTAAGCATTCAGTTTTATGAATATTCAAGATCTTCAGAAATGTATTTGTTATGGAAAGTGAGCTCACACAAAAGGATATATTCAGCTCTAATTTTAGTCAAAATATAGCTTTTTATTGCTGTGGGATAAGAAAAATTAAACATAAATTCAGAAAGTTAATCAGTTTAATTGTTAAGATTCCATGCAAATGAATCAAATTGTTATTGAACATAAACAAAAATTTTAGTGTACAATTGCTGTCGCCATGAGTTACCCCAGATAGTACACTGTGGTTTTCCTATTATAACTAAAAGAAAACTAAAGAAATTGTTATATAACTACATTATATTGGTGATTTCAAGTGTAACTGTAAAGAGTGGAAAGCATTACTATGCAGCAGAAGGGCTTCACTTTAGCCTGCAGAATGCTAAAAGACAGCCAGATGTGGCACTGGTGGTTACCGCCTAGCTTAACCCAGCAGAACCCAAAAAGCGTTAGGAAGTGGGCTCAACCAGTCAGTTGGCAGCGCATGATCATTCTGTCGGCTGTGGGATTCTTTTGTGTTTTTTTTTTTTGCTTTTAGCTATGTTCCATCGCTGGTGTATGCTAATATTTTCTTTTTTCTCCCCCAAGTGTGCAGAATTAGCAAAATCCAAGCATGTATGTTTACATTTATTTTCTCCATTTTTCTTACCCAGCTCCAGTTGCAATTTGGGATGCATTAAGATAAGCACTAAGCACTTGCCTTATCTGAAGTGTGTGTTGTCAACCAGGACATACCTAGAAGTTCTGGGGCCCCTTATAAAATGTCACCTTGGGCTCCCTGCCCAATTTTATGTATAAGTTTTGTAAGTTTTTGTAGTTTTGTATTCAAGATAACCTGTCAAGTGCTGGGCCTCCTGAATTTGCCATGGTGTCCATGTTCCTCCGATGGCCCTGGTTGTCAGCCTCCAACTATGTGGGCTGAGGGATCCTACAACTGATATAACCCACCTGATCCCCTGAGTTTACAAGTCAGAATCTGCAGAAAAATCCTCAGCCAATGAAATACTACCTTAAAAGCTACAGTTACCTTTTAAGGGAGTCAGTGAACCGATATGAGAATGAGAATGAGAATGCCTTTTATTGTCATTATATACAATATACAATGAGATGAAAAGCCACTCCTCCAGTGCAGACATGGAAGTGGAAAGGAAAAAATAAAAATAATAATAATAATAATAATGCAACATAACACAATATATGCTGCTTAAACATTAATTCCCTGAGGACAGTGCAAACAGTACTTCGGTTCTATATACAAATGTAGACTAATAAAATATACAAAAGGAAAGTTAAATAGCTTTAAATAGGGATAATAAGGTTATTGCACATTCTCTAACTTATTGCACAGTAATGATTGTCTAATGCAGTGAGTAGTGGATACTGCAAAAATGATTCACAGGATACAGATATACAGATATTGCACTAGTTTAATGTCTAACCATACATACTATACACTATACATACTAATACTAATAAGGAATATTTGGGCGGTTAGACCGAGTGGTCAGTGCATGTGTGCGTTTAGGGTGGTTATGGCTTCTGGGAGAAAACTGTTCCTGAATCTGTTTGTCCTTGTTGTGATGCACCTGTAGCGCCTCCCTGAGGGCAGCAGATCGAACATGAAATACGAGTAATGAAATATTTCCTAGTTGGAAATTTCACATGTTTATAATATTGATTACCATTTATCCATCTTCCAGTCATGTATTCAGCAGAGGGTGCCAGGAAGCACTATGCACAAGGCTGGGAACACCCTGGGTGGGATACCTGTGCATCGCAGGGCAAACTCACACTTCAGGCAATTTAGCAATTCCAGTTAGCATAACTGCCTTTTATTCTGGCCTACTAGAGAAAACTAGAGTACTCACTGGATTTTGGGGGAGCTTGCAAACTGCACTTTTAGGGTTTGATTCACAGAGAACGTGGTCTGGGAAATACCATATAAACATTCGGGCTTCAGAGTTATTCGTTCAGCATCTCATTAGCATATTTCACTACATATGTTGTAACTGCATATTGTGTTGATTCTTACTTCCATGGTAACCGTGGGCTTTGTTTGCATGCCAGCGCTGTTTTGCGAGGGTGTGTCCTGAGACGCGGTGTGACAGCTGACTGTGGCCGTGACATGGGTGGTTTCTTGTTTGAGTGACTCGCAGCTAATGAGGTGTGCTGAGAGCAGGGTTGGAAGGTCCTGCCGAAATTTCCAGGCCAACTTCTTTCCGAAAACCGCACAATGTGGGCCGAAAGCAGCTGAGAATGTGTTGGTTGTATCTGAGCAAGTGAAGGAGATATATTTTTAGTATCTAGATCTGCACGATGTGTGGTGTTAATATCGACGTCGCATGTTAGACATGCAATTGTAACGTCGCAAGGACTGCAATAGCTAGATTAAGACAATAAGTTACGCTAAAGCATTTTTACTCGGTCACTGGGAACAACACTAATCCATCACTTAGCAAGCTTTTCAGTCATCCTTCTCCTTGCTGTTGGACTCACGTGTAGACTGTGAGGCACCTTTGTGAGAAATTTAAGAAAAATAAGTGAGGAGGAGAAAAGTGAACGAGAACTGGTTGTGACATTTGTGTTTCGCCGTATGGAAAACTGTTTGATTCCATATTCAGCAAAAGCAAGTGATTGTCGGCACTCCTTTGTCTGAGCACAACTCTTCTCAACGCAAACAACCTGTCTGCAGATTCTGTTGTTTTATAAATATCACAATATCACTAAAAATTGAAATATCATGATGCGATTTTTTTTCCAATATCACGCAGGCCTACAATAATCTGAACTGAGCTGAAAGGTTTTCAGTGGATTGAGGCTCTGCTTGTCAAAATGTCTGTGTTCAGGCCTGTCGTAAACACAGTATCCACACATCCATCTATGTTTGTGTGGAGACCGACCACATGTCATTTTCATGCTGGTCTTTTTTTTTTTTTTAACTAGGCCAGGCAACCACCGTGCTTTTGTTTTTTGTGGTTTTTTTTTCTTTCTAAACTAGCCGAATATAGTCAGAAAACCACAAACCCTGCACCCTGAGAGAGGGACTCTCCTCTTCAGTTTAGTTGTGAGTCTGGCCACGTTACAGAAACAGGTGCAAAAGGCTGTATGTCAGCTGACGTGCGCTGTGCCTTTAAAAAATTTGGAATGTGGAAAAATGTGAACTATTAGAAATAATTCCTTAGTTTCTTTAATGCACTTCATCTTTTTATGCTGGGCTTTTTCAGAACTGTCTTTAAACCCCCCCCCCCCCATAAGAACTCTCCAGTGCCCTCTACTGGTGCATACGCACAGGATGCCCCCGTACTGGTGTCAGCCACTTCTGTGCACCCTTCACCTCTCCCGCCACGCGCTTGTTTGGAGTCTATTTCCAAACTGGCCGCTCTAAATACCGTTCTCTTTTTTTTAACCAAAAGGATCAATCAACGATCGGAAGGTCTGCCTCTCGGGCAGGGGACCACAGCTGGGAGAAACATAGACGTGATGTTGCTGTTCCCAAGAGTGATCTGCACTAGAACACAACAGTGACCTCTCAACATCTGAAGTGCCGGAGAACAAAAGCTCACAATAGCAAATATATAAAAATCAGACTGTAGTTGAATCTTTAGCTTCCTCCTTTATATTCATTGTGCTCTGGTAGAATAATCCTGAGGTGTTATGAAGGTCTGAATCACTTTTTTGGTGTATGAAGGTGCTCATTGGCCACTCTGCATCATTAGGACCCTTTGTCTCCATGTGTGAGTTCAGTTATAATTAAACAGGTAAAATTAGGCATTATTAGAGTTCCTCAGAAATATCTTACTTGAACAGACATAAATTATTTTGTATAAATGTGTTCCTGTATGTCCTTGGAACAGTTTGCGATGTTCTTGTGAAGAACAGGTTCTTCCATTCTCTGTAGACCCAATAGCATGACACAGAACCAAAACAGTTGCATGGAAAAAGCATTTTATGCAGTCTATTCTCGTAAGGCACAGGGTCCAACCAGACACACATGGCCTTTGCATAAAATGCAAAAATTCCATCACACCTCATAGCAGGCATACTTGACATGCTGATTTTTTTGTGATACATAATGCATAAGGCAGCGTCTTCAGGGGTCTTCAGACAGCTATCTGACAAAATCAGTAGCTGAAACTAAATTGACGAAACAAACCTGGGTTATTTTTTGCCATCTAGAGCCCACTGCACTCTACAAAGCTGGCCTATGTAGCTTCATACTAACGCGGCTCTCTTCTTCAACTCTGCCTACTTCCTTTTTACTTCTCACAGCTTGTTTAGACTGACTAGTTAACAGTCTTCAGAAGCATGATGTCTAGTCATACTGCCTCTTACAGATTGAGATGGGTATGTGAATCTAGCTCTGTGTCTTCAGACAAAGGCTGTTAACTTTGCAAATGGCCCTTAATACTGTAACTTTATTATACAAAAGTGGCAATTTATAGTAGTGTTTTGAGACTCTTCTGGTTCTGATCTACATTCTTCATAGTACTATAGAGTCGGCCTTAGGAAAAAGCAAATTCCACAATCCTGGCTTGTCTCGAGAGGGGAGCCATGATCAGTAAGCCGTGAAGAGTTTGGCTCAGCGTTTGTGCTGAAGCCGAGTGCTTCATCACACCTCCATAGTCGTCGTCAGAAGGTTCTCCTTAGAAGCAGGTCTGGTTGGTGTGAGACGGTGGTGAAGCACTTTATCAGCCTGGAGGGGGAGGCTTCATCATATAACCATGGCAGAGAGCTTGAAGTCTCCTCACCACGTCGGCACTGTCTCTGAGGTCTGCTGAGCACTTAGCTGGCAAGCATGAATGTCCTAAATGCTCTGGTGGGTTGTGTCTTCAGAGAACTACTGCTACAAGACCCAGAATCTGTCCTCGATGTTATAATTAAGAAAGAGAAAAGCAAACCAAACTGGGGCCTTTAACTCTAGCGCTCCCCACATGTGTGTAACTTAGGATAGTGATACTTTATGGATCCACATGAGGAAGTTGTCTTCTTGCCTATTCTGTCTTGCTCTCCATGAGACACACAGAGGTGAAAGCAAGTCTGGGGAATCACAGCATCAGGTCAGCAAGCATGCGGCAGCTCTGGTGTTGGGAGGGTAAGGGCTTTGCTGAGCAGCCCAATGGTGGCATCAGTCTGTCAGCATTGGGATTTGAACCAGCAACCTTCCGGTCACAGTCACAAGTCCTAACCCACTTAACCAAACAAGGACTGAACCCTGTAGCACGACAAGAAAACAGCATCTCTCGGCTTTGCAATTTCTGCGATAAAATGAGCCGCTGTTTCTCAAGGTTAGAGCAGGCAGGCCGATACAGCTGTGGTGGTGCTGATAACGTTTACTGGGAGGGTCCTGGAGACAGAACCTCGTTTTGTTAACGTTGCACGGCAAGTTGTGAGGCGACTTCGGGGCTGGATTTGGTGCCTGTCTTCATTACAGTAATGCTTCCTACATCAACATCCTGTTTATCCGAAGTTCTGTCCCACTGTATATGGTTTGGGCTCTTTTTCTGTATTCCTGCAGACCGTAATTGAAAACATGGACACAGCTTGGCATATTACTAATTACTTGTATATTGGAGTCTTCTGGTGGCATCTGGAGTGCATTTTGTTTCGTTTGCGTGTTTTGATGGGCAAACTCGCCCCCACTGTGGCAGTTTGACCTCCTCCTTCACTTGGGGCACTCTACTGTACGCACCCTGAGACGCTGGGTCCACCCGTCCCCACCTCTTTGGTCCAGGAATGTGATTCAGGAGCTGTGATACAGGACACGTTGCTTTCTGGTGATACCTGTCCCTCCCCTGCTCTTGGCCGTGGGGCTTCCATGCTCAATGGCCCAAGACACAAATAAGAACAAACAGAGGAGGTTCAGAATGACACCACCTCTGATTTAGCCCCTTGTAACTGAAAGGAATTGTCTCCATGGAGATTTATCATGTATATTCTATTTCATAATTCAGAAATACTGATGAATCTAACAGTAGACGGGAGGAGGGGTAGGCAACAACTCCACCAAGAGTTACTTGTAGCCTGCTGGTAGCCAGTGAGTAGCTCACATAAGACTTAATAGAAATCGGATTATTTTTAACATTTCTTTTTGTATTTCACGTATACAATTTGACCATTATGCAGCTCCCCAGATTATTTGGTCTGCAGAAGTAACTTGCTTTTTTTTTAACGATACTGCCAATGTCAGCTGAAGAGGAAGATATACGTCACTCTTCTTTGTAATAAAGGTCAAATCAGCTTCGAAGCAGCACCGGATTGCCTATGATCTTGCGCTGACATCACACGTTCTACCACATGATCGCCCGGACCGAACTTGCACATTCTGGATACACGAGACCTCCACCTGTCCACAGCAGGGAATAATACGTGAATGGATGGGGACTTACATCAAAGCTTCCCGTTGAATGAAGCACATTGGTAAACACCGGATCGCTAAAAGCAACGCTTCTCCTTTTACCCACAAGAAACGATTCTTGGAGTCAGGACACTGTAAGATTGTTTACTGTACCATTAGGGATCCAGGCATTTGAAAAACAGAGACGAGTGGGGTCATGTTGCTCATGGGTCACATTTGACAAATGCGTGAAAAGGGTGAAAAAGAAGGAGATGGCCATGTCCAAACACGGAGGATCCACGCAGGGAGCCTCCCAGCACGTGAGGGACCCTCCGGAGCCACATGTTGGGGGGATTTGCCACATCTGTGAACGGGGCTGCGTATGCAAACCCAGCAGCGACTGAATGGTCTCGGGTTATGGGGGCTGGCGGCCAGGGGGGTCTGTGTAGGCAATCCGTGTTTTGATGTGAATTAGCAGCATAGCTGTTTGCGGTTTCCGGGAAAGGATTGCATCCAACATACTGTCACTCAGATCCCAGGAGGGGAATTAGCATTGTGCCCCGGAGCTATGGATTTATTTTTCATCACTTCAATTAAACATTTGGCTGTCTATCTGCGTTTTTTAGCTCAGTGTAGGGGCAGCAGGTGGCGTGGTAGTTAAAGGCATGGTTGGTTGGGAGGGGCCACACACTGGAGCAATAAAAAATGAAACTGTTTAAATTGGCAACCACTCCAAGTTACTTTAGATAAAACGGTTAGCTAAGCAGCTAAATGTATATAAGTCATACGCTCTATCTGGTGCTTTTTAACAAAACTGCGTTGGGCAAACTGACGTGAGTAAAGAATGCAGTGCATTGTGGGAAATGTGGATAGAGGAGTTCATACTCAGGGAGCACCTATACAAACAATCCTGTCATGTCACTTGGGGTTCAGTGGCAGGAAATGAGCAACACATGCTTTATTAAAATCTGAAATCTTCAAGGGCTTTGGGAATGGTTGATGTCAGTTTTCAAACCCTCAGCTGCAGGGTTGTTCTTGTAGGCCAGTTAATGGTTTATTCATTGACGGCCACATTGAGGGTCACTATTTAACACTGTATTTGAACTTATCTGAAGCTTTAGCAAGTCAGTGACTTGTTCCGAAAGTCCTAAAGAAATCTTCGTGAATATTTCCCGAGACGCCCAATCCCAGGAGCATGAAGGTTTGGTTGCACCGGAGGGTGAGGGGTGTCACAGAGTTATATTTGAGGCGAGGCAGCGACAACATCTGCTGTTGCATCATCACATTTAAACCCTAGGAAGATACACCCTCTGGTGGAGGCCAGCAGTAGAATGTCAGAGAGCCTCCAAGGGTCTTCCAGGCTGAACTTGAGCAGATGGGACCTTTTGGGGTCCTTGGGTGTGACTCGGCAAGAGCTCTGGGGTTCAGGACAGAAGCAACAGTGGCTGGCAGAAGTCATCAAAGCTCCTCTTCGGATTGGCTGCCCCTCGCTCACTTTCCCACCGGCTTTAAGTCTTTGTTTGCATGTGTCTGTGACAGGATAAGCTCTGCGAGCGGCAGGGGGGGCGGGCCTGGTGTCCTTCTGCTTCTGTGATTGGCAGCCCGAAGTTCCCTCCTGCATTTTATGAGCGTGTCGGTCTTGTTCTGTTCCAGCTTGCTAGTGTGGCTGTGACTCTCCCACTCCTGGGCTTTCCACCGGCAGCTTCAACCCGACAGGTACCTGTCATTTTCTACCTTGAGTAAAATAACTTTACTTGACTTTATTGCTGTGTTGTTATTCATCATTTTCGTATTAACATTAAGAGAAAAAATTGGACATTTTAGATGTGTTACGGTGTCGTTTGGGTGTGATCATTCAGATGCTTAGATTACTGGAGGTTTTACACTATGAAAAGCAATGCTTTGCCTGGAGCAGAGAATTCAAATAAAACAGAATCAGCTAATGCTGTAGAACAATGTTTCGCCACCTACTTCGTGGGGATCCACAGACACCCATGTTTTTGCGTGGGCTTTCCGCAGGTCCGTGAGGATTGAATTGGGAAACGCTGCTGTAGAATCATTGTCCAGATGCTTACAAACCAGTACACCAAGCTGGGAGACACAGTTATTGCTGCTGTGTGACGGCTAAACTCTGCACAGTATGGTTAACCTGCCAGGTCTTATGTGCTTGGCTGTTTTCACGGGACTGGCCATTTTTTGGTGCCTGTCTGTGTCTGTGAGCCAGGCTGTACCCATGAGCTCTCTGTCTGTGAGCCCATTGTGACTATAGAACAGTGGAATCTGTTAGCAGCCTGATCCCAGAAATAGCTACTTTGTTCCCCTCTCTGCTTGCTCGCTATCGCCGCTCATTGTCCCTTTGCGCAACAGTCTCACGATGAGCAGATTATGATCCTGAAAGTGCATCAGGTCAGAGTGTTACTGAAGACCAAGAACAGATCTCCACCTTAAATCAGTCATCGGCTTCATTTGAGATTATTGCGGTCAGCGTTGATCGTGCATTTCGTAATATCACAGCGATATCAAATGACTCAGCCCTTCGCTGTGAGCTTAGGTGCAGTTCTCCAAAACTTGATTCCTGATCATATGCAAAGGTGGGCTATTTTGAGTCACATGACCAGGTTTTAAACCTGTGCTCAGGCCAGTCTGTTGGCTGAGAGGGGTGGTCGGAAGTTTGCAGGTGCAGATCCCTTAATCAGCAGAGCGATGTTTTCGCCGGATCCGTGAACAAGGTTCTCAAAGCCATATAACTCCAGGGATTATCTGTCACTGCTTATCCATTGCATGTTACTTTGGATAGAAGTGTCTGCTATATAAATATATGTAAATGTAAAAGGCAGTATGATTCTTCCCATGTTAGGGTGGAGCTGGGGTCTGGTTCAGCAGGTTAATCGACACAGGAGGGAGAAGTTTGCTGCGGGCATTCGGAGAGGGATCGAGAAAGTCCATTGTAAATGTTTATTTAACTGGAACCAGGAGGACTGATGTGTGAAACGAGTGCCCCCCAGTAAAGATAAAGGAAACAGCTCTCTGTTCATGATCACGCGTGTGATATGCATGGTGTCAATGAGTGCATCCTTTCCCCAGCATGACAGAGGCTAAATAAATTGCCAGCAGGGGGCCTCGGATTGGGAACTGCCCCATGGCAGCTGAGGTGTGCAAACAGGCACTGGGTCTGTTCTTGGCCTACAGCCCGATGCATACATGCGATGTACATGAAATGATATATCAACAACAGGAGCAGCTTAACTGCAGCTTAAAAAGTCAAGGCAGAGCATGCATTTGTTGATAGCGATGTTTTTTTTAAGCGAAAGCCGGCATGTGCAGGCGGACCGGATTGGGTTGGGTTCCTTTGCAGTACATGACTACAGGAGATGGATTTATTTACAAAAATATGTGAAAGTCACAGTTAGTCAACAAAGAATGCAGGCTGGATTGGTACCATCGATGTATTAATGGTCTGTTTTAACAACCTTCGACAAGACATCAAAATGATACTATTCCAACATTTATTTAGCAAGTTTAAAAAGGGAGACGTGGGTGATAATTTCACAATTTACCCACTAATCTAGATGATTATTTTAAAAACCAGTTAAGATTAAGAACTTTGCTAAAGGGGACGACAGCCTAACTTCTAAGGACCGCTGAGCAGCCTGCTAATTCTCCTAAAGCTCTGTCCTTAGTCATCAACGGCGGCGGTTGCTTTGTGTCGTCTGTAGAGCTCGGCATCAACGGAAATCAAAAGGCATCCGACACCCCCTCCGCCCTGAGGGACTCCAGCATAAGCGGGCTTTTTGGTCCAACGCCCTGCTGCCCGTGAGAGAAGCCACCTTATCCAGGCTTTACGGTCCAACAGCTTGTCCTCCGTGGGAGACGTCAGCTTAACCAACCTTCGGGTCCAACCCCTGTACTCCGCGGGAGGAACACAGGCAATGGAACGTATGGAGCTCAAGAAGGTTCGTACCGACGTGGATGATGACAGTGCGGACAGCCTGACTGATCCGTACACTGAACCCAGCAGCTCTGAAAAGACAGCGATTAGCAGGTGAGTCCTCATTCGTCCCTGCTGTTGTGCCGTGTTAACAACCTGGAGTGTCCCAGCTTGCATGCGTGAGGAGGATGGTCAGTTTGCCGGCCATGAGACTTGGGTTGTTTCTCAATACCAAGAACGCAAAGATCGTACTTGAGGTCTAGGCAAAACTGGTCTAACTTGCATCCCAAGAACATACTTGTAGCACAGTGAATCATGGGATTGGTCTCATTTTGTGAGGATGGAACCAAAGCATCCTTGATATTTGGGGTGGGACATGAACGGCATCCGGAAATTTTTACTGTCCTCTGTACTTCTGTTCTTGAGTATTGGCACTTGTCTTCGACAATGGACGATGACGTAAAACGGGTATGCGAGAACACAAGTACGGTCAAGTTCGGTCAAGTACGGTCAAGTACGCATATTGAGAAGCACCCCTGAGTTTGGAGACCGCCAAACACGCAAACGCACCAGTTCCATAGCGGGTCAAATAGCGTGTGAGTGCAGCAAGTTCACTTTGAATTCCTGACCTCAAGCATCTCACCCCCAGCACCCGAGGCTGAGCAGAGTGCTCACACACGTCGGCGATGCCTTAAATTACATACCGCTAGGCGTTGCTATTTAAAACTTCGACAATAAAATCAGGAGCAGAAGCACATTCACACGTGACACGTGCTGTCAGTCATATTGAAATGGTTGTTGCTATTTGTTTGGCCCCATTTCCCTTTGATGTTTTTGCCCGAAAGTACCTGAAGGGCCTCTTCAAAGCTCTTAGCACTCATGGTCCCTCAGATTTGAGAGGACACATCCAAATCTTCCCGTTTCGCTGTCGGGCCTGAGGATTTTTCTACCCTCTGCTTTCCAGCCAGTTCGGTGACGAGGAATATCCGGAGAACCAGAAGTTTCTCAGCAATGGGATCACGAAAACACGGAAATACGAGGAATTCCACGAAGATGTGAGTCCCGCCTTCCGAATCCCACGTCATCATACGTGCATCAGCTGTCCAAAAACATGGTGGGACACAGACCTAACTATCCTGTGTCTGTACGTTCAGGAGCCGGGGCATATCTCCTTCGGGATGTCCGTCTTCAACTTGAGCAATGCCATCATGGGCAGTGGTATCCTGGGCTTGTCCTACGCCATGGCCAACACGGGCATCGTGCTCTTTCTGTGAGTGCTTTTCTCTTCACGTCCGCTCATGGCGGACATCTGCAGCACCCTGCCTCGAGTCCGATGTGCGCCATTCAATATACTCGTTAGCCATTTTTGCCACAGATTTGTGTAGTGAAGCCTATTTCAGTGGTAATCGTTAGCATCGTTCGGCTAAAATGCTAACAGCTTGCAAAATTCCTGGGATGCTAACGCACCGGCAGCCCAACTGACGTCAGACATTATTTGCTTCTAGAAAGCTCCTATGAAACAAGTCACTAGCAGCGGCTGGATTTAAAAAGGGCCTCCAGAATGGGAGGGGAGAATGGGTGGGGGCCACGGCAGTTGGGTGTAATTTATGATAGCCTGAGGGGCACACTGTCTCTTTCATGATCAATGGCACTTGGGTTCTAACTGTGAAGGTGATCAGCATGGGCTGGAGGGGGCTGGGGGTGGG
>JAODLD010000069.1:22805547-22832685 GCA_026781065.1 Mormyrops boulengeri | reverse complement strand
CATAGAAAACAGAAACAGAAGGAATCATCCTCTAGCGACCTGCAAATAAAATTCCCATTGCTGAAAATCCCTTTTCCATTGATGTTATTAAATTATCTAAGCGATGGAAGTGGTATAAAACAACACTTGAATGTTGTGTGAAAACAAAGTTCTTACACAAACAGTGTGGTCTCTCTCTCTACACTAAAAATGTCTCTATAGGCATGTTATCAATGCACAAGGCTCTGAAGTATGGAGTATGTGAGTTTGTTCAGGTTTTGTGGACTTCATAAATTCGCCGTTGTGTTGAGTGTGACCCTGTCATGCTGGCCTGCACTTGTCACTCTTGTGCTTTCAAATTCACTTGTACTTTCAAATTCAGACCCTCCCTGGGTTACATTGGTCCGTGTTACATTATTTCAACTTTATGATGATTAAATGTATTTCACTTTCAATACATTATTCAATAAATTACATGAGAAATTCAACAATTTATTATTGTTGAATTTTTATTATTGTAAGTGTTCTAAGCATGTTTAAAGTAGGCTAGGCTAATCTATGATGTTTGATAGGTTAGGTGTACTGCATTAAAATGCATTTTCACCTTACTATATTTTCGCCTTATGGTAGGTTTATCATTTATAAGAAAGCCGGGTCACAGTAAATGAGGCTTAATGCCTTGCCCAACAGTGAAGTCAATATGCCGTTCCTAGGATTCAAACCAGCAACCTTCTGACAGGTACTCTGAACACTAATGCTACCTCAGTCATTTTGCCACTCAGCTGGTGCAACCTCAGTATATTATGCCTACTGTGATGTCACATGCAAACCCACAATTGACTACTCAGTCTAGACAGGAAGGCCAACCCAAAGCCAGTTGATTGACACCTTAGCTGTTCGAGCAAAAGCAAAAGCAATAGGGATAAAGCAACAAAGAAAAGCATTTATTTTTTATTCCTTTATTTTTATTTGTATTAATTTTACTTTGTTACTCATATTTTTTGTGGCATGAATCATAAAGCACACCCCCTAGGCCTGGATAAGCAGTTAGAAGAAAACTGTGGATCGATCGATTGATTTATTAATTAATTAATGCCGAACCTTTTCTTCCACAACTTCCAACGCAAGTGATTGCATCGTCTCTGGTGGAAGTTCTGTGTCAGCTTGCAGTTGTTTTCTTTTATGGGTTTCTATTGCCCTTATTGTGGGATCCGTGGTGGTAATGCAACCGAGGTCTTCAATGAACTACCGAGAATAATTCACTGCAATAAAGTGTCTTCTAGCAGCGCCTTGCATGTGAGGTTTATTTACAGAGAAAGCATTATAAAGCAGTTCAAATAATGGAGTGTAAATCATTAAAACAAGCAAACATTTATTATTACTCTTATTGCCAGTACTACTGATAACATTCCATCTTCTATGGCCACTTATCCAGTACAGGGTGGTATTCAACTTGGAGCTCATCCAAGGAAATAAAATATAGAGATATAAAATATACATTGGACACCCAGAACACCATGCCAGTCCTTCGCAGGGCACAGACTCACCCAAACATACTCACTAAATGAGTCACATGCTGATGAGCGGTCACATGGCCCTTAAATATTTCAGATTACATCGAATTCAGTGCTATCGTATCGGCTAATGCCGCTCGTGCCTGTACCTCCCTGTGATTGGACAGTGTCTGAATAAGCGGGACTGGAAGCCAATGGATGACGCTTCTGTAGTAATGTAACACAGGGCCGCTGTTCATTAAAGACACCATGTATTATTAATCGCCACCGTCCTTTGTACCTGCTTCAACACATGAGTGGTCATGTGACATCCTCCAGGTACTCAAATGTCTTCCCATACACCAAAACCATGTGGTGAGGTGAGCTGGTATCACCTGTAGGGTGTGTGCCCCGTGATGGACCAACACCTCCTCTACGGTGTCAGTTGCTATGTGACCCCGTGCTGAATAAGTGGTTCAAAGATGGATGGATACATAATTAATAATTAAGTCATTTAACTTAATCTTAAATTATTACTACTCTGTTTCCAATCTGATTCCTTGTTGTCTAGCTCCGCCCCCATCAGAGAATGAAAAAACGACAAGATTTCGAACAATTACATTTAGTGACAGAAAAAATAATTTTGCCAGTTTGAGGAAAGATATGGTTTGTTTAGTGCACACATGTAAGCTAGAAATTCTGGGTCCCTTGACATAATGTCACCTTAGCCCCCTGTCCAATTTTATATACAATATTTCCGTATTCAAGGGACCCTGTTACGTGCTGGACCCCCTGAATCTGCCAGGGTATCCATGCCCTTCCAACGCCCCTGCATGTAAAGACATAGCGCATAAGGTATACAGCAGCGCTGCGGGGGCTAACGTCACATAGCTTTCCAGGAGGAACCTTGAGGTATCCTGAACAGGCAGAAAGAGCTACAGTGCTGATTAAACACAAAAGCTGAGAAATCATGACTTTAGAAGTTACCCGTCTTTTGTAGGTTATTCCTGTGGTCACATTCCCACAAATTGTGTGTCGGTCAGTCTGGGTCTTATTCATTGCCTGAAGCAGAGGTGGAACTTGGGGGGCAAACGACCCGGGCCCCTGCACTTTAGGGGGCTCTCTGCTGATAGCGACTTTCCTTTGTAGATCAAATGTCCACTTCAAACCCTTTATATAACAATTTTGGTTAAAATATTGTAATGAATAATAATATATCTCAAATTTGGCCAATCAATCTGCCAGCGCAATGCCCCTCTCCCCCCGATCGGTGAATTTTACTAACAGCAGTCCCGTCCCCCCACCCTGATCAGTAAGTTTTACAGCTAGCAGCCAGCACTTTGGTTAGCGCATTATCAGAGGTGGAGATTTCAGGTCCAGAGAGTACAAATCCAGACCTTGATTTTGTTTCAACCAACCTGTTGAGTATAAAGAGTCACAGTCGCAGAGTACTCAACTGATTGGTTGAAACAAAATCAAGGTCTGGATTTGTACTCTCTGGACCTGAAATTTCCACCTCTGCATATTATTGGTGTTCCATCATTTTGAATCCCCTCGCCTTTCTCTTTTGACTCAGCTCAGATGGCCCACTTAGCCCCCCCCCCCCAGAGAAGTTACTGTGCCGTTGGCTTGATAGGTATATTTTGCTTACAGCACTTGAGGCTTTTGCCATCACTTCCACAAATGATACTCTGTTT
The DNA here is from genome assembly GCA_026781065.1 of Mormyrops boulengeri. NCBI lineage: Eukaryota > Metazoa > Chordata > Actinopteri > Osteoglossiformes > Mormyridae > Mormyrops > Mormyrops boulengeri. The sequence continues at coordinate 22,829,516 of JAODLD010000069.1, read as the reverse complement.
TATGAAGGGGAGATACATTATATGACCGAAAGTATGTGGACACCAGCTTATCAAACATCTAAGAACAAGGATATTCATATAAAGTTATTAATATTAAGTTAGTCGGCCCGTTGTTGCTATAGTAACTTCTCCTCTTCTGGAAAAGCTTTTCATTAGATGTTGGAACATTTCCAGTGGGATTTACAGCCGTTCAGGCTGAGTATTGATACTGGGTCTCCATTTCCAGTGGGATTTACAGTCGTTCAGGCTGAGTATTGATACTGGGTCTCCATTTCCAGTGGGATTTACAGCCGTTCAGGCTGAGTATTGATACTGGGTCTCCATTTCCGGTGGGATTTACAGCCTATTCAGGTTGAGTATTGATACTGGGTCTTCAGGTCCCTTTCTGTGAGCTTGTGCGGCCTACCACTTTGCAGCTGAACTCCAAGGCGTTCTGACCTTCACAATCGCTTCACTTGTGGTTGACCAGGGTAGCTCCAGCAGGACAGAAATGTGGCAAAATGACTTCTTGGAAAGATGGCATCCTATGACGGTGCCAAGTGTCACTAACCTGTTTAATACAACACGCATTCTGCAGCTCATATCTACTGCAGGAGATCCGGTGACTGTGGGCTTAGTTATACACCTGTGTCAGTGAAGGGCGTGGCTTAATTAGGCAATTACTCGAATTAATAGGGATGTCCACATACTTTTGGCCATATGGTGTATCTTCAAAAATAGACTCGGTCCCCAAGACGGTTTACTAGGGAGATGCTGTCAGCTTCAATAAGGTCCGCATGCCTTACAAAAAGCTTTACCTTAACCTTACAAGAGTGACCAGAAAAATTCCAGCTTAACTAGGTTCCCTACAGTAGCAAACATATACATTGAATTGTTTCATTTTTAATGGTGTCAATATATTAAGAGAAATTTGGTAAGATAATCTGGAATGGGCCGTAAGTCAACCTCCACCAGTTTGTTATTCATTAAGTTCTTCCCATACTTCCTGATGGCACAAAGGATTTTGTAAGAAAAGTCGAGGGTGGTGCAGCTAGAATGGAGGTCAGAGGTACAAAGAATGTTAATAAAAGCAAACAACTATTGGTTTAATAAATATCCATTCCCAGAGATTCACAGGGGTGGATATAAACAATAATCGCGTGAAAGCGCTTTTCCCCAATGATTAGCTAATAAATATCAGTGAATCAAGTTATTTAATACGTATGCTGCATATACTATATATATTATACTGTATTTGTTCTAATAATTTCATATATGTTACTGGAAGGACTCCCAGATATATATACTGTATATATGTCAGTCAGAAGTGCTCTCGATGTGTTATGACTTGATATCGCATTTCATAGATAAACGGCAAGCATTGAATGACATTCTTGCTGAAAGCCAGTCCCATGTTTTATATATATATATATATATATAGGTCGGTGAGATTTTCATTGTTCCTTTATTTATTATGTATAATATTTGCAGGAGGCCTCCGGTTACAGGCTGAAATTTGTCTGTGTCTGATTCTTTACCTCGACAGCCGTTGCGGATTAAGATGAGGTGAAGCTGTAATTAACCCTGATGTGCTGAGATTCAGCCACGGCGGGTTTTTTTAACAGTTTTTTAAATCCAAAGCAACACACATTATTCTGAGAAAGCAGGGTTAGACAATCCCTGCAGCAACTGGAGATAAAGAGCATAGCTCAAGGGCACAATCACACTGCCAACCCTGGGATTTGAACCAGCAACCCTCCACACACCACCCCCACTCATCAGGCATTCACAAGGCACCGGCGCGGCCTTGCGTGAGGGTGCATGTCCGAGAGCTGTGGTGCAATGAGAAATGTTCTGATATACCTGTCCTCAAAGGTTCTAACCAGAAAGTGGCATAAGGGAGACCATAGACAGGCCAAGATCCAGCCAGAAGCCATACACCATAAATACACTGGACATTTAACTGGAAAGGGAGCAACCTCCTAAATTCTCAATTGTTTTAACAATAATTGAAAAATTCATAAAAAAAGCCTTTTACATATGAACCTTTCAGTACATCTGATTTACCATTTACAACATTCTTAAACAAAAGTATTGAATATTAAATGACTGTCAAAATGATGCATCATACAGCTACTGTAAGGTCTGATGACGTAAGTATTCTAAAGGCTTTCATCCCCGCAACATGGGCCTGAGACTCTTCTCTATGACAATAAGCTTACAGTCTTCAAGGCCGTACCCCCTTGGGATGAGCGGGTTTCATAACTTTAAATAACTGTAAATCCCAGAACCTCACCTACCCCAAAAATAACAGGTCGATTGCTCACAAAATGGTACACCTAACTGAACCAGTTTCTAAGTTTTAGATGCTCTTCCACACTGCAATGTGGAAGTTAGGGTACATAGACTCTGTCACAGCACATACCAAACCTGCGCTAAATTCTACAGCTCTACACTAAGGCTGCTTCTGCTTGTTATATAATACCTTCTTCACCTGTGGAGTGTGTTCCACTTTCTCACCCCTCTGGAGGTCGACAGATATGAATTTCGAAATCTTTTATTAGGTTTCTTCACAGACATCATTTCATGCTGAGTATCACTGCGTTCTTTCCCACTAACTTTATCTGGTGGGAAAAAATGGAGAATAATTATCAAATATCCCTTTGGGGGATGCAGGTGAAACTAAAAGAACACCATTATCACACAATCTCATGCAGAAAAGCTGTAGAATAACATTCAAGTTTATCTTGTGTATATATTCAGGCACTGCTGCCTTACACCTCTGGGACCAGGGTTCGAGTCTTGCATGTTCTCCCTAGGTCATTGTGGGGTTTCCTCCAGGTACGCTAGTTACCTCCCACAGTCCAAAAACATGCTGAGGTTAATTGGAGTTACCAAATTGCCCATAGGTGAGTGCGTGTGTGAGTGAATGGTGTGTGAGTGAATGGTGTGTGAGTGTGCCTTATGATAAGTTGGCGCCCCATCCTGGGTTATTCCCTGCTTTGCAAGCATAACTTCTGGGATTTGTCTAGGACCCCCATGACCCTGAATAGAACAAGTGGGTACAGAAAATTAATGTATTTATCTGGATAACCACCTCTGGCACAAAGGATTTGGCAGAAATGACAGAGGATACAAAAAAAGGATGATGCTGCAATAATTCATACCAGGACAGTGTTATATCTGCACGTATGTGTGAGCTGGGAATACGGGAAAAAAGAGGGGACCAGGAAGGAACATGAATACTCTTGGCAACATCACTGTTGCGAAAGAACTTTTACACTAACGTGAGTTTCAATTTTCTACTGGGTGCATGGGAAAAGGCCCATTGGACCATTAAGATTCCTGATCATATAAGTTCTGCTGTGAGCAGGAATTCCGACAAAAACAAGCATAGAAATTTGGCACAGCTAGACGGTGCCCCCCTTCTGGCTGTGAGGGGCATGGTGATAGGCTCCCTGGGAGGAAGACCCTGTGGGGTGAGATCATGATGAAGAGTTTTCCCATGGTCAGATGACAATGCATGCTAAAGACAATATCTGCAATTCTAATAAATAATGTACTTTGCTTTCCTAAAGGACTGAGCCGGTCATAGATCTCGACACCTCGATATCCCACGGTTGTGTGATGTCGGCTGTCCTTGTTGACCCAGAACCTTAACCCGTTTACTTGATGGTGATGGGTTAGCTGTGGACCTCAAATGAAGAAGCATGGAGGGAAGGTTTGTCTATAATCGTCAAAGCCGTGCATCGCCCAAATCCAGTGATGTGAGCACATCTTCAGCACACTCAGCTGAAAGCTGTAGTTGAAATAAAGTTGACATTGACACTGGGGAACTAAAGTAGCTCCTAATCCTGAACCACAACGTCGCTATCATTCCATTGCCTCATATTTTCTATAGGAGGTGAACATCTCCTGTTGCTCAAGAAATGTCGATGGAATATGACCTCCGAGCAGAAGGATGTTTGAAACCTTTAGCTGCTCCTGCCCTCAAATGGTCTAAATGACTAACATAAGTGGCAGCCAGTGGTCTGTTTCTCAAGGCTGATACATGTAACACCATCTACACACACCTACACCCTAATGACGCTCATAAGAACTACATGAACTTTTTGAAGTTCTTGCAGTCTTCCTGAAGGTCTTTAACCAGTCTTTGTCATCTAACAGTTCTTGAAAACTTCACAATGAAAATAAATAATAACAATGGAGCTAGCAATAAATTTGGGGTTTTCGTTATATTTTTTGTTCATATTCATGCTGGTAAGAACCTACAAAGAAAAGAGCATTTTATTAAGAGCAATTCTTGTGTTTCGAACAGCTCTGACATACCCGAAACCCAGGAAGCATACCTCTCGAATAATCACAGGTACTCTAGCCATTTGAATATAGAACTACTCTTTAGGTTCTTAAAATGATTGTAAAACCGGTAAGTGAAGTAACAGCCCTTTGATGAGACTCCAAAATGCGTCAGCTGAGCATAGAGGTTCTACTGATTCCCCTCCAACAGCAAGCAGAGCCCTGTGATGCCGTAAGCACAGGGGTAATGGGTGTGTACCTCTGTCCACACCTTAGATAGGAATTCCATTGACAACATTTCATTGTTTTCTGTGCTATTTTATATGTTTACCATAAAGTAATTTATATATTCATAATAGTAACATACACCCCCATATGTTGCTTTTGTAACTGGTAACTATTTCACTTTTATATTTAATAAAACAAACATCTGGGAATTTCGCATTTTCTGGGTTGGCAGTTTAGAATAGAATAGAATAGAATAGAATGTCTTTATTGTTATTAACCCCCTGAATTACTTTGCCATTTAAGATTTATGGGAAAGGTGGGATTAAAAAGAGGATACTGCATGGAGATCTCATTTTTTATGTATACATTACAGCATAGGAATGTTGTTTTAAAATACTGAACAAGAGTTTTTGGTTTTGCATTAAACAGGTTTTCACATGCTAGGGATTGGCCTTCTGTGCTGTCAGGTATGGAAAACAATGGAAAAAATGTGGCAATTTTCTGTTAATGGTCTGCAGAGTACAATTAAATTTGGGCGTGTTTGTTTGTTTGTTGGGGGGATAATGTTTTGTATTCAGCATGTATGAGAGCTCAGCAACCAACTGGCTCCAGAGAATTCTCCGCTTGGCACATTAAGCCATTCTGATAGGAAAAGCAGCACATTATCCAGTCAGGACATTTACGTCATTCACAACATTCACACACATCTGAAAATGTTGCCCAAGTGTTCATCTGACTTCCTGCATGTGCTCAGGGGTTTATCTACACGCAGAGGTTTGTGGTGTAAAGAAAACAAACAAAAAAGCGAAACATTGTTTCATGGAAACATTTTTTTTAGGAGTGGCTTGTTTGTGGTAGCCCTCCACGGTCAGCAGGGAAATGATTTCGTGTTCTCGCTATGCAGGACACGTCGTTCGCATGATGAGTGCTTTCCCCTCTGTCTTGTGCGCCAATCACACACAGGAAATGACAATGGCGCCATTATTTCTCAAGAATTTCCTGGTTACGAGGGACACGGCACAATCCATGATATAGGAGCTTCAGCTGCAGAAAACAATGCGCAGCTGCAGCCGACAGCCACAGCTCAGGACGGCCAGCACAAAGACCACGTTCTGGTGTCATATTCACACTGAATCTCTTTTATGTTGCTTTTTTTGCATTTCGAACAATGTGTCCCCAGTTATTTCTGAGGGTACATTTCAGCTATGATGGTAGTTCAATTACGCTTAGACCAGCAAGCCTGGTTGCATGAAATTTATTGTTGATTTGCACCTTTTTACCTTGGAGACTTTCACCCCCTGACTTCATCCGGTACATTAATGGATGAATGACAGGTATCTGGTACATCGAACAACTGTCATTCATTTGTTATTGTTTGCTGTTAATAACATATTTTATAGATGTTTTATAAATTACTATTCAGATCTTACAGATACTCATTGATAAACATTGATGCTGAAAGACACTCCAAGCAAGAAACATATTTAAAGAAATACCACATAAACACATGATCACACTACGTAGTCGACCATTCCACATCGCAGGAGTTAGGGATGCAGGTCCCCTAAAAAAAGTCTGGAAAAGCCACCTACATTTTTTTTGGTCCTTTTGGGTCCATCAGATTGGGATATCACGTAAGAGGCTGCCGTGAACATGCTTAATGTCCTCCAAACCAGCAGCCAACATATATTTTATGCATTTATGAGTTATTAATCGTTTTCCTTCATCTGCAGCTTTCAGAAAATTCCCATAAACTCCCCCAAAATTCTCATTTACTTTCTCCTACCATATGTATCATATATGAAAACCACAATGGGGAAAGTTGTGATGCTGAAGGATCGATTATATACATTTTAACTGGAATTTCAGTATGAGGAATTAACAGGTAGTCATGTGAATGCTTGTGATCTTTAAATATGTGTTTTACCTCCTTAGAATAAAAAATTTCTGCTGAGTTACAGTCCTGCAGCAGAATTAATACCTGAAAGCATTTCATACATTCATCTTAACTCTTTCAGCTAGACCACACAATGTCTCCAACATTCTCCACGTTCACTGGTCCAGGGCAGGGATGAGAGGGCTTGGAGAGAGTCCCCCGCAGCAGGATACACTGCACAGGATGCCAGTACATCATGGGACACATACATTCACATACAACCACACAGCATAACTGAAATTAGTTATGGGCAAGGCGGGGCCTGGCTGATATAACATTGAACCAGATCCTCATCGACACAGCGACTTAAGAGTGCCATCTGCGAGCGGTCTGGCGGTCCATTCATCCGAAGGAACACCGTTTCCCCCTAATATTTATATTATAACTTAAGCATGATCAATATATTGAAAAATCTAAATGCAAATCTACCTCTGACAAAAGTCTACAAAACACATAAACGATTATAACGATAGCCTTGATAAGAATCCTACATACTTTTCTGTTTGGACTAAACAGACAGACTAAACTGAAAGTCATTCAGTAGCTCCATTTTTTCCAGAAGGAAGTTTTCCTTCCTCACTTGTTTATACATCGATAACAAATGCATGAGTCATGTCCTATAAGCACATTTCCATTTGCTGCAACTACTTACCTCTCATGTTACCAAGCCAACCAACTTTGTCTTATGTGTACCTATTCAGCTAATTTTGGTCTTTCTGTCGCATGATCAGTCGATTGTTTCCCGCTTGAGTTCTGTATTTGAAGGCGGAATGAACAAAGATGTCGACAGAAGCCTGTGATTACATTTAGAGTTTTGGCTCATGATATTTCTGATGGACTCAGATGCAGTAAAGAAGATAACAATTAGTGCACCTGCTTGGCAGGCAAAAAACACAAGGGGTATTAAGCTATGTTCGGGACACCTCACTTCATACAACAGGCAGCAGGAAATCAAGATTCAAGAATGCAGTAAAAAGCATCTTGTCTCAGGCAGATTACCATCTAATTGACATTTGTATATTTATTACATGAACATAAGGTAATAAAAGGGACAGTATCGCTATTTACTTAATTTTATTTACGATTTCAAAATATAGTACAGCTGTTTCAAACGCTTTTTAAATTACAGTATAAATTAAATTACTGTACTGTGTATTATTCAAATATGCTATAATACAGTACAGTACTGTACATAAATCGGCCAATTCAATTCAATTTTATTTATACAGCGCATTTTCAGAACGTTACATTGTCTCAAAACGCTTATTGTTTATATGTTATTGTTTTGCTGCTGCATTACGGTGGCTCGTTTTTGGCGGTTTATTTTTCTCATTGAGAGAAGTGTTTTTTTTTCTTTTTCCTGTCATGTTCTCTCTGTGGCATTAGCCTCAGGTAACCAGACAAAAGCGGACGGGTTACCACAAGGCACCTTAGAGCAATCAAAGTGAAGTTTAAAAAAAAGAATTACCGCATTTTTATTTTTTTTTAATAAACACTGTAAGCGGACTACTTAATTACAGTGTTTAACCCCAACCTAGCCCTAACCTTAACCATGAGTAACCAAACAAAATACAAGACTTTTGTCATTTTTAGTTTTTTGATTGCAGTCACATATTTATATAAAATAGAGTTTTTCCCATGGGGTACTGAAAAAATGGTCCCCACGACGTCAAAATTACAGATTTTTTAATCAAATTGTGGGGTCACTTGAGCCCCATAATGTAATAGTAGTAGTTATTAAAGACACAAAAAAGTAGGTCCATAGCAAAAAAATAAAATAAAATAAAAAATGTAATACAGTGGAAACCATTTATAGTGATCACGGTTATAGATCAACAACTTATATAGAACAAAAAGCTTTGGAGAGAATCATTCCAAATTCCAAATATTGTTTAATTTGCTTAAAGTAATCAAGTAGTCCACTTACAGGTTCACTAAGGTTGTCATTACTGAGATTACGGTTTTGACCATAGAAATGAATGGACGGTCCCCACAAAGATATGAATACATACGTGTGTGTGTGTGTGTGTGTGTGTGTGTGTGTGTGTGTGTGTGCCCTCTGACCTACTAGCTAACTCACGTCATTTGCGTCCAGGGACAGTTTGCCAGCTCGCCGTGATCCTCCGTGTAGAAATTGATTGATGGATACTTGGAAATGACTGACGAAATTTTAATAACGCTGAAATATATAAGTTCACGTTTATAAACCATGTCCGGAGAACATTTCATTTTAAAACGTTGCCTAGAAATTGATTATGCGGTGATGGCAGACTTGTGTAGTTGAGTGGCATTCGGTTTAATCAGGAGCAAATAGAGATGATTGGCACAAATTTCTTGTCCAATGTAGGTGAAAGGTTCTGTACCTTAATAAACTAGCCAGTAGGTGTCCTGACTTAAAACTGTCCCTTCCCGTTCACTAGAAAGCCGTCGTGATGCATTACCCAGCCATGTGGATACGGCACATGGCGAAGCTGCCCCCCGCATCCGATCTCCTTGAGGACAGGATGGTGGGAATAGGAAAAACACTTAGAAACGAATCCGTGACGATGCGGCATTGCAGCGAGAGCGACAATCACATGGTTATGACAGCGTGGCCAGGCAAATGTCTATTCTCCCACACCAGTTGCCTATTTTTTAAACGCTTGATGCCTTTCGTGACACGTTTCCCATTAGCGTCATTCCATTAAAGCTCACTTCCAAATGCGCCGTCCAGTGACAACACGTAAATGTCCCCGAGGTCCGTTTAACTGCTGATCGCTGCAGACAGGGAAGGAAGGGGCATCCATTGTTCTGTATTTGTACACAGACATCGCCTGTGCCGTGGCCCCGCCTTGCTGGGTTTGGGAAGCTGATGCAACGCAGGCTGATATAACATTGAACCAGATCTTCATCGACACAGCGACTTAAGAGAGCCATCTGCGAGCGGTCTGGCGGTCCATTCATCCGAAGGAACACCGTTTCCCCCTAATATTTATATTATAACTTAAACGTATATCTCTAGTTAAATAGGTATTTTTGTATTAAATTGTATGGAATAACTCAAGTGATTGTATTTAAACTGTTTAAATACACCGTTTTAACTGTTAATACTACCCGATAACATTTCGTCAATTTAATTAAATTTTTTTGGTACCGGAAAAGGGGATTTTTAAGGGCCTGTTTTTCATTCGGAGGATTTTTAAATCTGTCTACTGTCGTCAGTAAGGTAAGATAACTGGTTTTTGGCACTTTGACAGAGACGTGGGTAGGACACTTCTGCCGGTTCCTGTCCATGACGCCTATTAGGGGCATTATTTCCGCCTTTCATCGCCTTTATGTGTCGCGCTTAAAAAAATCATATTTGGAGTTTAACACTAGAGTTTGGTAATTAGTATTGAAATGTTTTATGTCGCCATAAATAATGTAATTCCTAAATTGTCCAGATTCTCTAATTATCTTTGGATGCGGCTGAAAATCATATCCTTTTTTTAAAAAACCATCTTCTGCATTATCTGGCGCCCTTCAAAGTAGGTATGAGCCGAATTGTAGGTCATACAGGAACTGAAATAAATAAATAAGGTATGCGATGCTGCAGTCTTGTGACTGTCCAGCTGAATGATTTACATTCTGACGGAGGAGGAGGGTGGGATGCCTCTCCTATTAGATGGAGACCGGCCTTTGTGCTTTTTCTTGTAAACACAGTATCTATCTGTCTATCTATCTATCTATCTATTTATCTATCTAAATATCTATCTAAATATCTATCTATCTAATCTTTTTAAATGAAGGGCTGTGCCGAATAGTTCAGGCGCTGCGTATTAATGCCAAAGCACGTGTCCGCGCGTCCACCCGGCTGAGCTTTGCTTGCTATAAATAAAAACAAGCGATCAGTATGCCCTGGATCTCTTCTTAATACCACCATATTGTACGTTTTATGATGCCATATTTATTGCGGTTACCAGTGGAAACGTTTTTAGGAATCGTGTTTATATTTTCCCCTTAGACGACTGACTGACGTAACTAGCCTTTTATTTACTATATCAACACGCGTGGCTTCTTTAGGCTTTGACGATAATGGCACTGGTTTGAAATGGGCAGCGTACAGGGATCCGGCTAAACATGGATGGTGTCGGGAGCCTGACGCCGGCTGGTATTTTTCCACTCCTTGGATGAGTCAGCCCCCCCCCCCCCCTTTCTCGAGTCTGAACGCGGGTCACGTGGTCCCCGGGCACACCGCTCGCCCGTTCGGTTATCCCCGGGGTCTGATGTACTGTAAGCGCATGCATGTGAGAGGCGGAGGTGGATTGACGTGAAATGAGAACCAAAACTCCTGCGCTTCACCCGCAGAATGAACCAAACGGCTCCTAAGACGGAAACGACCCATCTGAACCCATCGGCAGCGCGCAGTAACCCCGACACGTCCAGCAGCCCTCAGCACAATTTTGCCCTGGAAAAACCGGCAATGCGCAGGTGAGGCCAGATACAGCTGAGTTTTATTTCCTCAAAGTCGACCAGAATATGTATATGATCATAAAGCATGTCCTGTTACAGGAGGGCTTCAGTCACAGAGCATATCTGATTTCATTTCTGCCCTCTCTGTGTTTTAGTCCTGAAGGTGAAGGTGATGCAGAGAATCAGAACTTCCTCCATGATCATCAGCTGGGGAAAAAGAAATATGAAACGGAATATGTAGGTTTCACTCATCATTTATTTAGTCTCCAAATGTGGCTAATCATCATTATTGTCGTTATTATTATTATTATTTATAAATCGTTCTTTTTTCAGCATCCTGGTACGACCTCCTTCGGGATGTCCGTCTTCAACTTGGGTAACGCCATCATGGGCAGTGGTATCCTGGCCCTGTCCTACGCCATGGCCAACACGGGCATCGCCCTGTTCGTGTGAGTGTCTTTAGCTGTCTGGTGTCTCACCTTGGATTTGAGCGGTCAGCACAGCACGCTGGACATCACCAGCGGGAGCCACGCGGCTGTATTCAGACTTACTTTCAGCACGTTTAGGTGAATTCGGGGGACTGTCCTCCCTATCGGCGATGTTTAGAAACAGAAATACGTAATCGCCGGCGTGCTCAGCCTCATATCGGCCCCACTTCGGCTCTGGGCTCCAACCCAGAGCCCTGATCCTCGAAGACCCAGCTAGTAGCAGTGCTCTCGCCGCTTGATGGTGTTTACACCCTGATGTCCTCACTACTGCGATAGTTATGCTGAGGAGAACTTCGCTGGGCAATTATCCACTAAATTGCAAAAAAAAGCATTACAGTATGTATTTACATTAGATATCTTTAGATATTTTTAGATATTAGCTACTTTATTGGGGAAATTCTTTTGCAGTAATTATTGCATTATTTCTCATTGTTATATGTTATATATGATTGTGCATATATAGCATTCATATATGTGTGTGTGTGTGTATGTAGGTATATATTTATATACTAAAGTGTATGTCCATCTATTGTGTGTGTTTATGTATATTATAGTGTATATATTTATACTATAGTCTATGTATGTATATATATATATACACATAGTAGTATATATAGTGTTATTATAATATTCATGATATTGATTATTGCTAATGGCATTTAGTTAATACTTGAATAACTTACAGCCAGGCCCTGAATTGACGGGAAGCTTGCGATAAACATTTCCTGCAGCTGTGAACCCACAATCTGACCAGCCAAGAAATAACCTGCATTATTAATGTTGGGTGTTATTCACGTGCACGTGTTAAGGTGCCGATGCGTGACCTTGACGGGGGGGTCACGCTCTGTTGCCTGTTCTTATTTTCCCCTGTACAGCAGCTGCGGGGCCTGGTGCTGGGGGCCATTCCAGGGAATAACTCTGCTGCTCTTTTGTTTTCATCTTTCAGGATCCTCCTCGTTTCAGTATTAATATTCTCCCTTTACTCCGTGCACCTGCTGCTGAAAACGGCCAACGAAGGAGGTGAGGCTCGTTTGGTTAATTAAAGACTTGTTTAATTATTGCGTTTGCCTATTGTTACTAAGTGTAAACTTGCTGTGGCTTCTCCAGGTGCCTTAGTTTACGAACAGTTGGGCTACAAAGCTTTCGGCCTGCCAGGAAAACTGGCTGCTTCGATATCTATCACCGTGCAAAACATTGGAGGTAAGAAGCCCCTACCCCCTCCACAGAAACAAGTGGCAGGAAGTTCTCTTTTTTAAAAAATGTAGTGGTTAAAAAGGAAGTTGCACATACTATACTTCCGAGAAGTATGCTCAGATACATGCTTTGCCGTTTTTCCGCGAAAATTGAGACTAATTATGTAAACACTAAACGAGAGTAACGTCTGTATGACACTTCACAGCCATGTCCAGCTACCTCTTCATTGTGAAGTATGAACTGCCAGAAGTCATCCAGGCTTTCTTGGGGATGGAAAAAAGCTCAGGGTATGTTGCAGATTATTTCATTTGTTTATTGTTCTGTTATTCGAAGGGTACTCTCAAAAACCTTGGAGGGCTGTTAGTCACTTGCGGTTTGAGACTAAGTGTCAACATCTGTTTTGTAGAGAATGGTACCTCAACGGTGACTACCTGGTGCTGCTCGTCTCCTTAGTGCTCATCTTGCCCCTGTCGCTGCTAAAAAATCTTGGTAAGCAAAAACAGAAGCAACTGAGAAGTTTTGCGAAGGAGTGTGTACTTGGCCGAGGAAGTAGAGTGTCATTCTGTACTGAATGTACAATGAGTATGAGTAATTACAGGGTGTGTCTGGGGAAAAAAACAGGATGTATCATGACATTTGCATCTGTGTACTTAATATGATATTTACCACTGGAATTCCAGGTTACCTTGGATATACCAGTGGTCTTTCCTTACTCTGCATGGTCTTCTTCCTGATTGTGGTGAGTTTGGTTGTTAATGACCCATCTGCTTTCACTGTCAAGGCTTTTGTCACAATTGACAACAATAAAGGGGTGTAGCTTTAAAGAAAAATGCCTTACAGTGATGCTTAACTAGGCTAATTTCCAACGGGGCATTCTTTCACAGGTTATCTACAAGAAGTTCCAGATCACTTGCGGCATGCTGACCAAGGACTCAGAGAACGTCACCCTGGACGCCATTTCTCACTCGGAGCACAACCTCACAGCCTACGAAGATGATGCTTGCACGCCAAAATACTTTGTCCACAACTCTCAGGTGCGTTATGGAGAAGGTTTCACTCATGCGCCAGGGGGATGGGCATGCCGGGTCACCGTTTCTGTCGGGGCTGTCTAAAAGTCTTACGGATTCTCTGTATTTTTATTTCTAGACGGCATATGCTATTCCTATCCTGACCTTTGCCTTCGTGTGCCACCCTGCGGTGCTGCCCATGTACGAGGAATTGAAAGAGTAAGTGTGTCGTCTTCATAGTGCAAGGCTCAAGAAGAGTCATCAGAAACTGCTAGGCTGCGCATTAGTGGTAAAGGGTTTTGCCCAGGAAGTGCAGGTTTTGTAACTCGTAGTAACTGGATCTGCCACATACCTCAGCTGAACTGCCTCAGCAGAAATTCTGCTTTAGGGTTTCAAAGAATGTTGATCGATGGACAATTCCAGTATCTTCATGTACAATACATTGCTCCTCTTCCTAGTCGCTCCCGTAAGAAGATGCAGAATGTGGCCAATGTCTCCTTCCTGTCCATGTTCATCATGTACCTGCTGGCTGCCCTGTTTGGCTATCTCTCCTTCTACGGTGAGTATGTTACTCCTACCATTGAATATCTGCACTATCTGTATGGGTACCTGGGCAATTTAATGTAAGCAGATAAACAGGACTGTCCAGTATATCTTCTGTAAGTCACTTGCATGCATGTTTACCATTGAGCAGAAGATTCCATCTTGATTTTTGTTATTTGTTGTTGTTTTGATACGACAGCTACGCAGATAGTAGCCAGTAGGTGAAGTTGGGTTGATGTTGGGTTTAGTGTGGAGGGCTCCCATGGGCTTGTGTTGGATAAATGATTGGTGGAAGGATGGATGGATGGATGGATGGATGGATGTTCGGAAGGCTGGTATTAGCCTGACCCAAGGCTGGTTTCTTTCTACAGGCAATGTAGAAGCAGAGCTGCTTCACACCTACCGCAGAATCTTCAAATTCGACGTGGTCCTCCTCATCGTGCGCCTGGCCGTCCTGACCGCAGTCACCTTGACCGTTCCTGTTGTGCTCTTCCCAGTGCGTACCTCTGCTGCCTCTATTGGCTTAGTTAGCGGTTAGCATTCTCGGGCTGGAAAATTGGCTCGTAGCCATCGAAGCGGCTGTCCTTACCGGTTTTTCTGTCCCACCCAACAGATCCGCACCTCTGTCAACCAACTGCTCTGCGCCACCAAGGATTTCAGCTGGATCCGGCATTTCATCATTACTGTCACCCTCCTGGGCGGTACCAATGTGCTTGTCATCTTCGTGCCCAGCATCCGGGACATCTTCGGCGTCATTGGTGAGCAACCTTCTGCTGCTCCCCCGTGCTGCTGCCTGACAGGGCCGCCCTTTGTGTCTCTGACTCTCGCCATGTCTTCCCTCATCTCTAGGAGCCTCTGCTGCTGGCATGCTGATCTTCATCCTTCCATCTGCGTTCTACATCAAGCTGGTGAGGAAGGAGCCAATGAACTCTATCCAGAAGATCGGGGTAAGCGATTGTGTGTTTTTTTTTGTTTTTTTTTTTAACGAAATTGGGGCATTTATATGCTCAGTAGCAGTGTCGACAGTGGCAAGGACTGGATGCAGCCGGACTGAATTGTCTCTTTCTCCCCTCCCTCTACGCTCAGGCTGTCCTCTTCTTGATCCTGGGGTTTGTTGTCATGATCAGCTGTATGTCCCTGATTATCCTGGACTGGGTTCACGCCACCAACAAAGAAGGCGGTCACTAAGTGGCCACATCTCCCCTCCCCCGCCCTTAGCAGCCTCGGATAGGGGGTGGGGTGCCAGCAGCTACCCCACAGCTGCCCCCCGCAGTCTCCAACACCGCCGGGCTGGCGGCCACATCCTGGAGACCACAGGTGGGACTGGAAGGATTGCAGTAGGGAACTTACTGAAGCACAAACCTGGGCAGCGTCCTGTACCATTCTGAGAGAATGTGTTCGACAATGTACAGTATTCATTTAGACCACATGGATGGTATTCTGGTAACTTTTTTTTCATTGTTGTTATTGTGGTACAGTGCAAGCTTTTTATTGTGCCTCTTGACTGAATATGGAAGTTGCTCTTTAAAAAAAAAAAAAAACATAAGGTCAGTTGTACTCCAGCAGACAAGTCCCCCTACCGCCGCCCCCCCCCCCGAAACTGGAAGTATCCAGAAGTCATGGCATGGGACCCGCACATAGCGTATAAATAACTGGGCTTCTAAACTGCTGGGAATGCTATTTCTGTATAGACACTACGTTGAAACTGTAAACATTTGCCAAAAAATACTGTAGAACTCATTTGGATTTAAAGCACCTAATGTTCAGACCGCTCCGAATTCCATTTTTCTATTGTTCATGTAAATGCCAGTGTTTTTCCCATGCGTGCTGCAAGAACAACTAGCCGTCAGCTCAACATTACATGAAGTGATATTTAGCGTATAATTACCACATTGTTTAGCATTGTTACCCTGTGCTTGAGACACACACCATTATACTCACGGTAGAGATGTGTCAACACGCTGATGGATTAGCCTGAAAGGCGTCACATCGCCTTCCTGTAGATGTAGTACATCTGCAGGTGTAGGGTACGGTCTCGTAGGAAACACTGCATGGGGGAGCGAGAGGGATGGGGTCCATACTGACCAGTGACTTGTATTACTTGAAATTAGCCGTATACTGAACCAGTACTGTACTTAAAGACCGCACTCTGGGAGTCCGTTAGAACTGGGTTACCTTGCTCTGTAAACAGTAAGGTGTCAGTAACTTATTTACCCAGTTAGCAGCTTTACTTGGGACTCATTGCTTGGAAGCATATATCCCAGGGTGAAATCCTGGAGCGTGTGACGTAAAGGGCAGTCCTGTGTCATAGTACTACTGTGTTTTTGAATGTAATTTTTTTTTGTATTGTATACACACAGCATACATCAGTGCTTCCAAAACGTCTGTCACCCGTCATCAAACTTAGTGTCACCACCTATTTTAGCAACACCATAAAGGCTATGTAATTTAATGTATTTACTATATATAATATGTATATAATGTGTATATATATTAGTGAAATGTATATATGCTGGATTTTGTTTTGCTTTTGTGAATTTACTAAAGGCAAACGGTTGGAATATCCTAAGCCCCCCCCCCCCATAGGCACAAACAGTGGTACAGTCCAACTTAGCATAATGGCTTTGTAGTAGAAGTAGCCGGCCGTCAAACCAGCGCCTGCCGTTATGAAACACTGCTGAGACGAAGCCTTACTCGCCACTGTAAACATAGGAGTTGTTTGTGTGTTGAATCTGCATACGTGTTCACTGTTAGACGTGGGCCCTGGATGTCTGCTGGGATTTAGACAGTGTACTATGTGAGCTATGTAGTTTCTTTCCCCTGACACAGAGAAATAAACTCAGTGCTAAACTGCTGATCCTGTTTCAATGAAACATACTCTATCTTGTTTAATTATTAATAAAGCAATGGAATTCTCCGTACCGTGTGTCACGTGTGTTGTTTTTTTTTTAACCTGTCGCCGCCATGAAGCCCATTCGTCATTTCAGAATACCTCGAATGGAAACGATGTTTCCGTAGAAACGGGGAGGTTGTTGTAAATAATGGGTGCTGTGCTGCGGCTTCCCGCCCTCAACAGTGAAATCTTTGACCACTTATCTGTCAAATTCAGTTCATTTGGAATGCAAAGGGCTGCTCGTTTTGAAAATGCACAGCAACGATTTACATGTTTATCTACATAGGTGAAATGCTTAAATCATTCGCTACAACACTGAATCCTGCTTAGTTATGTAATCCGTATACAATCTAGATTATATATCAGCAGAAAAACTGCGTTCGCATTTCAATACAGAGCTACGGCTCCGAATGTTTCATTTATGGATTAAATATTAGCAACATCTCCTGGAGCAGCCGTAACCCTACATACTCATTCCCCTGTTTACTCACCTGGAGCGATTATGCCTGTTTAAACCCCATATAGTTTGACAACACAAAATCATAATAATCAAAATGCATTTTTAACTTGATTCTCCAACCATTGACTTGTCCTCATGGTATCTTTGATTTGAAAAGCCCATCTGTCCGGCATTTCCTTTGGTCCTGTAATGTAATGTAGTGTATAGTTCTGATGCTAATTTGCATTGTTACTGGTCATTCACGGAAGCTCAGCCTAGCCGCGCTATTAGCTCCTGCATAGCTGAATGCTAGTGATGTACCGTCTGCTGTCCCTCCGTAGATACTCAGTCTAATCACACAAACAGAACTGCTAGCGATCAGTCCAGATGAAGCGGAGATAAGAAAAGTTCCATTGTTTTCTTATTAGGTTTTCTTTATTTAATCACTGCGATTAGCTGGATCCAACTTAAGAAAAGGCATGATTCATAAACAATTCATGATGTCAAACCGGAAGGCTATTGCGAAATGCAAAGATATCTTAACAATGTAAGTTATTCATTAATCAGCCATATGTGCCGCTGCTCGTTTATTTACAAGAGTACAGGAGCATGACTTCAGTATTTAGGATTTACTGTAAAAATAAATGTCTGCTATTAAAAACAACTGCAACGACCCGCTATGTCATGACAGCTTTCGGAATCGAGAATATCCAACTAACGTAAACTATCCTGCCTTCTATGAACTGAGTCCCTCACTCTCTCGTCGCTCCACAGCGACATCTTATGCTGCCGTGGCACCTGCGGGTGAAATCAGGGGGAATTGCGCCCCCTTGTGTTAATCGATTAACTTAGCATCGCTGCGGGGCAGAAACGAAGTGGGTGACTGGTGGCGCGCGCTTCACTGTCCTTGCAGACCCCCACAGGGGAACAACAGCGCGGCAGTCTGGACGTTCTACTGAAGGATCCCAGTGAACCCAAAGTTTATCCTGGAATTTTTGCTTGATCAGAGGTGCCTCTTCAGATTTTCAAAGTGTTACCCCCCTTTTCCCTACACTGTAAGGTAATTAACCGCCACCAGTGGCGGTTCTAGGAAATTTTAACTGGAGTGGCCCAAGAATGTAGAAAGTATGTCTAGAGGTGGTCACAATGCGTTATAATGTGAGCGGACCGCATGCAAAATTTTTCATATGCATTAATATTCTACTAATAACAGGCTAAAACATAAATTAATAGGCTAAATGCACACACATAATGGATGAACGTTAGTATCATAATTGCATAAATAGTCAAGTGGGCTAGCATTAACAATGACAAATAAATAGTAATTAAAAAAAATTAAGATTAGGTAGTCAAATGCTCTAAGCCAACCACCAAACAAAACTTAATTCTGTATATATTCTGCATAAATGATGCAGGAATGTATCACAACCCAGCCATGTACAGCTTCTTTTGATGACTCTGATGTGAAAGGCGCTATATAAAAATATATTGAATTGAAAAACTGGATTGTGCAAACCCTGGACATGCACATGGATATTCCACCGTAAAATAATATGGAGAACCTGAACCTTGCTGAACCAATATCTTGTTACAGCAGAGATCGCCTCTTTTCTTAGATATTAGGAAGATTTAACAGATACAGCAAAAGAGCTAGAAACTCCACAATGATCAGTGTGCACATCTGTCTTGCCTGACTTGCTTTCTGAAAGATATTACAGCCAGAAACCTGCTCTGGAGCAGGTTAGCCCTGTAACGTCAGTTACTGAGGTGACATGTTGGCGCTTAAAAGAGAAATAGCATTGTGATATCGAAAAGCCAGAATTATCACTATCAATCCACAAAGTTATCTGGGTAAGCAAGGAATCTGGCTTTGTGATAAAGGACTCAGGTGTACTCCTTAGAAACAAAAATATTGGCCAAACACCCGCAGCACAGCAAGGTGGAAGTGAATGACGTGGCAGAAATTTTGGGGTGGCATCTTGGGTGGCCAATCAGATTATAGGAGTGGCATTGAGTGTTTCTCAATATGCATACTTGGCTGTACTGGTGCTCTCCTGTACCCACGTTATGTCATCTTCCATTGCCGGAGACCAATTCCAATACACTAGAACAGAAATACATAGAACTGTAAAATTCTCTTGATGTCATTCTTGCCTTGCGCCAAATGTCAAGGATACATTGGTTGCATCCTCGCCAAATAAGACCAATCCCATGTTTCACTGTGCCCCAAGTTCATTCTTGGGAGGCAAGTTAGCAAGACCGGTTTTGCAAAGGCCACAAGTATGATCTTTACATTCTTGGTATTGAGAAACACCCATTGTCTACCCCGGCCACCCCTTTAAAACCACGCATGAGCGTCAGACTCGTATATATATAAAAGTACTTAAGTGTCACACTCAAATATATCAACACAAACCCTAAACTAACTGTACGGAGTGTCCCTGTGATAGGCGTAAGCCAAGTAAACATTTCACTACGGTAACTCATAAAACTAAAGACTGGGAAAATGAGACGGTTACATCTTCTACCGACCTCACATTGTAAAGCTTTGCCATGACCAAAGACTTTTTAGTAGGTAATCCCCGTGCATGAAAGTTAAACCATCACCTTACCTGGTCCAGTACAGAGTTTCTAGCTATTGGAAAAAAAAAAATGAGCTAAGTCAAGTTTACCTTGGGCTTGACTTTTTATCTTTTTCGAAGGATGATTGGCATCAGGGCAAAAATACTCAGGGCTCGGCTTAAAATACTCAGGGCTATAGCCCCGAATGACCAGACCTAACAACGCCCATGTTCCAGTACCATCTACAGTATTGGTCTTAGCCGATACACTAGAAGGTCAAACATTTGGCTCTCCTCCACATAAGGACTTAAACTCCAGGGATCAGCAAGCTTCTGCTTCCCTTTAGGCCCAGGTTTTCAAACTATCTCTAGGAGTCAGACAACGGTAGCGCACTTTTCAATCTTATTGTTCTTTGTTTCCTTGACTGAGCCAACTGATAAAGTATGCATTTCATTCTTGACACATACTTGGTGTAGGGGGCTGTTAAAGTAAATCTTTCAGATGACTATCAGTAGATAGACAATAGACATCTGTCACAACAAAATGGAAGACAGGTGTTCAGGAAATCAAAAAGGGTTTTATTGGTCAAAACAGGGGTGGACCGGAACTAAAGAAGGGCACAGTATGGGTCAACGTCAATGACTGGACTGGGGAACACAGGACTGAGGGGCACTTTCATACAAGGCTGATGAGGGAGCAAATGAGAGACAAGCTGCAGTGAGCAACACGAGGGCAGGAATGAGAGGTAAGACAAACAAGTAATGGACGTGACTCATTAGGGTCACGCCAGGGAGGAGAAAGGAGGGTCATGTGGACATAGCAGGCAGGACGTGACAACATCACCTTCTTCAGCTAGGACAGTGATACCTCAGAACATGAACTTAACTCATTTCACAAGGCTGGTCGAGTCGCGAATTTGGTTGAGGCCCAAGTCAAATTTCCCCAGAAGAAATAATGTAAAAGAATTTAATTCGTGCCATACCCCAAAATGACTGCCTATTTAAACCTATCTACCTGCCTAACTAATAATAAAAACCATTAAATCAATATAAAACTAAGACACCAATAAATGACAATTTATGAGCACATTATCTGTATTGAGGTGAGCTGATGGCGTACTGGAAGTGGCAGGTGGAGAGGAGGAGGGATGGAGGGGTTATTGTTTGGAAGGGAAGATGCGTGGAAGTTTTAGCAGGTCTGTGTTGTTTTGTCATGTTCTGAGTTTCCGGTTGAGGTGCAGCTAGATTTTTCTTGACCACCCTGTTTGAGGTACAAATTGCCTCAACCTATACAAGTTTTAGCAGAAACATAACATTATGGTTAAGGTACTATTCGAAATTAAATTTGACAGACCCGTTCAACGTCCAAGTTAAGAGGCGTTCGAGTTCCAAGGTTCTACTGTATAGTGGATGTCATCATTTTTCTAATATATGTTTCTTCAGGATATACCATAACTGTGGCTAAAATTAAGTCATTTTTGCCCAATTACCTAACGTACATAAAGCATAAATTACTTTTTAATTACTGACAGAGAATCCAAAGAAAGGTCAGACTGACATCTGTGACCAACTGAAAAAAGAGCATTCTGCTATGTTGGTTAAGTATTAACAATAAAAGCACAACAGCCCTTGTGTGCCCTGCAACAACATTACAATTAGCACAGTCACCATCAAGCTGCATTTCAGTTGCTCAAAGATGGGATAAGCCTGTAATCATATGAAAACCATATCTGGGTCATGGTAATGGTGTGTGTTTTTTGGGGGGGGGGGCTGTAACAGGAGCACATTTGCTGATAAACTGGCAGTTTTTAATTTAAATGTTTTGACAACACGGCCATATTTCTTTCCAAACTGGCCTTTGTCTTGGGTGACATGACATCAGAGATAAGCTGATGGATAAATACACAAGCGATATGTAAACGGATGTTCTGGCTAGGTGTAACCCCTGATATGGACCCAAAACCGCCACCCCAGAAAGTGTGTTTCCAAATGCAAAATTATCAAAATGAAATATTCTTATTATTTACAATAGCTGCATTACCACATGGTACAAATGTTATTACTTTACCATAATAAGTGGACAAAATTCAGGTAGGTAATATTGAATGTAGTCTGAAAGGGTGATTTCAGTGCTCTTTACTCTACCAAAAACCAAATATTAACATCGGAATGGACTGCTTGTGCAAGACAGTTGAAAAGTGACCAGATGTTAAATTTATGTGCCAGTAATTCTCTGCTTTGTTTATTTCCCAACTGGATAACTTTTTTTTCTGAGATGTAAGTCTTTTGGGATAAAATTGTTTGATAAAAGTAAATTAATCTGTTGATGTTTGTGTATCAGAAACATTAATGATTCAGTCATAATACCAGGTTCAGCATTTGAAGTTTGATTTGATTTTCTGGCTGTAAACACATTATATTAGATCAAAAATCAAATGGCATTTTTGACGGGGAACTGGGTGTGAGGTCAAATCGGTCGCCCCTCCCCTCACTGGTGGTAGAGGCTCAGTCTGCGACCTTGTATCTCAATCCCACAAATCATTTGTATACAAGCCTAGCATGTTATCGAAGCCAGAGGGAGAGGAGGATGTGTCGATAGAGGACAATCCAAATGCATTGAGGCATCATCCATAAACAAATCTGCTCCCTCTGGAAAATCGATCTGACGTGATTTTATTCAGAAACCCCCAGAGGACCATTAGCTAGAGTAATTTCGGTTTTGTTCAGTTTTATTGCCATTGCCGATAATAAGCTATTCTCCTGACAAAAAGCTAATATCTTACTAGCAATATATATATTTAAGATATTTTAGATATTGTTTTTCAAGTGTTGTGCTTACAAATCATGCCCATTTATACAACTGTACATATATTAAAATTTTTAAACTATATTTTTGATTGTATTTCTATGTCTATGCATTAAGTCTCTGCCTCAGCATGTTCTGTTTAAATTGTCAGATTGTCAATGTTTTAATGTCTTTCATATTCACATTTATTTTCTGCTTAACATTGTCTTCTTGCACTATGGATCATTTAGCTGAAGATAGCAAAGATACTTCGAGTTTTATTTGATTTATTTTGTAAAACTTTTACATTTGTTTGGCTGATGATTTGAGCAAACTTTTACTTATTTATACAGTGTTTACTATGCTTGCTGTTCCGTGCTGTCAGTTTTCTGTACTATAAAAACAACACTAAGGATCCACTATGTGAATGAACTGCCTTAAATTTTAAAAAATTGACTTAACATTTAAAAGATACATGTACTGAAATATATAGGCTCACGGGCACATATCTTGAATAATCAACACGTTGGCGTCCCCCGCTGGTGAAAACTAGTTAGTGCAACTCACTTCCTGTTAATACAGTTGGCTTGTTACTTGCTTACTTCTTCGAGGACTAATATCTCACAAGTTTTTACTTGCAATGGAATTACGGGCAGAAGATTCACAAGCGGCCATTCTTGTAACCCCAAATTACACCACTATCTGCTTCAAGATCACTGATCAGATACTTTTCTCTGTCAAATGAATCTACAATCAAAGATCCTGTCTTTATTTAGCAGTCATTGTCCAGTCTTTTTTTCTTTAAAGACAGGGATTCAGCAGGATGTTTCTATGAAGATATTTCTAGGAGCACTAATTGTAAAATAGATGACATATCATTGTTATTATAGATTATTAGATGTAGGTTCGTTGCACTTGGAGGAACATTGATCTTACTGCCTGTCAAAACATTGTTTGTTAAAGTTCAACAACAGGCACAATACATAGCTTAATTTTTTGATCAGTGTGACTAACTGCAGGATTCGTTTCAGTAGTCCATCCCAGGCTGAGAGAAAAGCAGTGTGCGAAATACGGGGGGGGGGGGGGGTCTGACACCCCCGATTAACAACAACAACAACATTTATTTTTTGTATAGCGCTTGTTCACAACATTGCATTTTCGCAAACCGCTTTAAACCAACCCTCCCCAA
>JAODLD010000069.1:22792585-22805447 GCA_026781065.1 Mormyrops boulengeri | reverse complement strand
GGCAAGTCACACAGACTAAGTCGTAGTATACAAGTCACAGCCAGAGAGCAGGGAAGTGATGACAAGATGGAGCCGACACTCCTTCAGAACGCTGGGCAACCAGTAGTATGGCAGCCAGGCATACATGGAGGACGACACAGGCAGAAGGGCGTGCTGGATCGAAGGACGTCATGCATAGTGGAGACGTCACGTAGCAGGTGTACAGGATATCTTGAAAATTTGGGGTCTCCAGGCGGCATACCCCAGGAGGGGTGGGGGGGAATGGAGTTAGTCAAAGTAGGGGAGACTATAGGCAGTGCTAACAGTTAGACGAGTGCAATATGTAAGTGCAATGTCCAGCAGATATGGCTATGGGAGGATAAGTAGGAGGGAGAGGCAATGAGGCCCCCCAAAAGCCTCAAAAGCAAAATTTTAAGATCAGTATTGCGCAACAATAGGGAGATGGGGACCCACCCCCCCGAATATTGACGGGTATTTTGCACACTGGAGAAAAGCAATGGCTGACTAGTAGGCATGATCTGCGACCGGTTGGCGCCCCATCCTCGGTTCTTCCCTAACTTGCGCCCTTAACCTCCAGGATAGGCTCTGCACCCCCCCGCAACCCAGAACAGGATAAGCGGTTACGGAAAATAGATGGTTGGATGGATGGATGAATGGGTAGTAGGCATATTAAATGGGTAGCAATTAACAGGATTCAGTGCTTTGATTATACAGTACAATAGGTCTCATCAAAATGATGAACTTGCAACTGGGAGCTAGGATTTAATTTATTTTGAATAATAGTTTTTGTATCATGATCGATGGGTAACTATGACTTTGATAAACTATTGCTAAATTCTGTTACTTTTAAGTGCGATTAAGCCTATAGTGTGATACATGCACCTGTCGCTGTCTCTTAATATCGCATTTATAACACCAGAGGGCAGAAAAACGTCTTTTTCCTGGTATACTTACACAGCAATAATTTGAATGACTAAAAAAATATCTATAACTTGACACATTGGCATAAGACCTAAACAATTACGAACACAGCAAATATGTTTCTTTTGGTAGATCAAGGGTGAAGAGTACTTGAGACTTATGTAGTTTTTGAATGTTCCCTAAGAACAAGTCAAATGTTTATATTTCGGCAAAAAATAATACATTATTCTATTGCGACATTATTTATTTGTAAAATGGATGCCTTAGTTTACGATAAATTTCATGATTTAAAAAAATATATAGTCTTTTTTATTAGTAAGTGGCTTTACAGCCGAAATTCCTGTGTTCTCACCCCAGTGCTGTAGATGGCAGCACGGGACTTTTCTGAGCGCCCGTATGTAATTCAAAAACAAAAGGAGATAAGGGCGACATCTAGCGGAGCCTCTTTAAAGTAGCTCTCAGGCTCCGGTCGAAGCTAATTGCCCGATTTGGCTTTTCCGTTCCGATTGGCTGAGTTGTACTGTTACGGCATAGATCACTGTGTGACATATACATATTTTGTTATTTTGTTTATTTCATTTTTTTCCCCATGCACGCGTACGCCTATTGTACATACATGAAAATTGCGGATTAACCGAGACTGAGTAGCAGTTAACTTGCATTTTACACTTTATTTTGCTTTGGTCCGGGTTTGTCTAGCGCATGAACAGTCGTGTTTAAGACTTTTATTTTGCTGGCTGGGTGAGTCTGTGTGCGGCTCTTCTTCATCACTCGTGACGCAACTCTGGGATTAATTTTAGGAACTTGTTTCGGAAGCCGTATTTTCTCCTGCCCCTCTTTCCCCCGGGCTTTCACCCCATCCACATCGAGACCGTTTTGGGCTTGCGCTCCTCCGCCGGCTCGGTTCGGCTCCGGATCCCCGAATCCGGCGGAACCGGCTCCCGGAAATACACTGACGGCGCGGATTAAAGAGACTCCATGTTAGTTCCTAGACAGAGCCGGGACTTTTTAATGTTGTCTTAGTAGCAGCTTGGCTTCTCAACAAGGTAAGTTGTACGTTTGATTCCGTTCGCACTTTTAAAGCGGCCGGACACGCGGCGTCGGCGGCCGCCCGAGCGGCTAAAAGCCCCCCGCTTTCGCGGAGTATTAAACGGGCGAAGGCGGCGATCGCTCGGGATGTTGACATTCACACATTGCCGCCCAATCTTTGTTATTCCTCGCCGGCCGGCCGGTCGCCTGCGTGCACTTTGTCGGCGAAATAATCGCACTTGTGATTAATTTCAACTACGCCATGCACTTCCCCCCCCCGATTGTTACGGGCGAGTCGGGCCTTGGGAGTTGAAAGGTCACGTTAGTTTACATGTGGCACATGGCGAGCTGTGTAACTACCGCCGTCTCGCCGCTTCGGCTCCCCCGCCGCCCCAATTACTTTTGTGCTTCATAACCATCCATGCAAAAGTGAGTTATTTGTCTGTTTTGCTTCGTCTTGGGTGTTGAGGAATGAGGCTGAGAGTGAAGCGGACGGACGGACGCTGCGGCCGGCTGCTTCGCCGCTTTCCCGGGGCCTGCCCGGCTCGGTGCTCCTGCGCTGCCCCCGAACCGTCCGTGTGCCCGGGGGGCACGCTGGCGCCCCTCGCCGCCTAAAGCTCGTCCTGCCCGTGACTCGGCGACGCGGACTGGGGCGTGGAGCCGGGCGCCTCGCCGCCTTTTGTTTACCCTACTTTGTCCGGCCTTTTGCTCTTTAAAAGTTACGAGTCGCCGTTTTGGCGGCGTGGCGTCGCGGCGGCGGCCTGCGGCCATAGGCGGCCGCACGGTGGGACCCGAGCCTCAGCTTTCTGGAGCTGGTTAGCCACTCGTACGATTAAAATAAAAGGATGGCCGGTCTGTGTTAACTCGGTAACTCGCTAGTTAGAGCCGGTTTTGTGCTCCTTTGTCGGCGGCTGTGTGAATGCTGGTACCCCGGCTCGGGCCCCTTCACGCCGGCGCAGAATATCTGTCATCACCCGGCTTATTAAAGTTCAAAAAGTGGCCATAAGCGCCAAGAAACATGGAATTCAAATTTAAAAAAGCATGTGATATATAATTTTGGAGCAGCGTTCCTGTCGCTGTGTCTCATTGCGGGAAGGTCTTCGGTGGGTTTCCCTGAGGGGAGCGGAAATGGATGATTTTGTTTTTAATTGGCCTTAACCTGGTAGCATGACGTCATACGGGCCAGGGTCAGCAGTACCAGTCTAAGCCGATGTAGCGCCCTAGGCGAGCATCACCACCGGCGCCCCCCACCCTCCTTTCGAGGCAAGGTGAAATTGGATGGCAAGTTGGCGCCCTAGGCGGCGGCCTATGGCGCTGATAGCATTGACCGGCCCTGAGTGTCAGTGTGTGGGATATTCTCATGGGACGCTCTGGGGAAGGTGGCAGGGTGCTGTGAACCGAAGACGGGCTTCGGTGAATGTGACGGCCACAGTGTTTAAACCTTGATATGAATCAAATTTTTGTCCCAAAAGTGAATCTAATTAGTCTTCCCAGTTTCTTTTGAGAGGAGAATTGGCTCTTCAAACCGCCGTGTACCCTTAGAGACCATGTGTATGTTGGCGTTGGGATAAGTTGTGAGTTATTGTAGATGAAAAATCAAGTAGACAATTAGGTCTGCCTGCCCTTTTTTTTTTGTATGTGGCTAAATCGTAAATTGTTTTGGATTTTAACATTAATCTCGACTGACCTTTGCAAGTTTGTGTTATTATTGGTGTTTTCCATGTTTCAAAGCATTCCTTTGAAGGCAGTGCTCCAAAAACGCCTCTGATAATGGTTAATTATACTGACACCAGAGTGGTTAGCTGCAGTTTTAATGTCCGATGGTGTGCAGCAGTGGGTGCAGTGCAGTGCGTAATGTGTCAGCTGCAGTGTCTTGGTCCTTTTAATGGTGTTTTCTGAAATGTCAGTAAGAAGTCCTGAAAACAAACCGTTAAATGCTGTGGTTTTACATGCTGTCATGTGTTTATGCAACAATTACATACCGTGTGCCTAACTTCTTGCTTTTGTTTTATGCATTGATGCAATTTTTGGCTGTGTTGTTTGAGGGGGCAGAATTTATGAAGATAATCTGTTCGTCTTCCCTCACAGGTATCTAGTCACTTGAGGGGAGGGTGGATCATGGTGCCAAAGATGACTGAGGGGACAGGAGATGGTGAGTATGTTGTGTAGGATGTCATACATTGTGAAGGCAGTTCCCTGCATAGATGGTTGTTGGCACCAAAAGTATTGCTGTTATTACACAGGTGGCGCAGGTTGAGTCTGACAGGAATGGGATTCGCAAATTGGCATTTACTTTCATGCCCTATGGCTTCCGTTTTATATAATAAGAAGTTTCGTTCTTTTTTCCACTGGTAGGCAAATCAGAGTCTTAATCCTGAAATCAAAGCTCGGGATTTTTTTTTTTTTACTCGTAAATGATCTCTAATAAAACATTTGTAAACTATAAAAGATTGCTGATACGTCATTTGAAATGACTGTATTCTAATCCCCATTTTCTGTATCCTTTATTGTTGGAAATCCTTGTAGATTGTATAACACTTGTAGATTTTTTTTTTTGTGTACACAATCTTCAGTGTTTGTTCTCTTTAGACATACAGTGAGCTTCATCATAGTCTCGGCCCCCATGTTGAAATGCTTTTTTTGCTTAAAGCTTTACAGTTTCGTTTTGTTGTCCTTGGTCGGCTGAAAAGAAAGCTTTCCTGCATAGCCAACGTCCCTAAAGAAAGCGTGTGTGTAAACCAGCAAGCTCCCATTTCCATGGGAACGAAGTCACCTTGCTGCTTCAGTAAACATCTGTTGTAACAAGTGAGCAACAGTGTTTACCAGTACAAATGTGTCCTGTTGAAAGAAACTCAATCTTTTTCTATCCTTTTTGTTGAACCTAAAATATTTTCCAATTTTAAATAACTTTGCATTGCTACTCGTAAAAATGTGCTTAAAACAGTTGTCTGGCTGTGTTTTTTTTTCCATATAATTAAAATGACATGAAAGGGCTTAGCATTTTTTCATTTCCTATTGTAGATTGGTAGCTTTGCCTTTAACTTTCAAATTTAAAACCCACTTTTGCTTAATTACTGTTAATCACCCTGCCTCATGAACGTTGTAGGTTTGATAGACAGTTTACCAGTCAAAATTAAACTTTAAATATGTTGTCTGCTAGCCATACCTGTTTGCTTAATGTTGAGTTTGCGCTCTGGTTTCCTAATCCAAATGCAAACATTTCAGGTCAGTTTTTGACTTGGAACTGCCTTTTGTGTGAGTAAAAACAGCAGTCCCATTGCTCTGTAACAGTGTTTCCTGGTCCGGTCCTCAGATAGTCCACGGTTTTGCTCCTGGGAACTGGGAGGGAGCAAAAATGTGGACTGTCTGGCAGGGAGCTGGGAGAGAGCACAAATGTGGACAGTCTGGGAGGGAGCAAAAATGTGGACTGTCTGAGTCGCCAAGGACCAGATTAGGAAACGCTGCTCTGTAGTACCCCACAGCGCGCCTGTCACTCATTGTGGTACGTACCCTGTGCTTCAGGCCACCACAAACCCAAAAGCATAAGCGGTTATTGAAAACAGATGAAATGATAGCGGCTTGTATTGCATTTCCCTTGCGTCATTGTGTCGTCCAGCACGGTATGCTGTATCTGAGGATTGTCAAGCCACCGGGGTCTTATTGTACTTTGCTGTATCTATAGGCCTCTGCTGACTGCATAATTAACTGAAGAAGGGTCTTTTTTTTTTCTTTTGCAGATCCAGGCATAAGAATGTGAACGATAAATCTGTGCTCTGGTGTGATTCACTGGGCCTTTTTTCTTTTTTAGTTTTCATTGATATTTGACAGAAATTAAAAACCATATTTTTGTAGTTTGGAGTGGAAAGTTATTAGGTTTTCTGTTCAGATGAACAAGTCGTCGTTTTGTTTATCAGACAGGTTCTCAATTCAGGGTTTGTTTGTATAAAGTGATCATTACTTATTAATCTTCTGCGTGCGCGCGTGTGTGTGTGTGCGCGGCGCGCGTGTGTGCAGGTTAATTCAGCTCAGCTCAGCTTGGGGTTAGTTTGAAAACGAAACCAGTGTCAGTGGCTGAGGCGGATTTAATGGCTGTAGTTGCTGAACTCTAAACAGTGAAATAATAAAGCTATTGGCTTTATCTAATCCCAAATGAAGAGGGAAGGAGCTCAGCGATTGTCACATTGCTTCCAACACACACACAGTTCTGCTGGCAGTGGTAAAGCCGATGAGTGTCTCTCCTGTCCCCTATACAAAAAGGCCCACTTTCTGCCTCTGTGACATTGGCGTTGCGTTCCGCTCTCATCCAAGATGAGACTGACTCTACGGTCCAGCGATGTGACCCTCGCTGTCACTCATGGTATTGGCGACAGGTAGCATCCGGTACTTTCTCTGCAGCTTGCTTGCCGTCCTGAAAGATAGCCGACTGAAGACTTCTGAAGCTGATATTGGGTCCAGGATTGAAAATGTAATTAAGCAGAATAAAGTCCTGGCGTTTATTCAAAAAATCATTAAAGAGAACTGCCATATGTAGTGCTCATGGCACGGAGTCGGCTTTTGTGTGTGCCTGTGCTTAATGGTGCGATCATCGCAGCTAGCCGTGGGCATGCGCCACCAACAGGCACTTATCAATCTAATGGCTGACCGGCTACATTGAGTGCAGTTGGAAGTATTGTATTGCTGTTGCCGGGGACAATTAAGTAATTTGTGCTTGTTTGCCACAAGAACATCAGTAAAGTATCATACTAAGTGGGGGGAGGTGGGGGGGATTGAATTTAATATTGGAGTGGACACCACCGGAATGCGTCATGGTAAGTCAGTGTGCCGTTTCTAGGCGGAAAAGGCCAAGACGACGCCCCAGAGGCTGGTCACCTGATGGGTGATGAGGTGGAAAAGTGTCCCATCTGCCTGAACATGTTGGTGCCATGTGATCTGGCTGTGCTGCCCACCTGCCGCCACGTCTTCTGCCTGCGCTGCATCCTGCAATGGGCAGAGGCAAGTTGCGTCATCCCCCCCACCCCCATGCCCGGGCAAGCATTGCCTAGCTAGTGTTAGCAGGGGAGAACAAGGGCCCTGGTGATGTTGCATGAGTGTTGGTGCTGCTCAGAAGGTTTGGAGTTAGCTGGTTGCACCATGGCCCGAAGCCCTTAGCTCATGTAGCGTTGGCCGTCCTGCCACATCATGGCTATGTGTTGCAGATGGTTCCTTCCTGTCCTGTGGACCGCAGGCCGTTCAGCACTGTCTACAAATGGGATACTGTGGGTTACGTGACGGTACGTGGAGAAGCGCGATGTTCCATGAATTCGGTGGGAGTTTTTGTCTAAATATAATTTCTGATTCCAAGCCGGCACTGAATGAGTGACGTATTTGGTTTTGTTTCTCCTAAAACTGTACTGTTGTACTTCAGATTCCCGTAAAGACAAAAAGCGGTCCGACTGAAATACAGGCCTGTCACTTCAACAAGGGAGCCGGCAATGGAAAGGAGAGAGTTTTGAGGTATGCGTGCGACTCGTTCAAGCATCGTCTCGGCGAACACGCTTTTTACCTTGACTGGGTATAACCAAGGTCACAACAACCACAAAAACGCGGGAGTTCTTCTAAGTGTTCCGTGCTGGTTTTTACGGCGCATCCTGAGTGAAGTGATTTTTATGCCGAGGTAGTCATGAAAATTTCTGATTTCCAGCAGGGAAGACGAGAAAAAATCAGACCGGACGTCTCATGCCCAAGTGACTGAACATACTGAAAAGAAATGTAATATCGCTCTTCCCCATTTACTTTGCATGGATACACACAGTTGGCCTAGCTGGTCAGCAGTAAGAAGCACAAACAGAGCCCTGACATTATTTTCACGGATAAGGGATGTTTTGAGATGATGATTAGCTTCAGGAAGATTAACTAGATGGCAGTACAACACTGTCCATGTGTTCTGTTCCCCTTTAAGAAAACATGGATCTGCGTCGCTGTCTGAATGTATAATTTTCATGAGGTGTCAAAATTGAGAAAAATAAGCTCCTCCTCAGTGTGGTATTAAACTATGATCTCATGTGCTGTACTCAAGGCCTTTCTGGAAACGACTTCGAGCAAGACTCATCTGCTATGAAAAACAAGAAGGTTAGTGATTTTTTTTTTTTCTTTTTCTCATCAGTATATTAAGAATAGACTGTGGTGATTGGTGCTAGGAGGTGGCTGTCTGATTGGTCAGAGAATGAGGTCATGCTCTTGAGGTTGGCTGGTGCTGATTCGGGATGTGTGCGCTCTGGCAGTTAATGGCGGAGTCCTGCTGTCCTTGGTCCCTGGACCCTTGTCCTGCCTTTCCAGGCCTGGATGCTGGGAAATGTGTGACCCTGCCGCCAGTCCTGTGAGTGTAAATTTTTCTTTTTTTTTTTTTTTTTATTCTGATCTTGAATAAATTATGATAAATGTCATGTATAGTACGAAGGGGACTCTTTTATATGGAATGAGAACGTCGTATTGGGGCCTGTCTTTTGCAGCGCAGAGTTGATCACAGTGTACGAGCAGGAGTCCATGGTTCTCCATAAACGCTGCCACCTGGAGGTCTGGGAGCGCACTCGGCAGCCCATTGCAGCGTCCATTACCGCCGAGGGCTTCCCCTGGTGGGCTTGCTACCTTTTTCCTTTGATTCTATGCTTTGTTCGATGGAAGCTTATTCATGGTGTTCAAGGGCACAGCTATAGATTTTACAGATCAATTTAGTTTTTTGACTTGGAAGTTTGGTCCCTTTTATTTCTGCAAAGCCTGCTTCTTCAACTTGTCCGCTGGCTGTATGCGTCCCTGGTTTGTGTGAATTCTGGAAAACTGAGCCCCGTAATACTGTGTTCCAAGCCCTAAGAGTGAAATTTCGTAGATTTTGTCAGATGGCCACTGCATTCGCGAGCCACTGCATTTTGTTTTCTGTCGGCACGTTCTTCGTAGTGTTTCTCCTGACGTTACTGCTGTAACGGTGTTTCCTTCTGCTTTTCATATGCCATAGTATCCTATTTCTAATTTTGCTAGGCAGAGTGTGTAGTCATTCTCTTTCCTTGTATTACAGGCGCCCCCCCAGTACGCGCGAGATGAGTAATGCAGTGTCTCCTTTGGGATTTCTGTTGCCAGACTCCTCTTCTGAGCCGCTGCAAATAGGCAGATGGTTTGGTGAGTTCCCGGGAATCCAGTCACTCACTGTTAGCCTCACGTTGAGGAGTAATGACACCGTGAGGCGTGGTGACCTGCATTGGTGTGGATTTATTTAAAGCTCTGGGTTGTCATAAACCTTTAGTGTCGGTATAGATGAATACTGAGTTAAATATCAGCCTTTTCTCTATATGTCTATCTGGTTTGGGTATTTTAGTCCTTAGGGTGTGTGTATGTGTGTGATATGTTCTGTACTATTTAGCCTTTCAGGGAAAAGTGTGCGCTATCACTTGTGCAAAAGGGGAGGAGAAAGCAACAAAGACCACCGGCTCCAAAGGCTTGAAGAGTAAACCGGCAGCACTGCCCACGCGAACGACTCGAAACAGCAGAACACGGGAGCTGTCCCCTGCCCAAGACCCGTGTTCCTTGCAGTCCGGGAGCTCCGACTCGAACTCCTCCTTTTCAAACCCGTCTCCCAAGGCTGGCAGTGGTTCCCGAACAAACAGGAAACAAACTGGAAAGAGGAAACCAAAGCAGGGGCCTGAAGACAAACAGCGTTTCAAGGGTAATACAAGGCCAAGGAGAAAAAACATACAAGACACTCAAAGCAGCCCAGAGGATGTCGGTGATGAAGTGCAGCAAGACTTGGAGGATGAAGATGGCGGAGAAGAGGACAGCGATGATGCAGAATTAGGTTTGCGAATTTCAGATGGTGAGCAGGTTTTCACCGCAGAGAGTGGTGGGTCTACACAGGCCTGTAACAAATATGATGGCCCCGATAGCTCGTATCACTGTTCGGAGCATGAAGATGAAGTAGAAGATGCAGAAAACATCACCAGGGAGGACCGCAGTCCTGATGGGGGGGAGACGGAGTATCAGGCACAGGAAAGCCAGGGAGAAACGGATCTGGAGCATCTGTCTGATGATGAGGCACAGAGAAGACCATTTAGGAAGGGTCACATATCTGTTTTGGATGAAGATAGCAAGTGTCTTTCTAACCAGGATCTGGCAAATAGCAGTCCACCTTCATCTTCTGACCAAGATGAGGTTAATCTGGAGAGCATCCCTACAAACTCTGTGTCCTCAAATGCTGACCATGCTAGTGATACTGAGATGCACATTGCTGAGGATATAAATGAGGACATTGCAAGAGCAGAGTCTGTAGAGACCGGGGAGGAAAGCTGTGATGTACAGCCGGATGACCTCTCAGGAGACCAACCAAATGAAGACATTAACAAATGTACAGCTGTTGAAAAGGCTGATGAGAACTGCATAGATATAAAAGGAAGCGATGATTGTTCAAGTCTTACACAGAGAGTAGAAGATGAGGAAGACAAGAATGAGCAATCTGAGGACAACATGGAAATGGTACCGATGGACTGTGACTCCCCAAATAATGATCATGGCGAATTAGAAGCCAAATCAGAGCAGAGAAGCGACAGTGTTCCCATGCACACAGACTCCATGGCTAGTAGCCAAGCTTCTGAGGAAGACAAGAAACCTCATGTTCAAGAGGACCCTGAGCCGAATGAACAGCCTGTGAGCCGGCAGCGCAAGTCGCGTTTCCATTCCCCGTCTACTACCTGGTCACCAAAGAGGGAGTCAAAAAGGGAGCCCGAGCAATCAGAGGCAAAGTCAAGGGACAGCGGTAGCAGCTTGAGGGATTCCAAAGGGGAGCAGAGAAGATCGAGATCCAGGGATCGCGATCGTGATTGGGATCGCAATGGCAGCTGGTCCTCCAGGTACAGGTCTGGGGATTGCAGCAGAGAGCGAGAGAATGGCAGAGAGAGCCAGAAAAGTGACGATTACAGAAGAAACCGCAATCGAGAGAGGGCAAGGGGAAGGCGCTCAAGAACACGCTCTCGTTCCAGATCTCGATCCAGGTCTCGTTCCAGATCTCGGTCCAGGAACAGGGGGTATGGCCGAGGTTCATCATCAGAACGTGCAGAGCCAGGTGGCCGTTCCCCGAGGAGGAGGGACCGGTGGGCGAGTGATGACAGGAGGAATGCTCGGGAGAGCTACAATTCAAGGAGACATGACCAAGAGAGGCCAGGTAACTCCTCAGGTACAGGCACTGAACTTCATGATAATGGAGCCCTTGCAGAAACAACATTTGACCAGGCCAGAGGAGAAAACCCAGAATGGGTGAAAGAAAAAATGACAAACAGCTCTGAGGATTGCAGCAGAAGCAGAAGCTTGAACTCTTCTCAGTGGGAGGACAGTTGCAGTAATGGTGCGGGAGACAACTGGTCCCGCAACGCTCATCAAGGAGGCATTGATCCAGAGTGGAGACGCGGTGCCGGGTGGAGCCAACGAGGGTCTCTGCAAAAAGGCGACGTAGCACAGAACCGGTGGCAGCCAAGAAACACTTCTTTCTCAGGAACTTCAAACAATTCAGGGAATGACTCTTACTCGCGATTCAACGAGAATCGCCTTAACAGGAGGACTATGGAACAGGAGCATCCCGAGCCCCCTGTTGACCGTTCTGGCTGGTCCTCTGCCTCAAACTGGGCCGTGTGCCGGACTCTGCCTGCAGATGTGCAGAATTATTACTCCAGGCGGGGGCGAGGCTCGGGTGGCTGGAGCAGACAGGATGAAGAGAAGCCAGCGCAAGGTAAACTCATACACACTCTTCCTGTGCATGTCTTATCTAACAGGCTCAGCAGTTGGGTACAACTGAATTTCCTGAAGTGGCTTTCAGTTTGGCACTTCATCCTCCTCAGCTGAGTATTTCTAAGTGAAGTGGTTAAGATCGTGAAGCTTGCATAAAGGTTTTTATTTCGCTAATCTCTGTTGCATTAATAATACAAGCTCTCTTTTTTTTTTTTTTTTTTTTTTTTACTGCATTGATTGACATAAACAAGACTGTGCATACTCTTCCATTTTTAAATCAAGTGATATTTATTCATCTATTATTTTCTTAAATTTGATTGCCTTAACCAGTGTTCCTCATCCCAGTGCTCAGGGACGCTCCCAACTCCGAGCCAAAATCACCAGATACCCAGTGCATGTGTGCTGGGAGAGAGCGAAACTGTGGACTGTCTGGGGGTCCCTGAGGATTGGGTTGGGAGACACTGGCCTGAACCTTTTTATTAAGGTTGCTCTAAAATGTAAATATCAAGTTGCCTGTGCCTCTTAGATTTTGCTCCGTTTCATTTTTTTGCCCAGACCCCACTCAAGGTGACCCGAATACTCAGGGAGGTGGAGGCCCCCAGGTGCCCCTGAGTGTGGTGCACCACCTCCCAATGACCGTGCCGGCCCAGGGCCCAGCGCCCCCTCCGACCGCGGCTCCCCTGCTACCCTTTCCTGTGGGCACGCACCCCCAGCCCCTCAAGCTCCCCCCAGCCCCATTTACTGTGCCCCACCAGGTCCCCATGTTCCTCCACCCTAGCGTCCCTCTGCTGCAGGTGCCGGTGGGGGTCTCGCAGGGCGTCCCCCCGCCCCCGCCACCACCCCCTCCCATTCAGCAAGCAGACAGCCAGACAGTACAGGTATGAGACTTGCAATGGGATGTACGAGTTCTCATTTGTCCCTCAGTTTGGTCTTCGTTTCCAATGACTAGACAGAAAACAGTGTCTCAGTGCTGTATGGGGGGGGGCAGAGTTTTTCTTTTTTAATGAATTTATTGCACGTTGTCAAAAAATGTTCTGAATCAGTGTTATCTGTAATGCAGTGTGATAACTTAAAATGGGGGCTAATTTATGATAAGTCTAGAAGGAGAGGGGTGTCAGGGCGACCTGCGTATTTTCGGGGGGGGGGGGGGGGGGGGGGGGGGGGGGGGGGG
>JAODLD010000069.1:22755863-22782732 GCA_026781065.1 Mormyrops boulengeri | reverse complement strand
GTTTTTCAGCGGGGTGGCTGGGGGGGGGGGGGCGGGGGGGGGGGGGGGGGGGGGGGGGGGGGGGGGGGGGTTGTGGTGGAGCTGGAGCTGCTGCTGCCGTTTCACAGAGAGCATCTGGCTGACTGTGGGAAGGGGGCCCTGGGGGGCACCTTGGGGGACTTGACCAGGCGCTGAGGTGCAGGGGGACACGGGGGCGGCGGGGGGGACACCCGGTTGCCCGGTTATCTGTACAGTTTGGGTCCCCGGGACAGAGGAAGGGTTGGCCAGCACTATCTGGTGGATGGCCGGCGCAAAAGCTTGGCCCGGCTGCGGCCCCGCTCCCATGATAACCACGCCCTGCTGCCCCGGCTGCGGCATGGGTTGCGTGGGCGGGGCCGCAGGTAGGGGCGGCGTCTGGGGTGGCACGGGCTTGGGGGCAATGTTCTGGAAGGTGACGCGTGACCCCTGAGGGTTGGAGACACCCGCGATGGTGAAGACCTGGCCGCCAGCCACCTGGAAGCTCGGGAGGGAGGAGCAGGGCGCGGAGGCGGCTAGTACCAGGGCCTCCTGGGGCGGGGCGGGCTGTGTGGAGCCTCCGGGGGGGCAGACGCCCTGTACCCGACCCGCCAAGATGTGCGCCTGGGAGATGCCCGGCTGGAACACAGCGACAGGTGTCCCCGACGGGAGGACTGGCGGCGGGGCCGCGGAACTGTGGTTGGGGACAACCGGCATGCCAGCCGGGACGACGGAAGCGGGAACCAGGCTCTGAATGGCTGCCGCCTTAACAGCGTCTCCAGGTTTGCCGGGCACGGCGGTCACCGTGGGGTTCTGGTGCAGCAGGGGCTGGGAAGGCAGGTTTTGAGGCGGCCTGTGGGTGATGTGAGCTGCGCTCGCCGCCCCCTGTACCGCGAAGCTAGGGTTCCCGGGGAGGCCGACAGGCGCCTGATGGAACTGCGTCCCAGGGGGCACACCTGAGTGGGAAGACAGGATGTTGGCATGCTCAGAGACGCACATCACACACGTATAATATGCAGCAGCTCTCCAGAATGCACGGGGAAGCTAATCGGTAACTCGGCCTCATGAAAAAGTTCAAATTAAAATTAGCTGTGCATAAACACCGATCAAAGCACCCGCTTGGTCTTGTGTACCTGGCAAGGGCACGGGCGGGGGCTCTGCCGCTGGGCTGGGACCGGGTACTGGGCCGGCCACGACTTGCTGTTGGTAGTACAGCTGGACAGGCAGGGGGATGGCCCTCCGCCGGACCCCCACCACATGGATGTGGGCCTGGCCCGCCGCCTTGGGCTCCTCCACCCTCCTGACCGTGTGGTTTGGGAAGATGTTCCTGCCGCACGGAGACAGCACAAACCGCAGGACGTCAACAGGCTGTAAGATGAGCTCACGGGGCATTTCTCTGCGTTACCATCACTTTGTTACACAGAAAATAGTTGCCTAGATCAGCTTACTGCTTTACCACTATTTTTTAATCATTCATACTACTTAACACGTCACTGGCAGCATGCCCTAACTCGGGGAGGGGGGGATCATCAGGGGCCCCCAGACTGTGGGAAATCTAGTGAGTAATTTAGAACTGCGGCTCTAATCCATTCATTCATCCATCCATCCTCCAACCGCTTATCCTGGTCGGGGGGGGCAGCCTGGAGCCTGTCCCAGGCAACACAGGACACAAGGCTGGGGTAGAACCTGGACAGGGCGCAGGTTTGAGCCACACACACACACACACACACACACAATCATACACTATGGGCAGATTAGACACCAATTAGCCTAACAGCATGTCTTTGTATTGTGGGTGGAAACTGAAGTACTGAGAGGAAACACGAATAACGCTGGAAATACATGCAAACACCCCCCAGCCCCCCACACACACGCACACAAACACGCAGAGCGGAGCCAGGACTCCAGCTCCCAAACCTGGCCAGTGTTTAGCCCCTGCTTCCTATCCTGAGCTGGAAGGGATGCTGACACAACACGGGCTGAACCCTAATACAAGTTACAGAAGACACCCCCCCCACGACACCATCATTTTCAGAGACCACGGTACCAGGAAAGCCCTGCGCTCCCAGCGGCCCACCTCAAGCATTTGTAGAAGCCAGTGGAAGTCAGGATGCCAGCCCGTGCCAACTTGCTGCACGTGGAGAGGTACTCCGAGTACATCTCAGAGCGCGAGACGGAGCCGTCGGCGTGCGTCTCGAAGTGTGCGTGTAACCTGTAGGGAACAGGGCAAGTCAGGCGACAGACGCAAGCCGTTAGGTTAGAGTCAGACGCTGGCAAAGCCAACATCGAATGAGCCACACCAACCTTAATGCATCTAATAATATCTATCAGGGCCCAAAAAGAAAAAGCAATGAAAGGGCTTCTCTCTTTAATCCCGCAGAGGTCGACTTCTTACCACTGAGTAGCGAACTTCTCGCCGTCGATCTCCACAATGCCGGGCACCACGGGAGTCGACTGCGCCGGGACCCGCGACACTGCTGACAAAAAGCGACCGGGGAGATCAGCCGCAGCCGCGCTTGACACGCACAGCTGCTGCTGCAACGATGAAATGCCCCTCACACCTCAGACTATTTTTCTGCCTTACATGCGATGTCAGGAAACCGGTTTAAAATAACCACTGTTCTCCTCTAAGAAAATGTATACTCTTGGGTTTTAGTGATGCGTTGACAATTTTATTTTTCATAGAAATATATATAATTTCTTTTCTTAACAAGACGGCCAAATGTAAACAATGGAATTATTTAAATCAGGCACCTCTTTTGGGCACCTGCAGCTAGCGGACAAGGCAGGACCCACCTGGCACAGGTGTGCTCTGCATTTGTGGGGGCAGGTGCTCCAGCAGCTGGGGTCGCACCTCGGACACTGATTGTCCGCTGGAGCTCTGGTGCTCCACGAGTTTAACGGCTGTCACAGCATCTGGCCCAAAGGTGTGGATATCCACGGATACGAGTCGCACTAGGAGATCTGCCAAGAGGCAGAGAGAAAGACGCTCAGGTCCACAGGTATCCCAGCACAGTGAGGTCAGGCAAGCAACATGCAAGAGAGTAATCATGCAGCCATCACATTCAAACAGGATGAGGAAGCCCCATTAGCTACTGCCCAATTACCACGGCCTACAAATTTCACTTTTCAAGCAGATCTGCGAGAGCCTTTATGCCAGCAGCATTCAGGTCACAGACCATTTCCGAATGTCCTAGTCCACCAACTGACAGCTTTGGAATAGCATTCTGGGACATGGAGTTTTCAAGGCCTCTGCCGTGACCGTGTGCAAACGTACCTATGCTCCGGTCCACCGAGGCGATCTTTGTGCAGGTGAGCTCGCCCAGCTCCGCCAGCTGGTACAGCACCTCCAGTGAGGAGATGACCAGCATCACGTCTGGGAGAGTGAGATGGAGGATGACCTCTCGGTAGGACTCCTGGTCCACATACTCACAAATGAGGACGGCGTTGTCCTCCCCTTTACTGAGGTTTGCCAAAATCTCCATGGCTGTGGGAGAAAACAGCGTAAGGGATGGGTTCTGGACATTCAGCTCTTTGCATCAAAAAAAATCCAGGCCGGGGAAACACTCACCTCTCATTTTCAAAAACCTGTCCCTCGACATTAAGCATTTGGTGATGGTGTGAAACATAAGATGGGTTGTTCGGAAATCGACGGGATCCAACTGAAGCTAAAAGAGAAGCCGACCTAACGATTAGGCAAATCTGGACCTCGCCCTCCCCTATCCTGAAACGGCGCCCCCGGGAAGGCTGGGACCTCACCTCTGCCGCCACGTTGCCCAGCGTGTCCAACCCCAGTTGCCGTAGCGACACAAACTGACAGTGGGCACACAGGAGGAGGAATCTCAGACAAGTGCGGTTAGCTGCCAGAAGTCTGACGTTCGCCTCCTCGAAGGACAGGTTGCGTAGGATGACTGCGATCTGGAGCACCCTCTGGCCCTCGACGTCGTTGATGCCGACATCCCGCGGTGGGTGAAACAGGGCATCCCACGCCCCTTCCTTTCCTGTACCATCTTCTGGTCAACAGAAAGGAGAGTGTGTGACCCCAGATCACCTGGCGAAGCCGATGTCGGAATACAAACGGCTTTAGAGTCATACCTTGCAATTTGGTGCTCCTGTCAGAAATGAGGTCCCGAACTTCAGCATCATCAACGATGTCCTTCCAAAACTACGGTAAAAACACAGTCAATCAGCCAGTAACTCGGATCACAACCCACATCAGCTTTTGTTGTACAGATTCATCGACTTTATTAACATATCATTCTGTCGTGCTGAGCTCACTTCATTCATGCCAGCTTGAAATGTCATTTGTCAAATCACAACAGCCTAAAAAAACCATCGATAATAATGCCTGCATTCATCCATAAAGTAAACACCAGAAAGTACACTGAGGTTCACATTATCCATGTGACTAGTGATGAAATATCACAAGGTTACAAATATGAAGGGAAAGCTTCAAAGGCAACAGAAAATGAATGTGGGAGGCGACACACATCCACAATCTCAATCAGCATAACCATAAGCAAAACATCCAGCAGCCTGATCACAGACACGTGTGCATGCTATACATCTAGACGGCTCACCTTCACAAAGTCTCGGGATGTTTTCTCCTTCCAATCCATCCCAAATACAACTGAAAAACTTCCTAAGGCTGCAAGGGTAGACACATGCAGATTAAAACCAAATATGGTCGTTTTAGGGACGGGGAGTAAGAGGTCAGTAGATCTGATCATCTTTGCTAGTGGTAACACCAATCAAATTTCACTAAGAAATGAAATCACAAACGACTTGGCACTGCCACCCCAGCACTGGACTGATACTGACAGGCACCAGACAATGGAACACACAGATATCTACAAACACTGTGTGGTTTGGCGCCGGGAGAAGCAACTAATTTGTAAATGTCACGGCGGGAAAAATGAGACACTGCTCGCCGGTGGGTGGTAGGACGGCCCGACGTACTGTCATCGAAGACGCCGGCGTGAGCCAGCAGCAGCGTGATGAGTTTGGGGTCCTTCTCCAGCTGCATGACGTGTTTGCTTTCATTGGACAAAAGAGTGCAAACGTTGATTGCAAAGTCGACCTCGTTGGGGAGGCCGGAGAGGAGAGAGAGCACCAACTTGTTGTAATCAGACGGCGGCATGAACTCCATAGACAAGCCGTAACTTTGACGAAGGTAATCTGCGGACCGAAACCAAGCCGGGCTGAAGTTAAATACTGGGTTAAGCAGAGGGCAAATACTCTAATAAAAGTAAGCAGCTAGAGGAATATGTTCCACATTCACACAACAACACGGCAGTGGAGGATTCAAGGTTACAGACGTTGCTGTGCTTGGCAGCATCCCAGGGCCCCAACAGAAGCAGCTCCGGCAAGGGAGCATGTTACCTGATACAATGTGCTGCTGGTAGTTGTAGGAGCAGGGAAAGGCCCCCACTGGAAGAGACGGCTTGGGGTTGCCAGGTTGTGCCTCCTCCTCATCCTCCCCGAAGTGATGGACCTTCTCATACTTCTCCAAATAGCTATAGAGAGAGAACCATTCGAGCTGCTCTAAAAACATACCAAAGCAACTCAATTCTTATCTAACAGATACGGACACAAAAACGTCTAACCAATATTACTTTTATTACAGCTGAGATAAAATACAATTTGGTCTATGCATTTTAATTGTTTTCCAGTTCAATCCTCTATGTAGCAGAATCCTTCAGTAATCTTATAAAATTACCGGAGATTGTGTATTAGTTAATGTACTGCCCATTTAGTAACTGTCTCCTACAACTATGCATTAATCTATAATTAGCTTGATAAGTAAATGACAAGTGTGACCATACAATCAGGCTTGCCTGTCAGATAGCTCTACCGCCATTAACACATCAATAAACAAGATGAGTGGAGCTTGTGACCTTGTTCCTTAACCTGAACCGTTTTATTAAATAGCCAGCTATACAAATAAGCAACATCAAAATCACAGAATAGCCCAACTTAAGCTAGCAAGCTATGTGCCTCAGTTAGGATTCATAGTCTCTGTTCATAAAGTTGCAATGGGAGACTGTCAACATGGCAGTGATGCATTTAAAATGCATTAAAGGCCATTCAAACCTGCACACATCCAGGGCTACAAAAAGAGAGTCTTTACTGAGCTTGTAAGGAAGGCAGGCGCAAGACACCAGAAGGTTTTTAATCCTGACATCTCCTCTCTAGGGGCGCGCCAAGGTAAAGATCACAAATTCTGTCGTCATGTACAAGTTCAGCTCACCAACAGCTCCATAAACTTATCAAAACTCAGCAATGTGATGATAGAAGTATACAACAGCATCTGTAAGGAAATTTCAAATGTCATACTTGTGAGAGGTACACTGCAAAAAACAGTTACATTACATTTGAGATTTATGTTGAGTGAAACCTATCGGCGGGATTTCCAAGGAAACAGACGTCCACATAAAGCAGCATTTTCCTTGCTAATTCTGCTAAATTCAGCAAATAATCCACCGAGGTCCTGTGAAACTAGACAAACACACAACCACAGAATTTATAAAATCCATATTCCCTTAAGTCTGCTACTAGAATATACAAAAGGAACAGAAGCTGGCCAAGTGCAGAGGGAGTGATGTATTAAATGACCAGCAAGAGAAACTATGGCAAGACTTCAGCTCAGTGCTGAGAGCTGTAATTATGGGGGAGAAGCTACCACTGATATTTGTATTTAACAGTTTATACGGTGCTTTGCCATTAAGGCAAGTAAAGTTTTATCAACATCACAAGCACTCTGCATGCAGTTCACTCTCAGGTCAGTGGAGGACAATGAAAGCTCCCTGAACGTGTAGAGAGTGAGCTTGGAACACAGCCTAAAAGTGAAGCAGCAGGTTTGCCTCTATCAGCCACAAACCGGCCCCTTTCTGAAAAGCACCCGGGTTTCGTGTTTGCCATATTCACTTCCATTGTGACCTTTCCACCTCCAAAAGGAGACATCCTCCATAAGGACCTGCTCACTAGGGAGAACGGGGACACGATTCTTTCAGAAAGACTTACTAGATACTACTTGGAAGAAATATTAAGAAGCTCAAAACCAATGTCGGATGCCAGTCTTTCAACAGAACTGAGTCAGCAGGTAATCTGCACTGTGTTTTACTACAGACATCATCACCCAGTCTGCCGTCCAGTAATCCACGTGGTTGTGTAAGGAGAAGGAGTAGCAAAAAGGATGCAGCTGACCAAAACATTACACTGAATGCTTTACACACACAGC
Organism: Mormyrops boulengeri; assembly: GCA_026781065.1. NCBI lineage: Eukaryota > Metazoa > Chordata > Actinopteri > Osteoglossiformes > Mormyridae > Mormyrops > Mormyrops boulengeri. The sequence goes on along the minus strand of JAODLD010000069.1, from coordinate 22,775,498 downwards.
GCTTCCTAACACCACATACAATGGATAAACTGAAAAGATTAAGGTTTCCACAGTTCAATTCTCATGAAGACCGGAGCTGAAATTCCATGATTAGTTCTCCAAATTGAAGTTGCAAAGGCAAGACTAAGAGAAGCAAGGAGAAAACCCAGCATTATCCCAGCAAAGGTGCCTTTCTTTGGGCCCTGTGACCGTGATTCAGCCAGAAACAGAAAGAGGTTTCCCCCACTCTTTCGGCGAAATGATTTTCCAGGACATTTCCAGGAGTCTCTGAAAATGTTTTTAGACTTCATATGAGGGCAAACATTAAGAAATCACGCCGAATGTCTTTCTTGACAGTTTAACGGCACATCTACAAACCAGGGACACGCTGAATGTAAACCTTTTGAGAAGCTTGAGATCAAGAGGGAAAAAAAATAAAAGATCAAGAGGAAGACAGACGTGTGATGCAGGTGGACAGCATTTCTCTAAAAATAAATTAGATTCAACTATGCTACGGTATTGCCAAATCCTGCATGTGTTTCACAAAGACAGCTGTAAATTTAGAATGAATGCTGCATGGGCAAATGTGTTAGCAGTAACTGTTAAAACCTTAACTCTTATATAAATCTAGATGAATACTGGGAAATCTTCACATTGGTACAAAATAAATTCGGAAGGAATGAATTATATTCTGTAGTTTCAAGCCATTCTATCTTATTTTCCATTACTTGAATCAGTTCATAATAGGATTAGCAACATTTACTATAACACAGCTTAATAGTTAACAGAACATGAACTTCCAAGCAGAATACAAGCTAAAATCTTATGCTGATACATTTCTACAGTCAAGAAACTGTGAATAAGACACACAATTCTCAATTTTACAATCTCTCCCCCAATTAAGGCCCATTTTAAAGATATATGCAACATACTGAGTTAGCAAAAACTCCAACTAAAGGAAAAAATAGCTGTTTGCAGCAAGTCTGGAAAACACTGAAGGTTTCAGAAACACCTTCTAGCAGAAATTAAAGGAGAGTTTCCCAGAAAAAGCTACCACACCAAGTGCAAATGAGCAGCATACCCAACTAACAAATTTCCATAATACAGTACATATGAAACACATCACAATATAGAATACAATACACAACTCACCATATGGTAAAACTCCTAAACTCCCCCTAGACATAAATTAAACATCCAAGACTACAAACATCTGCGGTATCAAAGCACTGATCCACACTCCTTAAAAGCAGGTTTCATTTTAATGGACCACTGAAAGCCAGGCTTATAGACACTCTCCCAAAGCCAATGGGCGTTTCAGGGGAATCACACCCCAAACACTGCATGTACTGCTTTTGGGTCTTCACTGCGTCTCATAACCTATTCAGAGTATGTGGCTCTCTGGCTCCTCCACGCATTTTCCCTCCAAAACTGAGCATCACAGCCCGACACTCGTTTCAATCCAAGCATGTGCAACGAGAGATGAGGGCAGTTCAAAGTGCACGACACAATTGCGATGGTGACCCATCCCCCACATATACCGCCATCACATAATTCCTTACTATTTAAAGTACAATAAAAGTACCAGATCAAATAGGCGATCCCAAGTAAGCGGGCAACTTAGCTGAAACTTCCACCGCTCTGCGCTGGATCAGAGAAGGCTAGAGTAACACGTGTTCCCTCAAGCAAAATGGGCACAACACAGTGGGGTTACCCATAATTCTCAAGGCACATACATGTAGCAGGCCCTGCAGAAGGGGAGTCCAGCATGGACGAGTTTTCTCCCCAACATTTTTTGGAACTGATAAAGGAGCCTTAAATCTATAGGTTTTCCAAGCTGTGTGAAAAGCCTAAGTGTCTTCACGCATGACACAAGCTTCTCTTCCTTCAATTTCAGCTCCGTCCCACAACAGATTCAGCAACAGCATCTCCAAAAAAAGCAAGCAAGTCCAACAAAAGTCAAACAAACTGGAAACCCAACGCCCACGAATATCGTAATTCCCAAATTTTAGTTATTAAAACAATGTTCACGAAGAGAAAAATAACACCACTAAAATACTCTGCGGACACCGATTACATCACCCACCAACGGCCCGATAGCACTTGGAAAAAATGAGTCCCGGAGAAGAGGAAAACGCAGGCATGTCTAAATGAACGAGTGACCAATCAATTTGGCATAACACAAATAGTAACACATCTCTCACTCTTAAAGAGCAAGATTTCATAAGCAGGCATAAGGTGAACATGGCTAGCCAGCCAAAGAGGGGAAAAACATCTGACTGCAGTACAGCAAAGCAAAACTAGATTAAAAGCCTTGCCTACACATCCATGGCAATATGACTAATATAGCACACTACAGATAAGATATCTCCTGGGGAACATGTATAAAAAAGAAAAAAAACAGAAAAGAGGTGAAGTAGTAATAGCTCAGAGGCAAGTGTCATTGTTTGTGGCAAGATGCACGTGTGCAGAACCAATCAGAGGGACTGAGGTCTCAAGGCAAACCAAAGAGCATAAAAACAGCTGCTCCAACTCGATACCTCTGCACGTCTCATTGTAACTGAATTTTCACATTTTACTATTACAATAAGGGAAATCATTTTCTGCTTTATTTCAGTGGATGTTAGTGTTTTAAATTTACAGCTATTAGAGAACTTACTTGGAGTACTTAAAAGCAAGCTCTGCGAGAGCAGCGTTAAACTACGGTAACATCGTCCTTCTCCATTTACATGATGAAACCGTTGATTTGGCATGCACCAGTGCAAGGATTAACAGCATGGTTTTCAAATCACACACAGAACAAAACGCATTAAATTAGTGCCTAACCAATGTATGTACATTCAGCCATATTGTAAGTTTTATTACAGAATGACAAGATCGCACACATCTTACATTCTCCAGTCCAGTTGAGAGTTAACCGACAAGGACCTACAAAATTAATTATGCTTAAAGTTTTACTGCAACGCATTCCCAAAAATCTACATGATCATACACCTAAGTTCTTCACACCAGATTAAACGACCATCAAGTATGTACAACCCTGAGAGGCTTGTAGGACAAAAAGGAGCTCTTTGCTGAAGAAAGCAGTACTGCAGTCCTGCTTGAATACTAAATACAATTACTGATGTACCCATAACATGCAGCAGAAAAATCCTAATATCTAGGATGGGGGCATTTTCAGTGGTGACAGAGCAGTGAAAGGTAGCTCACCGCGTGCCCCTTAATACTCGCGCCGAGTACAGAGAAGCACATTGTGGCGAGAGCTACAGGTACTGCAGCTTGCTCTGAAAAAGCAGGTGCGTGCACGTTTGTGGGTAAAAATCTCAAAAAAAATAATTCAAAAAGGTGAGATGGGGTCTAAAGCCCAAGTAACGCCACCTCGCACAGTCAAACACGTCTAGTATGACACTGCTCGACAAACAGCTTCACGCTGAAGGAAACCGGGATAACCTTCAGCGATCCAAGCTTGATCACAGGCCACAAATAATATTCTCCAATACTGACACACAGCAAACTGCCAATTACACACCAGTGTAAAATACACATTCACAACAGCCTCCTTACTCCCCTTCTGAAATGAGTGAAACACCCAAAGGTATTAGTAATGTGTCAGCAGACAAGGCCTTGCCATGTGTGGCAAAAAAAAAAAAAAAATCTCACTTCCCTCTAACTGGTGCCCCTGCAATTCTGAACCGCAGGAAGGCAGGATCTCCAGATCTTCCCCTAATACTCCAGACGGAAATACTAAGCATGCAGCAGTTTCAAAGTTAGCATCAAAGCTTTAAAGGTCTTTAAGGCAAATCACTACAGAAATACTCTGATAAACATAAAAAAAATTCTGCAATTTCAGTTATAACAAGTCAGTGTGGTCATTATTAACACCTCACCCCGACTACTACCTTCCCTGTAACATGATCACTGGTGGCTCTGACTTGTCTAGACGGGTCAAAAAAAAGTCATTCATTACATGATCATTACTACCAAGTTGAAGAAACAGCAAGTATCTTCAGATACCTCTGATGACACCGAATCGGCCTTGGATTCAGGTGATCTTCACTGGGCTCATGCAAATCAGTCCCAAGTACTAATTTTAAAGCTAAGTATTACTTCAAACTGAAAGGGGATGCAAAACGTGGACCTGTGGCGGCTGCAGTGCAGGAGCTAAGCAAAAACATATGGCGGTTCTGCATGACAACACAGCACAGCAACCCCCCCCCGTTTAACGCAGCAGGTTGAAGAACTGGAGAAACTTTTTTTGGAGGGAAAAAGGCAATCAGCCGAGATGGGAGAGCAAAAATCGATAAACGTGCAGGTCCTGCGTTTAAGCCATGGAGACTTTCGCTTTTTTGTTTTTTGCATAATGGGCCCGGCGTGTTGAACTGGGAAAGATAAGGGCGACCTGAGGCTGCAAGCGCTGGGTGCCATAACCTAAGAAGTAAATCATTTTTATACGTCTCGCCTCTTAATGCAAAGGCTTCATTTTAGCAAAAGCCCTTCTTGGGGGGGAATAGGGCCACGCCGTCTGCTCGTATTCCACATGCAACCTGCGGCCGAGTAACTCAGCAGCGGGACTCGTTAACGAAGCAAAAACTGCAAGTTACCGGCGATGTCAAGCACGTATTAAAAGCGCTTAAAACACCCCCGTGCCGAAAGCTGCCCTGCGCCCCGACACCAAAACCCCAGCCCCAACCCCTAATCCAGCCAGACGTAAAAATGCATTTTCCAAATGCACTTAAACTTCGCTTCAAGAGGACTTAGGCGCTGGTTTAACGTTATAAGCGGAGTATGTAAACAGTGGCCACATGCTCCCAGCTCGCCGGGACGCCTCCGCCGCCTGCCCGCCTGCCAGCCCGCCAGCCCGGCCGGCCGGCCCAGACACTCACCGGAGGTAATACTGCTTCAGGACGAAAGCGGCGTTGGAGCAGCTCCTGGGGAAATTAAAATCTTCGCCGAGCTCCGACCACAGGTTCTTGTCGGAAACCTAGAAAGAGTTTGGAAGGGGAAAGGGAACAAAACGTGTAAATCACCAATACCAGCGAGCAATAAAGCGGCGTAACGCTACGGGCAGGCAGCCGAACTTCCGATTAATTCAAACCGATATTTATTTTATTTTTTCTATAAATGCTCCCTTCTCAACCATCAAGCCTAACTGCAACCTTGATTTTATCACATATCCCCCCTTTAATATGATATGAACAGCGGGCAGATACGTATGCATGTATGGTTGTTTTGTTTTTTTTTTGGAAACTGTAACACTTGATGAGCTAAAATAAGTTTCTCCGGCCAGCATACAAAGTCTTACGAAAGGGGGGAGTAGACGTCGGCTAAAATAAACAGCAACAGTCCCCGCGATCAATATCGCCGGTGACAACCTGTCAGAAATGTCGGCTCCTTTCATATTTAACTGTGTTTTAAACACGGGCCTGTGCGAGGCCTACAGTCCGCCGTCAGCCGGGGATCCGGCGCGGCGCTTCTCCGCCGCCTCGCCTCGTCTTTTCTTACGACTAATATTCACGAAAAAGGGAGCCCCGCAAAGAGGAGCTCCCCCCTGCGCGGCCGCTCCGTGTCGATTATCGGCGTTAAAGCCGGAGTCTCCCGGGGGCTGCGAGCGGAGCCGCTTCGGGGAGGCGCGGAGCGGCGGCGGGCGCGGAGGAGAGCGCACACTCTCCACACGCCGGCCGCCCTCCATAACGCCGCTAGCCGGCGAGGCTAAACAGCGTAAGGCCAGCCTCGGAGCCGTGGTTTTTTTTTTCCTTTCTTTCTTTTTTCGACCCCCTAACGCAGCCCTGGGCTCCGGGAAAGCGCGGCGGTGCTGCTCGTTGGAGGGGGGGGCGCCCGTGGGGGCTGTAGGGAAAAGCCAAGGCTGCCTCTTTGTTGGGTGCCCCGGGGAATCCGACGCAGGGAAACATGTTGTGAGTGGAGAGGTGGGAGATCCACATGCGAGGCTCCGCACTCACCTTCGCGAATCCGCCTAAAGAAACGACTCGGGCGTAGAGAGCATTGAGATCCAGCTCTCTCCCACCCACGACCGGGATCTTCTTGATCGGCGAGCTGAGGCAGAAAAAAAAACCGCAATATTACCAAAAAAAATAAACACAAGAAGCCGTAGCCGAGGCCCCGATACCGCTCCCATTTGAAGTTAAACGCGGTTATAAAGTTATATTTCTGCGAGATAAAAAGCCACCCTTTCTCACCCTCTGCTTTGGTGAAACTGCCGCAGTTCGTCCAGGAAAGCTAGTCCTTTCCTTCGCTGATCTGGCTGATTTTTCCCCGTCGAGTTTGCCATTTTTTCAATGTATGGAAAGCTGTTAAAACCCCGCTCATTCGCTTCCTAAGACGCCCAGGATCCCATACTCCGCCGGCGCTCAGTCATTCGCGAAGCCGAGTGTTTAAAAAGTTAAAGAAATAAGGCGAAGGGAGCGACAGCCCGCTAATGACTGGTACAGACTACAACACAGAAAACACAAGCCGATTTAGCCCTCTATAAGTTCTAAACCGACCGTCCGAATTACGATCCGTTTCGACGGCGAAACGAAATCGCCATTGCACTAAACGGTAAATGAATTGTTTTGGCCGAAGTTCGTTTTGGAGTGGTTTCACAGTGTGCAACGGAGGCGGCTCAAAAGCAAATCGCGCACACTGTGAAGCGGCAGCGGGATCCAGTTTTCAGACAAAGATCCAAAGGCCGGGAGGCTCGCACTGCCGAGCGGCGCCCTCTATTAGAAACAACGGTACTACACTATCCAAAGCCGTTTATTAGAACAATAGACAGTGTTTTCTTTTAGGGCTCATCTCAAACTTCCTAAATGCGTTAAAAGAAGAACACAGCAATACACCTAGCTGGGGGGGGGGGAGAGAGAGAGAAAAAAATATGACTACTTTCAATAGAGACGCGATTTGAAAGTAATGTTTTATTTATTTTTATTGCCTGCACGTGTATTGTATATTCATATTTAACTAAGGTTAAGTGAACTGTAGTCACTGTGGTCGATGTGCTTATTTAATGTTAATGTTTAAATGTTGACGAAACATCAATATTATGTGCGGGGGGAAAAAACAGCTAAAATGTCCAACACACCAGTTTATTTTTTTTTCTGCCGTCAAAATTACATTGCAGTTACACTGAAATAAGTATGAAGCCGCAACTCTCACAAACTACCCCAGCTTGTACTTCTTTTGACTATGTGTGCACCTGTGAACGTCGTATTTTGGCTATAACTACCACTACTGAGTATTATGTATAGAGATAAGAATTTTCTTATTCATACGGCTATACTCAACATGCCGAGTTATACGATCACTTATACACTGTTACCACTATTATGTGTATATACTGCATAGAAATATACCACGTCAGTTCCATCGTGTACTGTTAACTTTAAGTGTTCACTGCCGTCTTTAAACTCTAGATTAATACGCGCGCCTTCTGACCAAATCTAGGAGCGCATAAGCCGCATGCTTTCCAAAGCGAGGGTTCTAACATGCAGAGTAAAAATGTTTCGCTTTAACTTCTTCCTATAATAACTAAATTGTAACACTCGCGCCTGGTTCAGATGGCTGAAGCACAATGTAAAATAGCAGACACGTCTACTTAAATGTGTCGTTTTTATTTTATTCATGTTGAACTTTAACCTGATCATACATATTGAGTAAGGTTAACAGGCATATGAATATTTTAAGAATGGAAATGCGCCTTTCTACACCATAAACTTCTGCCTATGCTTTGAGCGAGGTAGTGTCATTAAACCGTGCATTTACAGCCGCATGCCTGTCTAGCTGGCAGCAGCGCCCGCAAATAGCCGAGCACTTCTGAGCCACCGGCTTGCATTTTGCAGCGGCAGGGGACACGGAAGCGTGCTGTATGCGCCGTAGTAAATAGAAGTTGTTAATGATCCCTGTCCATAGCTACCGGCCGGTTACGTACTAGAAGGGGTTTACACCACATTCAACCATTACACGTGCCCCGCCATTGATGTGCTGCACCGACACAAAATGGCGGAACACGAAAGCCAAATATACTAGACCCCATTTTGTAGAAGTTACAAATGCCGAAATTAGCCGTGTAACAAGTGAGCCGCACGGCGATGGTCCGCTCCGCACGGCGTCCAGGAAAGAGCAAATATCGTGCAATGGAGCGCCCCTGTCACTGTATTAGGCGCGCTGCGGCATTAGGCGTTAGCACGCGAATTCACTTCTGCTGAGATAAACGTAAATATTCACTGCCCGACCGAATGGTTTGCGATGAGACGCCGAGCTAGCCTGCCACTTGATATTTATCAATTTGTTTACAGCCATTTAAAATAGTAATCGCCCGTGGTTTTTAAACGGAGTTCAATTTTCTCGAATTGCAGCTGGGAGATAGCACACGGAGCGGACAGATTAGCATGTCGGAGCACACGTTGCCAGAATAGCTGTAGTTCGCCTCAAATATTACATTCGTTCCAAAACATGATTTCTGAAATCTAAATCATTTAGATAAATAATCCCAGTTTACTTCCGGAAATCGCACACATGCTACTGAGCAGCTAGCGAATTGGTCCATACGGGTACTTAGAGCCGAGGTTCGCTGAGCATTGATGATTGGAGCATAATGAAGGTGGTTCTTGTTAAATAGGACATTCATTTGTATGATCAAGTGCAATGTGTGCAGTGTATTATCAATGTTCCAGTTAGCCGTTAAATTTTCCTCCAGTTTTTCTTCTGACTAATCGAACCTTTGGAGATAGTGAACTCCAGTAAGCCCGACCTAGTTTTTTTTTTTCGTTCTTTCTTTTTTTCTTTTACTTTGATTAATGTTTTTGAACTGCACATACAACACAGTAGCTCCGTTTTCATCTAATTGTATGTTGGATTCAAAGAAGGTCCTTGACCGCAATATTGCAGTGCAAGAGTAATGGGCTGTTGATGTATTTCGGGGGGGGGGGAGCTGAAGAGGAATACTGACGACGCAATAACAAAAATATCTCTTTCTGAAGATAAAATTTTGATTTTTGAACCTATTTTGAATTGATTGCTCCATCCACCGTATACCACGTGCAAAAACAATCATTGTGATTTTTGTAACATTATCAAAAAGTCCAATTCATGTACTGCAAAGTGCAGCAGAGAGGTTTTCATGAACAGAGAAATGTCCCTGAATTAAGTGTTGGATGGGAAATGCAGAAAAAATGCAGTGAGACCATTTTCCATCCATCCATCCATCCATCCAGCTTCCAATCACACATACTGCAGTGCAGAAGGCAGGCAAACACCCTGAACAGGATGCTAGTCCATCATATTTAACATACACTCATCCACAAACATTATGGCCAAATACCAGATGCCGGTTAGCATAAATCCATGTGTTGTAGAAAGAAACCAGAGGAAAAGCAGGCTAAACCCAGGAGGTGTGAGGCAGCAGCGCTATCCAGTGAGCCACCATGCTGTCCTGAAATCAATTTAAAGGTAAGAAATAGCACATAAAACTGATTTTTCAAATGGGATGGTATCTTGTTTAATGAGCCATGAAATGACAGACTATGAAGCAATGGGTTACAGCGCAGTTACGTTTGGCTTCTTTCATTCGATTTCCAAAGCAATGTTTTTGTTACACGATGCTTGCGTTCAGTTTTATGATCAGTACAAAAAACACTCTAATACAAGCCTGGTCCAGTTCTCCACTTTCTTTTTCTCCCTGTCTTTCATTATGTATATGTGTAGTTTGTTAGGTATACCTGCTTGTTAATGTAAACAGCTGAATGCATACAGCACACAAACTAGGGCAAGAGGTTCAGCTGCTGTTTAACTAAGCAGAAGAACGACTGGGACGTCTGTTCTAAGTAACTGTGAATGTGTTGTGATTGTTGGTGCCAGATGCGGTGGTTTCAGCATCTCAGAAACAGCCGTCCTCCTGGGATTTTCACACACTGCAGTGTCTAGGATTTACAGAGAATGGTGTGATGAATAAAAAAAAACCACCCAGTCAATGGAATTTCTGTCACCAAAAACACCTTATTAATGAGAGCGGTCAAAAAAGAATGATTAGCTTTCTTAAAGCTAACAAGAATGCCGCAATTTGACAAGCAATAGCTCAATACACCGCTAGTGTGCAGAAAAACTTGTGTGATTGCACGACTCGCCTATTCTGGAAGCAGTTCTCTGAGTGGTTTCTGCCTGGTTCTAGCTAGACGTGTAATAAAGTGGCTGCTGAATGTATGTATGGTGAACAAAATGCTTCTTCATCATTTTTATGAATTATAAACGACAAACTGAAACACTGTTCGCTAACCTTTCACCATTATTATAACTGATTTAATATCCCTCCTTCTTCCTCCTCTGCAATTGCAAAAATGGTAATAAGTTATGGGATAGTTCAATGAATTATGCCACTCAGTGGTAGTGTTAAGGGTTCTAGTTAAGGTTGCCCTTAAAAATATTATTCTCAAAATTAAGGATCTGCATAAGTAATTCAGTTAAGCATTCCTCTCAAGGGTTTCCTTTTAAGGTTTGTGACAAATCTTTTACTACTGTCTGGTAACCTAATGAAACAATTTTCAAGAAGTAAAGTAATTTGTGGAGAATACACAGCTGGCATATGGTCTAAGCTTCCCCGGATTAGCTCCTGCTTCTCCACAGGCCTTGGATAAGTGGAAAATGGATTTGGATAGAGGCGTCACAAGGTTGCGGCTTTTGGGGCTGAAGCTTCAAATGAATCCAAATGATCTGTATGTTTCTGATGTTTTAACAACCATGCTCGGTTTGAGAACCCTTGGACGGGTTAGGTGTCCGAGGTCTGGATGTCTTAAGATCTTAGCGACGGTCCTGTCTGGATAGATAGATAGATGGATGCGAATAGAATCTATGTTTGATTCGCTATCATCAGACCTGGACAGGCCATCTGGTATACCCAGCCTGTTTGGCTAGCCTTGGTTTTCATACATACATATGAAGAACTGCCAGTTTTAAAAGGTTTAAATGCCTTTTTTAGAATTTAATCTCAACCATGAAATTCAGATTAATGATGCACTTCAACTTTTGACTTTTGCCACGGATAAACTACAATTTCTGGTTAATAATTACTTCTATAGTCAAATCTGTCGCTCATAGTTTTGCAAATTTTTCTTTCATTGAGGACGTCCGATTTTCTGGGCATTTCTGTCGTATTTCGTACTTGGAGAATCATCTGTATGAGTTGACTTCATTGGTGGGGAATACTTTTTGTGTCATGATAGTCTGAAGCATTATGACACTAAACCCGCAATACTAGCAAAACAATCGTAGATTTTTCAGTGTGGTAGATTATGAGATAAATGTTATGTAAAGCCGTTGTCAGCAGTGCAAACGACGGTTCGAGGGAGCGAAACGCCAGCGTTCACGCGCCGCCAGTTCAGCTGCTGGACAGCGCCTGCTCGGCACGCGCCGGCTTAAACGCGCTGGCGTCAGTTAAGGCTCGCGATGGCCCCGAAGGATCTGGAAAACGCAGGGGCAGTGAAGGTTAAGTCTGCTAAACAAGGTTACGGCAAAGAAACATACAATATTGGTTAGATGCATGATAATGTTACCTATGGTTTTACCATTTGAATATTTCAGAGTGAATCCTGTATGTTCCGCTAACTTCGTGTTTATGTCCAAAAGAATTTGATCGTATCTCCTTATTAGAAATCGGTATGACTCACTGCTACACACTTTCGATTGCCCCGCATTATTTTTCAAAGCTACCAAGATTTTCAGATTCCACCCCCCCGTAATTGTGCACCAAACTGCAGTAACAGTATCACTTTTACCCTGGTAATGAACAGGCTGAGATACACGCTACTTAAATATTAATGCTGAGGTCTGTTATTTGGGATGTCGACATTACACATATTAAGTGGTTACGTAACTTGCTTGCAGTATAACTACAGCTTAATTGCTCGTCACCGTTCGTTATTCTAACTGTGGTAGCAGGCCCTGTTTATGTTGAAGTTCTCTTGCACATATTGTTACTTACCAAAACCAAGATCCTTTTTATGCTTAGAAATACACTTTCTAGAGCAATATATTTGGGTACAGGAATTACGTTAAAGTTGTGCCTCGTCGAAGTAGTTTTTATCCCTGTAAAAATGTAATCTTACTTTGCCTCTTGAAATAACCTCCCTGATCTAAACCAAAATAGCGGTGGACATTTAAACCTGGTTTGTTGCTGCCATCTCGTGGCATGAAATGGAATTATTATAAATAAACAGTTTTACACATTAAAGTAGTCTAACAGCATAAAAATATAACTTTTTTTTTTTTTTTTTTAGTATTGTGGCCTGTTGTCCATAGTTGCCATCGTAAATATGCATTGCCGTAAAAAACTATAGAGAAGCAGTGTGCAGTATAGATACACATTGCATTTATATATTCACACTACAATGCTTATTTTGGGGGTCATTTAGGACCATTAACTTGAAACAGCTCTTAAACCAGGTCTTGGAGGATTATGTAGGGTATGTGCAGATTTCACTTCTAATAGAATTGAATTAAACAAATCAGAGGGCACATACATGCATATGCACAGTCATTGGCTGCACGCAATTTAGAGCTGTTAGTCTAACTGCCTGTCTTTGGTCTGCAGGAGGAAACCTGCATGACATGGTAAGAGCTCAAACTCTGGATGTGTGATTCAAGAGTGCCACCCACTAAGACACCTTGTCGTCCTGCCAGGTTAACACCGTGTTCCAAATTCATCTGGTAACACATTCAAGAGTATAATTACCTATGGTGTGATGATGAAGTTGAAGAGGTTTGATCAAATTGACCTAAAAATGACCAATAAATGTGACCCTTTAAACAAAAAAAAGCCTATAAATTTATCCCGCAGTTGAATTTTGCTGCCAGTTGATGGCAGTAGTTACCCTCTTTCCACTGGATATATGGTTCCCAAACTAAGAAATATGAAGTACATAGTACAATGTGCTACATGTTTTCTCAGAATCATTTTACAGTGATTCATTGCTCACAAGAGCCTCACTTCTCAATGGTCTCAACGTCATTAAGAAACAACCACAACTAGTCTGGTGTACATGGTGTTATATTACGTTACCCTGCAGTGCATACATGGACTAAATAGACACTCTTCTGGCAGTATATATTTCAAGTCCATGAATATTTTATAAACAGTATTTATTTTATTAGTTTTCTCAGTGTTTACTAAGATAGATTGCTGTACATGGTTTAATATTTTTTCATTGTAATTTACAATAAACTCTTCTTTGTGAGTAAGCCTTTATGTTTCATATAACTTAAACACTAAATACATTTTGAAAATAAAACTGGGGGATCTACATAATATTCAGTGACATCACCCAAAAAAAAAACTCCACAAAATATTGTGTAACAACATAAAACGCTTGATAAAAAATAACACAACATTCAGTGAGTTGACACTTTAGGCACGGGACTTGGAATAGATTCCACAGAAGCTAAAAAGTGAAATTGAAAGGCTGAAATCTAAGCTGATAAAACAGTGAAGTTAAACACTAAGCAGCAATTAAATGGCTATTTTCAGATTCTTGTCATCAAACTGTTTCTTTTTTGGTTTACTCCTGTTTTGAAACGGAACACCCATAGTGGCAGCAGTTTAGAAACAATGTCCTCAGGGAATTTTTTAAATGATCAGATAGAGCGAATCATTTTGTTTGCAAGTAATATCAGGAAGTAGCAGATTATAGGCCATTAAAAGTTCACCCCAGAGATAATTTTTGGATCTTTCATGCAAATACACAAAGCTCAGAAAATTTATTCTAGTGACCCACATCTCCAGGCAGCAAAAAATAACCTGTTTTTTCAGGGTCTCTTTTTCTGTTTTTTTCCCCCAGCTGTTCAGGATAAGCGGGAATGAGCTTTAGTCATACTGAGGACAAACAAAAATACAACTGCAGTAATTAGTCCTGCGCATAGGGAATGAGGCTTTTAATCTCAACACGGACTAAAGTGGAGGTATTCCCCCATGTTGTAGGGGGGTTAGGGGACTGAGGATCTGGAATCATGGCAAAATCACAGGGTTAAATAGATAAGAAACTGGACAAAAAGGAATTTTAGAAAGGAAATTACAAAAAATGGAATTTTACCAGAATCTTTTAATTGAAGAGTTTCCAAAATATGTCATTAAGAGTAACGCCGTCCCACTCCTTCTGTTTTCATTGCTCACAGGAAGAGGCTTCATTAGTCAATCAATGGGCTGTACCTCAGGATCTGATTCTGGCACAGTATGTAGTGGCTTTCAGTGGTACAGTCATCACCCTCCCTTTCACAAGCACAGTAAATAACAAGCTTATCAAAAAATCTTCCTGCCTTTTTATTGAGCTGGGACAGGTCAGAGGTCATTGAGAACATTTAAAATGTGCCCCATCTGAAAGGAGGTTCCCCAGGGAGTATTTGGTTTGAGACACTATGGCCGTTGGGCAGCATGGTGGCACAGTGGTTAGCAATGTTGCCTTCCACCTCCAGGACTGCGGTACGTGCCTCTGCTTCTCCTCTCGAGCTTGCATGTTCTCCCCATCTCCATGTGGCGTTTTGTCTGGGTTTTCCAGTTTCCTCGCCCACTCCCAAAACATGCTGTGGTGAATGGGAGTTGCTGAATTGTGTGTATGTGGATTAGGTTTATATTTCATTGTGGGGACCAGATGTCCTGCACGATTTGACAAAAACCTGTTATTTTGACATTGAGGGGACCATGTTTCAGGTCCCCACAAAGATCTATGAATGCAATCAAAAAATGAAAAATGTAGGGGTTAAGGTCGTCATGTTGTTTTCCCCATAGAAATGAATGGACACCACAAAGTCCCCACAAAGATATAATTACAAACCTACCTGTGTGTGTGCGTGTGTGTATGTGTGTGAGCGTGTGTGTGTGTGCGGGTGTGTGTGCATGTGTGTGTGTGTGTGGGTGTGTATGCATGTGTGTGTGTGTATGAGTATGTGTGTGGGTGGGTGTGTGTGTGTATGAGTGTGGGTGTGTGCGTGGGTGTGCGTGTGTGTGTGTGTGGGTGTGTGTGTGTGTGTGTGTGTGGGTGTGTGTGCGTGTGTGTGCATGTGTGTATGAGTGTGTGGGTGTGTGTGTATGTGGGTGTGTGTGTGTTTGGGTGTGTGTGTGTGCATGTGTGTATGAGTGTGTGTGTGTGTGGATGTGTGTGTGTATGAGTGTGTGTGTGTGTGGGTGTGTGTGTGGGCGTGTGTGGGTGTGTGTATGAGTGTGTGTGTGTGTGTGTGTGTATATGAGTGTGTGGGTGTGTGTGTGTGTATGAGTGTGTGTGTGTGTGTGTGTGCGCGTGCCAAACAATGGGTTGGTGCCCCCTCCTGTGTTATTCCGTACCTTTGCGTCCATAGCTTCTGGGACAAGCTCTGGACCCTGAATGGACAGCATGACCACCCTGCATAGGAAGCACGTGTCATTTCCTGATCTTCCACATTGACTCCAAGTGATTTAATACTGCATAACACACATAGAATTTTATCTTAAAAATATACGCATTTATCAAAGTACTAATGAGCATGTTCTGGATTATAATGTCTTTAGGGAATTACCTCCTGTCAAAAATAGTAATCAAAACGTGTCCACAGTCCAGGGCTGCAGGGTGCGCTTCTTTGTTGCAGCTGAGCTCTTAATTAATTGACTTTTTGCGCTGAGCCATTGACTTAATGGATCTCACAATTCAAATCACTGACTGAAAACTTAAGCCTGACTCGCTGTCATTTTCAGTCATAATAACTCTTCACTGAATACTCCTACAGATCCTCCCTTCAGTGGTTTCATTATGAAGTTCAGCATAATATTTTTTCGGTTTCCTTCTACAGTCCAAAAAACATGGTTTAAGTGGATTGGTGCCGCTAAATTGTCATTTACAGGCCCTGCAATGGACCGGCACCCCATCCAGGCCTTCCCTGGTCTGCTGCCCACTGTTCCCTAGGATAGGCTCCAGAATCATCACAACCAGTATTGCCATAGGAGTTGGAAATTTATACTAGTGTCAAAATAGTATACATTGTATTTTAATTAGCTTTGTTGCTGACATGAAAACAAACCAGCATAATTAGCTGATTTTTTTGATTTTCAGAGAAGTTTTTCCCTTTATCTCTTTTCTGTCCATGGCTTATATTGTCAACTTTAGTCAAAGCAGTGATTTGGCTAGCCTTCCTCTCAAACAAGCGGAGTAGCTGACTTGGGAAGACAATCATCATCTCAGTCGGAAGCTGTAATCTGACACGTGGCAAGCTGCTAGTCTTGGCGTACAGTTTACTGGGTGACTTGGGGGTAACAGCAGACTTTCTGCTGGTTACAAATGGTGGTAAAAACAAGACTGCAGTCGATGCTTGTTGGCACATATGACTGGAAGAGCAGGCAGTCAGGAAGATGGAGACTAGTATGGACATGCAGCTAGAAAGTTCCCGACATGTATGTAATCTTTATGTTCATTGAGTCATGGGTCCAGGAGATCCTGGGGCACAATTTTCTTGTCCAGACTTAATTTGGCAATGGACAGCTTGTGTACAGGCCTGGAATGTGAAGTTAAAGGTCAAGGGTCAGATGTTAGAAGTATGCACATTCTTAGTGTGTGGGTACAGGGCAAGAGGGACATATGGTGGGATGAAGTTTGTTCCTCTAGCCAGTTCTTTTGTGTCATCCAAGTATATCTTCAGGACTTTTAACAGGACATTTAACAGGAGTGGGGGTGCATAGAAAATACGAGGCTTTTCAGCTTTACTGGTGTGTTTTGGTTTTATTCCATTCACAATCTCACGCACTGATCATTTCTGCTGGTGCATGGATTGCGTAACCTACTGTGTAAGGTGCCGCTGAATTCGGCAGCTGTGGATGCCCATTGGCTGGTATCTAGCACAGACGGTTTGCCAAAAAAGTACAGAGGGGTGTGTTACACTGGAGAAAAACAAAACACGCTATGGCCCTGTTGACATGTCAGGTTGAAGGAGAGGTCAGTTATGCAATGCCTGGCAGCTGCTGTTTGTCTGAATCGGTACCTCTGAGCATTTGACTTCCGGGGGGGGTTTGGGTGTGTGCATCTGTATCATATCCAAATCCTGTTGTTACCTGATTTGATTGCGTGCTGGTTTCCAGTGACACTGGTAGTGGAAAATCTTGGAATCTTTCAACATTGCACAGCTTTTGAGAATTCACAGTTTGTCAACAGTCTTCTAGTCTTTGGGTGGATCCTACTTGTGATTCATTATATTGTCACCACTTAAAGGTCCTTGGAATAATACACTGGCAGTGCTATAATCTTGTAGTTCGGGCAAAATATTCAACTTGTGTCAGCCTGCGGGGCAGCGTGTGTCTCAGCGGGTTAGGACACTGTACCTGTGATCAGCAGTTCACAGGTTCAAATCCCAGGAACAGCTTAGTAATTTCACCACTGAGCAAGGCCCTTAACCACCAGTTGCTCCAGCGACTGTCTGACCCCGCTTTCTCAGAGATGTACATCGTTTTGGCTAAATGAATAAAAGAAATGTAATGTCTGTAGAGGAACCTACCTGACACAGAGGGACAATGTGTGGTGTAAGTGTGGGTTATAAGGGGGTGGTGTTTAGGGGAGTCTGTGCAGTTTTATGAAAGAATGAGCCAGCTGGTTCTATGGTAGACATGTGAGTCATGAACTGTGAGTGTGACAGGAAACTTACCAGGTGATTTTCAATGTGGGTCTTTGAATCAGGATCTCAAGGTGACAGAATTAGACTGGAGGCGAGACTGTTGCAGGCTCAGGTCCCTGGAGGGCATTTTGAGTACTTTTCCCTGAATTCTTCATATGTGATGTAAAAAATAATCTGCCATCCACTGGCAACAATTTTCTTTGAAAACCCAACCATGCAAATGTTTCCATAATGTCAGTACATGCACACTGGGAGATGATTGTATGTTAACTAGGTGGACTTGGGACACGTTAGGAAGGCCAACATGAGCTGTGCCAAAGCATACAACCCTGTCGAAAACAGGACTCAAAGCACTTAGTGCAAACATCTTATTGGCTTCCACAGCTGAAAGAGTCAAACAGACCTCGCTCAGTCCTACTATCAAAACATAGCTTGGTTATAATAAACCCAGCTGTTTGTCTAGATCTTCTTGTCTTACAGTGTCCAACCTGCACTGCACTGCGGTAAAGTCAAAGAGAGCAACAGCCTGCTGGGCACACAAACATTGTGCCAGGAGCGGGCATCCATACACATGTTCTTCTTTCTTCTGTGCCTTTCAGTACGGCCATCTTCTTATGTGACTGTGATCATCGTAGCTATCCATAGTCCATTCAAAGTGTCAAGGACGTAGGGATCATCTCTTTGAATATTGTGTTTAATGATGAACTGCTTATTGTGAAGACTGGCCACTCATCTACTTTGGGAGCTGTATGTGCCTCTTTTGGCCTTAATCTAACTGTCACGTGGGTATAGCCCCCTGCTAAGCTTATTAAAAAAAACAACTTAGACCTGGAAGTGAGGAACAGGTCCATGCACATGTAATATAGCAGCAGAAGCTGACGTCACAGTAAAATTCACATCATTTTGGCTCTGCTGGTTAGGACTCTGTGCCCATAATTGGAAGGTCACTGATTTAAATTGTGTGGCTGGCAGAGTGATGTCACTGTTGGATGCTTTCTGATCATCTCTTACATGTTGCTTTGGACAAAAACATCTGCTAAATAAATCCATGTAAACATATGAAGGGATTTTATGTTGCTTTGTCACTTCTAGGTTGCAGTGGCTTCTTGTGGGGAAATTGCACAAATCTTTGGTCAGGTTATCATTTTCCCTCTGTTTTTATTTTTTTTAACTTTCATTATCAGTAACAGCTTGTTGTTGTCAATGTGAGTTGCATGACAAAGGATTGGTGTGTATGGATAACCTGACTCATAAAACGGTTCAGTCATTCCCAGTTGTCTCACTCCAAGCTATAGACAGGAAGCTGTGGATGCCACCTGATCACTCCTCTGAATCATGCAAGTCCACCTTCCTGTTCATGCTCTGCAGCAGAGCCAGTGATGAGAGCTAATGCAGCTCACCAGTGACAGTCAGCAAGATGTGGCTGCTTAGCCTCGTCTCAGAATGCTGGCACAACAGTCCGCTAAAGTGTCAGTTATCAGTTTCACTGACTGATACTCCCAGTCACAGTGAACTAATGAGAACAGAGTTTGGGAGCCTGTCAGAGTCAGGGGCCAATGACACAGCCTCTTAAAATCTCAGGAACTGGGATGATTTGTGCCCCTACTCAGAAGTCAGTTAGCTGTAAAGTCTTCACTGTATTAGTAAGTAATAAACCTTCCATTCTTTCCAGATGGTAAAACAGATAGTTTAAAAAAAGAAACGTCATCCTTGCTTTACCTTCTCATAACATTATACTGATTCCAGAATGAAGAACCAGCCACAGTCTGCAATGCCTGTTGTAGATTCACCCGTGCAGGAATGTGAGTAAACTCGCTCACCGGTTGCATCAGTTGTTTCACTGACCCTAAGAGCTACAGAGTCTGCTGACCCCCAGAGGGCTGATTCATGGCTTTCCTCCAGCGCTGTCTGCTGTCCTTTCCAGTTCACTGGTACTTGATGTCTAACCATGCAATTATTTTCCGCGGGGCGGGCGGGGGGGGGGGGGGGGCGCGGGGGGGGGGGGGGGGGGGGGGGGGGGGGGGGGGGGGGGGCGGGGGGGGGGGGGGG
>JAODLD010000069.1:22742753-22755763 GCA_026781065.1 Mormyrops boulengeri | reverse complement strand
TGCAATTAAAATTATTTTTAGACTACCAACCATTGAACTTATGTTCTGAGATTGCAATAGCACGGCCAAAGGTAGCAATGTAGATTCCACAGGCCCACTCAAGTCCAGGGGGTTGGGACTGTGAGGGCAAATGCACGGTTAAAAGCATCAATGATCTGTGAAACTCTGCATTGATTACAGCAGGAAGGAATGGTCCTATTTTCACATTGATTGAGGCTGGTTTCACCCAAGCTGCATACTAGCATGTGCTTGCAGACTGGCCATAGGTTTGGCACAGTTCCTTGCATTTGTTTAGTGGGCAGACTTTGAGGAGGCCATGGGATTCACACCTGGAGCAGTTAATGATGTGAACACTGCTGCCTTCCAAAAGAGGGCCGCCTCTAAACATTTAGCCTCAAGTATTAAAAAAAGCGCAACACACCAGAATTTTGATTGCTCTAGAAATATAAGGCTGTAAATTAAGATGAGGGGGACACAAATAGCCGGTCCTGCATTGTTGCAGAGATTAAAGTAATTAATACAGTCTTTGGATTGGAATTTTGCAAAAACCAGCCAGCTGTATTTTATTTTATTTAGCTGGGAAATTAAAAGAACTCATTCCTGTCAGTTATACTGCCAGACCATAATTTATCAGAAATTGTGCAGACACTGAAAGATCTTTATTTAGAGGATGAAGCAGACTTGCTGTAGTTGAAGATTTCACCGTGTTCTTGATTCCAGGACGTTCTATGCTGCTGGAACTGAGTGGTTGGCTGTTTCTGGGCTCAGCATGTCTTGTGACCACATACTTGTGAGTGCTTATGAGGGACATGTGCCCATGTAGCTCTGCAGCAATGGCTGATGTTGGCCCACTGGACACCAAAAAATGATCATTGTTGCAGTAGCCAAGCCATCTTGGGGGTGGTGGCCAGGAGCTTATTCAGGGGTGGAGCCACTGGCTCCAGCTGAAAGCTGATTAGCTCCCATTAGCTCCCTTTTTACTCACTAATTCAGTTCATGTCACTTGCTAATGATAAGTTTATGGCCCTCACCTTAAAACAATCTTAGGATCACCCCGGGTGGTGGCAGCGATTTTAAAGGTGTTACCAGTAATGTAGTGTCTCTTCCAACACCATCTTACACCATCTTCTTCATCCATATTCCATGATGCCTGTAGATGAAGAGGCCACAATAGTGGAAGGTTCAACATTGAAGTTCACTTTTCAGCCTAGCATCCTAACAGAGTTTTGATTTTTAACTTTCTTGCCAAAATAACTATGACTGAAAGACCACTTCAACATTAGCTGACACAGGGCTAACACTGGGCCATTGGGTGCTTTTCAGTACAGGAATACGGTCACACTTTAGCCAGCATTTTTGTATACTGGTGACAGTATACCTTGAGTTATAATACGTTTGCCTATACATTAATGAAGGTCTTCAAACCTAAGGCATCACTGGCCCGCACAGTCTTCAGCAGACCCGGGGTTTATAAATGTATAATTGTTAGTGCAGAGCACTGTTGCGTCACCAAGAAAATAAAATGAAAACATTCCATCAGTTTGGTTTGGTAGGAGATTTATAGCCATACATTAGAAGTACATTTTTTCTGAGTGACATCAATTGTTAGATGCCCACTTTAAATTCGACCTGAAGACTTTACTAATGAGTAGAAACCATGCACAACAACAGGGGAGCATCATAAAAATACTGCAACAATGAAGTAATTGTTGAAGGAGCTGTGTGGATTCTAGGAGGCCAAAGTTAACCAGACACACTCCCTTGGTTCTTCGGGAATTAAGAGGAACCATCTAAATTCAAGATTCAAGATTCTTTATTTGTCACATGTAGTTATAGCTGCTACAACATACAGTGAAATGCTTTTTCTGACAAAAAAAAGTGCCCCGGCTGTGCTATACATACAAAAAGAAACAAGTACCAAAAGATATAAATTTCACTGTGGGTGTGTCATAAAGTGCAGATAGGCAAGTAGTTTATAAGTTATGGGAATGGGTAGTAGGAGACTGTGTGTGTGTCGTTGTCCGTTATGTGCCGTGGCTGCATCAGAATACAGGCCTCGTCTTGTCTGTCATGAGCAGTGTCAAATTCAGCTGTCTGCAGTGATCCCATTACTCGCAGGACACTGAGGGCAGCTGACTTTACCCCTCTGTTTAAAACCTCTGCTAACTCTGCTACCTTTATAGCGCAGATTACGTTCCTTCCTTCCTGCCTCAGCGGATCCAAGGTGTTAAGAAAAATATTGTGTACTAATGGGAATGCTAAAGTTTACATACTTATAGAGCTTTTAATTTGATATATTATTCTTAGTCACTGTTTACTTTCATTATTTCTGTTCAGACCTAAGGGTAAAAGAGCGATAGCTTAGGTATCTTCTTACTTTCTCCTCATTGGCTGTTAGATATCTTACATGAACCTATATGCTGATTAATTACCCATAAATCATTTGAGATGTTCTGCTGACCTTATATCTTTGTTAGGTCTTAAAACTGCCACTCAGACAGGACTTACCTGCAGGAGTTCTTAAAACTGCTTGTATAGGCAAGACTTACCTGCAGGACAGACATTTTCCAGGCATGCTAGAGCCCCAAACAAGACTTCATGCCTCCCATATGCCTCCTCTTAAACATGTAAACACCATCTGTTCCCACTTGTGCAGCAACAGTCAACAAGAAATTTGCATGAAAGACATCAGTACTATGAAGATTTGAGGGTTTGACCGTGGCATCTGGTTTCTCCTTTCTTCTTGGTTTTAATGACACAAAAGACCCCTTTCCCTTGTTTTGTTTCCAGCCGGAGACTGTAAACATGTGCATTACTCTTATTTCTTTGTATTTAGCCAAGAGACACTAAACAGCGCCTTGAGTGATGAATAATAAGGAGCTGGAAGGGAACCTTGGGCTACAAAGGGAAACAGAAAATCGTGGAATGTCAACATTGGGTCTGGATGGAGTGAATGGACTGCAATGATGAAACATTGACTCGACTGAACTAGTAAGTGGATTAGTCTCAAAATGAAGCTTTGGCATTGAAGACACGGCATTGGTAATAGATGATTGAAAACAATGTGTTTACTGTTACCATGTACTTGATATTATGACATATATGCATGCCTAAAGAGTCATTGCAATAAAAACACAATATAAAGGCATATTTACAGAAATGTCCTGTGTAATAAAAGCTCATTCAGCCATCATGCACTCTGACAATGTTTAATTCACCCGCATTCTTGCTGATGAGTTTGAGTAAACTCACCAAGTTACTTTTCACATGATATCACACAGAGATGCACAATGGTCACCAACTGGCGGACTCCAGTCCACAACCGGACTGAAGCAACTGAATGTGGACCATGCGATCGATCCTCCTGCCATTTTTTTTTAGCTGCAGCAGACCGTGACTTTGTGCACGTTGCTAATGAAACTTAGCAAACAAGCTATTTCACCTGTGGAATCTCTGTGAGGATTCATACTGATTCAGTCCATAGACCTAAAATGTAACAGGTAGAAAAATGCCTCTTTGGGACTGTAACCCTCAATCAGGGGCCCTTAATTCTACTCTGTTTTTCTGTCAACAGTTGTAACGAGACCTAAACTAAACTGCTGCAGGATGGAGGTAGATCCCTTATGCATATCCGTGTCTGCTGACCAAAGTTAGTGTTGATGGGGGTTGGGGAGGAGGGACAGATCAGACTCCAAAGCATGCATGTGGGCCTGTGGTAGAAGAGTGCTGCATTTTCTGTGGAGTGCAGTGACCACTGGTCATGCTATCTGTCTGACATGGTGAATGCGACTGTGTGCATTGCGATGAAAGAAGCAGTCATTAACACATTATTTATTTATATAAATGTTGTTATATGAGCCAGTCTAATTCCGTTTCACTTACCTCACTTATGTGCAAGCCCTCCTGTAC
Organism: Mormyrops boulengeri; assembly: GCA_026781065.1. Lineage (NCBI taxonomy): Eukaryota > Metazoa > Chordata > Actinopteri > Osteoglossiformes > Mormyridae > Mormyrops > Mormyrops boulengeri. Next base: position 22,751,854 of record JAODLD010000069.1, on the reverse strand, counting down.
TAATTTCACACATATTCACAGCAGTTCTCTTGACTTCTTACAACTTCAGCTATATGTGAAGCCCAGCTCATGACATAAATATAGAAATTATATGCTGTATATCGTGGCCACGTTCTGCAAATTCGTCCCCACAATATTCTAAATCGTCGGCACATTTTACTAATTCATTCCCTCGTTTAAGGTAAAGCATGGTCACGTTTTATTCATTCATTCCCACAATGTATTAAAACTTTAGATTTTACTACATAACCTGCATATTGCCTAATACAGGGGTGGCCAATCTTATCTGCAAAGGGCCGGCGTGTGTGCAGATTTTTGAGGTAACCTTTAGGTCAGCTGTTCAAACCCAGGTGTGAGGACTCTTCAGCCAATCAGCCCTCTAATTAGTAATCTAATTAGGCAGTCTCAGCGAAAACCCGCACACACAGCGGCCCTTTCTGGATAAGATTGGCCACCCTTGGCCTAATGCATCCCTTTCATTTAGGCTGCCAGGCATCTGCATCCACTGCTATGGACGGAGTTTAAATTAATTTAATTTGAAGGTGGGAATAGAGTGGCTGTATTTTACAGGATCATCCAGTATTGAAAAATAAAACGTGGTGTCCTGTTTCGAACCGATATGGGTTGCGGTTGGTCCCATATTTGTGATTTGACCCCCCCAAATTTATTGTGCTCCACTGCTCTGCATGTTTTATTGTGAGGGAAGTTCTTTATTACTTCAGATTGGAAGTGGCAACCCTAGTTTGGGATGGCCCACAAACACATTCTTAAAAGCCTTGCAAGAAATTATTATTAGCAAGAGATAATTACATACGAAGCCTCACACTTATGTAGAATGTGGAGAGTCAGGGAGCTTTACTGAATTGATGTGTTCCCTCGTTTTAGTTAAATCGTGGCCACATTTTATTAATTCATTCCCATGATATATTAAAACATGGCCACAATATATATAAATTTTATGGTTATGTCATGAGCAGGGCTCTGTAGCTGCAGGCTACAAGCAAGTTCATTCTAAATTGTTCTGTTTGTGCCATTAAGGCTTGTACAACGAAACACATGCTACTAATGAACTATTAATATACAGCTCTACAGATGTAATTTAACACAGTAGAATGTAGAGAAACTAAACTGTTTATTCCTAAGGATGAAGTAAAAGCTCTGATTATGTGGTACAGCGCTGGAATCCTGAGCTGACCCTTAACTGATAACATTTCTCCAATTGGGAAACCAACATTTCAGTCACGTTACAGTTTCTTAATCTCTGCATCTGCGGTGAGCCATAATTAACTTGGAACATAACTATGGCTATCCTGAAAGTCTGCCGTTTATATTTTCTTCCTGTACCTTAGAACAAAGTAATAGAAATCATTAAGCACCCAGGTTTGAAAGTGCTTAAGAGTATATAGTTTGGAGGTTAGCCAGCACGCATCAGAGTCTTGTCCTAGTAATCATGGATGCATTTCAGAACTGTCTGCCAAAAAGCCATGCTTTTCTCTTCATCTTCATTCAACACCTCCTAAAGTCTGACAAAGACATATTTGAACTTCACATCTAAGCTAAAGGCTGCTTGTGTCTCATGGTGTTTCTTCTGGTGGAAATCGATTGTTTCCATTTCCCAAATATTGCATCATGCAGATGCAAAAGGCATGAATCACAAGGTGTTGAGAGAGACTTTCTATCTTAGGCCGATTACTTCAGGTGTGAACAGCTCGCTGCTTGTGGCTTCACTCGGGCCTCCAGGCCGTTGATGATGGTGATCCAGCACCAGGTGTGTGAGAAGGGCTGCCCCGGTGACGTTGCTTCATACCACATCTGGATCTGGCCTAGAGATGTGTCTGGTTTTCTCTGCAGGATCCATGCATACCTCCCAGAGTGATCCATCAGTAAAGCAGAGAGACACATCTCTGTCCATCTTTGACACACTGCAGGTCAGAGGGCTTGTGGAAGATGACCAAAACGGTCAGAAGCTTTTATTACTTCAGGACATTTTTACATGTTTTTCTTCAGATACTTCTTACCAGATTCTTTACTGTACGCATTCAGGGAAGATTGTGCACCAAATTTTCTTTTATCCCTTATGAGTATAAATTGTATTGCTTTTTTTTAAGTGTTTGTGCACTACATAAAAATATGCAGAACACATTTTTATTCTTAGAAAGACAGGGACAGTGAGAGTTGTGAGGAGGGTGTGCCAGTTAGAACGAGAGAGGTACAGCTGAGGTAAGCATCTGGAGGGTCTTACGATGTTTCTGCTTGAAGAGGAGGATGGAAATTGAAGGCCACGGTAAAGGAAGGCCTCCTAAATGCTGCGGCTGGGAGACAATCCCAAAGCCAGATGCCACGTATCTCTGGGCTGTGGCTAATGTTGTTCCCAGAGGCCTCTTGCCCGGAGCTGAGAAGGCTGGCTTGAGTCTTCACGAACTGTGTGTGCATGGGCCTTCCTGTCCAAATACAAAACCTCCAGACCAGTTCCTTCAACCCCATGTTGTTTTAAGAGTAATGGCCACTAATGACTTCCTTGCATTTCCCCTGCAATTACTACATAGCAATTACGGTTGCTGCACATCCCTGTGATCATTTTCCTTGCCGAAATCTTGACTTTAGCGCTGTGCTCGGGAAATTGTAATGGATCAAGTGGCTTTTGCAGCAGGATTAGAACACAAAGTAGCACTTGGAATTTTGAGCGTGGGACAAGTCGCATTAAGACAGACATGTTGTCCATCTGTAGTCAAGAATTCCTAGGAGTGCAATAAGATTGAATGTTTTTGGCTCCTGGTGCATTGGATGCAGAACCAGTTGACGATAACTTTTTCAAATAGCTTCCAATTGTGTCTTGGCCTAGAAGTGTTTCAAAGGACATGAAGGAAGTAACACTGAAAGCAAACAAATGACTGCAACTCACTTGGAATTGTTAGCATGCGATGGAGTGTGAGCTTCGTGTGAAAGAGGGCATACTAGTTCTCAAAGGGCAAACCGTTGGCTTCCAGAATCCATGAAAAGTGCAAAGGAAGTATGTTTGTACATCGCATCCTAGGTTAGTTGTCCCTACCTGTAGTAGTTTACCTGTGGATGGATATCCATTTGCAAGTTAGGTGTCTATGCCTGTGAGTGAACATCCATCCCTGAGGTGGCAGTGTCTTTTCTCGATTGGCTGTCTCTGGCCCACTTCCCAAGCTCTACTGGTACTGGGTGCAAGCCAGACTTTTCCCACAACGTCATAGCTCAGATGACCTGGCCTAAAATTCCAGTGCTAGGGGCTAAAAGCAGCCTGACTAAATAGGAAAGGTCGGTGGGTGGGGAAGGGGTGCAGCACAATCCCTCACAGGTTAGCAAAGGAGAACTGGGTGACCCAAAAACCACCAGGCATCGACCTCAGCAGTGACGTCAAACGAGACCTCATTGTGGAACAGCCATCGTCTACCATTCAGAGTGGAGTAAGCGATCTCCTCTTACAGCTACACTCAACAGACAGCACTGAGCAGACTCTTTAAAGAAATAAAAAAATCTTAAATCCAGTCCATAACTCATTACATCTCATATATATATATATATATATATATATTTTTTTTAAAAGTTCATTCACTGCTTCATAGCTTCATGGATCCAGATAACGCTTATACTGTTTGAGTCAGTTTTTATCTTAAAAGACTCCCACAGAAAACTCTGTTTAGTGCTTTCTTACAACCTTATTAAAAGTTAAATTGTATAATGCTAACCAGGGCCTAGATATGTCCCATTAGCTCCAGCTTAACATTTTTGTCTACAGAATACACAGTTTTATAGAAGTATGAGACTGGGATTATTGAATTATTTGCATTATCAGGAAAAATAACAAAAGAGATGATCTGGAATGTTCAGTTTATTTGAAAAGACGGCTAAGAGGGAGCAATAAGCTGGAAACGGGATCTTGCCCGCGATGATGTTTTCAGTGACAGTGCCAGTTCACAGGACAAACATGGATGGCAGTTATCTGGCTGTGCCCACAGGCCGCCTCAAAGGATGATGGGAACTGTATGCTGTACCTACCCGTCACAGCACCATGTCTTTAACCCCAATACATACAAATGTAACAAAAAGGTAGCAATTATCACGTTCATAAACAAACAAAATCATGTTCATATCAAAGGCACTGAACACCAGCTAAGTTATCCATACTGAAATGATGACCATGATAGTGTCAGTGATTACCATACAGAACAAAATGCTTAAATAACATACTATTTTAAAATTTAATATTAAGCCATTTTTTCCATGAAACTTTCTTTAAAATGGACATGCAAGATGAAATTTAATTCCAGTTTGGCAGAAAGTTTAAATTGGCTTACATAAAAAAGAACAATCTTGATTTAAACAGTTTAACTTATAATAATCTTGGTAAACCTGCAATAGTATTAACAACATCTGTACGGCCAAATGAGTCCAAAGAGAAAGTATAAGGGAAAATATACATATTTTAAGACCACCGACCACCGTCTTGGAATACTCTACTGCATTCTACTCTAGACCCGTGAAGAACGGCTGTGCAGAGGGTTAAAAAGCATTTTGCTGCCCTGGCAGCAAAACAGGGATGTACGGTAAACATGTGTACCTGCTTCAAACACCCAAATCTGCTTTCAAACAACTATTTTTCTCCACTGAGGTTCAACAGCTCCACTGCTGGTAGTCAGGATGAAGAAAAAGCTTACCGTTACACAAAGCAATATAATTTCTGTATTCTGATCGAAAACAGTTTTGTAACAATAAAAAATACTAACATAGTATGAACAGTATAATCCAATCACTGTAAATCCAGTTGACGACAAATGGCTACAAAACACATTATGACATAATCAGCCATTTCCATTCATATCCAGGAACTGGTTACACATGCTGACACTACTACACGCTAAAGAGGATGGCGACATGTCCTTCGCAAGCAGAATGCGTATATAAATGGCATTACTTAATGCTGTGATCATGAAATATCTATAGGTTGGCTTTCAGTGGATAGTGATTTTGTATTACAAGACGACTCCACGACTTACCCCCACCCACCAGCAAAAAAAATTAAACATGGGGGGGGGGGGGGGTATTCCCTGTTGGGTAAACCTGATGTCTTTGTGTGGCTCCCATTGCCTGCACCTGCTCTTTATAAGCGTTTATGATTAAACCTTACTGTTGCCTATAACAGCCCAGGGAGGGAAAAGCAAGCATCAGAAAACAGCCCAGACTTTTTACTGTCATTGCTCTCAATCCTAATTTCACCCAGGGAAACATTAGAGTGCATTTTACAGAAGCTTTCTGTCCAGACAATTAATGCATGGTGACAAAGTACAATTGTAACCAAGAGGCAAGAGCAACAAAATATTCTATTTCCATTACTTTAGGTTCTCATTTCACTTTTTCCACTGAACACATTCCCAACCTTCCATCCCTTAACTCAACATTTCTGTTACTTCCTGTTTAACTGACTCTCCAAACCAGGTGGGTGGCCACTGCCTCAAAGAGAAAATGTCATCCCTTGGTTCTCCCTCAAAGCCATTCTCTCTCTTAAGATATCTGCCCCAATCATCTCCCGCATTTCCTACATGCACTTCCTATTCACCTTAAATCAAACGGAGACATGTATAAAACATTCATTTACATAAGGCACTTCCTACAGGGGAAATATCTAACACTCTATATGCAGAATTCTTTCATAGAGAGGACATATAAGCCTCTATTGGTATATACATGCCCTCGTGTTTTCCACATGAAGGTTACATCCAAGATACACATTCAGATACCAGAGTATATTATTTTATACGGATGTCGGTTCCATAACAGCAGACATGCCGACACTGATTTGCAATGATGCATTTTCTGCCGGAAACTGTGATCCACATTACCAGTCATTCGAAGTTCGATCTTTGGGTTTTTTTGTTTCACTGAGGTCCAGGCACCTAAACACCAAGTTCTATGGTGTTACTTCTAGGAACGGAGTCCTTCCCCATTTGGTGGATCTTCTCTACTTCTGTCACTGGTAAGAGTGTAAACATCTGGATGTGGAGAGCTCTTGTACAGATGAGACATGATTTCTACAGTGAGTGTGCGCATGTGGCAGGGCGGTTAACACCCTCATCGTGGTTGAACGGCCATCTCACAAACCCCCCCCAGCCATTCCACCACTGGATCACAAGTATATCCGGCGACTGATGTCCTTGGCTTGCTGGTACACTCGATTGATGTTGCCCATGTCGCTCAGTATTGAGAAACCATCATTGTCGCTGGCGGAAACTCGCGTTCCATGGCATAGCTTTGCTGTGGGGACGTGCGGCTTGACCCTGAGGCTCCCAAAGCGGCCTGGCTGGAGTATACTCTCTGCTGAGAGCGATGCCCTGACATGGGACCGGATGACAGCCTCATTACCTGCTATGCCAGAGGGCCGCTTCTGACTATGAAAGAGAACGGGGTCCCTAGTGCACACCATGGTTGGTATGGTATACTCAGTTGGGTACTTCCCACTCCGTTTCAGAATGCCTTTCTTACCCACCGCTCTCCTGGGGTGTGTGCCAGTGGGAGAAATTGGCACAGCACCCCCCATCAGCTCAGAGGACTCACTGCGCTCTGGTGAAGAGTAGTAGCCTGATTCCCGCTGATTGTTCTTCTTCAGAATGCCCTTCTTGGGCAGAGGAGGTGGTACTTCGACTAGCAACCCGCCTGCTATGGCAAGACCCCCTGTTTCATCCTCTTCCTCGCTAGAACCAGAGTTTACATCCTGTGTGAAACGTGGGGCCTCTGGCATGGGAACTCCCAGTATTCTTGATTTCAGGATACCCTTGGGCCTCTTCAGACCTGGTTCACCCTCTCCTCGGATGCAGAGCTGTCCCCCGTCACCTTCCTGGCTGGGCTTCCAGTATCGCAAACGGCCCAGGGTCCGGATCTCAGGAAGGTTTTGCCGCGGGAGCGGCACTGTGGGCGAGCTGGTCTGGTGGACGGAGACACAATCACAGACGCTGTTCCTACAGCCCCAGTTAACCCACCAGTGGTGGGCGATGTCCTCCACGGTGGCTCGACGTTCCGGGTTCACCATCAACATCCAGCGGATAAGGCCTCGTGCATCTACGGGAGTCGAGAGGGGCGAGGTAGAGAGAAAGAGAGTGAAAAATAAGCAGAGAGATTGCAACAGGGCAGAAAAGTATCTAAATGTTCGAAAGTACTGTACCTGAGGGCTGGGCTGGCTCTCGATATTCCCCATTGCTGATCTGACGGACAAGGTTTCTGTGATCTCCTCCATCAAAAGGCATGGTCCCATAAATAAGAGTGTACAGCAGCACTCCAAGTGCCCAGCTATCCACCTGCAAACACAGCATACTTCAGTCCCATACTTATGTGCACAAAAGTCTATTCTGGGCCCACTTACGGGGACAACATGCCATGGGCTCTGTACCTCCGGGCCACGGTAGGGCCGTCCATTGATGATCTCAGGCGAGGCGTACAGAGGGCTGCCGCAGAAGGTCTGTAGGAGTTTGTCTTTGTAGTACAGGTTGGAAAGACCAAAATCTGCAATCTGGGGGAGTGGAGGGGGATCAATTTTGGGAATTGCAAATTTGGTTTGTAAGTTCATCATTGGTTGACAGCCCCTTTGTAATTTATAAGAAGAACTGTATCTATAAGGAGCTCTCCATACCTTGATGTTAAAGTTCTCGTCCAGTAGCACGTTTTCCAGTTTCAGGTCCCTGTGCACTATCCCATTCTGTGAGTAGCAAAAACACACGTTATAAAGTTTTCACAAGGTGCACCAATATGGGTGATGGATGTGATACAGGAAACCACACAGAAACAGACATGCGATGAACTTAATAACCCGCAACCCGATTCCCCAAAACTTTCACAATACCTGCCAGAGCCAGCATGACATTGTAATCCAACATATTTGCCAAGGCTCAATAGATGCTTTGCTATGATTCTTCTGACATCATCAGTGAGGCAGCTGTACCAGATCCCACTGTTATCTCTTAGCATTTCTTACTATACAGGATTTTTTTTTCTTTTTTTTAATTTTAGTTTTTTTTTTTTTATTATGTTTGTGTTTTGTTTTTATTATTATGATTTTATATTCTGTTTGTGTGTTTATATATCTTTCTAACAAAGCATTTGCACACTCTGGCTTGAAATGTGCTATATAAATAAAATTTACTATCATTACCATCTGAAGTTGAAAATTTTGACCAGGATGTTGCCTGAGCGTCACGTGTGGCTAACTGGTTCGGCGTATCATACATGGCCATTCTGCACAGTCACTGACACGCCTTACTCTCCCACCCTATCCTGGGTTGCCCCAACCGGGACTAATTCTGAATGGCTGTCCTATACTAATCGTTTATCACTAGCAGAAGCAATGACATCATCCTTCTGGTTTTCAGCTGTGGGCATACTGGGACATAGGAGTGATTTGCTCTGCCGATGCGATGTCAGCAGGAGGGAGGAATCAGGGAAGGTGGATTATAGGATGTGATCTTTTGAGCTGCCTGGTCATCCAACTGGTGATTCAGCGGAGGGAGTTGTCAGTAAGATGGTACAACCTCTCATGGCTCAAAGTCAGGCCAGCTGGTTCAAGTGCGTCAACTGCTGCCTCCCTCACCTTGTGGCAGTAGTGCACAGCAGAGACGATCTGCCTGAAGAAATGCCGGGTCTCCCTCTCGGTGAGCCGGTGCCGCTCATTCAGGTAGTCGTACAGCTCACCCTTGCTGGCGTACTCCATCACAATCACGATCTTGTCCCGGTTCTCAAACACTAGAGGATGACACAGAAAAGAGGGCCGTAAAACAGGGGCAGCCTTCTGGAAACAGGTTTCTGTCAGTCTCAGATCGGGGTCACGGACATACACCGAAGCCGCTGGTCTTCTTCACGTGCTAACACACGCGGGAACCGCTTAATGCAAGTCCGCCTCGCTGCATGGTATCCTAAGGCAGGCCAAATGCATACAAGGTCCCTCATTGCCTTGTACGGCTTTGCAATTCAGCCAGATATCACACGCCCCCACAACAGACGCTGTTAAGGGGGGGGGGGGGGGGTGGTAAAAACAGTGAAGGTTCGGGTTGCAAGGTACAAAACGGCACCCAAAAATGGTACAAACAACG
>JAODLD010000069.1:22719242-22742743 GCA_026781065.1 Mormyrops boulengeri | reverse complement strand
CGCCGCCCAAACTTCTTCCCGGGGCCCCTCTGGCGTGGCCGGGGTTGCCATTACCCCCACACACCCCCCCCCCCCCCACCCCCCCCTGTTCCGGGGGGGGGGGGGGGGTGATCAACAGATGGAAGCTTCTGCTGGCTAGGTACATAACGGCTCCCAAAGATGGTACCATCTACTGACTGCCATATGGACCACCATATTCTCAAAACCAGGTTAAGGCCCTGGTATAATCCTGCCCTTCCTCCACAAACTGGTACCAGACATTCTTTACTTTCCTGCAAAGCTGCTCATCCTGTAACCGATGCATGTGTCTCCCTGCCAGGTTCTCGTAACCCGGCTACCAGGGTTGGGGCTTGTCTGTTGCCGTGGCGACATGTAACCTGAGACCAAGGCCATTTTAGGATGTGTCCTGCACCTGGCTCTGATACTGCAACCGTGGGATCCAGGGCGCTGGAGCGGAAGCCAAGACTTTCTTCCTTGCTGCCAGTGCTGATCCAGGTTTGCTGATCTGTTTTTAGCCTGATGGGTCTGCTGACGGTCTGCGACCCACCTGTCAGCAAGGCTGTGACCCAGTTCACAGAAGCTGAATTATCACTGGCCACCGGCCCGCATTAACTCCTATCCCAACCGCTTCAATGACACCCCTCAAATCTCGTTAGATCACCAGGGCCTGACAGCCTGCCCATAAGCACTGGCCAAGCTGTAAGGTTCAGCCACTAGCAGGCTGGAAATGCCACCTATGATTGGAGAGCAAACGAAGGCTAGACAGGCCTCTAGTTTGGCACTGAAGTAACAGATATGACTCCTCGTCCTCATTTTCACTGCCTTGACTGTATAATAGCCCTTCTTTCAGGAGCTGCAGCCCCGTTTCCTTACTTTGTTATGTCTCTGCCTAGGGATTGTCAAGCTTAACCTTAGAAGCGGGCTAACAGACTATGAATGATTTTCTGAGTGACGGGCTGTTCTAGGCCAAATCCTGGGAAGAAGAAAAATGTAGTTGATACATGGTTCAGCCATTTCGCTTCTCCCATTAACTCTGGACATGGGTGATACCAGACACTTGGGTCTCAAGATACACATATTCAACACACACACAGGAAAATAAGGAGCAACCTCGCTTGGAAGGTGTCTGCAAAAATGTATCCTTGAGACTGTGACTCGAGTTTGACACAAGGTGGGGGGTTGGCGTGGGAGGAGCGCAGGATGTGCCCTGACTGGGTCAAGAGCAGCATTTCACAAACTAACAAACGTCTGGCTGGCAAATCATTGTTGTAGACACACACAGAAACACTCTGTAGCTGCCCCAGTGGTTTTTCTGAACAAGGCAGCTAACCTTCATAGATGGTGATGATGTGAGGGTGCCGAAGGGACGACATGATCTCGATCTCCCTGCGGATGTGCACCATGTCCTGCTCATCCTTGATTTTCTCCTTACGGATGGACTTGATGGCCACCTGACCAGAAAGAAAAGATTTATCAGTTGCAGTCAGCATGACAGACTGTGAGGCAGTAACACCAGAAGCCGGATATAAATTAAGGCGATGTGAATACACCAGCTCATCTTTCAAATTACCCATAACAATACCTTCATAAGAAGGATAACACCATGACATCACAAGGTTAAAAATGCAGGACAGTCTCAGTCTTGAATATCTCAGTCTTATTTGGAATCTCACTGCTCTCCTCCCATTGAGTGGGGGATTAGGCCTATGACCCCTTTAACTAAAAAGACAAAAAACACTAACAATATATATATATATATATATTTATGCACCAATAAGTCATGCAGAGCCGACTGGATTTCATTAATTGAGTCGTCTGTGGCCTCAGTGCCAATGATAAATCATCATGGAGACACAAAAGGCCTACTTCATTCCTTTGCCTGTGCCTCCCACCAGCTCACGCAATAACGGTCCAGCTGAAAAGAATCTGTATCTATGCATCTTACTTAGAAGCGGCAAAGTATGCAAAGCAGAAGGCAAGCCCTGGATTTCACAGCAGTACAGGGGAATCTTATTTGTACAAACATGCAATGGTGGACAGAGCAATCATGGGGCCTGCAGATGGAAACTAGCCTTTTGGTTAATTCTGGCATATTTACGGTAGTATCATTAATATGCATTGTCTCTGTGAATTAAACCAATAAGCCAACAGACACCTTGGTGGCAGGACATAGCATAATGTGTACAATCATCGATGCAAGAACAACAAAAGTCAGGACTGGACGGCAAGTTCGAGAAGGAGATGCCGTTTCATCCCGTGCTCTGTCTGTTCTCCCCCACCTACGTTGCCTCAACCTTTCACGTTCCATCAAGTGCTACGGACCTCTGGGGCTCAAATCTGAAATATCAGTGAGCTTCCACGCATCATCCCATTTATGGGAAGACGTGCTTCATTTCAGGGTCTGTTTGTAGCCAGCAGGATGAGGCAGCTTAATCACTGAAGTGACCAGCCAGCACGGTGGAAGACTTCCCCGTTTAACAAAGGACAATAAGAACCATGTGTTGTTCCAAAGCCAGGATAATTACCATGTGCATCCATAAAAAGGAAGCCTCTCCGAATACCTCAAGTCGTTTGCTGATTATGTAGCGTAAGGAACAGAAATGCAAACAGGAAACTGGAGACATATTCCACCAGCACCGTGATGGACATTAAATGCCGTTCTTTGTAGGAGTCATAAGCTGTCCTGTGCTGTTTTCCATTACCTCATTAGGTAGAAAATAGACCAAAGAGGGCTTTTGCTGCAGCTCAACCTCACTTTGGCCAAAACCTTTACTGTAGCTATTCCTCTGGAATGAAGATCTTGCTGCATGCAGATGGGTATCAGCATTGGGATGAAGAACTGCAGCATATACAGGAGAGCAGTACTGTGAAAGTCTAGCTAGAGCAGGGGTCTCCAACTCTGGTCCTGGAGAGCTACTGTCCAGAAGGTTTTCTAACCAACCTGGCTTCTGATGAGCCACACCATTTCTCAGGTAAATACCAGGAACAGGCGTGGCTCATCAGAAGCCAGGTAGGATAGAAAACCTACTGGAGAGTAGCTCTCCAGGACCGGAGTTGGAGACTCCTGAGCTAGAGGGATGTGCTCAACCGAAAGACTTTAAGAACTGTATAACATTAATATCCAGTATAATTGTGGTCTCACTGCTACGTTATATAAAATAATTGTGTCAAGCCTATCTGTAAAGCAATTCCTACATCTATGTTATGCCCAGTGGGAGAACCATACTTGGAAGGGTGCTATATAAAAATAGACTGAACTGAATAGTGGAGATTACAGAATACTTTTTAATTAATATTACACTTACCTGACATTTGTATACTGAGCCAAATTGGTTAAGTAGGCCGATAACTTTGCTCAAAGAAGTAACAGCTGCTTCTATCCTGGGATTTAGTCTTACAAACCATTAGCCTCAAATCAATCTCCAGGAGACCATCTCAATACTGTAGGGTAAAGAAGGTTTTTACGGCTCACTCTGCCATTTTTCCCACTGATGTTTCAAGCAAAAACCAGGCCAATGACAAACCAGGCTGGATTCATTCGATTTTTCCATTTCAATCAGGAGCCCGCAGTAAAAAAAAGAAACAGTCACAGGGATAACCTAGTTAAAATGAGCAGCTCTAATCTGGGGTGAGCTTCCTGAAGCCTTCTTAAGGCTACGTTGTTCGTAAGTTCTCTCTCTTAACACAGAACCTGCGAACGGCATAGCATTAAGAAGGCTTCGAGAAACTCACCCCTGAATGTGTACACGTCAATACTAATCGGTTTGAAACAGCAGTAAACAATCATCCAGGAACATGTACAGACGTCAGTTAAATTTAGTACTACTGACGTAATTAAAGTAAGCAGAATTTTCTCATCAACTGAAAAGCATTGGACTTTTAATTTAAACGTTGTGTGGTTAGCTATTAAAGTGCAAAATACGAAGAGCCACATACTTCAAATGCTAAATGTTCTTTTATTTCACCTTTTATAGTATTTACTGAAAATCAGGAGAAAATGTATAAACAGGGAAAGATTCTGTAAAATTCTCATTGGTTGTAGGAAAAAGGTTAAATAATAAGGAGACACAATGTGAAAATGATATAGCTGGTGCAAGCGTCAGGCTCTGATAGTTCCGAGGAATGATCAATCCAAAAACCTTCATGCTTCAAAGCTGATGCACTACCCTGCTTTTAATAATGTAATCAAGGCACAATCCCCTTTGACTGTCCTCCAAACAGGCTTTGTCACACGTGGATGTCTGTCCTGCCGAGAAATGCAGAGTGCTCTGCAAAACTTACCATGTGGGGGAAACATGTTTGCAAATAACTAAATGAAAATGTTTATCATACATAGATGTTTCTTCAGTACAAACTGAGCCCATGAATGCAGAGTGAAAATTTGAGATTAAGCTGCAAATGCTTTTAATGGTCTATGGAGAAGTATGAATTTGGCTGGGCTCCTTAAGTCACACCTGCTAGGAGGTTGTTGGAAAAAGACGACAGATCATTCACAAGGTGGCCTGTAGCCATGTTCTTCAGCTTGTGCTCGTACGGATCCATGGACACGAATCCTTCGTGGGATAAGTAAAAAGAGCAGAGACGCAGCATGATCAGAGCCCTGTGTCACCTCCCAGAGCATGCTGGTAATGATCCCATGATATACTGTGCACTCAAGCTAACAAGCCCCCGCACTATCAGCCCCACTCTGTCCCCTGAGTGGGCCTCCCTCTGCCCTTCTGAAGATGCTCCTCTCCTCCTCTTTTTCCTTTTCTTGTTTTTTTTTCCCCTCAAAATAAAGATCATCAGAGCAGCAGACTCACTGGAGTTTTGCTTACACAAAAATGTTCTGAGGGGAAACGAAAAACGATTGGTTCAGGGAGATAACCAATCAGATTGTAGAGGAGGTATCCAAACAACCAATCACATATATTGGTCCCGCCTCCTCTAGTTGCTTGGATGCAACTCCTCTACAATCCGATTGGGTATCATTTCTCGTTCTACCCTCAGATGATTTTTATGCAAGTAAAACTCCCATAAGCAAGTAGCAGAGGCAGGTGTACAGAATCCCCTTCATCTATCAATCCTACGGACAAAATGATGTGCATAGCCATTCCTTTGCATATCACACAGATTAAGGGCTACAAGTCTTACCAGACGGGCACACACCTACCTGCAATCTACACAAATGTTCACCCTTATTAGCATTATTATCATTATTGCTATTTTTGTTAGTCAAGGACTGACGAAGGTCCATAAATGAAACCAACAGGCAGCACTCATTTCCTGTGACACATGGCAGTAACCAGCCATCAAGATTTCTACCCACTGTCAATGTTATAGTCTCACAGAATTTTATTTTCAGGAAAAAAGCAGTGTATGTCGATGTAAAATTCTTTATTTCCCTACAGAGACCAGTGTCGGAAGCGCCGGCAGGTTTTTGGAACGAAATAAGCTTTTAAATACTTTTAAAACATGCCGCATTAACACAAACGTTAATGCGTGGTCTGGTTTTAATATTTTTTACAACATTGCAGAAACATTCAAGGGGTTTACGTGTGGCTCAGTAGGCTAAGCCTCTGTGCCTGGGATCAGAGGCCTGCAGTTCAAGCCTGGCCTTAGCACACCTGCGGGTCCCAGAGCAAGGCCATTAACCCCCAGCTGCCAGGGTGCTGCCATGGAAGGCTGCCCTTCTTGGCCAGTTTGCTCTCACCTATGGAGAGGAAGTTGGGGTAGGCATAAAGAGAATTTCCCCACAGGGATCAATAAAAAAAATAAAAAAAACATTTGGACCCTGGATGCAGACATCAGCAGTACTCAAATTATTTGTTTCCTCCTGAACTTTTTAAGACAGGCTAAGTTTGTTTGTCTGTTTTTGGTAAGTGAAGTGTGTCCCTCTGGTCGTTTAAGTCACAGCAGTTCTGTCAATGGCTCTCTCTCAAGCATCCGTCACGATCGGAGGTGAGGACAAGGCCGAGTGACCGAGCTCCCTGCGGGTTCTGGCATCGGGAAGTCCCGCTGGCATCTGCTACCTACGTTAACATTCATTATGGGGGCCTCAAATTGCAACCTCTGCTGTGCTGGCAGCCACACTTGGAAGAACGTGCAGCGTTAATTGTATGATTGGTAATTGCCAAACAAATCGCAGTAAATTGCACCAAGCCCAGAAAGTAAGTCATGCGTTTCGCCCAAGTTAGAAGCTTCCATGCGATTTCCGGCCACTGTTAGATTGCTTACTAAGCGACTTAACGTTCCAGCCTTTGCCGACGGTCGTAACACTTACCTCTCTGCCGGTCTGCCTCTCTACGGCCCTTTTCACTTTGCCGTACGTGCCCCTCCCCAGAGTCTCGAACAGCTCGTACCGGTGTTTCAGGTTGTGTTTATGGTGGTGTTTCTTAACGCTGGAGCCCCGTCGGATTTCGCAGGCTTTCTGCGCCGGTTTCCCGGAGTAGTCTGTACATAGGGTCGCGTCTTCCCTGCGATGCTTTCCTGCAGAAATCTGCGTTTTCTCGGCTCCCAAACGACACCGCCGGTTTGATGACAGAGAGGTACTCTCCATCCTGCGTGCTGCAACTCCGACACCTTGCTACCACTTTTTAAATAAGTCGATTATTTAATATACTTATATCTATAATATATAATAAATAAGCCAGTGGCTATTTATAGATGAAGCTTTAGGGTTAATATTATGATTTCTGAAACAGTGCCTAACTTTAAACATGCCCGGTACATTTACCAAGCTCCATAAAAAAAGAGAAACTCTAACAGATATTAAACGCAAATTCGTATTAATAAGTCAAAGACCTCTAAAATAATTTGACGCGTGCACGAGTTTTGAGACTTGAACCATTAATTTAAAAAATGTCAAATTATAGTAATCTGTGTAACAATCACTTCTACTTAAAAGTTCAAAGTGACGAAGATAAAGTGATATACATTAAAACCGATTTCTTATATTTCTCTTGTCCGGGCATCTGATATAACCTAACATCTACTGCAGTATTAAAATTATAAATAGCAAACAGTCGTCTCCAGTGCGTTCAGATAAGTCAAATATAGCGAAGCCTAATTCTGTCTAATACTGTCCCGTAAGCGGCTGCTCAGTCCACCGTGTGCGTGATCCATGCCCGAGTCGTTGTCAGAAACGTGCAACATTCGGGATCCGAAAAGTGGAGGTTCCGCGCAGAATCTCCGCCATAATACTCCGCTACCGTGACGTCCGGCTCTCTCCTTTGCCTCCTCTGAGCTGAGGCGCTCTGAAACCGAGTAAGGGATCTGAGCCGAAGCTGGGCGGGGTTATCGGAGCTGCTCCTGTACTGTAGCTGTTTCGCTGTACATGGGGGTGCGGGGGTGCTCTCAAATTCTTCGCTACTCCAACCCCCACAGACACAACCGCTACATACAAGTTATTTCTTTCACAAAGCAATGTAATGATATATAGGCCTATACACGTGTTTGTGTATGTGTGTATGTATGTATGCATATATATATGATAATATGAAAATTGAGTATCAATAACTGATACTGTTAAGTCCCCAATTTTTAGTAAATGTGTTAACTTTGTCTATTGGATATTTCTTGAGCAGCCTGGGTCTGCTTTATGAATATTCAAAGAATCGTCTGAAATATCCTGAAAATATGATAATTTGAATTACTTGCAAAAAAATTATTATGAACCATACATTTGTTCTCAACTTTGAGTTGCAGTGACTGGCTCATTAGTCTAATTAGGCCTAGTTTATAAACACGTTGTGTGGAACTTAAAAGAAAGAACTCAAGTGACTGTGATCGGGATAAGTTTATTTTTTTCTTTTATTTGAGACACAGAGAATACAAAATAACTGTAGCGTTAGAGAAGATACTGGTTTGATAAGCAGTACCTTTTACAAATGACATTATTGTCTTGCAGGAGGAATGTCAGGTCAAAGCAATTCACCTTTACAACGTCCTCCACTATTGGAATGCTATGAATGCAGTCTGCTACCAATATCCTCCTCCATCAATACTGCTTTGGTTTGCAATATGACCCCAAAGCATTCCATTCTAACCCATCCCAGCAGGAACATGACCTTTTTTGTAACATCTAAAGACAAACAATGTCCAATTAGCATGGGTGATGCCTGCCTTTCTTCCTTGAAAACAAACAACTTTGAAAGCTCTTCAAACACTTAATGAAATCAGAAATGTTTTTCATCTGAGACGGAATTCAGAAATTACTTTCTAGACACAGTCCAGTCCTACTTGCGTTATCGCAATATTAACCTTTTAGAAACATATGTACACTGCCCTCTCGTGGATATAATGAGCAACGAGAAAGCAACGAGGCCACATCTGAGAGATAAAATTGGTCACAACAAAAATAAGAAAAACGCTTTCTTTTGGCCAAAAAGAAACGAACAACGGCTGACTGACCGTCTTATTTGATATTCAGTTTTCTTTGTTAGCAATATAACCGACAAAAATGGAATATTTTCCCATATGTATGGTCATATGAGCACTAAATGTTTAAGTTGTGATGTGACTGGAAAACACAGAAAATACTGCAAATTGTCTTTCTGGATAGTACCTATGGAAAGAGGAGTCATAAATGCAAAAGAACAAACACGTGTTCTGCTGCTTATATGCAGTGTTCCTTGTGAGAAACTGTGCTAGAAAATAATAATAGTAAACACTCAATTTTTATCTATTGTCCCAGTATGAGATTTTTTTAAAAAAAGCTTAAATCTATCTCTTGAAGATGACCCAAGAAGAATAAGCAGGCATATATAAAACTGTGAAGTTTCATATGGTTGTTAAATGAATTTTCCATTCCGATTTTTTTTTACCTGAGTGGAGAAAGATTACTGTGATAATATTTGGAAATAAAAATCAAGGGTTATGATTCTTTTAAGACCGTCCCGTGAAACATTGTCTTAATGAGGACCGGGCTTTGACGTTGGTGACACAATTTTCACAAGGCTGACATAAAAGATTGTGAAAATGGTTTCACAATCTTCTGATGAATATCTAGGGCAACAGCTAAGGAAGTAGATAAGGGCATGACATCACTACCCATAAGGCTGCTGGCTTATCCAGTGGAAGCTGCCGGGGGATGGGAGGTTGGGCTGTTTCTGGAGAAGGCTGCCACCAGCAAGAACGTGGAGGATGTGAACTTGTAGCACTGTGGGATGGGGTCATCACTCTTTAGTGGGGTCCTACCAAGTCAACTGGTTCTGACTAGAGATGTGCCTGTCTAAACTTCTGTAGCTGAACAAGTAGAGCATTGTGCGAACAGTGTGGAGGTTGTAGGTTTAAATCCCAGGAAACTCGCATTAATTGTAACCCTTCCATCTACTGTAAGAAAAAAAATCATCAGATAAATGAGCAAATGGCTCACGGATTCCTCAAATGTTTTCTGGATAGTAAATGGCACAAATTCAATCTTAAAATGCCATTGGATTGTCTTTTTAATATACTGTTCTTAAGTTATGGTTAGTATGTATGATGTTATAAGAACATAAGAAATTTACAAATGAGAGGAGGCCATTTAGCCCATCAAGCTCATATGGGGAGAACTTAACTAATAGCTCAGAGTTGTTAAAATGTTATCTAGCTCTGATTTAAAGGAACCCAGGGTTTTAGCCTGCACTACTTGAACAGGAAGACTCTTCCATATTCTAACTCCACACTGTGTAAAGAAGTGTTTCCTCAAATTCAGTTTAAAATGTTCTCCCGCTAATTTCCACCTATAGCCACGAGTTCTAGTATTTTAACTAATATTGAAGTAGCCAACTGGCTGAACAGCATCCAGACCTGTTAGAATCTTATATACCTGGATCATGTCCTCCCTTAATTGCTCGAGGCTGAACAGATTCAGCTCAGCTAACCTCTCCTCATACGACATTCCTCTAAGATCAGGAATCATTCTCGTAGCCCTAAGTTGAACCCTTTCCAAGGCAGCAATGCCCTTTTTAAGGTACGATGACCAAACTTGCACACAATATTCTAGGTAGGGTCTTACCAAGGAGTTGTATAATCGTAGCATCACCTCCCTTGACTTAAACTCCACACATATAGAGTTATGACCTAACATCCTATTGGCCTTTTTAATTGCTTCCCCACACTGGTCGAGAGTGGGACATGGAAGCATCAACATATACGCCGAGGTCTTTCTCGTAATCAGCTACCTTTGTTTCAGTGGAACCCATAAAATATCTGTACTTTATATTTCTGCTCCCTGCATGGATTACTTTACATTTATCTACGTTAAATTTCATCTGCCAGGTATCAGCCCAGTCAGATTTATCTTCTGTTCTTTGGTTCACTCTGCTGTGCTGCCGGACCTTTTGTTTATGTCTTACTCACAGGAGACAGGAAGATGGCTAATCACAAAAAATGATCGTTACCACATTCAGTGACATCAGAATGTTAGTCAAAATTCCAGATGGAACCAGCAGACACCATGAGGCGGTGCTGAGAATCGACTGGTATGGACTGGTCAACATCACAGCATTATTTGCAACTTCATACGCTAATATAAGGTAAAGGAAATCACTGCGGTGTACTGACGTAGGTAGCAGTAGACAGATCTTGCAACATTACCTTAAGCATTGAGAAAAAAATAATCTAGGCCCTATGTAATTATGAATCAGATTATCTTTGTTTTAACATTGAACAAAACATCGTTCAAAATTCTTGAAATGAGCTTTTCTAACTTATCTACAGACCCACACTTATGATAGTTTAACGTTTGAAATCCCCGTCCTGGTTTCTTGGGTCCTTCCCCGCCTCGCGCCCGAAGCTTCCAGAATAGGCGCGTGACCCTCGTGACGCCGCGCGGGTGCTGAATTAAGGTGGATGAATGGATGTTGCCGGTGTGTCGCCTCAGCTTCTCGCCTTTCCTCATTCACAGGTTTTTTGTTCAGAAACAATAGTACGTGGAGTTTCTCCCTTCAGCCTGCTCCTTTTCTTCGCCAAACGTGTAGCCTTTGAAAAAGATTAATTCCGAGCAAACCCGTTTTCGAATTGCCCCGAACGGTGTCAGAAGCTGGTTGACCGACACCCTGGTAGCTGTTGATGTTCTGCTCCCTATAATAATATAAATATTTCAATTACTAGGTAAATTATTTTTATTCTCAAAATGAAACATCCAGACCGAAAGAAGCGATATTTGAGTCACGCGCCCTTATCGCCTAGGCTCGCTAACCAGGCCGTGCGAGCTAAACGTTTAGTTCGCTGCTTTAAAGTCTTGAAACATTTCGGGTCTCATGCAGTACTGTTGAGATTCTCAGTGATTTATGAGATAGTTGTAGCTGAAACGCGGCCCTTCGGAAATAGTTATATTCCAGGGGCGGAATTACTAAAAATTAAATCTAATTAGGCTCCCAAGTTTTCCACATCGGAGCGCGAAAGCAATTAGCAAATCTGCCGTTATTAACCCAATTAATGCGCAGCATCTCTGTTAAACATGGCATAATTAACATTTGAACTGAATAAGGCGTTTTACTGGTGCGAGCGCCTGTCGTTTGTGCCGTTTACCGGCGCTTCATTACAATAGCTAAGTAAGATCTATAGCAAGACTACATAGGTAATTTCTAGTAGAAATATGCCAGATGCATTGCTTTTTTGAAAATGTAGTTGATTGTGTGCCATGGTGCCTATTGATAGCGTTTAATAACAGAAGCTGACATCCATATTCTGTAACCAATTTTCCTCAATTTTAAAAACTTTTAATGGCAGCGACAGGTCACAGTCGGTTTTTATTATTGTATTACGCCTGCTCAGTGTATCGGGCGTCACGGTAATGCATTTGGTGGAATAGCCTCGTGCAGCACGTAGCGTTTATCTCGGGTCTGCAGCTCTCTTCGTCGATCCCTTCTGCCAGGAGGCCGGACACCCACACCTCCTTTATCCGGTGAAGTTCGGCATGCACGCTGCTTGATCAGAGCACGGTTCCCTTTTTTTGATATTATGGTTCACTGTGAACGAACGCGTAGAGGTTTACTTAACGCCAATCTCCCTTAAAATAGAAATGAACACAGCATTGAAGAGACAAATGAATTCCGTTGAACCGTGTGCGAGTCTGACATGTCTTCTAATTGAGCATATTATTTGAATTATCCTTGTGTTATCGAGATAAAATAAGCCAGGCTATATAATTATGAATCAGATTATCTTTGTTTTAACAGCGATTACGAAACATTGTTCTGATGCCGATGCTTGTCGGGTTGGTAGATTCTAGGTTTTTCCACAAAGAATTGGGCCGGTTTCAAAAAAAGTCGTGGGAGGTGTTTTAATTTTTCAAAGCCATTTCAGATATAGACCATGGTCGCGAATTTTATTTTTAAAACGGAACCATCAAAATGAAATGTCAGTTTCAGCACAAACACCGGCTCCGGAGCGAGTAGAGGACGGGTGGAGATCTAGAGCAGGCCGAACGGCTCTGGCTAAAGTACCACCCCAAGAAGTAGGCCTCACACACACATGAAATTCCAAAAGTATTTCATGCAATGAAATGACAAAAATAATGCCGCTTGGTGCCTGAAAGGTACTAAAAGTATATTATGCTTGGATTCGGGCCATGTTGTGCAGTGATTGTGCTGGAACTTTCGCCAGCACGCGGTAACCCAGTTGCCATGCGGGTCTGAGCGTTTGTTGCGCGCTGCTTTAGTGGAAAATCTGCTTCCGCCGCCAGAAAACCGGAGACATGATGAGCACGGTGCAGAGTGTCATCGTCCGGCTCCTGTCACCCCTATGGAGGGCCACGGAAGAGGACCGGGATGCCGCGTTTTATGGGGCAGGTTTGTTTCGGTGTTGTGGTCGCTCAGAATTATCTGAATCAGGGACGTATTGATGCGTGGGTTAAAGCCCAGGGCCTCGGAACGGTATAGCCTTCTTTATATCAGTACTTGGAAACCCTTAAACATTTAGCCTATCCGGGGATATTTGCTTGGTTTTAAATAAGACGATGAGTAACCACTACGTATTATCACAGGACTTGGAATGTTTATGCTGTTTAATATGGCTAACGTCTCTCGTCTCAGCTCCAGAAACTGTCCGCGACATGCGGGAGGGTGTGGTGACACAGCTATTACAGGACTACGGGCTGATCGACGAAACGGTGTACTTCACTGACGCGCAGGTGCTGGGGGGCTGTCCCCTACACGTGGGCGATCATGTCAGCGCCATCGCCGTCAGGGATGGAGCCCACGGCGGCTGGAGGGCGCTTAGGGTAGGTGAGCGCCCCCAAGTGAACAGGAGGTAGAATCGCATTCCAGAAAAAATTGGGGAGATTAAGTGTGTTGTTTCCAGTAAGTAATATATCTAAGGGGTAGTTATTTTACATTTGCTATTTGGGGCTGTAGCTTAGATGGCCCATGAGGTCTGAATGCGTATGTGCTATAATCTATTGGCGCCTCCCACTCCGTAGGTAGAGCGGTTGACCAGTACCTGGGAGGATGAGGGTGCTGGCCTTCAGCCAGAAAATGGCGGGCTCAAGCACCTGATTGGCACTGTCACTTCATGTGACCAGGATGGAGGCTTTATTAACCAGAACACCTTCTTTCCACGACAGGCACTGTGTCAAGGTACATACTGGCCGGGTGTAGGGGTGTGTCTCCGTGACTGTCGCTCTGTGAGCTAAAGAGATGCGGTCAGTGCAACAGGGTGGATAAGGTGCTATATGTGTAACTAAGATGTCTGCTTCTTTAGGTTATATGCCCATGAAGGGGGACTGGGTTCAGGCGCAGTATTTCATCAGTGCCACCCAGTGGAGCAGCCAGGCTCGTTCAGTCGGGCCACTACGGTACCGCCGCATGGACCAGGTCAGCCCCCCCCCCGGCCATATTTGGGGAAATTCAATCAGCTGCAAAGAGTCAACGAACATTTTTGTGTATATTGCTATTTATTACTACACCAGGACCCTCAGGGTTTGGAATCATGCTGTGAATTACCACTGCAGGGAGGCTCCTGTCCTGTACATAAGTAGATATTCTATATGCAGCTGCCGGTCTTCTGTTTAAATTGTCAGCTGTTGGCCTGTTGCTGTAAGTAGGCTGCCTTACATGTACATCAGTATGTATGAGACAAATCCTCTAAACCTTGGTTTACTGAGATTCTTGTTTAAAAAGTAAAAATTGATTTTTATTTATGGTTTGGTATAGGGGTGTGCAATTTGACAATATTAGACCATGAACAATTTAAATGTCTTCATGATCTGCCTTCACGGAGAAATCATGAGTATCGTGCTGCAGTGCACATTCTATCACTTGCAGTTCTTTGGCTCAAATGCATCAAATTTTGTCAGCGAAATCCGTTTCCACACACTAATGATCTGGTGATAGCAAATTGTAGGTATTGCCTTCAATTTCTTCCTCTCTCCCTTATCCCAACATGCAGCACATTCTCTATCTGGCAATGTAGCGGCATGGACAACATTTTGGTCCCTAAAATGAATTTGACTTCAGTAATGAGGAGCTTGCTTTTCTAAACCTGACATGGTGCAAAGAGTTATTTGTTAAAATTTGTGTAGATATGGTTCATATGTTGTATGGCAACGCAACAAGGCATTTTAACCACCTCAGAAGGAAACGTGCAAAAGAGTGCAGCTGTTTTAATCTTTATTGCCTTATAGGCCTATATATTTTTTTCAAATAGTGGAATTTGGTTGTACTGTTCAGTAACTTGCAAAATAGTCTTAAACCAACCTGAAAAAGATTCGTGATGAGATTGTGGATTGTGATCCTATCAGGGGGGGTAAAAAAATCATGCACCCCTAGTTAACCTCCTTGTATTGTAGAGAAGGTTGTTCTGTTCTGTAGAATTGGGGGTGGATTTGAATCGGCTTGTGACTTGTGCTCAGGTGCGCATCACGAGCATGTGCGGCAGCAACGGCGTGGTGGAAGACAGCGTGTTCTTCAGCGTGGACTCTCTGCTCCTCCCGTCGTGGTACGCCCCCCAGCTCGATGACCTGGTCAATGTGGTTGTTTTGGAGAGTAGCCAATCCTTCTACTGTTGGAGAGCGCTGTGCATGGCCCCTGTGCACTCCAGGTGACTGGGTGGGGGGGGAGTTGGGTTGCCCTAGCAACATGTTGTAGTCCCACTGCAGTGCCGTAACCATCTTTTCCATGGCCTACAGCCCAAACCTGGGGCAATCTGTCTCTGACATGGACATTCAAGGCCTCCTGGAGAATAAGGGTGGACTTCTGGTTGATGAGGTTGAATTCGGATCCCTTCCTTTAGGGGGTGCTCAGGAGCTGCTGGTCTATATAGAGTAAGTGAAGCAGTGAGAAGTTAATGTTTTAACTTGCATGTTGCTAAACCCAAGCCAGCTCAAAGCTAATTGTGCTGGCTAAGAGCGAGTTCTCTTGTAATGTTACATGAGATTAAAAATGCTCACATGGGCTTGTGTGCCGGTCAGGAAGTACTCTGCTGTTTCTGTTGCTGCTGTAGGAATCGAGGCTCGGAAGCGCACACACTTTGCCGCTGTGAGTTAGCAGGCTGGGACCCCCAGGAACAGTTCACCCTCGGGCCCGTCACACCCAGTACCCCCAGCCCTGGAAAAGCAACTAAGCAGAGAGCCTCCATGATCCAGGCTGTCTACATGGGCATCCCGTTTGGGTCACGTGTGATGGGCCTACACTTCTCGATAATGGGATCTGTTGGAGACTCAATCCCTGAGGTGGAGGAAGATGGTGTGGGAGAAGGAGGGGCAGAGGAGGCTTCAATAAGGGAGAAACAGGAAGACCTAGAGATCAGCCCAGGTGCGAAGGTGTCCATCACGGTGAGCTGCAGGGCCAGGTGAGTATCTCCATCTGGGCAGCCATCTTTCTTAGTTTTGACCTGTTTAAGGTTTTTGAAATTGCTTGCTAAGGGTTGTTTGATATCGCCCTCTCCGTGTCTAACCTGCCTCAGGAACCTTGGCCGTTGCTCTGAGCTACTGTTGCTGCACTTCCCTGCCTTCACCATCGGGAGGCGCCTGGACGTGACTGTGAGTGGTGGGTTGGAGACCCTCTTGCAGCCCGCTGCCCCCTACTACCCGGCGAAAACTCTTCCCAGGAAGACGGACACGCAGGTGGTCACGGTCCAAGCAGATCCACCTCCCCGGTACTGCAGCGCCCCCTAGCATTGAATTGTGGTATTCTGTAGCTTATCTTATATTACATAAGCTTCTGTGTCCAGACATTGCTCAAAGGTGTAAGAAGTTCTTTCCCCGTGGATCTGAGCATGCAATAGTTTAGATCTCTGACCGCACTGCTAGCTCGCCTGGCTGCAGTTTGTGTCCAGATGCTTCATTCATGCTTTAAATGAGCGCCGTGCTGATGGAGCCTCCACGGGGTGGAACTTCCCGACGTTTAATCTGGTTAATGGTAGGCATGGGCCATTTTTTTTTCTTCCAGTTCCGATCTGATTCCGATATACAACTGCTGATACAGATTCCGATCCGAGCTCTTTTTACTTTATTTTAATAAATCTGTATGTACAACATAAATATTTATGCTTTATTAATATTTTAAGATAGTAAATACAAATGAAAGTCTGCCAAAAATCTTTCTTTTGGCTACTATAAACATGTATAATGTACTGTTCCATATCACTTGTGCATCTTGTTTTAAGTTTTTGTGAGGCACTGGCGGTTCAGCTTCAGTATCTTCCAAGCGGGTATACACAAGTGGCGAATGCTTAAATTGCCCCACAATTTTTCTTCCACTGGCAACGGTGTCCCTCCATTGCGGTAGCAGCCCCTCGTGCATCACAGGCTGTAGCGAGTGTGCAAAACAGCCCAAGGTAGCGACTTCCCAAATCATCCATTGCTTTCTTTTCATATTATTCTTTGTCTTGCACAATTTCGTGCACTGTCTAGTGAGATTTTTCCATTAAGCACTACCCCCGCCTCTTAAAACCTTTTTATAAAGATTGCAAATCGCTGTGCTACTAGTTGTTAAAGCGTAAAATACCTCCAGACTGTCACCCTCTTATCTGATGCTCTTACGCTTCTTGTACAGCGAAGGGTATGCGCGTGACGTCGCAGCGGGCTGAAGTCGCTGTGCTCACGCCCACTGAGTGGCAGCAGTTGCGTTCAGCTTGAATGTTGCAAAAAACTCATCTAAATTGTGAAAGAGCTGTTGTGCAAATGTACAAATTGATTTTAACAAGATATAGGAGTGATCTTTTTACAGACTGCCGAAAAGTATCAGGCATGGATCGGTCACATGGATCCTTCTAATTGGTCTGGATCGGTGCCGATACCGATCTGAATATCAGATCGGTGCACCTCTAGTTAATGGTCACATTAAATCTCTGGGGCACCATATTCAGGGGATGGTGTCTGGTTATTCTCGTCTCGCAGGCTCTCCAGGCGGCACCTGCCCAACTTCCTGGGGAGCTACCCTGTGCCCAAGGCCCTGCGGGACTGCCTGGAGGCCAAGGGGGACGTGCTGTTGGTGCAGCCCCTCCTGGCGGAGGTCAGTGGGGCAAATGCACTCTGCATGATGGTCTGCTTCCTGTCAGCAGTGCTGTTGGTGAATGAAAGTGCTTATCGTAGATTAAATTGGACAGTGTGCGCCTATTTCCCGATTGTTTTTCTGAAGCACTTCTAAATTGATTCTTAATGGTATATAGTAGTTACCCCCCCATTGATTTTTGTTTTGTTCCATTGTGCCTTTGCTTAAATAATCGCGGTCCTTTCCCCAGCCGCTGTCCCCGGCTTCCTTGCAGCCGCGCTTCTCTACACTCCTGTGGTTGGAAGAGCTACAGGCTGAGCATGAGCTGCAGGTGTTCAGCCTCACTGGCGCCCTTCTCAGGCGAGGCATGGCACACCTGCACCTGGAGGTACCTGGTGTCGCAGAGGGCCGACCCAGCATCTTCATCGGTGAGGTCTGCAACCAGTGAGCAGCCCTGGTTCATTCGGTCGTCGGCCGTCCTCGTTTGGGGCTGCCGTGCTCTCATTGACTGCCTGTCTCCCTGGCGTATTGCGCACAGGTGACAAAGTGCTCCTGAAAAAACCGCTGAGCGGTGGCATCGTGGTGGAGTATGTGGCCTATGTCATCGAGGTACTGAGATGTATGCTCACATCTGAATGTCTGGAGGGGATCCTTGTTGCCTAAGGGAAGTGTGTGTGTGTGTGTGTGTGTGTGTGTGTGTGTGGGCTGTTAACAAATATGACCAACGATAATGACTGCAAGTAAATTTTGTTTTGGCTTAGTGTATAACACAGGCAGTGTTAAAATGGGCACAACAAAAGGCATCAAACAACCACAGGCCCCTTGGTAACTTTGGTCTTGGTAACCTAGTCAAACCATGTTGCACTGCAGTTACCACCATCATGCACTGCAAATTTTATGTTCTTGTGGAACCACTTCTGTCAGTGAGAGGAAATGAGTATTGAGCATTTTGGGGAACGAAGGTTCGTGTCTCCCTGTTATGTAGTTTCCTGTGTGTGTGCGTGTGCATGCAGATCCACCAGGAGGACCTGACCCTGCGAGTGAACAGCGAGTTTCATCAGAGCTACATGGGAGAGCCTCTGGATGTGGAGTTCACCTTCAACAGGTATCGTCTGGGGGGGGTCCAGATCCGAGGGAAAGGTCCTGAAATGCTGTTCTCTGATGGCCGAATAATTGGCCCGTTAGCACATTACTACAGTCCTCTGGAGAAGGGCAAGATGGTGAGGGATCAAAAAGAACCATCAATTTGTAGAGTATCTTAGGGTTAGGGACTTTAGAGCCCCTTGAATAATACCTGGACCCATTATTAAAAATGCTAACTTTACAGCATTGAAAAGTGTAAATGTTCCTGGGAGATGTGAGATTCCACAGTTAGACGGCTAACTCATGAGAGAGGCTGGTTGTCGAGACATGATACACGACGTAACCAGGCCAAGATGGGGTTGGATCTTTTTCTTTTTTTTTTTTTCCCTCCCCAAAAATAACTTTTTAAAGAGAGTATGTACTTGCACTAATCTTTGTTGTGCGCCCTGCGATGGGTTGGCGCCTCTTTCTGGGTTGTTCCCTGCCTTGCACCCATACCGTCTAGGATAGGCTCCGGACCTCCCGCAACCCTGAATAGGACAAGCAATTTCAGAAAAATGGATGGATTGTGTACCATTTCCAAATCCATTTTTGAAATTGAATGTTCCATTTTGTATTCCATTTACTTATATTCCCGTGAATAAATGGAACCATGAATGTCCAGCTTGTGAATGTGGAGGGGCAGTTGTAGTAATTTTTCTAGTTTGTCACCTGTGCACTTAGGCTGACCATGCGGCGGTGTCACTGTGCCATTGACCAGGCTCGGCTTTTTGAGAAGAACGGTGAGTGTGTGCCCCCCCCGTTCTGTTAACAGGCCGTGTTGAGGTCTGAACCACGGCCGCCTCTTCCTCAGTGCTCTTCCCCAGCACCCTGACCTTGCAGCCTCCTCGGTGCGTTGGCCCTTGGGACCAGGGGACAGCCAAAGAGCCCGATGGAGCCCAGGAGGTCAGTCTGCTGAGAGATCCTCCTGCAGTGGCTTCTGGGAGCCCTGACTGATCTGTCGCCTGTGCTTCTAGATGAATGCCGTTCCCAATACAGGTTGGAGTGTGCAGAGTCTGTGTGTCGATATGGTGTCCGTGGCGACACAGACAAAAACAGGCAAGTAATTGGCTGTTCCCTGGCTATTGCGGCTTATGTTTTTAATGTAAGCCCTGAGGCATGGCCACGTCTGCTGTCCGTTCCAGATCCCAGCATGCACTGCGCAGTGGCCCCCGACCCGGACTGTTTCTTCAACCCGGAACTGAACCCGGCCCAGAGGGAGGCGGTGAAGCGCATACTGGCCGCAGAGTGCCGACCTACCCCTTACATCCTGTTCGGGCCCCCCGGGACAGGCAAGACTGTGACCCTGGTGGAGGCTATCCTTCAGGTGACCGCCGTCCGGCAGAGAGTCCCGCCCAGGTCCATCTGTGAATCTCGAAACTAACCGCACCCCCTCGCTGAATCTGTCCCTCTTAGGTGCACCATCGACTCCCCGGCAGCCGCGTGTTGGTGTGCACGCCCTCCAACACAGCCGCTGACCTCATCTGCCTGCGCCTGCACAACAGCGGCTTCCTGCAGATGGGCAGTATGGTGCGCGTCAACGCCACCTGTAGGCAGGAGGAGGTATCATGTCGGCTGAAAAGTAAAGGCATTCTGTTGATGTTTCCCACCTCGGTGCTCAGGGACCCACCCCCCCAGACGGTCCACATTTTTGTTCCCACCTTGCTCCCAGCCAATGAAAAACACCGAATTCCTGATAAAGGTGTGCTGGGAGTTTGAAGGGAGCTTAAATGTAGGCTGTGAGGTGGGGGTGCCCATGGACTTGTTTGGGAAATGTTGCTCTAAAGCATACATGAATGTAGGGGTGGCACCACCAGAGGGAGCTCACCTGTCCCCAATCCCCCCCCCCCCAGTCTGTCCCTGAGGTTCTGTGGCAGTACTGCCGGGCAGGGGAGGACATCAGACAAGCCTCCTTCTACCGCATTGTGGTCAGCACCTGCTCCAGTGCTGGAATGTTCTACCAGATCAACCTCCAGTGAGAATTTGCCCGCACCTCCTCATAGGACAGCAGGTGGCACCGTGGTTAAAGACTCGGGGTGCCATTCTGTGTAGGATACGGACACTCTGTATCATCAGGTTGACAAGTCTGTCTCCATCTCTCAGTGTGGGTCACTTCACGCACACATTCATTGACGAGGCGGGCCAGGCCACGGAACCAGAGACCCTGATCCCCCTGGGCCTGCTGTCCGAGAGTGAATGCCAGGTGAAGCGAGCGGCGGCCCCCTGGTGGTGCTGATGCGCATTGCGTACATTACTGACTTCCAGAGTTTGTGCTTAATCTGCATGAATATCATGGCGGAATTTTACATATTCATTCATTAAACACCCTCAACACATGGGATAGATGTCTCTTGATTTGTCGTCCACTGTCCTCGTCCCGCCCCCAGATAGTCCTGGCGGGTGACCCCCACCAGCTGGGCCCGGTGGTGAAGTCCCAGCAAGCTGATACCATGGGGCTGGGTGTGTCCCTGCTACAGCGGCTCATGAAGAGATCGCTGTACTCGCGGGGCAAGAATGGTTACAACCCCCTGCTGGTGAGGGCGGACACGGCGTGCAGGGAGAGCTCAGGATGGCGACGTGCTCTTTTGTTCTGACGCACGAATCATATGGCTTTCAAATTGTGTTGTACTGAGCTTTAATTATTGTAGGATGTTAGTGGAGTGATATAGATTTGTACATGATGCTGGTTTTAAAAGATTTTGAGGATTTTTTCCATTTCCGTGTAGTGAGTATTGTCCAGTGTGGTATTCAACTCAAGGTCTTACATGTGTAATGCAGCCCAGTTTGGTGTCTTTGGACAAACTCATTTTCCTACATTCTCCTCTGACCAGCCTTTGTAAGAATGTGTTTTCAGTCACAGAAATTCCACCTACTGGGTGTTTTTTTTTTTTTTTTTTTTTTAAATCATACCGTTCTCTATAAACTCTGCAGAGTGTGAAAATCCCAGGAGGGTGGCTGTTTCTGAGATATATTGGAACCGCAGAGTGTGGTTCCAATAATCAGCCCCCCTAGAAAATCTCTTGGATCAGACGTCTCGACCATTCCTCTGCCTAGTCTAATGGCAGCCGAGCCTCCTGCCCATGTCCTGTATGCATTCAGTGGCAGCTGCACAACTGGCTGTTTGGAGTAACTGGCTCTTTGCTAGCTAATTTACCTGATAACCCAGGCACTGCACGCAGGGGTTTAGCTATTTACCCTGATGGTCCATGTTGGGGGCCCCTATAAAGTCCTGGGACCCCTAAAGTGCCAGGATGCTTGTGCCCCTGAATGGATGTACAGCGCTTTCTCCTCCTGCCTCAGGTGACCAAGCTGGTGTATAACTACCGCTCCCATGAAGCCCTGCTGGCACTGCCCTCCAGACTCTTTTACAGCGGGGAGCTGTGTGCGAGGGCAGAGCATGCAGTGGTGGATGCACTGAGCAACTGGGGCCACCTGCCCACTAAGGGTTTTCCCATCATCTTCCATGGGCTCCGGGTAAGGGGCAGGGCGACCCGCTGGCTGTCTCATGCAGGATTGGGGGTTGGGTTGTTAGATTTTGGGCCCTGAAGTCAGAAGGTTTTGGGTTTGAATCCCTCTTGCCCCAAATGACTGTTACAGGGGTCACATTTTGCCCTCTTTGTTCCTCTGGTGCTCAGGGCAAGGAGCTGAGAGTGGGCAGCAACCCTTCCTGGTTCAACCCCACGGAGGCCGTGCAGGTCATGTTCTACTGCTGTCAGCTGGCCAAGTCCCTGTACAAGCCAGTTGAAGCTGCAGACATCGGGATCATCACCCCATACAAGAAGCAGGTACAATGTTCTCCCTCTCCCTTTCTCTACGGGTCACTCTGATGCCCCTAACATGTCTGGAGAAGTATCAGATGTTCAGTTGTGCTGCTAGTTTATTAAATGGCTTCTTATTCGCGCACATCAGATCAGTTAGCCTGAAGCATCTGGGCAGGCTACAGAGCCAGCCTATGCATGGTGCTATTGCCATCCTGCGTAAACTCTCTCCCTGCCCTGCAGGTGGAAACCATCCGTACGCTGCTGCACAGGGTGGGCCTGGCAGACATCAAGGTGGGCTCTGTGGAGCAGTTCCAAGGACAGGAGTCACTGGTGGTGATCCTGTCCACGGTAAGGTCACCCACGCCAATCCACTGCACACACCAGACCAGGGGCTTCACTGGTGCAGTGATTCTCAATCTGGTTTTGAGGGACCCGCAAAGAGCCCATGTTTTTTTTGCTCCCTCCCAGCTCCCACTTCAGAGCAAGAATGGACTGTCTGGCAGAGAGCTGGGAAGGAGCAAAAACGTCTCTGGGTCACCAAGGACCAATAGCGAGACGCTGCACTAGTGCATTAGATCCAGTGACCTCTTTCTCTGTCGTGGTTTTTGCTTGTTAAACCACGTTTAGTGCTAGTGGAGATCCCGTTTCACTTTCTGCCTGTGACCTTGGGGTCGTTAGCCTACCAACGATGCCCTATCCCCCAGCCCTTTGGGATGGGGGCTAGTTCTAAAGACGAGCCTGTCTGCCAGGTGCGCTGCAACGAGGCCATCGTCACGGAGGACGTGCACAGCGTGCTGGGCTTTCTGTCTAATCCCAAGCGCTTCAATGTGGCCATCACACGTGCAAAGGCCCTGCTCATCATCGTGGGTAACCCGCACGTACTCATTAAGGTAGGACGCGCCCGTCAGTCCCTGTGCTCCTGTACTGGAGGCGTGTGTGCGCACGTGCTCACTCGTGCATTAATATCGTGTTGCCAGGACCCCTGCTTCTGTGCCCTGCTGCAGTACTGCTACAATAACGGAGCTTTCCTGGGATGTGACCCTCCCCCCTCCCTAAGGCTGTCTCAGAGGTTAGGTTAATCCCGCATGCAGAGCTGCTGATGGTGCCCCACACACCCCCGGCTCTGATGGCCTTGATTCTGTCTCCTTGCAGGGCTGCAGTGGGGCGGGGGGGGGGGGGGGGGGGGGGGGGGGGGGGGGGGGGGGGGGGGGGGGGGGGG